>OZ025302.1:74170442-75411942 GCA_964019185.1 Maratus speculifer | reverse complement strand
TTTATCTTATCCTTACCTATTTATAAGAAACTTACACGGTACTTAGTATATAAGATAGTGCATATTCAAACTTCATTTTCCATTTCATAAAGCAAAATTCTGCCTAGTAATAACCTTTCCTTTTTCCAGAGTAGCTAACGCAAAACTTCTGTTCAGTGTTTAAACCTGGCATTGCGCTTAAATGATCTTGTGTGGAAAAGATTTATCAAATTTGCAATGACGCTTTGGTCCGTCAGGCGTTTTTTCAAATAGGTTATTATTTCATTTTTCCAAAGTGACGAATGATCAGAGAAAAATACAATAAAAAAGGAAACTGCCACTATTTTCTTATAGAACCACTTGGAATAATATAAAGGGATTAAGGAAGGCAAACTTTTCTTTGACAAAATACTGGTATTTAACATTTTTTAGATTGTGTTTACCCTGACCGCTTGCTACCTTGTTTTAAGTACACAACAGTCGAAATGAGAGACTCACTCAATGCAAACTAGTCGTGAATAGCACTATACCTAGTGTTATCCAAATCTCCTTCTTGAAATTTTTTGTACATAACACTACTACACAATACTATCAAACGCCAGAATTTCAGATTTTTATCTCGTGCTCCACCAGAGATATCAAAGCCTAAAAAGTGCGATTTTTGAAATTTTCGACGAACTTCGGAATTTTTTTCGGAAAGAGAAATCATTTCCCAGATATGGGACTTGATGTATGAGTTCACACACTTCTGACCTACTTTTAGAAAAAATTGTGCAAGGTTGACAGTCTTGTTGAACAATTACATAGTAGGTTTACAATAGTTTGACAGTGTTGTTTTCACGTATTTTCCATGTCATATCTCAGCTTGTAGTCAAATCTCCTTCTTGAAATTTTTTGTACATAACGCTACTACACAATACTATCATAGGCTAAAATTTCAGATTTTTATCTCGTGCCCCACCAGAGATATCAAAGCCTAAAAAGTGCGATTTTTGAAATTTTTGACGAATTTCGGAATTTTTTTCGCAAAGAGAAATTAACTCCCAGATCTGGGACTTGGTGTATGAGTACACGTACTTTTGCCCTATTTGTAGAAAAAATTGTGTAAGGTTGACTGTTTCCTTTGCATGAAAATTTTACTCTTGCAAACGGCTAGATTTTGGAAAAAATCGTACATTTTGTGCTAAAACTTCACCTGTAAAAATTTATTTTTCAAAATTTTTCTATCACTGTATATTTAGCCTATTTTATTCTGAACAAAATGCTGCAAACCCCATTTCAATTGGGAAAATAGAAGACGAGATATTTACAATTTTGTGTATCCTACTGTCTGAGAAAATCGCTGCACACGATGAAACAAAGATGGCTGCCATGCACAAACAAAAAATAGTAAAATTAAAAGAACGGTCATTTTGAAATTCCGTCATGTTAGGTTTGTTGTACAAAAAATTTCAGATTTTTTAAAAATGGTGGAGCGACCAAAAAAATATTTTCTGGACCACTTGAAATGGATTGACCCGGAAATTGTTTGCTGCATATTTTAATTATATTAAAATTTTCATGTGTAATAAAATTTATATACATCGATGAGATTTAATATTAGTTATTTTGCGTATAATATGAAAAGCACAGCATTTACAGGGACACACAAAAGATTTCAAATAGTATATTCTATTCAAAATACTGTATATTATCGATATGGTTGACGGATGGATGAAATGCCTTCTTTATTTTGACATACACTTTTTAAGTTTCACTAAATTTATGCATATTACATGGTATGTATTAATGTTATTGTTGATATACACATCTACACAAAAGATCTGGTAAAGCATAGGTTCCCAACGGGGGCGGTACCGCCCCCCAGTGGGCGCTGGAGTCTTCCAGGGGGGCGGTAGCGAGTCTAGGAAAAAATGGGGGGCGTTAGGACAGTCCAGGGGGGCAGTCATGGTGTTCTTACATATTTAGGAACTAATATAATGAAAATAGTTGATATCCTCTGCACAGATCGAGCGTGACAAATACCTTAAGTCACCTTTAAACGGAAATCTATGCAGACGAAACTATATCTGAGGGGGAGGGGGATTGAATCTATTTTACTAATGTCTGTTTGTTTGTATGTATGTCGGCCAATTATCTACACTATGGGATATAGGCCCTATGGGATGGGATGCCCTCCGTGGGGGTCTTTCTAAGGCGCGGCGCACATTGAGACGCAGCTGCCACGCGCAGTTGAAGCGACATTGCTCGGGAAAAAACTACGCGGGGCAGGGTGTGCGCATATTACGACTCAGTTTTCCTTCACGTTCGCTTGCTGACGTAAGCGTGTGAAACAAGTTTCGTTTTGCATTTTATATACAAGAAACAACTATTTCTTTCTTAGGATTTTTTAAATATTATTTTGTGAATTGTTACCTTCAATACAATTTTTAATTCTAAAAATATACTTAAAGTGTAATTTATCTTTCTTTGATGTAATAATTTTCTTTTAAAGTATTAAAAATGTATTCATTATTTATTCTCATACTGAAAAAAAAAATGAAACTATTCATGATAGATAAAATAACAAATATTAAATGTGTTATTAATGGATCCCTCCAAAATTTTTAGTTTATAAAAAAATAACCAATAAAAAGTATTTTTTTTTCTTTAACACTCTTTTTCATGTTTCATATAGAAAATAATGTTTCACACCATTACTGTTTTCGTTGAAAATTTTAATAAATGAGCTAAATTGGTGGTTTTATTTAATTTATATCTTCTTTATTTTCTTGCAAAAAATACATGTTTTAATTTTGATCTGCTAAAAAAAAAAAAAAAAAAAAAAAAAAAAAAAAAAAAAATATTTTTTAATTGTTTACCATAATGCGTTAAGAATATATTTTTTTTTAAACGGCTCGTTATAATTTATTTAATATGAGTAATAAAATATTTAATATTAAGTCGGATTTTTTTTATCATTACTTTGAAAAATAGAATATAAAATTTAATTTCTTGTAATAAAAACCATTTGCAAAGTTTCGTTTAATTTTAAAGTTTTAGAACCAGTTTCCATTACTGGAATGTTGGTCAACTTTCAGTAATGTTTATAGTACTTATTGATTTAACTGATATGCTAAGTAATAAAATTTAATATTTTAATCATACTTACCATAATGTATTAAGGATAATTTTTTAGGTTTTTTCATTTTTTTCTTTTTTTTTTTTTCTTTTTCTTTTTTTTTTTGTTAGCCAGGTTCTAGTGATATAAACATATACATATCACTGGCACCCAAGTAACCATAAAGTACCCCCTCCCCCCTCCCTATAATTAGTTATTTTCAATAAATTTCATGTTATTCTTAAATTTTTATATTGAACAAGATTTTTTGAAAATAATTATTACTCTAAAAAATAAAACAGAAAACTTAATTTTATATAATAGCCATTTTACAAAATTTCATAGTATTTTTCTCGGGTAAATGAAAAGAACTCCCCCCCCCCTCCCTATAATTAGTTATTTTCAATAAATTTCATGTTATTCCTAAACTTTTATTTTGAACAAGATTTTTTAAAATAATTATTACACTAAAAAAATAAAACAGAAAACTTAATTTTATATAATAGTCATTTACAAAATTTCATAGTATTTTTCTCGTGTAAATGAAAAGAACTCCCCCTCCCCCCCCCACCTATAAATAGCTATTTTTAATAAACTTCTTGTTATCCATAGAAATTTTTACTCCACAAAATTAATCTACATTTTTTTTTTTTTTTTTTTTTTATTTAACAAGATTTTTTGAAAATAATTATTACTCTAAAAGAAAAAAAAAAAAAAAAAAAAAAAAAAAAAAAAAAAAAAAACAGAAAACGTAATTTTATATAATATTAGCCATTTACAAAATTTGGCCCTGAAATAATCTTCATGGTATCATATAAAACGGGAAAAGCGTGAACAGCTTCAATAATTTTTTCTTCCATTTTCATCAAACACATGAGACACTCGCACTCGAAATGCTGGAAACTGTGTTCGAAATACAAGTGGCAGGCAGGACCTGCGTCAGAAAAACTGCGCGTGACTCAATATGCGCTCTTCTATTCATTTCAATGCTTTACAAAATCGCGTGACGTGGGAACCTGCCCCGCGCTTGTTGACTGCGTCTCAATGTGCGCCTTGGTTAAGGGAACCTAACCCGTATTTACGCAAGGTTCGAAGAAAACCACGGAAAACTCCGAACGGTTAGGCCGACGGTCGCGATTGGATTCGAACCCAGCACCTACCGTCTACCAGTTTGGAGGTCAGAACCTCGCGGCCACTGGTAGGGCATTTTACTAATGTCAAGAAATCGGCATGGAACTGGAAGAAGGGCTAAAATCACGTAGAATTTTTTTTTTATTATATCAGGCTAAAAACATTGTAGCTGCAATTCTTTCATGAATGTCAAAATATCACAGCGGAACATGAAAAATCGCTATAATTCGCATTAAATATCATTATGAATTCAAAAATTGTGGAGTATAAAATTCCCGATAACTGGCTGGCTAAAAGTTTTCAAAAGAATTCTTTTTTATTAACCCGTATTTCAAAATATTCTAAAGTATGACAACACATTCCTGAATAGAGATTTTAAACAAACCCGTGATTTGAATCAATTCAAGAAATTTATTTATTCTTAGTGAAAGTGATAAAAATCATTATACCTATAAATTTGCTCATAAGTAAATTTTTTTAAGCTTAAATAGTGAAAAATTATGTATTTCTAAATATCTTAATCGGAGAAGAAATGTTGACTGTGCAGTATTAAGTATTTGAAATATGGATCTACGCGCTCTACTACAAACCAATCGTTACCTATGTGCTTAATTTGCCAAAAAGTTTTTTTTTTTAAATGAAGCCATGAAGCCTTTTAGACTACAAGAGCATTTGAATAAATGCATGCTGATAGAAAAGACAAAGATATGTCCTATTTTTACTTTCTTCTATTTTTGCAAGAAAAAGGTTTTGGATTCGTAAAAATTTTCGAAATCCGATTTTTGACGGATTTACATGTTTTAGGAGCCAGAAATTTCAAAAACACGTTTTACAAAATATCTCTCTGTCTGTGTGTGACATAAATTTTGTAGGTGCGCCCTATCTCAACAATGCAAGGCATTTAAAAAAAAAAAAATTATTTTCATATATTCCCTCTTATAAATTGATGCTGATTAGTTTTTAGTGTAAATTAATCCACATGTGGCTCTGTTATGCTGCTTTTTTTGGTCGCAATAATAGCTTTATCTCAAGAAATACAGTATAGATTTTCATCAAACTTCAAATTTGGTTAGTCCTTGACATGAATAGATGCTGTTTACATTCTGTTGAAAACAGCTCAACAGGTGGCACTATTATGCTGTTTTTTTAACGATTTCTGCAACAGCTGTATATCAAGAATTAATGCACAGATTTTGATCAAACTTCAGAATCAGTTTTACCGTGATACATATTATTGCTGATTATGTTTTGGTGTAAATATCATAACATGCGACGCTTTTATTCTGCATTTTTCTCAATATTCGCAATAATTCTGTTTCAAGATCTAATGCACGGAATTTAATATCATTACCATCCTCACGATGGGCGTAGATTGCCATTTAATTTTGATACTGTGATAGCGAATTTTGAAGTATTAACATGCATGAGATAGAAAAAAGTTTTGGGATTGTCACATCTGACCATTTCAAAGACTGAAAAAGAAATATTTAAAACAGTTAAATGTATCAAACCTTTTTCAGCCGTCTTCTAAACAAAAAGAGAAAGGAATATGAGCCTCATACACCATTATAATTTTAATCACAAAAGTATTAAAATCACACACAATCGGTGAGAAATTAATCTTGCCGGCAGACAGAGAGATAATAAAAACGGTTTTTCATCATAAGAAACTGTCTGATATCTTCAGAAAATATCCTGAGTAATAATTCGGTACAAAGACGAATAGATGCTTAAAGGCAATGAAATATCATTACGCTGTTACTTAAAGTCCTGCGAATTTTCCATTTAACTAGATGGATCAGCGTTACCAAATAAGACTAGTCGTTGGGGGCCACCGTAATACTTACCCATCATGGATATGTATATGAAAATAAAACATGTGAAAACTATTTATACAATGCATTGCAATTCATAAACAAAATTTAAATATTGTTAATATACATAGTAATGCTATATTAAAGAACTGCTGATGTACCAATTTCGACAAATTGTGTAAAACGCCAAACTACTCAAGTAAATACCGAACTGCGTAAAAGAAACATCCTTATAACTCCAAAAATAATAATTCTATTAACTAACAATTAACTGTGTCGGATTAAGCGTCTCATTTCCAATTAAAATATACCTCTGAATTGAAATTTGAATGAAATACAGGGTCATGAAAAATCAAAGAATGTTGAAAACAGGATTACAAATATCGCAGCAACTAATAATCCGATCGACTTTGTTCTGTATGCAAAATGTGTGTTATTTTATTGCCTTTTACGTCCATTTCTTAAAACAAAAAAATTAGAAAATTTTTATATACCTTTCATCAGAACGAATTTTTCGAGGGTCCGAAAAAAATAGTTCCGGATAATCGAGGTTGCTGATATTAAATAGGCTTCGTTCCATTCTTACATACTAACTACATACAAAATTTCAAGTCTCTATCTCAATTTGTTCGGGAGATAGAGCGTTTACAGACAGACAGACGGACGGCAAATTTTTTTTTCTAAAAATATGTTTTTCGGAATCTCTACTATCTAAAACGTGTAAATCCGTCAAAATTTTTTTTTCGATTTTCAAAACGATTGCAAGACTTACCCTATACTACTTATGATGGGTAAGTAAAAAAATCATAAAAGAACAAAAAATATGTCATGAGTTATTATTTGCTAAAAATTTGGAAACTGATACAAAGAAAGAATCGACATTTAATACCACGAAGTTAGTCTAAGAGAAACTCATAATATTTTGTCACTTGCTATTGATTTTACTCAAGCAGCAACGGGTCATCGTGAGGGTTTCATTAACGCATTTGAACCAAGCATCTCTGTACATTTCGTTACATATCATTGTTGTGTTTGGTTCATTTGGTTTCAAAAAATTAGAAAGAACACCTGCATACGTCGCTTATCACAAGAGCAGTGAAAAGGAATAGGAGCGATCCATTGAATGACAGAATATTTTTTGCCAACTTTATGGTGAAAATCGTTATTCAAGTGAAACAATTATTTTACTTTGTAGTGCAGTTGTCACTATCAGTTTGCGCCAGACTTGCAAATGAATACAATCAGTTGCTGCTGCATACAGAATTTCATTGTATCTTAAAAGGTATTTGTTTGAATCGTTTTTGGATACATTTGATTTAATATTACACTTAATTGAAAACAGAGGTATAAAAATATGATTTTTAAAAAAAATATTACATTAAAAAATGACATCGATTATTTGAAAGAGTTGTTTAAAATCTTTAGTTAAATCAATTTAAATATTCCAAGTATTTATAATAAGCCATAAGATAATTGCAAGGTGATGAGTTGAATTTAATTAAAATAAAAAGTATCTTAGCTGCTTCTGTGGGTAAACTTCTGTTGCTCAAACGAAATCTAAGTAGAGCAGAATACAGTCACTTTGTCACATTATTCACACTCTGTGAAAACAAGGATATTTACTTACTTAATGTCAACACTTGTACGTTCTTTATGGAGTTTTCTCAGAATGATTCCAAGATACTTATTCATGAATATACAGAGTTAGTTTTTAGATACTTTCGCAAATACAAATACAGTAGTATCATCATATTTGGAGGAGGAAATCGTAAAACTCCCAACAAACGAGAACTAAAATTAAAATTCAGAAATGGATACTAAGAATTCTAATTGTAAAAACCAACATAACTTTCTAACTTAGATTGTGAGCGTGAATATATTAAATTTTAATTGCTTTAACAACCAGATTTGGCTTAAAGTGGATTCTGTGCAGTAGCTAATTTACAGTCTAAGAAACGGAACACGAACAGACATCTTTGAACCTGATAATTTGAAACTGACGTTAAAGAAATTGGATCCGACATGAAAAAAGAATTAAAAATTCAATTGCCTCAACCATTTCGTTATATTTTTAAAATTTTTATTGGTTTTGTGTTTATTTTTCCATTTTTATTAAACAATTTTTTACTACATTTGATGAACGTTTTAATTAACATCTACATTGATTAATAGGCTAATAGACAGATAAAATATAGATAATATTCAAAAGTATTTTAACATTTTGCATAATTAACTACTAACTGGAAGAGGGGGGCGTTGGCAATTTTTTTCTCTTGTAAAGGGGGCGGTGGACCAGAAAAGGTTGGGAACCTATGTGGTAAAGGATAAAGGTAAAGAGTGTAATTTACTTAGAAATTGTTTTTAAATGAGTTATGTATTTTTATGCTGAATTTCATTCAGTTTACCCAGAAATGTTTGTAGAATATAGATAAAATGATATACAGGGTAACGCACAAAATGTGATACATGGTCATCTATGGATGATAATTTCTTGAAATGCGATTTCAGTAGTCTTAAGAGTGTTTTAGATTGAACTAAATTTTAGCTAAAAACTGGAGTATAGAAAAGGCTCCAGGTAAACTCCAGGTATGAACAAAAGTATACAAATATTTGTCCATCTATTAGTATAAACTGATGAAAGAAATATTTCAAACTGTTACGCGTTTTCTTCTTAAATTATTTTTTTTCATTATACAGTACAAATATCAACCGAAATATCAAACACAGGGATGTTCAAAAGTATTAAAATACATATTTGGCTATGAACAGTAACACTTTATTATCCTTAAATAGCGAAATTTTTTTAAAGATTTCAGGAAGTGTTGGAAAGCGTTTCACAATCTACGCTTAATGTTTGATTTTTCTTACTTGTTAACAGTTTACATTTATTTAATCCAATATTAAATGCATTAAAAACAAATTCCAAAAAGAAAAAAACACTGACGAAAAATATTTTGAAGTACGACATACAACTCCATTTCATAACATTTAAAACGCCACAAGGAGTAAATAATCTTTAAACTGTGATTGGTACAAATTGCCATGCAATTATATTTTTGTACGAATCGCCGTTTAAAATTGATCAAATTTATGGGGCGTTTTCAAAGTCATGAACTGCCTTGGCCTCCAAGCGTTTTACACTTTTGGGAAAGAGGTTAAGTATTTGACCCCTAAAACTCAGTACATAATTTAAAAAATCACTCTTAACCCTTTACCTGCAAATAAATAGACTTTTTTCCAGATAGCCTGTGCACTTAACTCATTTTTTCAACTTTGTCACTTATACCCCTTGGCTTCCGGGCTCCTCATATATTGTTACATTTTTCCTTTGAAGTAATGTGTTGTGTTATCAATCAACTATCAAATGTCCAAAATACACATTTTAATAATATTTGCCACATCGCTACATGTTTCATTACAAGTTAACATATCTATCAATACAATGAAAGACAAATGATTAGAAAAAATTGGTACTATTTAATGATAACGTCGACTAAAAAACCTATCGCCAATCTTAAGGCGCAACACTAGTCACAGAAAAATACCCGGATGACATTGTAAAGTCTATGGGGGCGTTCTTTTCAAATGTCTCGCTCAAATTTTAATATTTTTACATGATTTTTTTTGCACAAGATAGCTGAGGAGCTCCACAACCGGCCTAGTTTTTACTTTTTGAGTTTGCGTTTCAGATTTTTTAAAAATTACTTTAATTTTCAAAACGGCTTTAAAAAGGTTCTGAAAATGAAGTTATCATAATATAAAAAATATATAAGCAAAATCGAAAAAGTAAAAAGTAGACCGGTTGTAGATCGTCCTCAGGTATTCTATACAAAAAATAATAATGCAAAAATATTAAAATTTGAGCGAGATATTTAAAAAGAACGCTCCCGTAGACTTTACATTATCATCCGGGTATTTCTCAGTGACTATTGTGGGGCCTTAAGGATTAAATGTCAATAATAGATGATTGTAAACGTTACATCCACTTGACATTAAACACGGTGCACGTGTTTTTACACCAACAAGTCACTTTTTATTCGTTTTTTAATTTGCATTTTTATTAATGTTTTACTAATTTAATTGTTCTTTTGTTACTTTAAATAAAATATATATATATTTGTGTATTTTAGCAAATAGTTTAGTGATTATTATAATTTGTCGATATTCGCGGCGAAAAAATTAAGTTTTACCAAAAGTTTTTTAATCTAATTGAAGTGATTTTGACAAAATATTTTATTGATTTCGGAATTATTTGTCCAATATTTTATGCATGTTCTATAATATTTCGCGATGAAATCATTATCAAAATAAAACGAATCTCTTACTCTAAAACTTTTATTGGCGTTTAAGCTATAGATGGGCTATTTATAAACTCAATAAAGAATTCTAATTACAATTATTTAAGATGCATCCGCATTTCTCGAAATTATAGTAATATATTAGCGAAATGTTAGCGAAACTTTAAGTGTCTGCTTGGAATCGAAAAATATGTAAATATTAATATTTAAAGCTAGTTAATGCATTCTATTTTATAACTCATTCAGAATTGTTTATGGGAGTAACGATAAAATCAATGTTTGTATATATTAATAAAGTAGTTTCCAGTGTTTTGAATAATTTGAAAAATTTATTATTCTATGCAAAACAATTTCTTACAATTTTATCGTACACAATACAGAATTTTAATTTTAAGAAGAACTATACAATTTGGCACTTCAGTCATAATTTTAAAATATAATATCTTGAAAATATTATACTGCATTTTTAAATTGAAAACTTATTATTTGAGAAGAACTTTTTCAGACATAAATTGGAAGAAGTTTATGTGTTGGAAAGGGTTAGGAAATGCCAAAATTTGGAGGCTCGAATATTAAATTTATTTGACAATATTATCTTATATGCTCTCACATTTAAAAATAATCTCTTTTTTATGGAGAAGTATTGTGTCTAGACATAATCCATTACAGACGTTTTTCAATTAAAAAAAAAGTTTAAATATGACAAGTACAAATAAATTTGTGATAAAAAAAATATAATTTATGACCTACAATCGTCAAAAACACAGGTTTTTTTAAAGCTACTTGACATTTTGAGCTTGAGACATTTAGAAATTTTACAAAATATATAAAAGTTTTATGAATTTATGTTTGATAGAGACTGAGAAAAAAATTAAACGTGTAATCTTGATAAATTGCACCGCCAGGTATAAATTAATACTCCTGAGACCCCTTAAACCAAACTGAAAATTGCTTCATATTATTCACGAACAATATGTTTACTGACACCACAACTTTTTAAGGTATTATGTCCAACAGTTTGTATAAAAATGCGTATTAAACAGATATATTTTTGAAAAAAAAAATGTGTAAAAATTCAGTTAGTTCGTGAAAACTAATTTACATATAAAATTAATCTCTTTTGATTTATATATGGACTATAATGCGTACATTTACTGTAAAAAATAATATATTTTATTATTTCGATCTCTGTTTATAGGTAACATACATTATGTTAATTTTTTGCAGAAGCTTTTTCTTTTTTTTTTTTTTTTTACTTGACAAGTCCGAAGGAAATAAATAATAATAATAATAATAATAATAATAATAAAAGATATGTTCTTAAAATTTTTTAGCCTTTTAATAAAATATTTATAATTTTGTTACTTTTAAACCAAAATGAATATTGCTTCATATTATTCTCTAAATAGTATGTTTTGGGGCAACACAATAATTTTTAAGGAGATATATTCGACAGTTTGTTTAGAAAAGTGTACTAGACAGATATTCTGTTGAAAAATTGAGTGAAATATTATCTATTTCTTGAAAACGAATTCAAGCATGAAATTAATTTCGTTCAATTTATATATGAACTATATAGTGCATATTTTCTTGTAAAAAAAATAATAATAATTATTATTATTTCAATCTCTATTCATAAGTAAAATACATGATGTTATACATTTCTCAAAAACTATTTTACTCGAGTGAAATTCCTAGTGAAATAAATTAAAAATAAAATAAATAATAAATATGTGTTCATAATAAGTAGCTTTTAATAAAATATTTTTAATTTTACTTTTTTTAAACCAAAATTAAAATTGCTTCACATTGTTTTCAAATAGTTTGTTTACTGACACCATAACAATTTTTATTTGATATATTCAACAGTTCGGATAAAACAGTGTACTAAACAAACATATAGTTGAAAAAATGTGTAAAAAGTTAATTAGTACTTAAAAATAAATATAAGCATGATATTAATTTCCTTTGATTTACATATGGAATATAATGTATATATTTACTTGAAAAAAAAATCATTCCGATCTCTATTCATAAGTAAAATACATGTTCATAAATATTTCACAAAATTGTTTCATTTCATTTGCCGAATGTTCTATGTACCCTTAATTGCTGTTTAAAGATATAAAACCAAAGATTATAAATGCACAAATAATGAATGAAAGGGTAGCAAACAGCTGTTTTGAATCTACTATCGAGATTACTCAGCGAGCTAGAAAAAGCAAAACTGAACAAAGAGACAGAGAAACGCAGACTTAAATACTCGCTACGGGAACGATCCCCCAAATGTAAAGCAACGACAGGGAACAAAGCAGCCTGAATAACTGGGTGGACAAGTAGGGACATCTACCGGAGAATGAACAAAATAAAAACTAAAAACTTTTGGGGGGATTGTTCCCGTAGCGGGTATATAAGCCTGCGTTTCTCTGTCTCTTTGCTCAGTTTTGCATTTTCTAGCTCGTTGAGTTTTGCACTGATCAATAGTAGATTCAAAACAGCTGTTTTCTACCTTTTCATACATTATTTGTGCAGTTATAATCGTTGGTTTTCTATCTATAAGCATTTTTGCACAAAGGCATTATTTGGTATTATAACCTTAATTGCTGTTTTACACCTTAGCCCTTCATTTAAAATATTTCCATTCCCAAAACATCAATTGCTCTTTGTATTTAATCAAAAGGCATAAAGCGATAAATATATTCTGAAAATTTTAATGAAAATATATTCTGAAAATTCTGAAAATTCATATTTTTTATCTCCTTTAGTATAAGTATTTCAAGTACCAATGAAGAATTTTTATCTTTCTTGTTAATTTTATGTTTGTTAAGAACCCACACTACCGATTGTAAAAGAACCGGACGTTAATGGAAGGTTTACGGCGGCGATCTTTTCAAATATCTCGCTCAAATTTTAATATTTTGAAGTGATTTTTTTTTTCTTTTGCATAGGATAGCTGAGGACTATCCACAACCGGACTAGTTTTTTTACTTTTTTGATTTTGATTATATTATTCTTATATTGGATATTTCCAGTTTCATAACCGGTTCAAACCGGTTCTGAAAGTTAAAGTATTTAAAAAAAATCTGACACCAATGACGAAAAAGTAAAATCTAGGCCGGTTGGGGATCGTGCTTAGCTATCCTATGCAAAAGAAAAACCACATCAAAATATTAAAATTCGAGCGAGATATTTAAAAAGAATGCCCCCCCCCCCTTAGACTTTCCATTTTATCCGGGTCTTTTTTAGTCAGTAGTATGGCGTCTTAAGGATATAAGAGAAAAATGAACTACACATGAACAAAGAAATATTCTTATTCAAACGAATTGCAATAAATTGTGTAATTTTTATTTATTTATCTTGTAGTTCTAATGCTTTACGTCAAAAAGTAATTGTTATTATTTTTATTTAAATTTGTGGAACTTTCTAAAAGGAAGATGATACCCTAAAGCTGTTATGGGATGTTCCAGTTTCATGATTTTTTTTTCTTTAAGAATAAAAATATTTTAAAATTTTAGACATTTTTTACCAAAAGCTATTCGAAAAATTTCCTTCAACGGATAACAAAAATAATTGTGAAATAAATGTGAAACAAAAATAATTCTGGCATCTAGAATCTAAAATTTGGCTCTTGAAAAATATTTCTATGTCGTTATTATAAACTCTAGTTAACTTTGCTACACTGAAAAAAATGGGTTCTCAAAATTGAGTAAAATGTATTCAATTTTAAATACTTCACATACTCAAGATATCTCCGTTTCAAAAATTCTCAAAACTGAGTAACACACGTACTCACATTTGATTCCATGGTTGTGTTCAAATATAAATCACTGTTGTCTGCCCCCTGAAATTACAAATTAAAGTTCTGGTATTTATTTCTTGCTCAAAATTATGAACAATAAACATTCAATTGATTATTTATAAAGAGAAATAGCAAAATTATAATTAAAATACCCAAATCGAACATTTTTATGACAAAAACATTATTTTCGAGTATACTTTAAAATTATTTTAAAATACTGCGCATAATTTAATCTTTTATGCCGCCATGTATGAAATAAACCCTTACATGGTACAAAATGATTGTTTGTTTGCATTTGATAACATATGCTGCTTCAAAATTGAGAAAACAATGTGTTCATTTTTGATCCAAAGATACTCAATTTGATATGAGAACATCGACTTACTCATTTTTGAGTACTTCATTTTTATCAGTTTATAGAGTTTAATAGTCTCCTACATTCAATAGCATTCTCCTATTTTTCTCGTTGTCAAATTTATTTAAAAACCTCTGCAAGTAGAAGCGAAAGCAAAAGGGTAATTGTACTAACTGTAATTCATGTTTATAAAGCCATTCCCAGAAATCTTGCGATAATTTCTCGCTATTGACACGAGTCAATATCGTTTCGTCTCAAAGAAATAAACAGACTAAAAATTCCAGATCATTTCGTCTATTCAGTTTCGTTTTTTACCTTATTCGCGTAATTCGGAGATCTATGTTTCTAGTTTTGAGATTCAGAAAGTGAGTAATTATTCATTCTAGGTGAAGGATTTATATTTTTTTCTCAGAGACATTTCAAATAAATGTAGTCGTTTGTGACAGAATTTATACCAACCGAAAGTGTAATTAATTCTCTTTCATAATTTCGTCATCAACGTGTTTCACATTTTTGTCACCAGAGAAAAATGGTGACTTTCTTAATTATTTTATTTAATTAAACAAGCTTCTTTTCACATCTTCTCAAAAACTGTTTATCTTCTTATATAACATGCGCTTTAAAAATCAAGTACTGCTGATTATCTTATATATTAAAACAGTAGCTTTCGTTTTTCAGCACACTAAAACTGGTCTCTACGCATACATGCTTGCGCAGGAAATCTGAGAACGAATCGGAGAAGACTGTACTTACTGTCTGTAAAAGCATTTGCAAAGCGCGTTTGTAAATATGGGATAAGACTGCATTTTTGCTGTCACTGTTTAATGCAATGCTATGATAATTATATTTTTTCTTTACTTATCTTATAATGATCGAAATACATTGGTTTTTTCACTTTTCGTAAGTTATTTTATTTCCATTTGTATCCATTTTTCATGTTAAATGCTATTCCCTCGTTAAAAGCTTGCGATGTTATTGCCGGCAATCTTAGGCTTAATGTAGAGATGTTTCATACGAAATTGAAACATTCAATAGTTAATTATTAAAGTGTTTATTTACGTTCTTGGCCGATAAATCATTTTCTATATTGTAATTTTCAAATTTATACTAAATATGTATAAAAAAATGGCTTTAAATCACATTGTTTTTTGTTTTGTGTTTTGGAGGGGAAGCTGCGATTTTTCGAACGATGTTTTGACTTCATGGATGTAAACAGATTCGCAAATTACTATTTATTTTTTGCTTCAGTTTCTTATTATACTCATATTATTTACGTATTCATTCATGTCAAAAAACGATGATTTTTCCCCCTTATAATTTCTTTTTTGAGCAAATTCATAACGTTTAGGAAGTATTTACATTACATTGTTTTCACCGAAGAATATAGAATTGCATATGAAATGAAAATAGGCCCAATTATAAACAGCTTTGTAAATCATTAATATTTATTTAATGTATCACCTTACTTTGTGTTGACTCGGAGTTCCCTTTTAAAAAAAGTACCCTTTTTTTAAAAAGTGTTCTCCTGACAAAATTTGCTAAATTTTTTTGGGGAGAAGGAGAAGGGAATATTTTGATGAAATTTGCTGTTTTTTTTCAATCGCTTGATCTTGATATCTCAACAATGTTTTTTTAAATATGAAAATCATTATAATCAACAAACAAAAATAAAATTATCAGAAGAAATCCCTCGTTTTGCATAGCATTCAATCATGATATACAATATAGAAAATGCTTTATCGGCCAAGAACGTAAATAAACACTTTAATCATTAACTATTGAATGTTTCAATTTCATATGAAACATCTTTACATTAAGCCTAAGATTGACGGCAATAACATCGCAAGTTTTGAATAACATCGCAAGGTTTGAAGGAGGGAATAGCGTTTAACACGAAAAAAGTATACAAATGGAAATAAAATAACTTACGTAAAGGGAAAAAACCAATGTATTTCGATCATTATAAGATAAATAAAGAAAAAAATATAATTATCATAGCATTGCATTAAACAGTGATAGCAAAAATGCAGTCTTATCCCATATATACAAACGCGCTTTGCAAATGCGTATATAGAGAGTAAGTACAGTCTTCTCCGATAGGTTCTCAGATTTCTGCGCAAGCGCGTATGCGTATAGCCCAGTTTTAGCTGTGCTGAAAAAAGATGGCTACTATTTTAAGTATGTTCTGTTTGTCAGTATTTGCGTTTTTTGAAGTACCTAGACAAATTTAAAGTATTTTCATAATCTTTTGACGAAATTCATGTCTTTTATGATACTAAAAAAAATTATTTGTTTTCTCAGGGATTTTTGATGAAATTTGTCGTTTTTTTCTCACTATTTTTCGATGTAATTTGACGTTTTATCGAATTAATTATTTTTCGGTGATTTTTTTTTGTGTGAAATTTTTAGTTTTTTTGTTATTTTTAAAAATTTGTCATTTTTTTTCACTTTTTTTTGCAAAAATTACCTGTTTTGAGATCTTTTGATGAAATGTGCCTCTTTTTTCATCTTTTGACAAAATGTGTTGTTTTCTCACAATCTGTTTTAAAATATTTGCGTTTTTTTTTGAAGTACCTAGACAAATTTAAAGTATTTTTGCGATCTGTTGATGAAATTCATGTCTTTTATGATACCAGGACAAAATTGTTTGTTTTCTCGGGGTTATTCGTTGAAATTTATCATTTTTTCTCGCGATCTTTCGATGTAATTTGCTGTTTTATCAAACTTATCCTTTTCTTGTGATTTTTTTTGCGAAATTGTGGTTTTTTTGAGAAATTTGTCGTATTTTTTTTTGCTATTTTAGCTAAATTTACCTTTTTTGCGATTGCCTAGACAAATTTTATGTTCTTTTTGAGATCTTTGGACGAAATTTGCGTTTTTTATGAAACCTGGACAAAATTCGTCATATTGAGGTCTTTCAGTAAAGTTTATCGTTTTTCTCGAGTTCTTTCGATGAAATTTGTCGTTTTGTCACGATTTTTCGATGTAATTTGCCGTTTTATTGAAGATCTTTTTGCAAAATTTGTTGTTTTCTGCGAAGTTTATCTTTTTGTGATTATTTGATGAAATTTGTTTTTTTCAATCCTTTGACGAAATTTGTTTTTACTCACAATCATTTGTCAAAATTTGTTGTTTTCTCACAATATTTTGAATTTTTTTCACAATATGTTTAC
This sequence comes from Maratus speculifer, assembly GCA_964019185.1. NCBI lineage: Eukaryota > Metazoa > Arthropoda > Arachnida > Araneae > Salticidae > Maratus > Maratus speculifer. Next base: position 75,394,293 of record OZ025302.1, on the reverse strand, counting down.
AAATTTGCAATTTTTTAGGGATCTTTTTTTGTCAAAATTTGCCCTTTTTTGAAATTTTTCATAAAAATTACCATTTTTTTGAAGTTTTGGCAAAATTTTGATCTTTTCCAATACTTTCGCGAAATTTGTTTTATTTGGGATACCTAGACAATTTATTTTTGCAGTTTTTTGTCAAATTGTTTAGAGATCTTTTGATAAAATTTGTTGTTTTTTGTAATCTGTTAATGAAATTTGCTGTTTTTTTTTTCACATCTATTTACAAAATTTCCTGTTTTTTTTTGGGGGGGGGGGGTATTTTGACAAAATTTGCTATTTTCTGTGATTATTTGCCAAAATTTGCATTTCGTGATACCTAGACAAATTTTGGTACATAGCAGATGATTTCTAGCACTTTTTTTTTTTTTTAAAAAGCTTTAACAGTTGAAAAATAATCTTCAAACATTTTCAAGAGCCTGTGGCGTGCGTCGCAGCGTTTCACTGATTCTGCGCCCGGGATCATGTCATGTTGGTGTTACGTTGGTAAATGGAAAAGCATATTGAAATTTTTAATAAATATTAATCTTTAAAAAAAATTATAGCGGCAAAATACTTTTTTCTTTGGCTCTTTCATATTGTTGCCGTCAAGTTTTGACGGGTTTCCCCTAGCCAGAATAAATATTATCATTATTTTTTTTAATATGTGAAATTTACATATATTTTTGATTTATGAAAAGGTAATAGAAAATTTAGTTGAAAATGCAAATGTTTATTTGTTGAATGGGGTGGGTAGTGTAACAACAAATCAACCACTGAGAAGATCATTGTTATAGTTGTTGCTAAATGGCAAACTGTAAATTCAGTCTTATTTTGCTGCGAAGTAAGTGAAGTATGTATATTTTGGATGAAATGAGTAATGACAGTAATTTATGATTTATTCATGTCATGTATATTTTATTGGTGTTGTATTTGTAAATGGAAAAATATCAAATGAGAGAGATTCTAATTCTATGATAGCATGTTTGAATGTAACTCGGCCAAATGCAGGTCATTTGCCTGGATGTAAAATGCAGGTTTTTCTTCAATTTATTGATATTTTTGTTGAAGATTAGTCATTAAAAAATCATTTAAAAGCTGGAAAATACCTTTTTCTGTCTTTGGTGCCGTCAAGTTTTGACGGGTTCCATCTAGTAATTCTTTATATTAATAAATGCATGCCTTTCTCTAGCATACATCTTTTTAGGTGCATTCGTAACTATGTAAATATGTAGAACCTACAGTCGTCGTACAATATGTCCGTCTGACCGCATATAACAAAGCAAAAGCTACCGAACCGATTCGCATGAAATTGAAAATATATGATTCTTACATAATTTGTCGAGTCCTTGCAAATTTTATAAAAATCGGATGCATCGTTCAATTACAGGAACAGTCAATATTATTCCATTATATTACGTTCAGTAGAAAAATATTGTTTCAATTTGATGTTAATGATTTGACATTCTTTCGAACATAATAAAATTTATATGCATCTATGGAATATATACGAAGAATGTATTTTGTACAATCTGTGGTGCAAAGAATATTTGTTATTAATATGGAGGAGAACACAAAAGTATTCTTTTTAATAATTGTATAATGGGAAACATTGTCTGGGGTGCATGCATTTCAATTATATTAAATTATTTCACATTTTATGAGTTTGACATATGTTACAAAAAATTACTACACGTTAATTTTCATGTGTAATAGAAAGCATTTAGTATTTACAGGGACATACAAAATGTTTCGGATAGTGTAATGTATCCGAAGTACTGTGTGTTTAAAAAATTTCTTTATAATAGGAATGCACCTCATTCGCTACATCTGATGTGTAATTTCTAACTTGTTTCTCTTTCAATAATTATCTGGGATCTTTTTTTGTTAAGTAGCAGCACTTGATGGCTCATGAGTAATATTTGAAAATGTATTGATTTCTGTTAAGTCTGAGAAATATTTTATGAGTCTAAATTTAATTGGGATAAGTGAGTTATTCACAAATCTACTCTATATATCATTTTAAACATTCAGATTTTGAAATAAAATTCTTAAATGGATTTTATTTACACGCAAATTGGATTCATATGATTACATTTTTAATAAATAGTCATGGCAATTGTCTGCAAGTGGAAATTTTTTTCCATAAATTCAGTTCTATTTTAATAATAAAAGTAGCAATAAACTTTTAACTTTAGATTAAATGGATATTATTATACATGTGAACGTATTTTTTTGTTAAAGAAATCTTCACATAGACACATATTATCCTTAAACAAATTTTGTAACATTTTCCAAATGCAATATAAATGTTAGCTACGTAATATAAATGTGAAAAATGTGAATAATTTTTATTATTTTTTTAATTTTCATTATTTTTTTTAATTTTTGACTTTTCTAGTTACAGGGTGTCATATCTATTAACAAAATTATTTTTTGAGGGTGATTAATTGTCACATTAACCCTTAGTACATGTCTTTAAATGGACTATTATTTTGACATAAGAAATATTTTAGCTACTATTTACATATAGTAACGTTAGTATATGTCTATAATTTTGCTGTATGATTTCATTTATGTTTAGACATTTAGTAATAATATTTATTATTGTTTTTTATTAATGCTCTTTGTGCCGTTTGCGATTCTTTTATTCTAAAGTTATATTTAACTCATTCAATTTAAAATAAAAGTTACTTTCCTGATATAATCTTGTGTAATGACACGCAAAAAGTATTAGAATTTCGCAATATAAGTTAAACCTTCTTGTAATACAATACTTTCTAAACATCTACAAAAATTCTTCCTTAGCCTATTGTCATATGAATATGAATTGAATGTCACGCAAAACAACAGCATTCATTATCTTTAAGACAATGACATGTTCGTTAAACACTATATAGCCTATATGGATGACTAGTGTTAATATTAATAACGTAAAAACAATTTTTTCTTAAAACAGAAAAAAATTCTGACACGAAAGGGTTAATAAAATATTGATATTGTCTTGAATAAAGCATTATATTAAATCGATTTTTGCTTTAACATTTCACTGCAACTTTTTTCTATTTTTATTTAAAAAAACTGTTTGAAATTTATATATCTGTCTAATAATGGCAAAAATAAAAAAATAAATAAATAAATTTTAAATTTTCAGCAAAAATTTGATATTTTATAGTGTATACCCTATAAACACAATTAGGGTTTTTAAATATTATTGCTCTATTTGAAATTAAATGAACTTAAATTAATTAATTTTGTCTGCTTAACACTCTGTAATTTACTTTATATCATTATTTTTAAATATTCAGTAAAAGTATTAAAAATAGATTTTCCTTAATTACTTGAATATTTTTTTAAAATATCTTTTTTAAATGTAACGAACTATTTATTCATAGCTCATGTATTTTTTCTAGATATTTAACAAAATGTCTACCAAGTAGGCGGTCACTGTAGGCCCTATAGTGAATATATATATATATATGTATATACCGGGTGTCCCAAAAATGACTGATGGATTTTAAAATTCAATAACTTTCAAACGGTGACAGCTTTTTTTTTTTTTTGCCGGAGGGTTATGTATAATGTCAGTAGTTTTTTTTTACCGTAATTTTTATTTTGTTCGAATTTCAAACACTAGGTGGCGCTGACGGCTATTGAAGGCCAGGTGATCAGTGCTGAGTGAAGCGTCGACCTGGCCTTCAATTGCCGTCAGCACCACCTATTGTTTGAAATTCAAACTAAAATAAAACTTTACGGTAAAAAAAAAAAAAAAAAAAAAAAAAAAAAAAAAAAAAAAAACTTCTGACATTATACATAATCCTCCTGCAAAATATTTTTAAATAGCTGTCACCGTTTGCAAGTTATTGAATTTTAAAATCCATCAGTCACTTTTTGGACACCCGGTATATGCTTATATAGATAGATAGATAATTTTTTTTTTACCGATAGTAATTTTGGGTCTAGGGATGACCGTTGTAGATCCATGACCGTTGTAGATCTGCATCTTTTTTTCAGAAATTCCACAATAGGAGCGACCGTAATAGGTGGTGTTTTATTCGAAATCAACCTAAAACTCATATAATCATTATATGGCATTTAAAAATTTTCCGTATTGATTTCCATTTACATAGAATTTTTCTGTTTAAAAAAAGGTATAGTTTCCATTAAAACCTTCAGCTTTTATTGAATTACATAGCTTGAATTAAATAGAACCTTCGAAAGGAAAAATGCGAAAAAAGGGAATAATAAATACTAATAATTTCGCATGCATAATACATCTCCAGATATAAATATACTACGAAGGATTACTCATGTGTAGCAAAAGTAGTTTTGAAAAAATACAGTATAACGTGAACAATAAAATCATGTAGTAATACATTTTCTTTTAGTGTGAAATTTATTACTCAGTTCAGTACATACAAACTATTATATAAATGTTTAATGAAAAATCAAGTGAACAAAATGACATTTATTAATAAAAGGGATATAAAGAGATTTAACAAAAGAGAATTTTTTTTTTACTTTTTTCTATCTTTACAAGAAGAAAGTATTGGATTTATGGAAATTTTGAATTCCAGTTTTTGAAGAATTTGTGCGTTTTAGCGGTCAGAAATTCCAAAAACGTATTTTTGCAAAATGTTTGTCTGTCTGTATGTGACATACATTTTCAGGTACTGCATCTCGAGAACTAATGCACGGAATTTCATAAGATTTTTAATTTTGCAAGATCATGATATGAACTAAATATGACTAGTTTTTGGTGTATATCGCCTAATAAATGGTACCGCTGTTCTGTCTTTTTCACGACATCGTCAAAAGATATATTTCAAGAATTAATGGTTGAATTTTAATAAACTTCAGATTTATGAAAAAAAAATAAAATACTTTAGTAGACCTTCTTTAAACGAAGAAATTGCAGTTTTTCTTAAAATATTCAGCTAATAAAATCTTTAATAATGTAAATTTGCTATGTACAAATGTTTTTAGTATTAAAGAAACAAATTACTTACATAAAATGCACATCTACATTTTTCTTAATAAAGTTGTATTACAAAAGATTATGTAAAATTGGCACAATATAATCGGTACGTTCCATCAACACATCTGTATTTTTTATCTAAAACGAAATTATCACTGTTTAAAAAAGTTCTAGTTTTCATTAAAATCTCTAGCCATAAAATATTAAGAGAAATATTAACAGAATCAAGAAAATTAAAATGATATTAAATTAATAATCAAATATTGCATTATTCCATGCATAAAGTATATCCATATAAACATATACTACAACAATTACACATACCACGCAAAGATGGTAAAAGTAAATAAATAAACAAACAAATGGAAAACAGAACACCATCAATTATAAAATCTCATAATCCGTTCGAAAATACCAACAAAGAACTATATTTTTTATCTAGATTTATTGAAATTAAATACAATGGCGGAGTTATCTTAATGCGTTCATTTCCACGAAAGGCATTCCATGAAATAATATTGTCATTTGTTAAGGAAATAGAACGTAGTGCAGTTATTCCGGTATTTTGAATATAAAATGATTTGAAATTTGTGCCAGAGTCGTAAAGACTTAAAATGGGATTTAGTTAAAGATAAATTTTTCTGCAACCTTTTCTAAGAAAAAGAATCTGCAGATTTCATTGTATTTACATGTTTTAAAGTATAAGATTTCAACGAACAATGCATGTTTATTCCAACGTGAAAATTTACCATTTTTTTCTTACAAAAAATATGCTTTGCATGTTTGTAGCTATTTAATCATTTATCTACCGACGGTACTTAAAAGTATCATTAAAATAACTTATAAAATTCTTTTAATACGTTAATTAGTTGTAATACTGTTTAGAATGTGTTACAGATACATTATTTTATTTTGCTCCAAAAGCATTATTGATACCACAAAACAAAAATATTAGGATGATATATTTTTCCTTTTTGTCTTTTCATCTTTCTTGGCATTGAGGGAGAGGGATCAGAATTTTTCAATCCGAAAATATTTCTATAATTATATTGTAAGAGCATCATTTTTTTACATTTTATAATTCTATAAAATACTAAGAAAACAATTTAAAATAAAAGATTTGAGTGGAATTACAAATATTTCACAAAATCCCTGTAAATTCAAATTTAATTAATTCTACTAAACCTTTCAATACTTCTAAAATCCTTCAAAAATTTATTAAATGATTATGTAAATATTTTAATTTAGTTTGAACAGTTTGTTTTTGCATAATAGCTAAAATAGTTAATTTTTCACATATTTTTTGTAAATTGCCTTAAAAAATTGTAATTTGTTTTAAAATGTATCCGCGAAACATTGCTTTTTAAAACGTTTCATTTTAAATACGTTTATATTTTGAGTGCCATAGTATCATACAATTTTATTATCAAATCTTGCGAAGAACTTTAGGTTTCATAATATCAATATTTCATAAATTTTCATCATTTATTTTAAATTATATGTTAAAAAAAATACAATATTGCTTTTTGAAATAAGTTACTGTAAAAGAAAAAATTCATTGAATGTAACAAATATTGAATTGAACCATTGAATATATCAACCTATATTTGAAGAAATATAAATTACCAAATAAATTATTAACTTTATAAAATCAAAGAAATGTTAACGGAAAACCATTCACGTATCTCTTTATGCACTGAGCTTAGGCACAAAGAACAATTTATAGTAATGATATCATCTATCAAAAGATCTCTGATGAAAAATGAGCGTAATTTGTTCAGAGAATTGCGTATACCGTGGGCTGAATTTTGCGAAGAACGGAAACAGCATTTCAAAAGACACTAAATTTATTTCAATGTAATAGAAATTTTTAAGGCATGCATTTTAAATAGAATCTATATCGTTTTCATTTGAGATAAAGAATGTTCTTTAGAATATACAGAAAGATTTTTTTATATATATTCATTCCACGGTAGCAAATTCATATATTACAATACGCTGCTTACTATTATTTTAAACACAATCTAACTGATTGGTAAAGTTATCGTACGAATTGATTATTTCCAGCTGAGCGAAAAATTGCCCAGGCCGGGAATCGAACCCGGATACTTGGCTTACAAGGCCAATGCTTTACCTGTTAGGCTATCTGGGCGATAGCCGGCTGAGATTTTTCGCTCAGATAACCTTATTCTTAACCTCAGATAACCTTGTAAGCCAAGTATCCGGGTTCGATTCCCGGCCTGGGCAATTTTTCGCTCAGCTGGAAATAATCAATTCGTAATGCGTTGTTTGGTTAAGTCATCCCTTATTTTTGCAAATTCTTCTACGTTTAAATTATCTCTTTTTAATTTAGTTAAAGGTGGAACTAAAAAGTACTTACGCATGACTATTTGATGTTTTCTATAACATATTATGCTACATACATATTATACTACATACATAATATGCTGCAATTATCAACATAATAATTTCTTAAATTTTTTAATTATCATTCTTTGGGGATTTGTTTTTTCATCATAGCTAAGATAGCTAGATTCATAGATATTTTTTAAATTGCTGTTAAAAACTAACATTAGTATTCCTTTAGAAATGTGTTGTTACAATACGTTGTTTGATTGATTCACCCTCAATTTTTGCAATTTCTTCTGTGTTTAAATAATCTCTTTTTAATTTAGTTAAAGGTAAAAATAAGTAATTATGCATAAGTTCTTAATGTTTTTAAATATATTTGGACACATTATGCTACAGTTATTAACAGAATAATTTCTTGATAAAATAAAATAAAATAAAAATAAAATAGCTAGATTCATACATATTTTTTAAATTACTTAAAAAATATTAGTATTTCTTTCTATATGTGTTAAAAACACTCCCTTGTAAAACATTTATTTTTAAATCCGTTTCCATCCGTATTATATAATGGGGTGGGCCGAGAAAAAAAACGTTTTTTTCGGTTTTCGATGATGGTGGGAGCGGAAAGGTGGCCAGTGGTTGCACTCAGTTCATACAAAAAAAAATGAGATTTTTTGGAAATTTCCTTACCCTGTCTCAAATGGCTTGAAGTTTTGCAAAAATGCTCATTCTTGAACTTTTTTCGAAAATTTTTTAAAAAATGTTAAATTAAATTTATTTTGGTTATATTTACTTAAAAAGGCATATTTAATCTACCAGATGTATAAATAAGATCTGATCATGCATTATTTAATATCTATGTGTATTATAACTTAGCCTATTTTTATAGTTTTTTCTCGTATAATAGGCAAAAGTTGTATTTGTATGAATCGATCGTTATTTTCTCTCTTATTTTTGTCCCTTGGTCTTCTTTATGTTTTTTCTACGTGTCAAAGGTTATATATTTGGGCAACGGACAGCAATATACTTCAAAAACAAATCTGGAAGGTGAGAAGAGGTGAAGTAGGACTCTAAGCGAGCGCAATGACTCGTCGTAATACTGAGAAAGTGAAGGACAAAATAGATGAGAGCCAAAATGCGATAAAGGATTCTTATTATTTCTACATGTTTAGTTACCTGCGACATTTGTTCAGTGTGAACGTAAAACATTTTTCTAGTGAGATACAGTGCTTTTTGGATCGTTTAATGTTCCATTTTAGTGTTTTGTGCGTTTTATTACGTCGAATATAGAAATGGCTAGTATGAAGGACTATAGAATGTAAAGACACGCGATAGCGTAAAAAGTAACCTTTTGGAGGCATCATTCATATTGAAAGTATTGCAATTGCCAACTTATGCTGATAATCAGTTGCCTCTACTACTGGTTTCTTCACCATGTAGAAGTTGTGACAGCAGAGAATACGAATCTCGTCATCGATAAAAACAAAGTCAGAAGAGAGAAACAGAAACTTGAAAAGAAGATACATGTAGAAGTTCTGGAAAGAAAGAAAAATAAAAGAATATTTTTTGATGGTAGAAAGGATAAAAGTATATTCGGAGGAAAAAAAGAAGATCAAGCGGCACCGTCGAGAGAAAGGCGAGAAACACATCACCGTGTTGTTTGAACCTGGTTAGGAATACTTGGGTCACTTGATACCTCGTTACGATCACGGAAAATAACTAGCAAAATCATTATATAATTTTCCAAGTCACCACAAGTGAGACTTTTCTGAACTGATAGCACTTGGGTGAGATGACACCACTGTTAATACTGGAAAACGCAATAGTGTCATTGCCTGTCTTGGAAAAAAAACTAGGAAGAGAGCTGCAACATTTGATATGTATTCTTCATATGAACGATACTTCACTTCGACATCTACTGTCTAAACTTGATGGTGAAACCACGGGACCTAAAACCTTTTTCAAACCAATTGGTGTTAGATTAATGGGGTGTGAAAAATTCACGTGTCACTTTGTTCAATCCTATTGCTGTTTCACGGACACCAGAAATGGAAAATAGTGAAGATCTAAGTGCCTATCAAAAGTGCTGATTTATGCAGCAGTTTCAACCGGAGTATGTACTCGAGAAATGAAAAACAGATAACCTTTACCAACTGTGAAATTGAGATGGATTTCAACTGCTTGCAGAATTTTACACTCATGCGTTAGTAGCTTAAATCCTGATAAAGCGTTAAAATATCTCGCTCAGGTACGTGAAACGAGTTTATGCGCCAGTGTGGTTTTCTGTAAGGAAAAGGCTAGGTTACTTAGACGGACCTAGACATATGTGGCAGATAGTTACACTTTCAACATTTTACCAGATGACCTTAAAAATAGAGAGCATGCAGTCATCCAAACAAATGGATGCTATGGTCATCCCGAGAATTTATTGATAGCAACGGCAACCGGTGATAGACAACACATTAGAGGAATGGCATGAAAAGGAAAAAAGTATGCCGCAATTTAAATAAAATAAAGACTAACATAGTGCGTGAGTTTTAAGTTTCAAAGCTGAACTTTAAAGCAACAGAGCACTATGAATGTATCGAGTGGGTCGCCGCCAAAATCAGCGAACCTCTTATAAGAAAAAACTTTTAACTATAAAAACGTAGAGAAAGCGTAATTTCAAGATCCATGTAGGATGAATCAATAGTCTGCTTTCCATGTCACTCCCAGGCTGTGGAAAGAGTCGTTAAAATAATGACAGAAACTGCATCAAAGGTATGTGGGAGTAAATGAAGACATACCTTCATTAGAGCAAAACTGCCAGCATGGAAAAAGATACCAAAGTTCATTTATAAAACAGACTTTGTAGCGTAAATTCGATTCAGTGCATTTTGAATATAACATTCTGTGGGTAGGAGGGTGGGTAAAGCTCTGCGTGCAGCTACTTCCTCGTGGTGAGTTCTGGGTTATTTCGCGTTGGTGCAGAACGCAAAACAAACTAAAAGCTGTACATTTTTTAAAGAACATAGCATTAAAATAATGCATAGTTAGAGGTTTTTTAAACATTTGACTCATTAAATATATCTTTTGAATTAAAGTCAACCAAAATAAACTTAATTTAACATTTTTAATTTTTTTTGCTAAAAAAGTTCAAATAAGCATTTTTTCTAAAATTCAAGCCACTTGCGGCAGGGTAAGGAATTGTCCAAAAAATTTTTAATTTTGTGTGTGAACTGAATGCCACCAGTGGCCACTTTTCCGCGCCCGCCATCATCGAATATCGAAAAAAAGTTTTTTTCGGCTTACCCTATTATACAAAATACATTTTATCATCATATCTTGTAAACAACTTTAGACGCAGCATTTCGCATTATAAATATGTAATAATTTTTCAATATTTATTTTTTTGTAAATGTATTTTTGAAAAATTCAACGTTGCTCTTTTTTAAAAAATTAGTTTTTGTAAAATAAAAATTCGTTAAATGCATGAGTGATTGAATTAACCATTTAATATATCAATATACCTTGAAGAAAAATAAGTTGCAAATAAATTAATGTAAAATAAAACTTTATTGAATGTATCAACTATTGAATTGAACCATTGAATATATCAACATACATCGAAGAAAAATAAAGTTGTATATAAATTATTAACTTCAAAAATCAAAGAAAACTTAACGAGAAACTATTCACGTATCTTTATTCACTGAACTTAGGTAGAAATAACAAAGATCATTTATCAAAATATATTTCATGGAAAACGAGTTTAAGTTATTCGAAAAATTGCATATGCCATGGGCTGAATTTTGCGAAGAACAGAAAGAGCATTTCAAAAGACGCTAAATTTATTCCAGAGTAATAGAGAATTTTTTAGGCAAGCGTTTAAAATAGAATCTATCCCCTCTTATTTTGAGAGAAAGAATGTTCTTTAGAATATACATGAAGAGTTTTTTAATTGTTCTCTTTCTGTAGCAGCAAATTGATATGTTATAATACGTTGTTTCGTTGATTCATCCTCCACTTTTACAAATTCTTTAACTTATCTCATTTTAATTTAGTTAAAAATAAAATTAATAAATACTTATGGATTTCTTACTTAGTGTTTTTCTATAATATAATTTGACATATTAGGCTACAATTATCTACGTAATATATATTTTTTCAATTTTTTCCAAAAATTTATTTATTTATTTATTTATTGTTTCCTTTAAAAATGCCTATATTTAATTAAAACAGAAAATTGGGAAATATAGTTTGCTGCAAAAAAAATATGCACCCAGAAAAAATTGAACCACGATTTAAAACTAGGCACATAACAAAATTCAGAGAAAAGAGAAAAAAAATATAGACTTGTAAAACCAAAAGTAATGTCAATTTCATTAGGTTATAAAGCTACACCTAATAGCTATATAAACCGATACTTGTTGGGGATTAGAGTTTATTAAGCTACGGATTACACACAGAGGCAGATACTACGATGCGTGTATCACCTGATTCAATGGTATTCTGAGACTGTCCAAATTTTCTGTCCAAATATGCTCTATTGGATTAAATCTAGTAACGTGACAGGCCATGGAAGGATATAATATTCGTATAGGCGTTATTGCGACATTCGCGCAGTAGGCACACGAATGTTGCCTTGCAGATAAATAACATCTTGGAGACTTGATACTATAGGCAATGCCACGGCGTTAAAAATGTTCTCAATGTACATTCTAACCATCAATGTACCTTACAATACGAATAAAAGATATTGTTTATCGTAGCTGAACGCTTCCCAGACTGAAACGCCAGGTGATGCAGTAGTGTGTCGTTCGGTAAGAAATGCAGGATTGGATTTCTGTCTTCTCCGCTTCCTGGACACGTAAGTAGTGATCCTCAACCCTGATATAGAAAAGGATTCGTAACGGAAACTGTTATTTCTGCTATAAGACCAGATTTCCAGAGATTCCATGAAATCACTGCTTATACTGAAAGATTAATTACAACTGCCTTAATGAACGTCGAGATCTGAGTATCATGAGACCTTATAGTCTGCAAGTTGTGGACGGACGGTAAATGTTTTGATATCACTGTACTCATGTTAACCAAAAAAATTTATCGAATGCATGATAGCGATGGTGTAGAAATGGCTAGTTTTGTTATTAATCGATTATCTCGAGCGTTTTGTTCGGGGAAAATGATGAGCCACTGCAGTGTTTCACTGTATCTTCTGTAATCTAAAGCTGTCATCAACGTAATATGTATATGTTGTCCAAACTGATTCCTCTGCCTGCATAGGTTGTGAATGTAGCGAGAATGTGCGAAATAGATATTTTTTAAATAATGGTAAGCAGAGAAATTTTGTGCATTGTTAATATGATCATTCAGTAGATTAACATCAGAATCAATACCATTAGTAATGTTAATTTCAGGATGGGCAATATTGAGAATAGCAAGGAAATTGGTATCATCCAGTCAATGGTAATGCAAGGGTGTGGGGTGATTGATTACTTAAAATTTTTTAAAGTGACAAGAAGATGAACAGATATTAAATAATTTATAATTGTAATTACAATGGTACAAACCGATTGTCGTGTGTAGTAGAAATATGTGTTGAAATATTTAAAGCATGAAGGATAAATTGCTGGTGAGTTATATAGATCTATAGAGATGAGCCCCCTTTAGTGTTGGAATGTCAGTTCCGTCCTCTACTTTCCGCATCAAAATCGCCGGTAAAGAAAAAATATGCTGTAAAATTAGTTGTGTCAGAGAGGCTAACATCCATCATATTTAATGTAAACATGAATAGTATTGATATTGTTGTGAGAAAGTTGTAAGACAATACTTGTGCAGTCAGCGTCTGAAAGTGTACTTTGTGTTATGTACTAAGGGATATCATGTTTAATTTAAATGCCAGAGCCTCCGTAACAGATTACAAAGGAATGTGGAATGTAGTAGAGTATATAGTATGTAAATACTGAAGTATTCATCAGAAAATTAGCATAATTCTAATGAAATAAATCTGGTTTCAATTGCGAGAAATGTTTGATGAGAAATTTCTCAACAGACTAAAAGAAAATTCATACAAATATAGGTTGTATGTATGTCGTATCCATCTACATTTAAAACAATAAACGTAAAGCAGATAAATATACATTTATATGTACCCTCTTCAAAAAAATATCTGTAAGAAAGTCATAATTAAAAACAAGAAAGCATTCAAATGATTCATAGTTTATTGTTATTAATATAGGTGTATAAAACTGATAAGACGTTTTAAAAGATTAAAATTAATTTACAGATATACACTTAAAAAAAAGGTTGGACAGTTGAGAGCTTTCGATCAAACCTTGGTCATCATCAAGCGGTAAGTGAGAAGGAATTAACAAACCTCCAGGATGCACATTGATTTTAATATTACAGGGTGAAACCAAAAATGAAATTATGGCAGAGAGCAAGTGGTTGAGTCTATGGAACGAAGCCGAGTCATTCTAAACCAAACACGCCATTTCCATCGAAGACTGAACCAAGTGTGCGGAATTTTGCATGGTAATACAAAATGACAGAATGACTTCAGAAATTTTAGAACAGGTGATGTAAATTTAAAAAGTGAAATCATAATTCATTCTTTAATGCATATAAAATTTAATAAATGTGTTTTTCTCTTATTTTAACATATTTTCTTGCATCTAAAATATTCTTGAATTTTTTTATAAGATTAAAAAAATATTATTGAAAAATACCGCTTACAAAAGATACACGTTATTTTTAATCGAAAAATTTACAAACATATACTTTCTCTTTCATGCAAATAATTGGATGTTAAAGATATTCCGAATAAGTACTTTCAAAAAGTTATTTAAAATTTTCATATTCATGTTTGCAAATAAATTATTTTTCTTTTTAAAATACTTTCGTTTTTTCATAGTTTTTCTTTCTGGAACACAAAAATAGTAATATTTTTGGTTATGCATACATAAAAAGTCACGAAATATGTTTTATCAAACTAGAGTAATAATTTATTATAAAAGGCATAAAGTAATAAAACAAGCGAAAATATTTTTATGGATGCGAAATCTGCATTCCAGAATTTAGCTGAAAGTGCAGAAGTATGATTTAAATACATCCTCTCTTTTTCCCCTTTCAATACGTACATTTTTCATATCTCATTATGTGGTATTTCAATCTGTTTTTATGCGAAAAGGAAAAATAAATGAGACTTTTATACAGTACCTTGTATGAAGCATTAATGTCCTCGTAAAAAGTAATCTTTGGAAAAGCAACAATATATAGTTTATTTACACCCAAAAAAGAAATGGAAACATTTGAAAATAAAATTTGACCGTGTTTAACATTACATATATCATAATGTTACATGAAACGCATCTTGTTTATTAATTTTTTCCCATAAAATTTTAAATTTGTGAATGCAAGTTTTTTTTATTACATTTATCATATTACTTAGAACTAGCCACCTCTGGCAAACAGTTTGGTCTCCCTTAAATGTATGCCATGCACTACACCATGCTACCTTTATTCATAATTTTATTGACTTGCATACATTCACTATATCTGAAAATTCTGAAAGAGAAATCAACAAGGTGATCAAGACAGCATTTTGTATCATAAATATATACACGTGCATAAAATATTGTTCATATCCACTTGCTTATTAACTATAATACGATTACGAATGAGGAAATGAAAATATATTAAGTAATAATGCATTCGATTGATTGCTCACACGCCAGATTTGCTACAATACCACATCTATATTTGTTGGCGTGTGATGGCGGTACTCTTTTTATGTTTGTGCTATTCGACATCACAGTTTCATGACATGTCTCTAATATTTTAAAATATCTTTCGTAATCTCTGTAATAATGCTCACGATAGGAATTTACTTTTAAACCCCTGACCGCCAAGCAATAGGGCAAAATCGTAAAGTTTTTTACTCATCAATTTTTTTTAAATGTTAATAAAAGAGGGATTTTCTATCATGGTATAATATTTTTTACTACACACTAGCTTATAAGGCTTGAAAGTATCAATCATAACTTAATTTCTTAAAACTGGATTATATTTGTAGAATTATAGTAATTTAAATAACGTTTCAACTGCAGTGAAACCTGCAGCCTAGTGAAAGGATATATCCGGTCGCGGCAGTGGGAAAGTTTAAAAAAGAAAAAAAATAGTGAATTAAATTTGAACCGCCAAGACCATGCGCCAAAAAAGTCCTAAATATTAGACTAAATATATCAAAAATTTAGAACCATTTATTCAAGCACTAAATAACCAAAGTGTATTTCATTATAATTACAGTCTAGTTATAATAGAAGCTTTATCTTTAGATACGAAGTTAGTTTTGCAATATTCTAGAAGAACAAACATTTTAACTTTCCATATGTTTTTTGCAATAGCGTAATACATCGACTATTGAAAAGCTATTTCAATATAAAATAATTTTGTTTACATTTCAGTTATATATTTGAAAGAATATTTACTTTCCTTATAAATATTTTCAGCAAGTGAATACATTTTTTTAAACTTTAAAAGTTTCTCCTTGTTTAATATATACGTTTGAGTTTCCATAATTCAGTTATCGTCCATAAAATTTTACAAATGTAAAAAACATCGACATACATGTTACGAGAATATTTCTTTTTTTTAAACAAATTTAGATATTTATTTAACAAAATGGAAGTAATAACGAATTTGGAATTTTTTCCTAAAGGACAAGTAAAAACGTTTTACAATTCCCCAGGATAATGTAAACGGTTAAACTCAACTGTTTTTTATTACTTTTTTCTATTTTTTACGTGGAAAACGCTTTTTTATATAATGAAAGAAAGGAAAGAAAATCATAAAAGTACACTTATCTAGAAATATTAAGTAATATATTTAGTAAGGCAAAATTTTTAAGAGTTAAGAAATGAAACATATATTAGTATATACTGAGAAAATATAGTATTTTAAGAGTATATTAAGTAAATATGCTCAGTTTAACTTTCAATAATCGCTCTGCGTTATGATTTGTGTCAATGCAAGTTTTCACAAAACAAGCGGATGCAGGAACGATCAGAACCAAATTTGTTCGATTTTTCAACCTGCTAACATTCCTGTTCATTGGTAGTTGATAACCATAGATTTTCTATTCTAATTTCTTCTAATTCTAGCATCAAGGGTGTTTCGTAATATCTAAGACCTATGCTTCGCAATGAATGATGGGAACTGTTTTAGATAAAATGCTACTAATAAAATTTTTAAGTTATAAGATAGCTCGTTATTTCGTCATGAAGAAACCCCTTATTTATTCATACCACTGCCTATTTCAGTTTACTTCACGGCTGTGCCAAATGTCAGCATGGTCTCTGCTATTCATCGACTTAAAATCCATACACAACTGAACGAGTTACAATTTATTTCATTGATTTCTTATACGCCAGTTTAGCTACAATACTACATAGGACGAACTCAGAAGGAAAAGTGGCAAAAAATGACAAGTGACAAAAATTCCATTTAGAATAAATTGAGTTTAAATATAATTGACCTTAAATCTGAACAACAATAATAATAGACTAAATTGAAAAAAGAAAGAGCCACTTGTTACATTGTGGTCTTTAAACTGTTATTTTAATAATTGTTAAAATTAAAGTAAAATTTTCTTTAAAACTATAATTAATCAATATTGATTACAGTTCGGCAAACGTGGTTTATCTCTAGAACGTAGTAGATGTTTAGAAAATCTCTTATATATATTGTAAATTATTAGAAAAAAGCATATTTCAGGCCGTTTGTGCACTTAGTTCTTTTTCTTTCAATTTTCTCATTTATGGCCCATTGATTTATGGGTCTCTCAAATATATTTCCTTGTGCGTGAATGCTGTAATCATCTTATTTATGTGCTATTTTGCATCGTATTTTCATTACATGTCAGTAATATTTGAAAGAGTCATTTGTAATCTCTGTAATCATGTTCACGATTAGAAATTTACTTTACAAAAATATAAAATAGTGAATTAAATGTGAATCGTCTAGAGCCAAAGAATAATAAAAATCTGACGAAAGATATCGCAAAAGTACATACTTTTTAATCAAGTACTAAATAATTAAATTGTATTTGAGTATAATTATTGTCTAGACAAAATATACACACTATCTTTTGATACAAAACCCGTTTCACAATATTCTAATGGAATAAATATTTTACACTACATGTTTGTTTATGCAATTTCGTAGAAACTAGACCATTTGAAAGATAACTTAATATAAAACAATTTTGTTTACTTTTTAGTTGCATATTTGAAAGTATATTTACTCTCCTTATAAATATATTCAGCAAGTTAGCATAGTGTTTTTTGTTCTGTTGAAATTTTAAAAGTTTCTTCATACTTATTATGTACTTGTATGTTTCCAAAATTCAATTTTCGGAGTCTATAAAAGATCAGAAAGGATAAAATGATAAACATAAATATTAGGAGAATATATATATATATAAACATATTATTTTTTCAAAATGTAGAAATTTATTAAAGTATACGTAAGGTAATAGATAATTCGGAAATTTTTCAAAGAAGGCAAGTAAATGCATTATACCATTCTCTCACTTAGATGATATGAACACCTGTTCAACACATTTTTTATTCCTTTTTATAACCTTCTAGAAAATGGTTGTTGTTTTCATGCGGGAATGGAAGATGTGGTGACTGTTTTTCATTTTGTTTATGATTGGTCCAGGAATATGATGTTTAATCCGTCGTGTATATAATATATGACTCTGTTATTACGTAAATCAGGTTTTGATTTTTATTAGATCAATAGGAAGCATTCAAACTTTTGCTTTGGACAATGGATGTCCGCATTTTATATATTTATTTATTCATTTATTTTGCGAAATTATTTAAATTTAGAAGAATTTTTATTTGACTAAAAAATTGAAATGGCGTTGTCAATAAAGATGAAGTACAGACGTTACAAAATGGGTAGATTCAGATTATCAGGTATGGAAAAATCTCAATTTAAATAAAGACGCCATTAGAAAGATTGCCTTTTAAAGCAGAAAAAGAAAACGAGGTCAATATAAAATAATTTTTTATACTTTTTAGTTGCATATTTGAAAGTATATTTACTCTCCTTATAAATGTATTTATCAAGTTAGCATGCTGTTTTTTGTTCTGTTGGAATTTTAAAAAATTCTTCATACTTATTATATACATGTATGTTTCCGAAATTCAAGAGTCCATCAAAGATCAGAAATGCTACAAAGATAAATATAAATATTAGGAGAGTATATATATATAAGAATTTCAAAATGTAGTAATTTATTTAAGTACACGTAGTAAGGTAACAGATAATTTGGAAATTTGTCAGTAGTTTGTAAGAAGACAAATAAATGCATTTTACAGTTATCTACCCTGGATGATATAAACAGCTATTCAATACATTTTTTATTCCTTTTTATAGGTGCGTTCGTAATTATGTAAATACGTATCACCTATTGTTGTTGCTCAGTCCGTCCGTCTGTCTGTCCGTCTATAACAACGCAAAAGCTACCCAACCGAATCGTTTGAAATTTAAAATAAATAAAAATAACATAATTTAGTCGAGTTATTTCAAATGTTATGAAAGTCGGATACATAGATCATTTACAGGGACAATCAAAAGTATTCCATTACATTACGGTCAATGGGGAAAAAGTTTCAAATGCATTTTAATGATGTTACACTTATTCGAACATAATAGAATTGGCATGAATCTATGAAATATATACTAAAATATGCATTCTGTACAATCTGTGATGAAAAGAATTTTTATTATTAAATTACAAGGCGACACAAAAGTATTCCACTACATGATGCTTATACGGGGAAACATTGTTTGGGGCGTGTTTTAATTATACTATTTCACATTTTATGAATAAGATATACGTTGCTGAGGTGTAATAAAAATTACTTCCTGCATATTTACAGAAACGTAAAGATTTCGACTACTATACTGTATCCGGAGTACGCTCTACTAGATCAGCAAGATCTGAATATTTTTAAAACTTCGTTATCGTACGAACGCACCTCATTTGCTACGTTCACGTGCAATTTCCAACTTCTTTTTTTTTTTTTTTTTTTTTTTTTTTTTTTTTTTTTACCTTCTGGAAAACGGTTGTTGTTTTCGTTCGAGAATTGAACTTGTGGTGTCTCAATGTGAAAAAATAACCAATAATAAGTCTTGATTACTTCCATTAATAAATGTATCGTAATATTAATAATGTAAATTCCGCAACGAAAAAGTAAGAATTTATATTATAAATAAATATTTTGCTTATAAGACGTTGTTGTATTAACAAAAATATTAAAAACACATTAAGAAAATTTATTTGCTCACCTCTTTTTAATCGAGTAATCTTCAGAATGTAAAGAGAAATAAAAAATATAATAAATAAAAAAGAGATTAAAAAGTGTTAAAACGTGTAAATAAATTTTTTTAAATGTTTTTAATAATACAACAACCTTTTATAAGCAAAATATTTATTTATAAAATAAATTCTTAATTTTTCGTTGTGGAATATATACAATTAATATAATATAAATTCTTACTTTTTCATTGTGGAATATATACAATTAATATTATGATGTACTTGTGGTGTCTGTTTTTCATTTTGCTTATGATTGTTTCAGGAATATTTATGTTAAATCCATGCTGTACGTAATACAGTGAAACCTCCAAATAAGGGGCACTCCGAATAAGGGACACCTCTATTTAAGGGACAAAAATTCCGGTCCCAGTCCCTTGGTATAGGAAGGGTAATGTATTTACCTCTGAATAAGAGACACTCTATTTAAGGGACATTTGAAAATTAGATTAACCCTTTTGACGCGGGCGTTTCTTACATAAATTTTATTCAGTTGACACCACTTTAAAAACAAAAGTTTCCTTCAAGTACATAATTTCAAAAAAGCTTTAATTAATAACAAATTTTATTTCCCTTTGTCACTGGTATGACAAAACAAATTTTGAAAAGAAAAATGCTGCCCAGTCATACTGGACATACGAGAGCAAAATGTTATAGGGGTTGATTTTTGCATTTGATATAATGAAGTAATATGTGATGAAAATGAAAATGCAGAACTTTGTGAACTTATTAGATAGACAGTTATGTTAGTACAGAGGTATGCAACTCAACTGATGAGCATTTATTTATCCACAATTCAGATGAAGATATCGGAATGTGTTTATACCTAATAGAGACAGAGGTGGCAGTGCAGACAATAACTTCACCAAGTTCACAGCTGAAATTTGAAAATTGATTAAAACTCGACTCTCATATTAAAATACAATTGGTCTGCCAAGACATATCTAGGTGAAAACACAAATGCACCCGATTTTAGTGGTTGATTCGTAGGTTTATCATTCGAGTATCCTGCACCCAGTCCTCCATATTTTCATAGATTTGAGTGCAGGAAAACATAATGTTAAATCTATGAGTCAATCCCTAAATTCAGATTTTTAGGTGTTTTCCGCTAAGAAATGACTTTGTAGACCGATTGCGTTGTAACATGCATATTGCTTTTTTACTAATTCAAAAATTTCTGCTGTAAACTCGATGAAGTGATTACTTTACTTACTTTTGACTTGAAATAAAGAAATAAATATCGAATAATTAAAAATTTTAAGCATAAAAAATATATAATACATGAATTAAGCAAAACATTTTTACCGGTTCTCTAACATTTATGTATAAGGCTACAAAACACATCAAGTCTCGATGCTATGTGCAAACAACACCATAAGTGATTCTTTTGTAAGAGTAAATAATACATTGTTTTCCTTTTTGCTAACTTCTGATTGCAATATACTCATTTAATATTTTAAAATTTCTATTTAAATAAAAACACATAACAGCAATTAAAATGACAATTATGCATAAAAAACTAATATATCATAAAACTCTATAAACTTCTTCTATCATTCATTAACAAGACACAAACTAAAGAAAAAATGATTATTTTTATCTTAAAAATGTTTATAATGATTTTTGACTAAAAAAAATAAGGTTTTTTTAAGATACTGTTTCAATATACTTAAAATATATATACTTTACAAACTATGGTCTTTTATCCAAAAAAGTTTTGCATTATTTTTTTTTCCTTTTATATTCAAAACATAAAATTTAAATTTATAAACAGCTATTAATCTTAGAAATGCATCTCCCATCTTTGCTTATCTTTTTAGAGTGACTTCATTTGGAACGATATCAACAAAGAATATCTTTATCACTTAATTCACTGGCAAAATCTCAAGAAAAATTGATTGATGATTTGTTTTGTTTTTCTTTTTGTTGCTGTCTGACGCTAAATATTTAAAAAAAAATTAACATTTTTTTTTCTATAATATAATATTTTATTAGAATATTCGTCAATTGTTAAATCTATTGAACAGCTTTAAATAAGTTTCATGTACATAGATTCATATATATAGATAATAACTTTAATTCTTTGATTGATTCAAATTAATGTAATAAAATAAAGATAATATAGCTATAAAGTGGTTTGTTCAATTCAGTGGCGGAAAATCATAGTATAAGTAACAATGAATTACATCGATCATAGATAGAATGCTGCATTGTAGTTACTGTTATACTACGCAGAATAAGCTATTAGTATATTTCTTTTTTAGATGCGTTTGTACTTTGTAGCAACTATAGCCGTCGTCTGGTCCATCCGTCCATCTCTCCGAACGGTAAAATTACAGTTGCACATGTAAAGTTGCAGAAATCTGCATGTGTATTAAAATTTTATCTGTATATTTTACGAAAAAAATACATGTAAATCTACGATACTAGTTTTGGAAAATCTGTAGCTTTACAAAAAATCTACATTAATCTTACTACAATTTTATTTTTAACTAGGGTTGCTATTACATACACAATTTCTAAAAATCTCAGTTTTCTAAGATTTTCTTAGAAACCTTACATGCATATTTTTATTCGCAATGCAAATCTGTAAAAGTTACATGAATTTTTTCTATTGACGTTACGTAAAATGTTGTAAAATTTCCAAAACTGTTTTTCTTTTGTTTTAGTGATATACAGAACACTGTTAAAAATCTTGCAGCATTTTGTACAGTCATTTCACCGTTTTCTGAAAAACCAGTAACATAACCGTAATTTAACTCTATTCTGACCATAAAATTGGTAACAATAAGTTCAGAATAACGTAAAAAGACGGTTGTTTTACTTTTTTTTGTAGAAAACGGTCAAATGACTGGATAAAATGCTGCAGATATTTAACAGTGAAGATGTATCTTTCGACATGCATAAATTACGAGATAAGAGCTGTTAATGTTCGTACCTGATAAAAAAGTGAGACAGAAGCAAAACTAAAAATGAAAAGAGAGATTGGAAAAACATTAGGAGAAAAAGTTTAACAAGGGATTAAAAGAAAACTCTGTAAGAGAAAACAAGTGAGTAACTGTTATCGTAGTTCGCACAGAGTGTTTTGTTTAATATTTCTTTAAAAACAATTTATACTTTAAATAGTAAATCCAAATTGTCATGTTATGATTATTAAATTCTGACATAGATGGTAACACCAATAAATTTAATTTAAAAATAAATTTATTTTAATAAGTTATTTATTTTAATAAAACTAAAAATTTTCAAAGCAAATCATTTAAATAAAATCCAAAATTCTAATTTTTTTTTTAAACCGAATTAAAAAAAATAGCGAAAATATAAAATGCTGAATCGATGATACACTGCAAAGTTTTTTTTTTTTTTTTTTTTTTTTTTTTTTTTTTTTTAATAGAAAGAAAATTGTATTTAAAAAAATGTTATTGTTGTCAGATGTACGAAGTCTAACTATATAAACCTTTAAATTGTCCAAAAATACAAAATTTCTTCTTATTTAATCTATCTCAGGATGGAAATTTCAAATTTTCTCATCGGAGATGGAACTAAGAACGAACTCTTTACTGACTAGCCGCTTTTTCTCAAGACATGGTGTCTACAAGTAAAAGGTAAAAATTAAGCTTCGCTTTTTAAATCACAAAAATGAACGGATGATATTGAAAAAATTAATTTAATTAAAATAATAGTCTTTTTTCAAAATTTTATGATTTTTCGTGTTACATGAGATATTTAACTGTAAGTACAGAAAATTTGAAGTCTCTTACTTATACAATTTTTTTGTAGGGACTCTGTGATGGACAGAAATGGGAAAGAGCCGAATAGGGTTCCATCAGATAAACGAAACCTTGAAAATTAAATAACTCCCGACAAATGAAATATCAGCGCTGTGGAATATTCTAGTAGAAGAAAGAAATCAACTTAAATAATAATGAAACCTATCTTTTTTTTTCTTATTATGCACTAACCCCCTTGAGAGGAGAATCCCAAGTACTTGGGAGGAGCGTCCCATGCACTAGAATTTATTTCTAAGGACACATATTTCCGGATGTTAATTTTTTCCTTTACATACTAACGAATCTCTGCTTTCAGAGATTAAAACGAATGTTGCAATTAGAGAAAAATAATTCAGAAAACTTAGAAACAACTCAATAAACAAAATATTCTGCATAAAATTTAAAAATTCTCAGATTTTTCAGATTTTTTTAAAACACTTTTCCATTAAATCTCAATCAATTTCACTCAGTTATAAATATCGTTTCACGTTACAATGTAAATTATCCTCAAATGAAGGAATCAAACAGCGTAATCCTTTTAGATAAACTGTATTGTAATCTAATATAGTTAATTTATAAAAATAATTAATCGATAAGCAGCAATATGAAGCATTTAATATGATGCATTGCGTTATTCTCAATTTACAAAAATGTTCTGCCTGGTCAAACTTATTGTAGTTTTCTTTATGAATTGAATAAAGCAAATCGCTCAATGCAAAATTTAAATCTTTGCTGAATTGTTTAATTACATAAGAAGTCAATATTTCGTAATATTTTAGATAATTTTCTTATTTGTTTAATGATGCAACTGTTATATAGAAGATATTCAATACAGTTCGAATATTTCATTGATGTATTTGCATGTTATAAATATTTCTGACAATGCTCCAATCTATTAGTGCTAAATGTATATTGATTCTGTGACGAATGCTTCAGGAAGTCTTCTTGAAAAGTGACCATGACGTAAGATTAAATAACAATTACAGTCAGTCTCTATATAACGAAATCCACCGTTCAAGTAAAAAATTCCTTACATAGAGAAATTCGATGTATAGAGAATGATGTTAAAAATTGTATTTAATGTGTAAAATTTGAACAAATATTATTTTTGATCTTTTGAATAAAGAATTTGAAATATTTAAAAGTAAATATTAACCTAACATTTTATTTCTTTATTATTTTATTTATTTGTTTCAAAAAAGAGATCAGACATTTATTTGAAAAAATGAAAATCAAATAAGGAAGACTTGCATTAATTTCAGACGAAGAAATCTGTGATTTTTTGAAAATTGTTACGCTCTAAAAAAAATGCTCAAATTTTAGCAAGGAATAAAAAATTGTAGTTAGCATTTTCCTCTATTTGAAAGCCTTTCTTATGTGTCTCTCATTGATTCCTCTGTTACATGTGCATCAATCCAATTGACTCTGTTTTGAGAAGGATGTCGAAAGGTGTGTGGGAGATGGGATGAATTCGTTGGATTTAAAGAACAAGGAGAGAAGTAATTAAAAAAAAAACTCAGCACTGACGATAAATCAAAAAGAAGTGATGGAAAATTGATTCCATATGCTTTCGAAGCCTTTTAAAACTCAGTAAATTAAGACCAATTAAATGAAAAAATTCTTTATATGGAGATCGATATTTCGCTATGCAGAGACTGTTTTTAATATATTCATGCGAAAAGGGAACCGTTCCTACTAAAAATTCGTTGTATAGAGAAATTTGATGCATGGAGTTTCGTTATAGAGAGACTTGACTGTATATATAAAGCTATAGTTAAGAGCAGATGGAAATATTGCGGGCAATCTGAAATTAAAGATGACAAAAAATATCACGGAATTAGCAAAATACTAAAAGGGATAATACTGTCTTTAAAATTTTCTCTAAATTCAAATGCTACCTCGAAACAAAATAGAACCTGTCATACTTTCTACTGAATTTACCGTCATATTTTGCAAGTATAAATTCACTTTGGCTCACTCTAACATGTCACTAGATATACAACATGTACCACTTTAAAATGCTACTTTAATCTCCTTAGTTCTGAGACAAATATTAGGACGGATTAAAAACACCAGTTTGAAATTACAGTACAAGATTTCTATAAAAGTATCGTTTTATATATCGATGCTTATGATATACACGCATTTATTAAAAAGATCTAAAAGTAATTTTTAGAATTCTAAAAACTTTTAAATGAATTTTAAGTGTGTTACTTGGAGGCTAAAATGCCAATATCACTATCTTGTGGGATCCAAAAGAGGTCTCGTGAATTCGAATTCTCACTTCGAATACAAGCGAAACAATGGCGAAAATACTAAAATACTGAGATGGGTTTGATATATCTTTAAAACTTTCCCTAAATTCAAATATTACCCTGAAACCGAAAGAACTCTGTGATAATTTGTATAAACTTAAGAATAAAGTCACTTTGGCTCTCTTTAAAATATTACTTGGAACAGTGCAATTAACACTTTAAACTGACAATATGGCTACCAAAGTTATTCACAGAATTCGAATGCTCGCTCCTAATGCAAACAACACCATGCTCAAAATACTAAAAGAATGAGACGGGTTTATGCTCTCTCTAAACTTTTTTCTAAATTCAAATTCTACCTTGAATGCTACTCTGTGATAATTTGTACAAAGCTAAAAATAAAATCCCATTAGCTCATTCTGAAATATCTCTAGGAACACTGCAATTAACACTGTAAAAGACCAATATGACTAACAAAGTGATTCCGTGAATTCGAATATTCGCTTCAAATGAAAACGAAATTATGCAGTAAATATTAAAAGACTGAAACTGGTTAATAGTATATTTAAAATTTTCTCTAAATTCAAGTGTTACTTTGAAACAAAATGTACTCGATAATAATTTATACGAACCTAAGAATAAAGTCATTTTTGTTGACTCTAAAATATCACTAGGAACATTTCAAATAAAATTTTAAAATTATAATATAATTTCCAAAGGGATTTTGTAAATTCGAATACTCGCTTATATGAAATACTAAATATTAAATGTTTATTACTGTGGTGAAGTCAAAGGAGAATATTCTAATCCAAACAAGCAATAATAACCAAGACGTTAAAATGGAGTCTTTATTACCTACTCCGCATGCAAAAATCCCTACTTTCAGAAACAGGAGGAGTTACATTAGGGCGAGATTATTGCAGCAGGTGAGATGCGTTTATTTGACTGAATATAAATTCCATCGCAGTAAACATAGTTGCTGAGCAGTCACAGTTCTTTATGTACAGAAATCAACATGCCTTTATGCAAATAACTATTAGCATCATATCCTAACGATTCAACCACACTTTACGAAAGTTAAAGTAACAACGGAATTTTAAAATGCTACTTTAAACTCCTTAGTTCTGAGACAAACATTAGGACGGATTAAAAATACCAGTTTGAAATTACGGTACAAGATTTCTAAAAAATGTATCGTTATATATATCCATGCTTATGATATATAAGCATTTATTAAAAAAAATCTAAAAGTAATTTTTACAATTCTAAAAACTTTTAAATGATTTTAAGAGTGTTACTTGGAGGTTAAAATGCCAATTTCACTATGATAAAAAGTATATTAAATCCAATAGATTTTTTAAATCACCAGATTTTAAAAGATTCACTTTTATACAAACATTTTAATAAAAATTTTATTTTACTTAAGAAAGGTGTTATAATAATTAAAAGTAAATGACATTGACATGTTTCAGATCCGTCTAATAAGATCCATAATCATAATAAAAATTTTTATTATGATTATGGATCTTATTAGACGGATCTTATAATATAACTGATTCAAACCAAAATGTTACAAGTCAGGACAACACGATCAAAAGCAAAAACACAAAACTGACAACACTCGATTATTGACTATCTTCTTAAGATAATAACGAAGCACTGTCATAAAGGGACTTTAGTATTTCTGAGATCGTGACGTCAATGATTTAACATGTGTAAGCGTAAAAGCGACATCTATCCTCTCTTTTACTTTCTAGAGTGTGTGTGTCTCTTTCGGATTCTACAGTTAGGGCTCACGGTTAGTAGTAATATGTAAATTTGAAGTATCTCAGTTTGCAGCATATAAAAGCTTGGAGTTTGAGTGTGTGAGTGTGTCTCTGGCGATAGGCAGCAGAGCATTAGCCAGCTAGCAGTGGTGTTCGAGCGATATTAGTCAGCGAAGTGTGTTTCCCGCTGGTATCTAGCAGATTGCAAGTAGCATCCAGCCTCCAGTGAGTTGTGAAGGAGTTTGAGAATTCGAATAGAGAAGCGGGCCGGCGGTAAGAAATTTAATTGCATTTGATTATCTCAAGTGAATAAAGGATATCTACAGCCACGGGCTGTCTAATTAAATTTTATCCAGCAGTTTAGCTGAAGATAGAGAGAAGTAATCAGAGTTGCCCCGATTGAGCTAGTTTCCGGAGCTGTGAGTATGCGTTTAGTCTTTTAGTAGAATTCTCAGTTGTGAAAATTTAGACTTGCTCCACTTCCCTTGAGCCCTTATCGTTTTAAATAAACTGTGTTTTTTATCTTATTTCCTGAGTATGTCTGCATTTAACTCCCAGCACGAGAACCCAACCGTTACAAGCTCTTTCATTTATTGTCAAACATAATTTTTTAGTTTCGTCCAAAATCTATAATCATCTCGATTTTCCTTTTAAGATTGTAGAATATTTTTTAATTTATGCATCACCCATGAGAAAGGATCAACTATAGCATTATTTGGTTTGCTAAAATTATTTTATTATTAATTTCTGTACACAATTAACATTTTTTAACATTTTATAAGAAAATCCCCTTTTTAAATATTAAAAATAATAAAGGATTATATGCCGATAATGTTTGCTGTAAAAATAATACTGCTAAATTCCAAAACCATGCTGTCATATTTCATAAGTCTTTATACCAAGAAAAGAAGTTTTTGTAAGCTATGATTTTAACAGAAGATAAAAAAAAAAACGGGTACTGACTTTATCTCTTTTATAAAATAAAGACGACTTATGAAGATGTTGGGATTTATACACGTATAAAAGCTTTTACAAATATGTTGTGTTATTTTTATTGTTGCGAACTTTTCATATTTTTCAGTTGGATAGAATATTAAATTTTATGAGATTATCATAATAAAATTGTTTTCATAATGTGAGTATACACCTAGATTATGCATGATTTTTTAAAATTACTTCTAAAACAAGCATATCATAACTACTAATCACTGTTAAGTTTAGCATTTTAAATGGCAATTTAATTAATTAATAACAATTAAACTTTCTTCATAAAATCTTATTTTGTTTTTAAAACTATAAAATATATATGGAAAATTTAATCAGCTCAGTTTTTTATATTAAATAGTTTAGGCTAAACTGGATTAATTTTATCTGTTAAAAAATGTTTGTGGAAATTTAGATATGACAGCAGAAATAATACATGATATTCGATGTGTCGAGCTTATTGTTGACGTGAATATCGTTAAAGTTCAAGCTTTAATTTTAGTTATAATTAAACTTTTTTTGTTATTTTTTAAGGCAAAATCAAAGCTAAACTACTGTGTAGATTCATCTATTATATATATATACAGCGTTATAAAGATAAATATACATGTATATGTGTATATGTTTGTTTACTAATGGCGAAAGAAATTTTACATACTTTCATTGAAAATATTTATGAAAGATATGGATAGTACTTATTAAAATCTTTTACTAGTAAAGCAATTTTTACATTCTAAAACAATTCAAAAATATGACATAAACTTTAGAAATAATACAATACTCATACATCCTCTCATACGTAAGAAAATAGCGGTGGGTAAGAACAATTATTTTATGTCTTACAATTTTTATTAAATTATATTTTTATCTGTTACAATAATCATAAAAAACGTATATTTTTTTAATTCTATAGAACAAAAATTTAAAAAAAAAAATGTTTTGCAATTGTATTTTTTCGAGTACTTTTAAACATGATAATATAACAAAAAATAGGATTCGTTTTCATTTATTTTCTATCTATAGATTTAGGTTTAAAAAATACAATATTTGTTGAAAATAATTTTTTTTAATAGCTGATGTCATTTATCAACGTATTGACACTTTTTGCTTATCATTAAAAAAAAACTTTTAATAAATAGTTTTTGTTTAAAAAATTTTCGTTTCTAGCTTTCAAGTATCACCGAAAAAAAGGGTGTACAATACAAAAAATAACAATAAAACACTCGAAAAAATTGAAAACGAAAAACTTTTGTTTGCTTTTTCTTTTCATTTGAAGAATTTCGCTTTACACTTTTTCATTTTCTATTGAACACTTACTTAAGAAACAACAAAAAGAAAACTTATCTTTAGATATTATAGAAAAAAGTTCTAACTAAGTTTTTATAAAAAAAAAAAATGTATACATTGTATCTATATTTTGATAACCTTTCAAAATTTATTATCGTAAGTGTTAAGAAAAAAAACAGCTATCAACCATAAAGAAAATAGGATAAATTTTTCATAACTTCAGTTTATTAAAATTTCACTTGCATTTTTTAATCAAATATTGGAGTTTTAAATATTCTTTCTTAATAAACATCGGAGTATGAATCCCAAATTTACTTTTTTTAATATATGTAGATAATTTATCATTATTTTTTTTTAATATCATGTAGCAATTTAAAATATCAACAAAAAGAAATATATACATAAAATATATGTATGTATGTAAATACACACGCATATATATATATATATATATATATATATATATATATATAGAATTCTCTCCATTAAAAATACCAATTTTAGGCATTAGTTTTATATCTTTAAAAAATAGAAGATAATTTTATTTATCATAAAACGTATCATCATTATTACATTAAAAGATATATTAAACAAAAAAGTCTATGCATTATGAAAGACATTATAAAGTTAAAGCTAATAACGTTTTCGTTCTTTCTAGAACGTCTTCAGCTAGCGTAAGTGAAAGTCATTCCTTCATGATCTTTTATTTTATTTTAGAATTGGGCAAATCCCTAAATTTTCTCTCTTTTCTCATATTTTCCTTCCTTTTTCGCCAAGCATTTTTAACCATCTGGGGTCAATGACCGCATGGGTCATATCATTACAGGGGTTTCCTTTTAAAGTAAGGATTTCAAGAATTTCTCGGATTAATGTGTTGTATAGATTATCGTAATTTGCTATTTTTTGTATGTGTACAGATTCTTTTTTTAAAGGTATCTTATGGTTACTTCTTGACAATGCTGTACTTATTTTATCATATCTTAAATCTCTTAGATGCTCTTTTTTTCTTTCAGCGAATTTTCTTTTCGTCATTCCTATGTATTGCACTTTTTCGTTATTTTCATTTATGCAATTTATTTTATAAAGTCCTGCCGTTTAGGTTTTTTCATGTTTTTCAATTTCATTTCTTATTTTCTTGAATAGGGACGGATGGGGGGTTATTGGAATATTTTTATCTAATTTTTTAAATTATTTTTTGATCTTTAACGCTATTTCATTCATATATGGAATGGGGGAATTGTATTTGATATTTTTTTGTGCGGGTTCAATACGGTCAATTCTTTCAGTAGCTTTTTGATAAGTTTATTAATTGTTTTCTTGGGATGTCTAGCATTTAAAAAAATAAATTTAAATTTTTCTTCGAAGGGTTTTTTTGTTGAACATACATACAAGGCTCGATTTATATATGGATGGAGGGCTGTTAATCTATATGGTAATGGAGTATTATCTTTACATTAAATTATATTCAAACTTGCTGTCGGTTTTATATAAACAGTAGTGTCTATTTTATTAAACTTATGAGTTATCTTGAGTTTTTCGGCCGATTTACATGTTTTGAGGGTCAGAGAACCCGAAAAACATGTTTTTACAAAATGTCTGTCTGTGAGTTTTGAAGTCGTGAATTCAAACGAATTCACGACTATATTAGGATTCAAACAAAAGTATTAGTATTCAGAACAACACGATTAAATCCAAAACTCATTCAACCATAGAATATCTCACTCATGTCACATTTTTTCAACTTTACTGAATAAGTTATTCTTCGATTTATAATGAAACATGATTTTCTAGTTTCCTCGAAAATTTGTAATCGTCTTCATTTTAAGATTGTAGAATATTATATAATTTATGTATCATCCATGAGAGAGGATCAACTATAGCATTATTTAGTTTGCCAAAATTTTTTATTATTAATTTCTATACACAATTAATAATTTTTAACATTTAAAAAAGTGAGGTTAATTTCCCCTTCTTAGACATTAAAAATAATAAAGGATTGTATGATGATAATGTTTCCTTTAGAAATAATACTGCAAAATTCCAGCTATATTTCTTCATGTAGCACATTCTTTATGCCTTTATGCAAATAACCTTTAAGATCAGATCCTAAAGATTGAAACACACTTTACGAAATTCAAACAGAAAATGGAAAAACGCACTCATTTAAACGAAAATATTAGAATTCAGCACAACACGATCAGACGCAAAAGCACAAAACTCACTCGGCCTTAGACTACCTTCATAAGATAATAACTAAGCATTCATGCTACATTTTCTTCAAGTTTACCAAATAGGTTCTTCTTTGATTTATAATGAAGCATGCTTTTCTAATTTTGTAAATAATCTGTAATCTTCTCCATTTTAAAATTATATAATATTTAATTAATACATCACGTATGTGATAAGTTCAAATGTATGTTTGTACAGCATTATTTAGTGTGCCATAATACTCTTATTATTGATTTCTGTACACAAATAATGCTTTTTAAAAATTTAAAAGAAAATGAGGTTTAAATCCCCTTCTTAAATATTAAGAGTAAGAAAAGATTATAGGGCGATGATGTTTGCTTTACAAATAATACTGCAAAGTTCCAAAGTCATGCTGTCATATTTTGTTAATCTTTATTCTATGAAAACAAGTTTTTGTAAATGGTGATTGCAACAGAAGATAAAAATCCTGGTACCTATTTTATCTCTTTCATAAAATAAAGTCGACTTATGAAGATGGTGAGATTATACATTTATAAAAGCTTTCACAAAAATGCTATGTTCTTCTGTCTCTGTTCTCTGTTCTTGGTACAAAAATTTCCAATTTTTTCAAATAATTTTATCAAGTTATAAAAAGAAAATTTTATGACAACTGTTTCACAGTTTATCTGCGAATGTTTTGTCTAAATTTTCTTTAGAAGTGAAGATAACTTCGTTATAACACTCCTTGTTATTTCCATTAATCTCTTAAATAATAAAATAAGAACTGATAGAAATGATAAGGAAGAAAGTATATGACATTATACTTTTATTTTACTGAATTTAGTTTTTCTACTTTAAATCTTATCTATTAAATGAAAAAAGAATATTTCTATTCTTAATCTTTTGAATAGATCCATATCGTTGTTTGAGACCAAGTAAGCCTTATTGATAATAAATTACTCAACTATGAAAAAAACAATAAACACTAATAAAACATTAATACAATACTTTTTTCTTTTTGAGTTGTTACAACAAATGATCTAAATTGTATATTGTATAGATGGTATTCATTAGTATAATATAATAGTGACATTATATCAAATAATATAATTCATTATGTGTGCTATGAAAAATGGTACATGTTTCCTAAAATATCAGGTTGAGTCTAAAGTTTGACCCTTTTTTTATTTTAATGTTGACAACAAATATTTACAAAAATACAAAACATTAGTGAGGATAGTAATCACCATTAAGTTCGACAATCTTCTGCCAACGTTTTGGCAATTTTTCAATGCCTTCCTTGAAAAACTCTGAGCTACGTGAGTCGAGAAAGAGGTCTACCTCTTTTTTGATCTCTTCTGAAGAATTGAAAATTTCACCTTTTAAGGTGCAGTTGCAGATGCGAAAACAGATAGTAGTCGGAAGGTGCCATGTCCGGACTATATGGAGGATGTGGCATTAAGTCCCATTCCAGCTTGTATAAGTTCCAATTCGTCCACGCACTGACGTGTGGCCTGGCATTATCCTGGTGAAACATAACCACCTTGCGTCGGAACTCCTTACTTCGCTTTTCCATAATTGCTGCGTCCACTTTATGCAGCATGCTGCTGTACGAGACACTGTCGATGGTCTGGCCACTTTTTAAGTACTCCTTGTAGATAATACCGCGACTATCCCAGAAAACACAGAGGAGGATTTTTTTATAGGTCAATGTGCGCCTGGTTACGGTCCTGACCGGTACACCTGGTTCAGACCATCCTCCTTTTTCGACTGGTGTTGTCGTAATAAACCCATTTTTCATCACACGTAACAATCCGGTTCAAAAAATCATCCTTTCGGTGATATTCGAGCAAGTTTACACAGGTCCGTTTTCGTTTTTCTTTGTCATTTTGTGTCAGATCGTGCGGCACCCATCGATTGAATTTGTATGTCAAACCAATGTTTTTAATGCTCGAATTATGGTTGTTTGAGAAACATTGAATTGAGATGCAAGTTCCCGTGATGTAGCATTTTGATCTTCATCGATGGATTTCCGCAATTCGGTCTCATCAATCACAGTAGGTCGACCAGCACGTGATTCATCTTCGATGTCGAAATTCTTAATCTTAAAATTTTGATACCATCGTTTGACTGTACTAAGTGAGACAATATCCTCACCTAAACGTGCACACATGTTATGGTGACATTCTGTCACTCCGGTATTGCTACAGAACTTGTAGTAGATGATGGTTCGAAGCTGGATACGTGATAGTTCCATTTTCGAGGCTTCGTGGAGGCTACAGATGATAATTTTTCAAAACAATAAATACACAGTGTTGTAGCACACGTCTTCTTCTTTCGAAACCAGAAAACCGTATGTAAAAATGTCACTTAACTTGCGAACGCCAGCTGTTTTAGTAGCACTATTCTGCGAAAGGGTCAAAACTTTAGACTCAAGGTAATATATACTTTATTAACTAATATCCTCCTATATTTCGTTATTATTTCTATTGTGTGATTTTAAAATCACCATATTTATTACTTTCTTTTATCTTCAATAGAAGATAATTGTAAATAATGTAATCGAAAATTTTTAGAGATCCCAAAAGAGATTCAAGGGTCAGAGATTCCGAAAAACAAGTTTTTACAAAATGTCTGTCTGTCCGTGTATCTGTTTCTCTTTGTAAGTCCGTATGTCGCCATTCTACCACCAAAAATTAGTTTAAGCTATGCATAGAACTGAACCAAAATTTTGTGCATGTTTTGGGCTGCGGCAAGCGGGACTTTCTTCATTTTTGAAATATTCCGCAGGAAAGGGGCGCTACAATAGAGATTTTTGTGCCGTTTTCAATATTGTCCCGACTAAAAGTGTACAAAGCTATGCATAGAAATGAATTTTTGTGTGTTTGGCTATAGCTAGTTGGTCCTCCCTGAATTTGAAAAAAAATCCGTGCGAATGGGTTGCTGGAATAGCGATTTTTGTGCCATTTTCAATATTGTACCACCTAAAAGTGTATAAAACTATGCATAGAAATGAGCGAAATGTTTTGTGTAAGTGTTTGACTATGGCTAGTAGGTCCGCCTTGAATTTATAAAACAATCCGCTTGAAGGGTGTGCTATAATTACGATGTCTGTGTCATTTTCATTATTTTATCTTTAAAAATGTGTAAAGTTATGCGTAGAACTGAATTAAGATTTTTGTGTATGATTATTTTTGGGTATGGCTTGTAGATCCTACCTTAATTTGAAAAAAAACAAAATATGTCCGTCATTCTATTGTCCATCGGCTCTTTCAGAGGCTGAAAAACTCGTTTTTACTCCGATTAATTTACTGAAGCAGAAATTTAAGATGAAATCAAAGTTGATACAGTATTGAATTAAAATTATTAAAGCATTAACATGCGTAAGTATTTTTTAAAATATTAAACTATACGTATGAGATGGAAAAAAGTTTTGAGACTGGCACATCCAACAAGTTTATTTATTTATTTTTTTTTTATTTGTGACTTATTATTTTTATTGTAAAATATTTATCCATCAAAACTGAAAAGCTATGTAATTAAAAAAAAAAAAAAAAAAAAAAAAAAAAAAAAAAAAAAAAACATTACTTTGTTTTTATAATATTCAAACGTACTTGATTTGTAATAGAGTAAAAACAAAACAATGTTTTTAAAGATTAACTTAATCCCTTATCATAATTATGAAACATAACAAAGCATCATTTTTACAGTTAGGTTTCGCTTAGGGATAGAAACCTAAGACCTAAATTTAAAATTTATACAGCAGCTTAATATAACTAACTTCAGCTTAAGCGAAAGCTTTTTGTTTTCTATTTATAGTTAGCTTAATCTCTGTATCTAGAAAAAAAATGTTGACTTATGTAAAATTCAAAAAGCATTTTTAAATTTTAAGGGACTTATATTTGTATATTTACAGAGTAATGCATTTTTTAAAATCTTTTAATGCTTTTCATCTTTGTTTATTTATTTATTTAAAGAAATACATTAGAATATTTTATTAAACTGCGCTTCTTAACTAAAAATAACAAAATTGCATATTACGGAATTGAATAACTATGTCAGCTTATTTAATTAAAAAAAAATATATCCCTCAAATATTGCTTTCGAAAATCGTAAAAATCGTATTAATAATTATGAATTTAACCCTTACGTTTGTTTCCCATTAAAAAAAAAAAATACATTTATATATATATATATATTTACGTTAATAACATTAGCAATAGCTCTCCTGAGAGATTAATTAGAGTTTAACGAAAATTGCTTTATCTGAAACATAACGAATGCAGTTGTTTTGTGTACTAATCAATTTATATTAGAATAATTTATAACACAATCACTTAATCGGTAAATTAACTATAACACATATAATTTTTCCAAAGAGTGTGAAAAAAAGCCACGATTGGAGTTTTTCATCTAACAGATTTTCACCCACGTGGAAAATTTACGTCTGTTCTGATTCATTTACTGATTGAATAAACGTGTTATAAAGTAATTTAATAAAATTCCGTATTCAGCGTTTTGTACAGTTCCACATATTAATCTTCGTCTTTTTGCTGAGTTGATCCAAAGTATCAGACCAAATTGCGTGATCAATAAGGTTATTTAAGAAATTAGTCCTCCAATATTCGTCTGGATTGTCTCAAATGGAAGAGCATTGACGGCTTCAGACAATTCATGCCTAGTACAAAGCGAGGCCCAGACTTTTTTAATCCATTTGGAAAATTTACATTTGTTAAAATAAATTTATTTTCCTATGACAATAATGTCGAGGAAGAATTCTTGGTTCTGATGTTACAAATTTCTAATACATTTTGTGTTTTATTACACATGATTCTTTCAGAGGAGTAATCTTTATTTTAAATTTATAGATTGAAATAGCTGTTAAAAAAGTCGCAAACGGTCCAAAGAGAATTAAGCAAATATATGTTATTACTATAAAATGCTTAAACGTCAATGAAGTCATATAATAAATGCGCAGACAAAGCCTAACATTTGCTAAATGTAAATTGTAACGAAGTTTTTATTAGGGTAAAATAATATTCAATTAAATGACACGTACTATTAATAGTACACGAGACTATGAAAAGGTTAAAATAACTAATCATATTGTCAGTGGTTAATACACTAAATTTACATTCTTCTTATTGAAAATTTTTAGCGTGAAAGTATGAAAATATATTCAAGGTGCTTTCTTGCTCCTCCTGGTAGTCAAATTTCACAATGTCCATAGTCATATTGATCTATGGGCCGTGGCATGACACAAAATGTCAATAGAAATATCCACTTTATTTAATCTTTGAACCTCTGTGATTAAAAAAAGCAAGGATTACTGGATTGAAAATAATATTCTGCATGCCTGATCATAACCATTCATATGCCAGATCATATCTATCCTATCTTAACATGCAGAATACAGAATTACTGTTAAAGAATTTTCACTTTCAAATCACGATTTATTCAAAAGTATTATATTTACAAATGTGATTCATATATGAAAATAACCACAAAATTTACAAGTTTTTAATAACTTTAAAATGAAACGATTGTGCATGTGCAATCTGTAGAAAAGGAAAAATTCCTTCAATTCTACTTATATCTACTTATCTTGTTTCCATTGATGAATCTTCTTATCTTTTTGTGAATATATCATAAGCTGTTGGAGAAGAATGGGTTTAAAAATCAAAATCGGGTAGTCCGACTAGTAAGTGGACAGCTTCCATTGAATGAACAATTATTAAATATTTTAAAAGAATAAGATTTGAAAACCTTGCCACAACATGGGGCTATAGCATTACCTTCATTTTATTCAAAGGAAGCTATCGCATTCCTCATTAGATACTGAAGACACACTACTTTACTAGGAGAGCATGTTATATTTTTCATCTCTGGAGAACACCTTTCTTCTATAATGTAATAATAAGGTAAGTGCTATGTTCTTTCATGTGTTTAATAAGAATTTATGGCTTTTATTTGCAGTATGCGTTAATTTTATTTTGCATATATTAAATACTAGCTGACCCGCCGACGACGTTGCCCGGGTCCGTGATAACCGTGATGTATAAAATAAACATAAAATATTGACAATAAGGAAAAAAAGAATCGATTCTAAAAGCACAAAAACTCGAAAAATTGTTAAAAATTATTTCGACAATCACACTAAAAATTACATTAAAAATCGTTGAAAT
Source organism: Maratus speculifer (assembly GCA_964019185.1). Taxonomy (NCBI): domain Eukaryota; kingdom Metazoa; phylum Arthropoda; class Arachnida; order Araneae; family Salticidae; genus Maratus; species Maratus speculifer. The sequence continues at coordinate 75,356,141 of OZ025302.1, read as the reverse complement.
TCAAAAATCGAAGCAGACAAAAAAAAAGTTATTTAGGCTAAAAGTTTGAAACAAATTTCTCTTTATCAATAACAATAAAAGCGAAAAAATAATAAAAATCGTATTAAAAAGTTTTTTAAAAATTCAAAAATCTCGGCAAGAAATCCCAAAAAGCTTTATTGAAAAGAAAACTGAATTTACAAACTCGGGTTAAAAGAATGAAACCGCATTCCTTTCACTAATGTGGAAAAATCGCCTCGAAACATAAAAAAAACTACTGAAAAATTAAATAAAAAATCTAATCAAAAACTCGAAAATCGGGTTTTGAGGTACAAAACTTCATAAACAGAGGTACATTCCCTCAAATTTTGGTACTCTACGTACATCAGTCTCTTTAGAATAGCGTTGACACACTCAAAAACATGATAGATTTCTGTGAATGTTCTAAATGATTATTTTATTGCTGATTCATTAATTTTATGTTTTACGCTTTTTCACATGCAAATTAAAAATAGATAAGACCAGGATGCATAAACCCTCCTATAATATTGACAAAAATGTAAAAAAAAAATTATTTAAAAGAAAAAAACCTGAAAAATCATAAAAATTGCTTTCTAAATCGTACTAAAAATCGCATTAAAAATCGATGAAATTTAAAAATCGCCGGAGACAAAATTTAGTAAATTAGGCTGAAAGTTTGAAACAATTTTCTTTTTAACAATGACAAAAAAATAGCTGCAATACGAAAAATTAGTAAAAATCGCATTAAAAAAGTCCTAAAAAAATTAAAAATTCACTGCATGAATTCTGAATAAGCTTTATTGAAAAGAGAACTAAATTTACCATGCTAGATTAAAATAATGAAAACGTATTCCTTTCACTAATGTGTGAAAATCGCCTCGCAATATAAAAAGAAAGGTAAAACGCAAACTAAAATTTAAATTAAAAAAATGAAATGAAAAAAATGAAAATCGGGCTTCGAGGTGTAAAACTTTATACATAAAGGTCCATTCCCTCCACATTTTGTGAATCTATGTACAGCGGTCTCTTTAGAACAGCGCTGGCACATTCAGAAACTTGTTTCTTTATTATTATAGAGAAGTTACATGCTACAGATATATTTATAATTGTTTTGACATTGAAGAATATGTACAGTTTCAGAACGGGAGTCAAGATTATCGGTTTTCGTATGTTTTATGTTGAACTGTAAAGAAAATGTGTGAAATTACTAATTGGTTTTAAGAAATTGAGATTTCTAGAATTTATTATTTAACGGCAACAGCAAAAATTCATATTACAAATACATGTTTGCTTTGTAAATAGATAAAAAATATATAAAAGGTTACTAAGAATTTTTTCGAAATTGGGATGCCTAGAACTGTTTATGTAACTGCAACACTAGGATACAGATGTAATTTTAGTAGGGTTACTGTAATTTTAGTGGATTATTTTGTGAAGCTATTGGTTTCTGTAGCTTTATAAAATGTAGTAGTGTGGAATGTGTACACTTTTTTGTACAGTGTATGGATAAAATTTTAGTAAGCATACACTTTTTTTTTAACTAAACGTTTGTAGAGTTAGATTTCTTTTACAGTGTAATACAGAGAAGCCAAATATCTTTTGCATTTATATTGCATTTGTTAAATGCATAAATAAATTTAAAGCATTATAAAAAATTGCATATATGTTATTTAATTTTATAATTAATTACAATTTAGTGTTTCTCTTCTTGATATGAGGATTTTCTATGGTAATAAAAAAAAAGAAATGTTTTATTACTAATAGCAGTGCTTAATTGAAAATGCAAACAAATGTTTGTCATTACATTTCCTGATTCACATTATTCTGGTCTATATAGCAAGGTGAAAATTTCTAACTTTTTTAAGTACTCAACTACTCTCTAAAAACCTCAGCCACAAAATAACTCAATTTGAGCCAAAATCCTCTCATTTCACTATTTGAAAGTCAGTTCTGGTAAAGAGTTGAAACAACTTCAGTGAATGAGTTAATTTTAAGCAATCTAAATCTAGATGAATGGTTTAAATAAGAATTTTAAATAAAAAAAAAAAAAAAAAAAAAAAAAAAAACTCCTTCACGTTTGAATAAATTACAGCTTTTTCCCGAGAAGCCAAATCTACTCTTTTATTTTAAGAGTGTTATATCAATAAATATTTTGCTACCTATGTATTTAAGCCTGTGTTTTAAAAGGCTATACAATTAAGTGCTGAGACAAAATTTCTGACAGTAGAGTAGGAATTTCCTTATTATAAATAAGGAAATTCCTACTCTACTGTCAGAAATTTTGTAATTTGAAAAAACGGAAATGCATAATTAATATGTATTATTAAAAAATATCTTATAGTAAAAATAAACATTTAGAATTAAGATTAAATATTTACATATTAAATTTTGAAAGCCATTAAAAATCCCTTACATCAAAACATTAACTAATTAAATAACTTAAAGGTTTTTCATCTTAGCAATTCTAAATCTCAATTGAAATTCTAAGTAGCATAAGAATCAGTGAATAAATAATCCTTTTTTGTATGTAAAATATGTAGTTGCTTTGCACAGTACATGTATTTAATTGCATTAGAAACATTACAATTTAAAAACATACAGCTATTCCTGGTTGAAATTAGCCATTTTCATTTTAAATTTCATTTAACGTAACTGGCATTTAAATAATGAAACATACAATGTTTATTCTCCGTTGTTTTATTAAAAAGATACATTTGCGTATAGATAAAATATTTTTTGAACTTCAACGTTATAGTGTTGAGGAGACAATTCTCTAATGTGGTACTACTTAAATCTTTAGTGTAGTTAAAATAAAAATCAGAATGTCTCTTAAGAAAATTTAATTAACATCCGATGTTTTTGTTTACAGTCAATAAATATATTATGTTTGAAGATAAACATAATTTCAGAAATTTTAGAAAAATACTGTTTTATTCTTCAGTATAAATATACATAAATAAATATAAAGATTAGTTGTATTTATTTTAAGCGAAAACAATTAAGTATCTTAATATCAACACAAAGTAGTAAGCCTCAATAGAAACTCGTTAAACTATATACTGTTGGATAAATCATAGTAAAATAAATGCATTTTTTGATTTTCAAAACAGTTTTTTTTTGAAAGCGTCATTTAACTTCGTCGAGATGAATTCTGTAAATGCTGTATGTTTTATTTAAAATAACATGGAATACGATTTTAAGTTATTGTAGTACAAATGTTTTGATGATGAAATATCATATTAAAAATATTGTCTAAATTCAAATTAATGGTGGTAAATAAACTAGTATAATAAATATCTAAATATGTGCATATGTTTTTTAAACGCATTTCCCTAAATATTTTCATTTACCTTTATGGAAATTAATACTGTTCGTTCTGTAAATTTATATTATGAATCGCATAATTAGATATGGTTTTAAAGTTGTTATTTTTATTCGTATCATGTTTTATTTTATGTTTTGTTTGATCAACATTAGAAAGACAGAAATTTTTTTTATTTTGTCATGAGTTATTATTTAAATGATTTTCTTATGGCCATGTCAAACTCTGAGATAACATTGGTGTCGTATTTAATCAAGTTCTGAACTAAAATGCAGAAGAGTAAAAGATGATATTTTACCTTCAGGTGGTTAGTTTTATAAGTTTTATTATGGAGCGCAACATTAAAGAAGATATTAAAACGACTGTATTACTTACGAAATAGCATATAAACGAGTTATTACTTACGAAATAGCATATAAACCTGATTGATTTTTTATTTATATTTTGTTTGAAAAACATTAAGAAAACTACTTTGAAAAAATTAAAAATTAAATTACAACTTCCCTTTTTTCCCACAGAAAAATTCATTTTGTCATGAGTTATGTAAATCGTTTTCTAACGACCATGGCGCATTTTGAGATAAAACTAATGTCGTATTTAATCAAGTACTGAACAAAAATTCAGAAGAGAAATTGGGGACACTTCACCTTGAACATGGCTGTAAGATTGCATCTGTCGGATGAGGGATAATATCAAATTTTATCACGTTTTTTAGGAAATTAAATTAAAAATTATTTTTGAGTTACTTTATATTAGTAAATTTATCTATCTCTCTTACTCTCTACATACACGTCCATTTTGATATTTTATGTTTTAGTATCTTTTCATTTTGAACTAATTTCTTATTATTGATATCTTATACATATATCTTTAAATACATAAAAAAGGTAGCTAAATGTGTTAGCAATCTTATAAATATTATGCGCTAAGATAATTACTGTGTTGTGCATCACCTTAGTATATTATCATTGAGATTTCTACTTTGTGGCTTTCTGACACCTCTTCATAAAGAAATTCCATTATGGATTGTAATATTATCCCCTAATCATATCATACAATGATATAATATATAATTTATGGCTAAATCAATTGTTTAATGGTATAATAATTCAGCATAAAATTTAATGGCTTATATATATATATATGTATGGGGTTTGATAAATCTTCTATGGTTCTATATATATATATATATATATATATATATATATATATATATATACGAGGGTAATTTGATAAGTCCGTGACTTTAAAAAAGGTGGCAGTCTGATCGCATAATTATTATTATGTTATCAATTTTTCATTACCTGTGGCAACACTCGTGAAAGTTGCAGACGATATTTTAAATACATTGTGTTCTATTGCATTCGAAAGCAAACGATTGTCGAATTAGTTCTGATTATGGAGAAAAAGGAATTTCGTGTGTTGATAAAACATTACTTTTTGCGCGGTAAATCATTAACCGAAATTGAAGAAAAGTTGAGAAAATATTATGGAGACTCCGCTCCCTCACATGGTATGGTTCACAAGTGGTTTACAGAATTTCGCTGTGGCCGTACGAACACAACAGATGTAGAGCGTTCTGGCCGTCCAGTTGAGATCACAACCGAAGAAATGATCAATAAAATCCATGATATCGTCTTAGAAGATCGCCGCGTGAAAATTAGTGAGATAGCTAAGAAGGTAAACATTTCAAATGAACGTGTATTCAATATTTTGCATGAACATTTGGGTATGAAAAAGTTATCAGCTAGATGGGTGCCGCGATTACTGACAGTGGATCAAAAGCGGACTCGTGTAACCATTTCAAAACTGTGTTTAGACAAGTTCAAGTGCAATTCAAGCGAATTTTTGCGACGTTATGTTACAGTTGGTGAAACATGAATACATTACTACACACCAGAAACAAAAGAACAGTCTAAACAGTGGACTTCTCCAAATGAACGTGCTCCGAAAAAGGCAAAAACCGTTCGATCGGCCGGGAAGATTATGGCAATAGTTTTCTGGGACTCAAAGGGCATAATCCTTATTGACTATTTGGAAAAGGGTAAAACGATCACAGGACAGTACTATGCTGATTTATTAGACCGGTTTAATGCAAAACTAAAAGAAAATCGGGCCCACTTGTCCAAGAAAAAAGTGCTTTTTCATCACGACAATGCTCCAGCACATTCGTCTGCAATCTCAACGGCTAAACTGGTTGAATTACGATACGAATTGCTCCCCCATCCACCCTACTCACCTGACTTGGCCCCCAGTGATTTTTTCCTTTTCCCAAATTTAAAAAAGTGGCTTGGAGGAAAAAAAATTTCTTCAAATTCTGAGATCATTACTGCCACAAATGCTTATTTTGAGGAGTTTGAGAAATCTTATTTTTTGGAAGGATTAAAAAAGTTAGAACATCGTTGGAAAAAGTGTATCATTATGAAAGGAGATTATGTCGAAAAATAAAATGCACTTTGGTATGTATATTGGTTTTTTCATTTCAAAGTCACGGACTTATCAAACTACCCTCGTATACACTCTTAAAACTGTGCCTCTGATATGAGAGGCAAATTCGGAATTTTTTTGCCTCTGAATATTAAGAGGCACATGGTGCCTTTGAAATTAAGAGGCACACGGTCAAAACTGTGCCTCTGATATAAGAGGTACATTTTTAATTTTTGTGCCTCTGAATATTTAGAGGCACACGGTGCCCTTGAAATTAAAAGGCACAATCTTTAAACAGTGCCTCTGATATAAGAGGTACATTTTTAACTATTGTGCCTCTGAATATTAAGAGGCACACACTGCTTTTGAAATTAAGAGGCACATTATGTGCCTTTGAAAGTCTATTTCGTGCCTCTTAGTAAAAGTGGCACTTTTTTTTATTCTTATATTTTTACTTTCCAGTAAAAATAACTGAAGTCAAACATTATTAAAATTTATACTGGGTGTCTTCCTTTATTAAACAATTTATTAATCATTATATAGTTTTAAAGGTATGGTTCCAACAACAAAAATGTTTCAAGGATTGTCCTCCATCAATGACTTTTTATGACAAAATAATTATTACATTTTAAAGTTTATACATCCTTTCTTGATATAAATTACATTTTGAAAAAAATTTTCCACCCTCTAATAATAATAAAAAAGGTTCCTTTTTCTGATAACAGAAATATTCAGTGCTAAATGATTACTTTGAATTTTCAGTGTTCCCTGGCTTTAAAAGCAAAATTTCCTGCACCACAAAATGCTGAAAATTCAAAATAACCTAACTTTGTATGTTTTGTTCATAAACAGCGGAATATGCTCTGACGAAAATTTTTCTTGCTTCCATACTATTTTGAGTTTGAAATATTAATATTCTTTCTAGCAATGTCAAATGATACTTTTCAAAGTTTATTTATGATTATTTTTCTAATTTTTAAAGTTTAATAATAGAAAAAAAATGGTTTGTGGTTGTTTTAATCTGAAAATATTAATATTCAAAAAATCAAAATCTTTTAAAAAGTGACATTTGATAATGCTAGAAATAATGATATTGTTTATGTTTAGCTAAAAAAGAAATACAGAAATTTAAGCTCTGACACCAATTAAAAAAAAATAATAAATAATGAATGATCTTACTAGAAGTTATAAATCAAAATTTAGTTTGACACTTTGCAAATAAAAAACTATATCTTTTCCCCAAAAATAATCAAATTTTCTTGCATTTTGTATTTTATAGTAATTTATAGAAATTAGAAATCTCACAGGCAGTAGTTTACATTTTGTTTAAAAGGTTTCTTGTTTCCAATAAAGGGATAAAAAAATGGATATCTTTTTTCAATAATTTAATAAAAATATGCCAGAAATAACATTCTTAGCTGAAAATATGTTTTTTCAGCTAAAAATTAACTTTTTTTTTTTTTTTTTTTTTTTTTTTTTTTTTGTTAATTTTTTAGTTTGAACATGTGAGAAATGAAGAATAATATTTCAACATTAAACTATTCTTAAATATACATACTAAATTAAATATAATTATTTAATATTCTCGTAAAATAAAAAATAAAAAAATGAGGCAAATACTACTTTTAATTTATAGTTCTAGACAGTTTATTTTGCTTTTCATCATTTTTATTAAAGTAAAACACTTCTCAGAAAATACTACCAAAGTTAACATTTTAAATGAGTTTTAGCCACAATAAGATAATTGTAATGCAGTAAACAATTAACTTAGCAATAAATAATGTGCTACACTACAAAAAAAAAAAAAAAAAAAAAAAAAAAAAAAATCAAAAGCTGTTTGATTTAATATCTCTAAATATCATTCATGTTGATATAGAGCTACTTTGTTCAATGGGGAACATAAAATTTTTTGAGAACAAATTTAAGCCAATGTTAAATAAAATAAACAAAATGACATTGCTAATTAACTGCTTAATACATAGAAATTAGACAAGAATAATACTTGGATTTAACACATAAGTAGGGAAAGTGGAAAAGTAAACCATAACAGATGATTTGGATAAAGCCAACAATATTTATTTGCTTAATTTGTGCTGGATGTTAAATAGTATTTTTTACATTCTTTGACTTCATCTTTTCTACTCTCCTCTCATGTTATTTAATCATTAAAAAACAATATTCTGAAACAAAAAAAAAGAACAGATAAACTTTAATTATTCTTGTTAATGCTGATGCCTAAGAACTTAAAAAATAAATAAATAAAAATACAATATATATGAAAATAAAAATACAGGACACATAAATATACAAATATATTTTATTGTAAAATATACACTTCATTCATTAAATTAATTCTATGCTGTAAGAATAGTTAAATTTAAACTGTAATATACAACATAATAATGAAACAGTTACACATTCTATAGCAGAATTGTCTTCTAAATATTTGGTCCGAAGAGTAGTTAGTTGCCATTTAAAAAATAAATTTGCAGGTTTCTTCCATTGAGGAACATATCCTAGAGAGAAATTGATAAGAAAAATAATTAAATACTTAATATTTGTTCATAAATAAATTCAAATACATATTAAAAAAAAAATTGTATTTGCTACAATAAACTCTCGATTATCTGGTAGCAGCAGATGGGCACATTGGATAATAAAAAAGCTTGATAGGGATGAGTTCTGTAAATATCCTTATCATGCCATCATGCTTCCGTTAAAAACACATTTTTGATACAAAAACTTATTTCTAGTCATGTTTTCTGATTTGTTTCATAAAAACAGTCGCTCATATAAAATCATGTACCCTGTATATGAATACAATATATATAGTTTTAAATTAAACAAATCCTTGATGTAAAAAGCCTAACTAAAAAACAATTTAAATTTATTTTATTGACCCATGATTAGAATTAAAATATATAATTACATACAAAAGTCAAGATTAAAAAATAATACAAATAATAATTAATTATTGATAAATGACTGCTTTTATATTTTAGCAGTCTTATTAAGAACACATGCAATATAGAAGGATCACAGATGATAGAAAACATCCATATCCATCACCAGGGTTGGTTTTTTGACATCAAAAAAGGGTTTGTGACATGACAAGGGTTTAAAACGTCAAAAACCCAGAGTCACAATCTGCTGCGGTGCACTAGAGTTTGTTCAGAAAACAAATTTTAATACTAGCTTCTATTGCTATACTTCATGTTGAAATTTAATTATATTATGGGTAATTAGCAATGTCTTAAAATATTTTTAATTAATAAAAATTAAGGTAAAAATAACAAATTCCAAATCCCAGAAATTTATCTCGAAATGGACATGCAGAAATATTTGCACAAAAATTATGTTTAAACATTTTGTTTATTTATTGTTATTATTATTTTAATATTTAATTTGTAAAAAAATCTAAAGTTATTTAGTATGCATTTTGACATAGCTATATTTATAAGGAACAAGTTAAGTGTTATAAATGCAGGATTTTTAAAAGTGTCATACTTAATATACGTGTTAATTTTTTTTTTTTTTTTTTTTTTATGCTTTACACATTATATACATAATATCTAGTAGGTTAATTTGAATTTAAATACAATGCATGCTATGATTATTATGTATCTTTATAAACCATTTTTATATCAATTCCCCCCCCCTCCCCCAAAGCAGACACACTAATAGTATCAAGAATACAAATAATGTGTACTTTAGAGTAAGGTAAGAAAAATCAAAAAGCGAGGTAAATAATAGAAGTTCTCAGATTGCGAATGACTGATGAATGCTCAACCTGATTAAAAGAATTTTCTTCAAAAGTGTCTAAAGTTCAGAAAATGTTAATATTTATCCTTAAAAATGTCTAATCTTTAATATTATTTTAACTATACACTAAGTATGGTTATAAATAAATTTCTTAATAATATAATATCCCTGCAAATTTTGAATAACACATTAAAATTTATTAAATAAAGTTACAAAAGATAAGTTTTCCAAAGTCTAAGATTTTGTTTACTCTTCAAAATATGTTTCTTCAAAAATTTAAATTTATTTTTTCTACAACATATTTAGAAACATTTTCTTTATTAAAAGCAAATAAATTTTACTTATTAAATATAAATATAGATAGATACATACATATGTAAATAAATATAGATTTTTGGCCATGGTTAAAGCCTTCAAAAACTGTTGCATGTGAAAAACTTACCAAGCCTGTCCAACACCACCTTAAATCTATTCACAATTTTAATAGAGAATTTATCTTAATAACTTTAGATAGTTGAAAAGCTACTGGATATAATTAGGTGTAAAACAGTTAAAGTTAAAGAAATATGATTGAAATTACATCAACTAAAGGACATTAAAATCTCATTACATAATAATCAACCTTTTAAAAAAACATATTTAATAAATTAAATAAAATATATAACACTTAATATGATGTGTTTTGATTTTAGGTAGTAATTATATAATTTCTTTAATAAAGGAAAATATATTTGTTTTAGAAAATAAAAACTGAAAGGTTGACAGCTATTGTTACCTTGAGTTAAGTTTTTAAAGAAATATTTTCAAAAGATTTAGTTATTTATAAGAGCAGTTAGCATGTTTATTGTAAATATTTCCTTCCTTTTAAATCAATGTACTATTAAATTAAATCATCTGTTTGAAAATAAATTGAATTTATACTGAATAAGCACATTAAAAAAAGACTGTTTGATAAAGATAAGAAAAAATTGAAAAGGTAATTTCTACCACTTGTGTTTTTCCTGGTATATGTAACTTCTTGAGTGATGCAATCAAAGCCCTGTTGTCGCATATGGCTGATTTTCTATTTAGGTATCTTGAATTTTCACCAATAAATTTTAGTAGTTATTTTTACTTTATACGATGATAGAAAATCCATAAATAAAATAAAATAGTTATTCATAATTTTCTGTTCTGAATTCAATATTTTTAAACAAAAAATCTGCCAGATGCTAAAGCAGTGGAGCACATTATTCTATGGTTACAAACTAACTTTAAAAAATCATGGCCATAGGTATGTATAAAACTTCTTTTAATTTCTCATGCTAATTTCAACAAAAATATCAGTAAAAGATTTATGATGTACAGATTTCGCTCAATTACAGCACTACCTAATCCTACAATATTACAGCACCCATTTAAACATACATTGAATGAGGAGAAAACATTGTAATAAATCAATAACCAACCTTCTCAAAAAATTAATATACATAAATAATGTAATATTGTGATGCAATTATGAATGGAAACTTTTCTGACAAAGTGAAAAGGTGCCCAGGAAAGAGTTAAATAAAAGATATTTGACTTAAATTTCCAAATTTTGCCTCTTGAGTTACCTGTACTGACAATAAGTTGACACATTTGACTCAAACCTAATAACCTTATTGGAAATAGTATCAGATCTGACATGTAAACAACGCGACAGAATATATCATAGATAATGGAACTTGATAAAAAAAAAAGATGCTACTGGCAATAAAGTTATCACAATGAAATTTTTGTCGACTAGCTGTCAGTCTAGGTATGTCAAGATGTTGAAAATAATTGTACATGTCTTACATTCAACTATCAACCTAAATACTTTTTCCTGCAGATTGAAAAATTTTAATTTGTATATTTTTACCAATGAATTTAAAAAGAAAATTTAACAATGTAAAATGATATTGTTTCATATTTATTATTTTTATGAAATACATATTAGAGCTTGATATGAAATTTTAAAATGAGTTTACCTAATTTTCATGGATTTCCATTAATATAAACAGGTGAGCTAATTTAGTGAGTAACACTTGATAAACATGGAAAAATCAAGTTTAACTTTGCCTTACTACAGTTCTTTAGGTTATCCATAATAGCTTAATTACCACTAGGTGTAATTTTAAGTTTTGATTTATAACATATTGTAATGCAATTAAATGCTTTAAACTTGCAAGAGTAGCAATTTAGCTAAATGAAAACCTATCAATTGCACAGATTTTTGGAATACATCTTGAAGTAACATTGCTAAATTTTTGCAAATTTGATATTTCCACTGATTCGTGTTGGTGGTGTGTGTGTGTGTGTGGTGGGGGGAATTATAGTATGTTGTTTAAAGAAAAAAATATAATTCAGAAAGAAATTTCTTAATTTTCTTTAATGTTTTACTTCTCAAATTAAATTTTCTTTGACATTCTGAAATTACACACCACTTTGATGGAATAAGGGCACCTGTTCTGTGCTTAGTGCACCAATAGAAATTTTGTTCATACTAATCAAGGAATCATTAAAAAAATATATATAAAAAATAAAAAATACTGTACAAAAAAAGTGATATCTAATAACATTGATTACATGAATTATAATTTATGTATATAATGTAATCATAATATCATGTTTATAATAAATTTGACATGTCTTGAGAAATTTTCCATTTTGAATGAATGTGTGTGAATGAGATGGTTATCTCATTATTTTTCTGGTATCTAAAATAATATTTAATAGTTACAAATTTTAAGATATGAACACAGAGCCTAATATAGTTGAATTATGAATTCAGCAGCATGCAACAGCAACATGAAATTAACATTAGAACAGATATATTCAGCACTAAATGCAAATAAATTTTAATATACCATTGTTATTGCACCCCATGTAGCTCTGTTTAGTTGTATCAGTTTCCTTTATTCCAGGAATTTGTTAATATCCAGTCTCTCTTGAATTTTCTTCATGTCACCGATTAAAGAAGTAACTTGTCTGTCGACATCCATATCCAGCTGAAAGTAATTAAGAGAGTTATTAAAAAGTGAATCATCTGTTTTCAGCATTAAAATCACATGCTTGTGATCTATAAAACAACAGACATACAGTAAATTCTGTCCAAGACATATCTAGCCCATAGAAATTTTCTGCTATAGATGATATTCTGCTTCTGACAGAACTTACTGTATCAAAAATCATTCAGCATGACTTTAAATCCTTTCTGTGTCAGACAAATTGCCATCTAACATAGTTTACTGTATGTAAACATAAATATAGTAGAGACATAAAATTCATTCCCCATTTGTAACTAAAGGTCAGTCAAAATCAACAGTCAGCAGGAAGCTGATCAATCAATTTTCAGAAATCCTGTCTTGGAACTTTCACATGTAATCTTTTCACATGTAATCTTTTGAAGTACCTAGACTGTGTTTTTGTGCTTTTTTGATGAAATTTACGTTTTTTATGATTTGTAGCAAAAATTCGTCATTTTGTCAAGGTATTTTGGTGAAATCGGTTGTTTTTGGGGCCGATTAATGAAATTTGTCGTTTTTCTTGCGAGCTTTCGATGTAACTATCCGTTTTATAAAATTTATCTTTTTTTGTGATTTTTTTGAAAAATTGGTCATTTTTTTTGCTATCTTTATGCGAATTTTACCTTTAATTGTGATCTTTTGATGAAATGTGCCTTTTTTTCCCATTCTTAGAAGAAATTTTTTCTTGTTTTGCACAATCTATTTACCAAAATTTGTGTTTTTTGAGGTACCTAGATTGTGTTTTTGTGCTTTTTTGATGAAATTTACGTTTTTAATGATTTGTAGCAAAAATTCGTCATTTTGTCAAGATATTTTGGTGAAATCGGCTGCTTTTCGGGGCCTTTTGATGAAATTTATCGTTTTTCTTGCGAGCTTTCGATGTAACTATCCGTTTTATAAAATTTATCTTTTTTTTGTGATTTTTTTGAAAAATTGGTCATTTTTTTTGCTATTTTTATGCGAATTTTACCTTTAATTGTGATCTTTTGATGAAATGTGCCGTTTTTTCCCATTCTTTTAAAAAATTTCTGGTTTTGCACAATCTATTTACCAAAATTTGTGTTTTTTTGAGGTACCTAGACTGTGTTTTTATGATCTTTTGATGAAATTCACGTTTTTTATGATACCTGGACCAAATTTTTTCTTTTCTTGTTGTCTTTTGCTGAAATTTGTCGTTTTTCTTGCAAGCTTTCGATGTAATTTGCCGTTTTATCAAATTTATCTTTATTTTGTGATTTTTTTTGCAAAATTGGTCGTTTTTTTCACTATCTTTATGCGAATTTTACGTTTAATTTTGATCTTTTGATGAAATGTGCATTTTTTCTCCCATTCTTTGAATAAATTTCTTGTTTTGCACAATCTATTTACCAAAATTTGTGTTTTTTGAGGTACCTAGGCTGTGTTTTTGTGATCTTTTGATGAAATTTGCTTTTTTTATGATGTGTGGCAAAAATTCGTCATTTTGTCAAAGTATTTTGGTGAAATTGGTCGTTTTTTGGGGCCGATTGATGAAACTTGTCGTTTTTCTTGCGAGCTTTCGATGTAACTTGCCGTTTCATCAAATTTATCTTTTTTTTGTGATTTTTTTGAAAAATTGGTCATTTTTTTCACTATTTTTATGTGAATTTTACCTTTAATTGTGATCTTTTGATGAAATGTGCCTTTTTTCCCATCTTTTGAAGAAATTTCTTGTTTTGCACAATCTATTTACCAAAACTTATGTTTTTTGAGGTACCTAGATTGTATTTTTGCGATCTTTTGATGAAATTCACTTTTTTTATGATATGTGGACAAAATTCGTCATTTTCTCAAGGTCTTTTGATGAAATTGGTCGTTTTTTGGGATATTTTGATGAAACTTGTCGTTTTTCTTAAGAGCTTTCGGTGTAACTTGCCGTTTTATCAAATTTATCTTTTTTTTGTGATTTTTTTTTGAAAAATTGGTCATTTTTTTCGATATTTTTATGCGAATTTTACATTTTAATTGTGAACTTTTGTTGAAATGTGCCTTTTTTCCCCATCTTTTGAAGAAATTTCTTGTTTTGCACAATCTATTTACCAAAATTTGTGTTTTTTGAGGTACCTAGACTTTTCACGATCTTTTGATGAAATTTTTGCTTGTTGTAATATCTGGGCAAAATTCATCATTTTCTCAAGGTCTTTTGGTGAAATTGGTTGTTTTTCGTGGTCTTTTGATGAGATTCATCGTTTTTCTTGCATCTTTCTATGTAATTTGCCATTTTATCCAATTTAAAGTGTTTTTGTGAGATTGGCTGTTTCTTTCGCTATCTTTTTTGCAAAATTTGTCTTTTTTCCACTATTTTTTTGCAAATTTTACCTTTAATTGCAATCTTTTGACAAAATGTGCCTTTTTCATTCCTTTTGATCAAATTTGTCATTTCTCCTAATCTATTTACCCAAATTTGTGTGTTTTGAAGTACCTAGACTGTGTTTTTATGATCCTTTGTTGAAATTCGCATTTTTTATGATATGCAGACAGAATTCGTCGTTTTCTCAAGGTCTTTTGGTGAAATCTGTCGTTTTCTCTAGGTCTTTTGATGAAATTTGTCGTTTTTTTTTCAATCTTTTGGTGTAATTTACCATTTTATGAAATTTATCCTTTTTTTCATGATTTTTTTGCGAAATTTGTTGCTTTTTTCACTACCTCTCCCCCCCCCCTCAGAGCATTGAAATGTCTCCTGCTGAAATTTTTAGGATTTCAATGGTCAGAAAGCACGATGTCCCCCCCCCCACAGTCACAGATGTTCCTCTTTGAGAAAAATGTTTGAATACAACACTGGTCGCAGTACTTTTACAAAAAAAAAAAGCAGTACTTTTACAAAAAAAAAAAAAAAAAAAAAATACTATATATATAGCAGCGTTTTGTTACACACTGACCATTAGATTCATTTGTTGACATATGTGACCAGGCCCAGTAGCAGAAAGTTCTTCACGGGTCTGTGAAGAATACTTCAGCAACAAAAAATAATCTGCGGCAAAATATTTTTAGAACTGAACCGTTTATTTATCAAACAATTGTTTACCTATTAAAGTTTTTAAGCATTTTATAAATTTTAATAAATAATAATCTTAACTTTCTGTATTAAGTAATAAAGAGCTAAACATAATACGAAGTAATACAAAAATTTGATATAAAAGAATCTGCAAAAGAGAAATAAAATCTGTCACGCCCGTCTCGAGTTGTCTACTACTGGGTGACGAGGTACTTAATAAATAATTAATACTTAGTTTTTCCATCTTTTGAAAGAATATAAAAATTTAAACAAAATAATTATATAATTTTTCTCAAAAAAATATTTGTCTATTATTATTATCATTACCAGTTTCAAATATAGCTTAGTATTTGTACTAATAAGAAAATGACATTAAGTACTAATTTCATCATAATCCCAGTAACAATTTTCTGTGCCAATTAGAAAAAAGGTAAAATTGATATGCGACCCAAGATTGAGCAAAGCTTATTATTAAAAGAAATTGCAATAACCAGTATAACCCATAAAATAAGCAAAATTTGCATTTTGAAAGAAAACTACAATAAAGGTAGAAACAATGAAAATTTTAACAACTGTTTTTAAGCCCATATATTTGTTAATAGTATTAGATTATTCTTCAGCATACATCAAACATATATTATATATCTAATGTTGCTACACACAAATGTGGCACTACTTTAAAATCTATTTTTAAAGATTTTAAACTTTGGTGTGTCTGCAGAGAAGTTTTGGGGGGGGGGAGTGCTAAATTACCAAGTGATTATTTATTTACCAATATAAAAATAAGAATTTAAAGAGGGGGGAAAAATTCCAGACAAACTCCAAGAAAATAGAGTAATTTTTGCTTTCTACTCATTCCTAGAAACCTCCATTTTCCTTTTTTTCCAGGGGTTTTAAAGGAATGATAGACCATCTACTGTACACTTAGTTAAAATGTAAAATACAAAAATTTTTCATTCTCGATACAGTTAGATCAAATGAGGAAGGATAGGGGGGGGGAGGGGGGAGAATGATCAATTGTCACTAAGTGAGATTCATGATAAACTTTTGGTGATCCTTTGAAAAAAACTGAATCTTGTATTTTACTATAATTAATGTATTTTTTTTTTTTTTCAATCTAAGAAATTTTTATACCCATAAAGTTTTAGATGCTCAACTTTGAAATTTTACATTAGCAGGCTAGAATATTTACATTAATTGATATTATTACTAATTATGCTAATTAAAAAATAAATGCCTATGAAAAAGCAAACGAATATTTTAATTTAGTTTTCAATAACATATAACAGAACAACTTCATCTGACACAGCAATTAAAATTATGTACAGTTTCAGCCTCAAATAAATAGTCATGCAATAACATCACCAAAATAAAAAAAATCATGAAGTTATAAACAAAAATGAACAAATATGCTAAAACTGTGTGCTTACTTAAATAATCTTCAATTACTTTATAATTACTTTTGTTACAATCAAAAAAGTTTTAAAGATTTTTGTTTTCATTAAATAAAATGCATTTTATGTTATAAAATGGAAATTCTCTGATTATTAAAAGAAAAATACGGATATGTATGTACAATAAAGTCATACTACTCATCCACAGGATTAAAACTTATGAATTTGGTGATTTGCAAGGTCTGCGGTTGGCGATTGCTAATTTAGATAAATAATTCTTATTACAATTTAAAAAAAAATTTTAGATTTTATGTATTTTGTTAAATTTTTGATTTGATCAAAGATTTTATGTATTTTGAGAAGGAGATGAAGCATATTTTCCTGTTTCTTGGAGGGATGAAGCAATTTACTTTCCTTTTTTAATTGGGGAGAAGGAGCAATATTGTCTAAACATTTTAAACAAGAAGCAGAAATATACTGAAATGCGAAAGATTATGTGCCTGAAATGTAGGCATAGTAATCAGTGTTGAATTAAAGGGGTGACCCAAGGGGGACTCCCCCAAAGCATTGAAATGTCTCCCCCAGAAATTTTGTGATTTCAGTGGCCAAAAGTGCAATCCCCCCCCCCCTTCCCCCTGGAGTGACAGAAGTTTTTACTCAATAAAAGTGTTTGGATTCAACACTGTAGTACTTTTACAAATAAATAAATAAATAAAATAGCAATTTTTCACCAAACACTGACCATATTTTGAAAGAATATAAAGTTTTAAACAAAATAATTACATAATTTTTGTCACAAAATATTTGTTTATTATTATTATCCTCACCAGTTTGAAATACAGCTTGGTATAAGTTAGTACTAATTTTATCATAATCCCAGGAACAATTTTCTGTGCCAATCAGCAAAAAAGAAAAAAAATGATATGCGACCCAAGAATGAGCAAAGCTTATTATCAAAAGAAATTGCAATAATCAGTATAACTCCATAAAATAAATAAAACTTGCATTCTGAAAGAAAATTACAATAAAGTTAGAAACAATGTAAATTTTAGCAATTATTTTTAAGCCCATAATTTTTTTAACTATCAGATAATTCTTCAAGGTGTAAAATTAATCTGCAGCCGTGTTACACTGTTTATGCTATTTTGGGACTATAATTAACAAAAAATAAATCCACATATTTTATAATTTGTATCACTTGTCGATTTTGTCCGATAAAAACTAAGATACTACATTTTTTTTCTTTAAATTTTAATTAGAAAAATGTAGCATACAATTTTTTAGAAAACAAAATAGTAATCAAAATTGTAAGTTTTAAGCATCATAAAAAGTAGAAATACTCAAGAATGTTGTGAATTATAAATAAATATATAAATAAGGCCTTGGAACATTAATGTGGATTGAAGTATGAAAATACCTATGTATATATCTTCTCTGAAGATTTTCAGCGCATAAAAAATACATACATACAATCCATACACAGAGATGATAAGCAAACAAATGGTACGGTACAGCTGCCCTTTTTAAAAAATATTAAGATATAATAATCTGAAAAACTTATGACCAACTGCATACAATTGCTCCCTTCCTAATCTTGAGTGTCCCTACATATATGGAATACATTTTCTAAACACAATACATTGTTTTTTTGAGTAGGTAATTTTTATATTATGTAAACAATCATACTAGAAAACAGAAATACAAGTGAGATGTACTTACTTATTCAAGACTCATCTTTCCTTCCAGTATGGGCGACTGGTGGGATGTCTTGAGCTACAAAAATATTGACTTATTCCATTTTATTAAACTTAATTCCTATATTATAAAAACGATATAGCTGCGTACGACGCTGCATCATCAACAGCGTACGACGCCATGAAAATCCCGATCTACCGCCAAACACATCCAGATGCATGACGGTAAACTTTTCGTTGCGCATGCGTATTTGCCACCGTACTGCTTCTCGCTTTGACAGGGAATTTTGAGAGGTACAGAAATGGAACTCGGTGCCTCTAACAATTTTAAAGGCACAAATAGAGCTTCGTGCCTCTGACAAATTTCACTTTCGTATCGGTGACTCTCATTTTGTCGTGGCTTAACGTTTTTCTGGAAAATCAGAGGCACTTTTTCTATGTGCCTCTCATATCAAAATAATAGAAGGCACGATATGCTTGTGCCTTTTATGTGAGGGGTACAGTTTTAAGAGTGTATATAATGTTTGTGTCTGTGTGTGTGTGTATTTATATAAGTTCCATTATAATGAAATTTTCTGCATGGATAAAATATTATGAAAATTAAATATATATATATATATATATATATATATATATATATATATGCCTTAATGTGTCGAATAAAATTAACTGGTTGGGATATAAAATATGCAAGGAACAAAATATGGAGGGATGTAAATGTAAGCAAACAGATTTAAAAGAAAAAAAAACTTTATTTTAAATTTAATGAATCAAAAACAATAAAAAAAAATTACAAAGTAAACAGTTTGAGACACATGTTATTTAAAACGCACAAAGTGTAAAATTTGAAAAGATCAATGGTGTGAAATTTAAGCTCTTTGCTAATTACAGTATAAAGCTATTTTTTTTAATTATTATGTATCCAGCTTCCTATATAGCAAATAATTTTTTTCTTTGAATTAGATTAAAATTTTTTATTATATTTTAAAATAGTTGTAATTTTCGTGTCTAATATCATCAATTCTGATTTTACTAATGTTCATTCATCGGTAGTTAGATAAAAATGCAGAATTTCAAATCTCAAAATTTCAAACAATGATAAAATCATACCTATTCCTATCAAGGAGAAATTACTAATTTATATAATTGGCGTACAATTTATAAATTTAAATCTGTACTGATAACAATAATTGACAATCTGAATAAAATTCTGAAAAAAAATTATGCGTCAAGCATAAATTATGAAGCACTTTCCAACATATTCAGAATAATGTAACTAAATTGCACTGTTTAAAAAAATAAACTATTAAGTCTCATTTCAGCATTTGGAAATGTTTGACTCATTTCAAAACCAATTTCAGCTGTTCCCGTCTACAATCGGAAAATTACTTGATTTTTTTTTTATTATTAGCCTTCATATAGAGATTTGCATCTGTTAACACCATAAATTCCATAAACACCATAACCATTTCAATTAAGATATATACAAATATTAGTTGAAAATTCCCCATTAGAAATTTCCTCTAGTAGGGATAACGGTATAGTAATACTTCAATTCAGACCTGTATGTGATATATAGAAATTTTATATAAACAGTAATATGCAAAAAACTAATTAAATTTAAGTGCATATCGAATTTTAAAACGTTCTATCCAGCAATTACTACGGAAAGCCACTACTGTAACCGATTTATTTAGTATGACCCTGTAAATTAATAAAAATACCATGAATGCTCTGTTTGAACATGATTGTAGTGAAATTGTCTGATTTATATCAGTTTCAATACATTAATAGCGTAATATCATTAAAATACTCTTCAAATGACTTCTACCCATATTCCATAATCTTAAACATTTGAATGTCCCTATGAATGAACCACTAATCGCGCATACGTCATATGCAATACGAAACATGCTTTGGCATGCAAGTATGGAACGATGAAGTCGAAACATGCAAGTATGCTTTATCCATTGCATGAAAATCAGTGTATATTTACCGGAGTTAGAGTAAAAACGACGGACAGACAAACCGAATGCTTTTCAAATTTGTTTTGAAAATGCTAAAAATGAATATGTATTTTTTAATTTCACAGTGTTTGCTTTTATTGCATCCTTATAAATACTATACGAACCAGTACATTTTAAAATTTTTGTTTCTTCAAAGTAAATGAGCAGATGTCTGGTATTAATCATTCTCTGTATGCATTGTTAATCGCTTTACATTTTTATTCTTAAATTGTTAGCAAAAATTTAGAAGCAATTTAATGTGTGATTCTCACATAAACATATTTTTAGCTCGTGAAAGAAAAAATAAAAATCACTTAAAATATTTGCAAATCAAACAATGAATCAAACAATCAATCAAACAATGCTTTACATTATGTTAAAATGAAACAATCCAAAATAAATCTTTCAATCTCATATTTATTCAATTGATTTTCAATATAAATAGTTTTATTGTAATTTTAAAAACATGTTTTTTTTTTCAAATTAGAAATTGTTTTTGCTTTCGTTAAATGCAGAAAGGCTAATTATATATGACTATCTCAGAGTATAAAGGGTACAAGTGACAAAAATTTTGGAGAAAATTGAGTTTAAAAATAATTAACTTTAAATTTGGACGTTAATAATAATTGACTGAATTGAAATAGGAAACTGTCGCTTCTTTCATTATGGTCTTTGAACACTTATTTCATTACCTGAAAAAAAGTTAGAGTGCAGTATTCTTCAAATTTATAAATAATGAATATTGATTATTATTCGGAAAAAGCGGTTTATCTCTAGAACGCGGCACATAATTAGAAAATCACTTGTAGTTTTTTTAAACTGAAAAGAAAAAACTTATTTCAAGGTCGTCTATGCACTAATCTCATTTTTTTCAGTTTTTTAACGTACACCCCTTGACTTCCGGAGTCCTTATATATAATGAAATCAATGATTGTATTTCATGCGTTTTTACACATACAAATTCCAAAAATGATGATAATTGAGACTCAGATTTAAAAATTCTCCATATAAGCTAAAATATAGGTAAATTGTAGACAATATATCCATTGATTTTTGGGACGATAACAAATAAATAATTCATCATAATTCGGTGAAATACAGTATAACCTCTATATCTCGAATCTATAGCGAAGAACGTAATCAAGATATAGAAGTGTCGAATTATCAAGGTTTTCGAATAATTAAAAAATCTAATCTCACAAACTGCTTTTTGCTGTAGAAAGTAAGTAACACATAATCTACTAATAATTAACAAATTACATTTTTCAAAGTTTGAATACTTTCAAAATTATGTTACACATATACTTATTTTGATTAAATAATATCCTATTCGCCATTAAGATGCGTTCAGTTGTTTCGGGAGGAAAAAGTCCTTTATTGAAGTCTACCGTCTCGCAAAATCTTTTTGCAATTGCCCAAATTTCTTTAACATAGCAATGGTACCAAATGCTGTAGTTCAAATATTTTTATTTCATTCCAGAAATCTCGGCAGCAGGTGAGCTGCCTTCTCGGGTTTTTCGCTGCAATATTTTCATAGTCTTAATAATATTGTAGGTCTTCAATTTCGCCATCAGAAAATTATACTTTAATGCCCCCAAAAATTATCATCATCTGCCATAGTGCCACATGTTTCAAGCTCATTGAATAATTCTTGAATGTAGATTCAAGAATTTTACGAATTAACAGCTTCGAGTCTGGAGACTGTTACAAAATTTTTAATGTTTTGTCTCCGTTTTTAAAAAACAGAAATTTGTGTTTTTTCAAATCAACAAAATGCTCCGATTACATAAGGCAAATTTTGCAGTAAAATTTTGCTAGTGGGGATTAACAAGGATTCTTAAGCATTTTACGACGTGTCGCTCGTCCCCAAGGCATTAATTCTCACTTTCATATGCCTTTTGTATCGATTCCTTTTGTGCATGACTGACTCAAGGCATCAGTGTAAACTATAAAGCAATCAATGCATATACGAATAAACTTTGAAGAAAAATTTCACATGCTCTTAAAAGCTTAATATAAACATATTTTTTGTTTCAAAAGAAAGGATTGTTTCGAAAATAGTTTGAAAAATATCTAATATATCAAATAATCACTTCCAGAGATCATTATAAATTGATGTATGTATACCTAAAATATTTTTTTATTCAATGAAATTCTTATAATTTTAAAATCATTTTGTGTCATTGATGAATTGATTACATTTTAACTTTTTTAACAAACCTGTCTTAAGACGCTTTTTTGGTCAGTATTATCATCATTATTTATTACTCTTATTATTCTAATTATTAACATTATTAATATTATTTTCAAAACGAAATTTTTCACTTTATTATGAGCATTTGAGTCGCATAATTTCTTCAATGCATATGGTTTTTGCATACCAGAGAAAATTAATAACTTATAATGAAACATCCACATATTTTATCTAAAATACTATAGTAAAGTTTCCATTACACTAAAAGTATTCTCAAATTTTTCAAAAATTTATAAATGCCATGAAAAATGTATTTACTTCTAAATTTTAAAGCACCAAAGTTTTTATTCTAATTATTAAAAGGAATACTCACGGATTTGAAAACTACAACTATTTATTAATCTTTTTTATTGTATTTTTGTTCATTAGCATTTTTTATTCATTAGCATATTTTAGGTATTTTTAATCTTCCATAGTTTCGGATTAATGTTACTCATGTCTTAAATAATAATAAAAAAAATTCAATGAACTTTCAAGATTTCAATTATTACAAAACTTCTGCGACATTCTACTTTCTGACGTTTTCATGAATAGTACTGTAAATCTTTTGTGTTGACGAATATATTCTGTCAATATATCCTTTCAGGTAAACTATACGACAAAATATTTTTGGAGATATTTTTTGAGTGAAACTTATACAGGGTGAGTCATAAATATCGAAACAATAGGCTATCTCTTTAAATATTGCCCCTAGACCCATACTTCCAATTGCAAAGTTTCATAAAAAAACGTGAATTTTTTTATAAGATAAGTTGCAACTCCATGGGGGGTCTATTTTAGAAAATACGAAAATTAAATTTTTATACGGCCCCCAGAGGATAAAACTTCCAATTAGAAAAATTTTCCTTATCCATTCCTGAATTGAACAAAAAAAAAATCATCTCGATATCTGCAAATCCCTGAAAGATATTAAAATCCAAAATTTTCCAAAATTCGTGACTTACACCACTAAACCATACCTCTGAGAGAAGCGATATCAGTTCATTTGAAATACAACTTAGGGATCGACCATAAATTTACGCATTATTAAATGTCGATCCAAGACAATACTTTAACTTTTAGATATGAAATAAAAGCGTATAGGTTTTTGCTTCAAACTTGCTTGAAGTATGCTAGATGTCTGCAATATTTCGAGCTTGGCACCAGCCTCGTAAGTGGCACGACCCATTGGCCGGACCGTCTTATTAAACACTTATTAAAAGTGTTATTAAATTAAGTGATATTAATTAAATTCCAGTAAAAGTGTCTTAAAAACTTATTGCCGCAGGCAATAAGTTTAGTAAAAATAGTAATAGTGTTAATAGCACTTCTATTAACGGAATCATTGGAAATATATTTTAATAAATTACACAGAAATATTTTCAAAAATCTACTTTTTACTATTCAGATTAAAAATTTATGATGGTTTTAAACTTTTTTTTTTTACTGTCTTCTATTTTTACAAAAAGAAAGTATTGTATTCATGAAAATTTTGAATTCCGGTTTTCGACCTATTCACATGTTTTAGGGCTCAGAGATACTGAAAAACATATTTTTACAAAATGTCTGTCTGTATGTCACTGCTCCTGTATCTCTGTATATGACATAAATTTTGTGAGCGCTCTATTTCAAGACTTATGAACGGAATTTAATAAAAAAAATATATTTACTTAGTTCGTGATATAAATTGGTGCTGATTAGTTTTTGGTGTGAACTCTTAGCAGATCCTACTGTACAGGCTTTTGTGTGGTTTCCGCAATGGCTGTATCTCCAGAATTAATGGAAGGAATATCATCAAACTTCAATTTCAGTTAGACCTTGGTATGAAATGATGTTGTTTATATTTTGTTGTAAATAGTTCCGCTGCAACGCTGTATTTGTTACGATTTCTGAAGTAGCTCTATCTTAAGAACTAATACAGGAATTTCCATAAAAAGTCAGATTCAGTTACTTCTTGACATGAATTGGATTTGTTTACATTTTTGTATCAATAATATTTCGGGTGGCACTGTTATACTGAATTTTGTATAATTTACAATATTTCAGTGGTATGAAGCACTAATGCACGCAATTTCGTATCTTTAAAGTGTTCAGATTGCTACATCCGAGTAGTTTATTTATTCCAAACGGCATTTAAAAAACAAAAATATTTATTCGAATGTTAAAGTCTAAGAGTATAACGTTTCTGTTGCGTATTTTTTATGCCTAACACCACAATTCCGTTATAAGTGTATTTAATTGATGGAGGTTTAATACGTTCGAACCAAACATCTTTTAAGAAATTCAATTGAATAATTTCAATTTAAAACTTTTAAATTAAATATGTCAAAGATTCATTAAAAAGCTGTTCTTGTTTTAAAGTGGATAATTGATTCGCAAGTTAAACAAAATTTAAAATGTGTTTGTAGTTGAACTGAAAATTGCAAGTTAAACTTTAAAAAATGAAAAAAAAAAGCAATGGCCTATGAGTCTGCTTACAGTGATTAACTCCTTGGGGGCGAGCGTTAAAGGTTAAAAACCTATTTGAAAGAAATATTTACAGAAAGTTCAGTAAATAAAGAAGGCATTTAATAATACAAATATTGTAATTATATGATATATCAGTTGATTTTTTCTAAACATTGATTTTATCCCCTTTCCACCTTTATAATCTAAGCTCTTCATATGTTTTTATGAAGCAGGAATCATTACGTTTTCTACCTTTAACAAAAAAATTAATAGAATATTTCATAAAAGGGAATAAAGAAATTAATGATAATATGCCATATATCGTATCAAAAATATGCTTTATTTTTTTTAACATTGGAAAGTAGATTAATAAAATAAATTTTTGGAAGAAAAATTTTAATTTTTATGTGGCCGATTTAAGACATTTACAGTGTTTAATTACACCTGCTCGGTGTATAAAACATAATAGATTAAAATTGAAATTATGGGAATAATATTGTAAGATAAGAAAAAATATCATTAAAAAAGAACATAAATTTACATTCTTAAAGTAAATGCTCAAAATGTTCACCATCGACACCAATGCACAGCTGCATTCTTCGAATAATATTTTTGTGTACTCTATCTAATTCGTTTGGAGTAATAGAGTGGCAGGCGTCTTCAATTTTTTTGCAAAGATCTTGCAAATTTGCCGGAGGAGTCAAGTACACAGTCCTGCGTAAACGGCCCCATAGAAAAAAATCCAATGGTGTGAGATCAGGCGACCTAGGAGGAAATTCTACAGGTCCTTTTAAACCGAGCCATTTATTGGGAAATTCTCGATTAAGCCAGTTCCTTACCTCAGAAACATGGTGAGGTGGGGCTCCATCTAACTGGAACCACATACGTTGAAGCACTGCCAAAGGCATTTCTTCCATAAAATCGGAAACAACTCATTTAAAATTAGATTTAAAAACCTATCACCAGTCAAAGTATTAGTATAAAATATGGGACCAACCAAAGTGTTTTGGAAAATTCCACACCATACGTTTATGGAATATTTCCACTGGTGACGAACCTCTCCTTTAAAATGGGGATTTGTGTCGCTCCAAAAGTGATCGTTTTGACGATTAATTGTTCCATCTTGTTTGAAACAACATTCATCTGTCCAGAGAATATTTCTGAGAAAGGAGGGGGTGCTATCCTCTTGATTTAATGCCCAATTACAGAAATCTAGACGCCGTTGATAGTCTGATTCTGCCTGTGCATGGACTCCACGAATACTATACGGATGCCAATTATTTATTTGCAATATTCTACAGAATTTTGATTGTGGAATGTTCAATTCTGCAGCAACATTTCGCGTACTCGCATGAGGATAACACGCAAAATAGGCCAAAATGTCAATCTCGGTATCAAGTGTCCTGGACACAGGCCTACCTGGAGCTCTCTGTCTGTGCACGCATCCAGTTCTTTTCATTCTTTGTACTAAACGATAAATAAAGCTACTTGTAGGATGCCGAGAATTCGGGAAACGACGTCGATATTCTTCCGCAGCTTGTCTACTATTGCGATTACAAACCGCATAAATCATTAACATTTCGAAATATTCGCTGTTAGTGTATTGCGGCATGCTGCTAGTTCAGATTAACTTCATTGTTAGTTGCAAAAGGAAAACTTTTATACTTGACATAACATCGAGACGATTGGTTGACATAAAATTTACATCCAGAAATTAGTATATCAGTGGTTGTCTTCTTTAAAATAAAGCTTTTAAAAACCCAAGACACAAAAATTTTAAATTTTCGAAAAAAAAAAAAAAGAAATTCAATGTTAAATTATTCCCTGTCTTTTCCACTTAAAATAGCGTTTAAATCATATTTCTATTTTAAATAGAAAGATAATAATTTTCTTGTTGTGTTTTTGTATTTGGATTGTTTCCAAAAACTAGCTTTCAAGTCGTCGTTGTCATGGAAACAACTTACTATGAAATGTAAATTTTGTAAGATTTTCTAAAATCTTTAGATTTCTGAAATTTCCATTACACACAAAAATGTGAAGCGAAAAAAATTGCCTGCCACTCGTCAGTTTTCAAAGCATTAAATTTGTTTTTTCAATAAATAAATTTTCCATCATCAATTTTTCAAGTTTTTCATCGTCAGTCGCCTATTGGTTGTTGCAAACAACAACGCCTCCTGATGTGTTCGAGGGTCATTCGCAGGCGACAAAATTTCTCATAGAAATGATAGCTGTTTACTTTACAACAATTTTAAAGCCGTATATTAATAGTGTCTCGCCTGTAATTAGAGGCACTTTTTACGCATCGTGTAGTAGTAATTTTAACAAGATAAATATGAAGTTGACAGGGTCAAAACAATGAAAAAAATTGAAATCGATCTGATAAAAAAAATGAGGTTTAAATCAACTGCCGCATTTAAACAGTAATTAAAGACGGTGAGAATGGAAAAAGTTAATCGAAACTGAAATCAAAACTATACAAATTATACAGGGCAGAGATAATCACCTAGAAACTTTAAAAAAGCATTTAAACATTAGGAGCCCATCTTTGTTTAATAATCTTTGTTTAACTAAATGCAGTGTTCTGCATCAAATATTTTTATTTCAGTATTCATCATTTTTAAACTGACATAAGTCAATAACCGACAGTTACGGTAACAGTCCCGCGAGATAACTCATTTTTTAACATCTGAAAAAAAAAGTTGGAAATTGTACGTGAAGAGTAGCAAATGAGGTGCGTTTGTACGATA
Organism: Maratus speculifer; assembly: GCA_964019185.1. Lineage (NCBI taxonomy): Eukaryota > Metazoa > Arthropoda > Arachnida > Araneae > Salticidae > Maratus > Maratus speculifer. The sequence continues at coordinate 75,328,066 of OZ025302.1, read as the reverse complement.
ACGAAGTTTAAAAAATATCACTGTCATATATCAATCTCATAAAATTTTAAATAGTTAATTACAATTAAAATGCGCACCAAACAATGTTCTTCCTGTACCATTATTTAATGGAATACTTTTGTGCGGCCTTGTAAATCAATAACAAATGTTCTTTGCACCATAGATTATGCAAAATGTATATTATAATATGTACGTCATAGATGCGTATCAATTTTATTATGTTCGAATGAGTGTAACACCATTAAATTGCATTTGAAACATTTTTCCCCATTGACCGTAATATAACGAAATACTTTTGAGTGCCCCTGTAATTGATCAATGCATCCGATTTTCAAAAAATTTGAAATAAATAGACAAAATTATGTAATAATTATGTATTTTAAATTTCAAACGATTAAAATGCATTTGAAACCTTTTTCCCCATTGACCGTAATGTAACGGAATAATTTTTACTGTCCCTGTAATTGATCTATGCATCTGATTTTCATGAAATTTGAAATGACTCGACAAAATTATGTAATAATTATATATTTTAAATTTTAAACGATTCTTATTGGTAGTTTTTGCGTTGTTATATGCGGACGAACAGACAGACGGACGGACAGAGGTCTACGTATTTACATCATCTATGTATTTAAGTGCTACGTATTTACATAATTACTAAGGCACCTAAAGAAAATGCCCAACGCGCCGAAAAAAGCTTTCACTTGAGACAACTTACTTTTAAAAATATGATTTGTATACAAAAAACTGCATTTTTTTTTTTTTTTTTTTTTTTTTTTTTTTTTTTACATTGTTATTTTAAATACTTTTATTTAAAAAAAAATGTTTAAAATGCTGAATCAAAATTGAAAATTAGACATTTTTATTTAATGAAAAGGAAAAAATTCAACGCGACAAATAATATTTTGGGTTATGACAATTTTAATTTATTCTAAATTTTTAGAAAAAAATATTTTATTAAGAAGTGTTATGATGTGATATTGCTTACAAATTATATGGTTAACCATCACAAAACATTCAAAATTCTAACTCTATAAATAAATAAATAAAATAAATGTTTCCTGGGCACATTACAGCAACATTGTTTCTTCAATTACACGCATTTCAATTTGTGTCTGATCCCTTGAAACCTCACGATTTATTAAAATTGTCATAACTCTCTGAATTTTGAAGATATTGAGATGAATTTTTTTTTTGTTGAATTCAGGAATAGATAAGGAAAATTTTTCTAATTGGAAGTTTTATTCTCTGGGGGCCGTATAAAAATTTAATTTTCGTAATTTTTAAAATAGACCCCCCATGGAGTTGCAACTTATCTTATAAAAAAATTCACTTTTTTTTATGAAACTTTGCAATTGGAAGTATGGGTCTAGGGGCAATATTTAAGGAGATAGCCTATTGTTTCGATATTTATGACTCACCCTGTATACATTTCACCCACAATCTGCCATTCTACTTGAAATTTTGAAAAAGTAAACTGAGATATATTTGCTCTCAATTTTGAGACAGCATGTATATTATTTCCTAAATAATAATTTTTCTATTCAAATGTAACAAAGAAAAATGACACATATTTTAAATGTAGTCGTATATTTCAATATAAATTATTAGTTTTCGACATTGCAAAACCTAGGCTTTTTTTTCTTTTTTTCGCTTCATTCTAACAATTTTATGATTTATTTTGGAAATTGGAGACTGCTAAATGTTAACTTTTAAAAAACATAGTTTTGTTCCGTTAGATGCTGTGAATAATTTTGTTTAGAGAAAACTTTTATGTCTAATAACATTTTTAAAAATATATGTAAGTGCTTTCGCAATTATATAAATACGTAGACCCTATTGTCGTCATCTGGTGTGTTTATATACTTGTCTGTTTGTTTATCCGAATGTAACAGCGAAAGAAAACAACAATAAATAAAAAATTAAGGTATAATAATCGGTGCATAATTTTTTCGAGTCATTTCATATTTTATGAAAATCGAGTCACTGATTAAAACGATATTAATAAAAGTTTCCAATGTTCTATTAAATTCTACCATATGTAAATATTTCTTTTTTGAAAATGAGTTTTAAATTGTGATATGCGTTTTATTAATATTTTCAAAATTATTTGTGTAAAAATTCCAAAGCTGATATACAGAGCACAAAGCATTTTCTGTGCATTCTCCTTATCAGGGAAAAATCCAGGTGGAGAATTTTCAACTATGTTATACATTTTCTAAGTGAACAAAAAATGTGCTTATTATGCAGTGTACATAAATATATACACATCATATACAGGGTTGTATAAAATAATTTTTCCCGATGGTAGATGGTAAATGCAGGATTGGATTTTCTAATGTTTTAAATGATTCGGAATTTTTACTTCAGACATAATCTTTCATTGTTTTGCACTTGCAGTGTTTCCCAACCTGGAGAGCGTGTACCCCTGTGCGTATGTGAAAGTAATATCAGAAATGGCGATAATGACAAAAATGTGAGAAATAACACTGTAATTTGTATTTTTTATTACATGGTTTTGATAAGAAGATTAGTAATGGGAAGAAAGCATGTTTAAGTTGTGTACACTGAAAATTCTTAACTTACAAAAATAAACACATTTTAAATCTCTTTTGGTCACAATTTTATACAATATATTAATGTGTGATATATATAATGAATGCAATATATAATGAATTAGAAATTTTCATATGCATAACGTTTTTCGTGTTGCAATTTTTTGTGTTTTTAATATTTTGCAAAGATGTTGATATCGAGGAATGTGTTCTAAAAATAGTGTTGTTAATTCTATTGAAATAATTTTGTAAATAGTGTTGATAAAAGTATTTTCTTACAATAGTGTTTTACTGCACATCACTTTGTCATTAAATTAACATTGTAACTTAGCAACATTTTGTAAACATCACACAATTTCGAACACTATAAAGCAAAACACGTCAAATGCTTTATAAACACTTTCTACATGGTACTTCAAAATAACATAGTTTTAAAAAAGAAATAAGTTATTGTTTGCTTTATAGAAAAAATATTGCTGGAGATTACTAAGTGAGTTGACTAATTTTGCCGATAAATTTCAATAACTGAATTTGTGGATAACTATGTAATTAAAAAAAAAAAAAAAAAAAAAAAAAAAAAAAAAAAAAAAAAAAAAAAAAACTTTTTGCATAATGCTTTACCTGGCACAACACATTAGTAACAATCAGAAGACAATCAAAAGCGATTCCATTTAGAAGTGTTATTTATTATGTTCAATTAGTGTGATAAAAGTGTTTCACAAATTAGTAGCGTAGGCAGTAGGCAGCTTTTCAGCTCATTACAATGTAATGTTTTGTAAACATATTCTCAATGTGTTTAAATATGTTTCATAATCTGCATTTGACGTCTCATTTTACTTCCCTTCTTAAAAGTTATACGATGTTTTTCAGTCCATGATTTACAATAGGATTTTTATACGATCCACGATTTATAATATCAACAATTTCTTTTCATAACACTGGTTACTATGCTTCCCATCTTTTAGTGCCACAGGTCTCTCGAATCTTCAAGTCTTCTTCTACATATGGATGTAGTCTATTTAGTTTCATCTAATTTTCTTCTATTTTTCCTCTGCGTAATTTTTTTGTTTCTTCTAGTCACTGATTTTTTTTCAGTTTTGGGTCCATTTTTCGTTTACACACATACATACTTTTAAAAGAGAATGGAATTTAAATTTTGTTCAAAAATTAAAACAAAATCTGTTTCGAAATGTAGCTGCTGCTTATTAAAGAAATAGTTATTGCAAAGTTCTTTAAAAGTAATTAAATTTTTCAATTAACTTAGACACTGTTGAAATTCTAATTATATTTTCTTTCTATTATAATTTATACAGAAGATTTTGTTTTAGTTTTATTTAAACAGTTTTTACCTCACTTACACTTATTTTAAAATTTCTCGTTATATATAAATAAAGAAAACCATCAAAAACTGTTTTTTAAAAACTCAAATGAATAATTATTGTTTCATTTTTATTAACTGCTGAAAGAGAAATCGTAAATAATTCATAGTAAAGAACAAAAAATTCGTAGTTCAGCATTTTTTTCTTTTATTAAACATTTATTAATTTTTTATCATTCCCTTATTTATCTGAATAAATATACATATAATAAGAAAGTGGTGCTTTTTTGTACCTTGGATTGGTATTAATGCTTGAAGCATGATGAATGAAATCAACGAAGAATAAGGAATGGATAGTGAAAAAAAACCGTAAACACTGGCGATAAATAGTACTTAAAGTAACACACTTTGAAAAATCACCATAAAAGTAAAAATAAAGTAGGACAGGTTTCGAGCCAGAAGAGTAAAAGCTCGTCATCAACTAAATCAACACGTGTCCTTAAGGCCACTGAGTCAGAGATAAAGGAGGTCAGAGGAGTCAGAGGTAGGATTAAAGGAGTCAGATAGAGTCAAAGGAGTCAAAGGATAATCAAAGGAGTCAGAGGTAAAATTCAGATACTTTATCTCAGACTCTGTCGGAGGACACGTGTTGGTTTAGTTGATGACGAACTGTTAATATCGTAGCTTGAAACGCTTCCTACTTTATTTTTCATTTTATGGTGATTTTACAAAGTGTATGTATAATATAAAGGCCAAACGTATCTGAGCGTAACGCATACGTCATTTTGCGAATGGCAACACTTTCCCGTGTAATTTTTGTTTTGAAATTTAAGTTACTGCAAATTTTACGCTTTTAAACATCGCAAATTTTAAATTTTTACACCATTATATAGAGAAAAAATGTACTTTTAAAGGCAATTTGCTTGAAAGCTGTATTTCAATTTATTTTTTAGATATTAACTTTTTTATAGTTTTAAGTACAAATTTCGTAATTGTGGCAACAGAATCACTCCATTTTCTCTTAAAATTGAAAAAAAGGAAAATTAAAATACATAACAATTTATATGCAATTTCGGTTTTGCAATTTTCGCTATTACAAATTTCACACTTCTAAACATCGTACATTTTTAATTTTTACAACGTTGTATCGAGAAAAAAGTTTATTTTTAAATGCAATTTATCCCAAATCTGTAACTCAATTAAATTTTGTGATATTATTTTTTCTTAATTTTTAGTACCAATTTTGTGATTGTGGCAACAGAAACATTCCATTTTCAGTTTAAATGGAAATAAATAAATAAATAGAATAGAATAGAAATTAAAATGCATATACTATTTGAAAAATGTTGTTTGTTGTAAATTCTTTGAATTTTGGTTTTATTTAGTAATTTGGATAAGTGAGTTTTATAGTATTTTGTCAATTTTAGCTTAAAATAATATTTGTTTGAGAGTTAGACTGACCAATATAACGTACATTTTTTACTGTGACTAAATTTGTAGATTTATTATAAATTAATGAAACAGTTCTTTCTGAAAGATTTTCTTTCGTCGAAATTCGACGGGTTCCACCTCGTTACTTTAATATCGAAATGGTTAGAGTAAACAACATTTTTTTCTCAAGAGTACCCTGTCTCTTTATTTGAGAACAAAAGAATTTAACGCTCCACCACCGTGCAGAGACGGAAACTCGCGTTCTGCTTGCTGGCTTTTTGAAAACAGCTAATGACAAAGGAGTAAGGAAAAACTATGAATTTTAATTAACATCATGGTGTAGATTAACTCGTTTTGTATTGCGATGAATTGATTGAAGAAGGAATTTAAGATAAAATCAATGTTGGTATAGTACTGAAGTAATAACATTGAAGGTATTAACTTATCCTCATCAGCCCTGATATAAGTTTTACGTGGCATTACAAAAAACAGTTTAAAATTACTTTAAAATATCTCTAAAGATGCACCAGTCTATACATCGATGCTTCTAACATGCACATTTCTATAAAAAAAGTATAGATGTAATTTTAGTAATTCTAGAAATATTGAAATTAAGGTACTACTTGGTTATCCAGTCGACCAAAAAAACTTTCGCCAAATTATGATTTAAATGTCAATAATGGATGATCAGGATGTCACATTCAGTGACATTAAACAAGATACACATGCTTAAAACGTCACAGAGGGATTTTTATTTCAACTTTTTATTCGTATTTTTAGTACTGCTTTACCAATTTATCTGTTCTTTTGTTATTTAAAGTAAAAAAAAAATAAGCCAACATCTCTTTGTTGGCTATTAGTTTGGCAATTTGTATAATTTGGCGAAAATGCTCGACAGGATAACTAAGTAGTACAGAAATTAATTTAAAGGGTGTTTTGTAGTGTCACGTCCAAGTGGCATCATGGCTGAGGAGGATACATAACTGCTTTTCAAAATTATAAGATGTATGAGATGTTTTAGGATGTTATAAGATGATGTTATATATGAGATGTTATAAGATGATATTATATATGAGATGTTATAAGATGTTTTATAATTTGCTCATCCAATTAGTGTGTGCAAATATTACTTTTATTTGTGACGAAAAAAACTGAAACATTGGTGATGAACGGAAGTGAATCAATTACTCGTTCTCTTTTTCAATGCGGCAACGTTTACTTTCCAAGATTGAGGTACTTTTAGAAAATGGCGCAATTTTTTCCGGGCAATTCCAATCAATAAATAACATTCTTGAGTAAAATATTTCGTTAAAAAATATCTACATTAGAAATATATTTTCTATATTATCTGTATATTTTAATAAATATAATTCAAAGCACAAGTCTTGTTTTCTGGCATTCTATATTTCATAAAGTTGTTTGTAAAAAAAAAAATGTAGTTATTAATTAAAATCTGCTTATTTTAATAAAAGTAATTCTAAACACAAATATTTGTTCCGTTGCATAATGCAAATCTACAAATAAATACACATTCTCTCTTTGCTTAATCTTTGCGAAATTTATCTAATTTTTAAAAGCGGAAGTAGTAACTTTTAGTGACCATCAACAAAATAATAGAAAAACCCTTTGACTAATTACACCCGTTAGAATTCTTAAAATGTGCAAAAATAATCACAGTTCGTGACAGTAAGTGTTTGTTGAAAGTTCTAGAAAAGTCACAAAGTGAAGATGATATTCGGGAAAGTAATTTGGAAAAATTCTATTCTGGAAAATTAAGATGTAATAATATTAGAAAGAAACTTTTATTGTCTACCTCGAGGCTGTATTACAATAAGACGTTTAAGGCTAAAGAAGTTTTCTTCTTGAATTAAATGAATTTGCTTCAGTTTAGAATACTTTCGTAAATAAATGTGATTAATACTGTTGGTTTATTGATTATAAAAGATTACTATGAGATTTTTATGAGCTTAATATAATTTGTGATTAGGTTTCAAACCTTTGATGTTTTTATTAGTATTTCTTATAGAAAAGAAAGAGCTATAATAATGTTAAATCAATAGTAGAAGGCTATATGATGTGCGATTTATAATCTGAATTACATGTATTTTATAAAATTCTTTATCACAGTCTTTAATCATGGAGCATTTCCTTAGATAAAGAATCATTTTTCTTTATTTGGACATACAATTAAAATGTATGTATGAAAAAATATAATATATAACTTAGAGAATGTTCATATTGAAGGTAGTTTTAAAATTTAAAGGTAATTAGTTGCACAAGTTTTCATGCGTTTTTATAAAATCTATTACTAAAGATTTTTCTCTATTCGTGTATGGGTGATTCTCAAAATAGGGGACAATTTCAAAAATGAAATCTTAAAAAAATTACTGTTAGCAAAATTTCTGAAAAAAATATGTGTTGTTAATATAGTATTAGGTATACTTTACATGTAGTCAGCAGAGCTAAATATTTAAAAATTAACTTAAAAAAAATAATTAGTATTTTTTGAGCCATGCTAATGACAAAATAAATTGCATGGAATAAATATATTAAGAAATTTTTATTTTCTTCCTGTTTATATATTTTTTTTCTACGTTTATTAGCCTTCCTTTGCAACAAATAGTTTCCATTTTTACATACATACATATAAGGAGAATAAAAACATTACCAAAGAGAAAACTTTGTTTACATGAACAACATTCTGACACTAACAGTATAAGAAGCTGTCTTAGTGATTTTCTGACAGATTTAATGCATATTATAGGGATAATAAATGTAATACCTAAATTTATATGTAAAATTAAACTTTAAAAAGGATACAATATAAGTACTGGTTACATTTAAGCACATAGGAGTCTTTAGCATGGACAGAAAAACCATGCTAATGACACTGATATTTGTCCATGCTAAAGACAAATTTTAATTTAAATAAGATTATGAGCCATAATATAATCACAATGCAATAGTCCTTTCTGCGGCTTTTTAAAACACAAAAGTTCTATGCAAATAAGTAAAATAAAAATTTTAACTATAAAATAAACATGAAAATTATTATCCATTCTAATGACATACAATTGATGTACTCGCCTAATATTCAGCTTCTATTCTTAAAATACAATACATGCTTCTATTTTCAGGCTGGAATAAAATGGCTACTTGTTGCCATGGAGAAACTTTATATTTTCAAAGTATTGTCATATTTGAAAATGAAATTTTGATTAATAAACAGCTGTTATAGTATGACCTTGTTTTGAAAACAGAATATGGAGGACAAACTTTAATTCTCTTTTTATATACTATAATTTTATTTTTAAAAATAAATTTATTGGATAAATCCTCTCCTTGATTAATTTAAAGAAAGAATAACATTTGTTTTATTTTATAAACATGATATTAACTCTTGAAAAAGCTAGTATATACAAGGCACAGCTGCTGTGGACATCCATGCTAATGACATTTTGAACATTTATTCTGTTATTTTAAGGTGTTTTTAACTAAAAAGTGAGTAACTCTTGAGTGCAAATAATGAATAATATTAAGACAAACGTATCTAAGTATAAAAACATGACAGAAAACTTCTCATTTTTTTTGTATGCTGAAAGACATAAATTGTCCCCTATTTTGAGAATCACCCGTATAGATTCTTTCACTAAACAATATACAAAGAATAATTATTTTATATAATAATGGTTATATTGTACTAATAGATTTCATAGAATTTTATTGGTATTGTGCAATAGTTTTGATAAAATATTTTCGCTAGTTATTTTTTTTTCAGGATAAGGAAGTTTTCTGCTTGAATTATAATAATTTACTTCAGTTTAGAAAGATTTCGTAAATAAATGTGATTAACACTGCTGGTTTATCGATTATAAAATGCTACTATGAAAGTTTTATGAGCTTAATCAGATTTGTATGAGAAGTTTCATACTTTTAACGTTTTTATTTCGATATCTTATAGAAAAAAAAAACTATAACTTTGTTAAAAGAATCATAGAAAGCTATATGGTGTATGATTAATAATGTGACATAAATTTACGATATTTTAAACAATTTCTTTTATCGCATTCATTAATCATGGAACATAACCTTAAATAAAGAATATTTTTGCTTTATTTAAACGTATAATTAAAGTATACATATAAAAGTATATAAGATGCTAATTATAAAATGTTTATGATGAAATTAGTTTTTGAATAAAAAAATAATTGTTAATAGAAGCTCTCAGCCGCCTATATAAAATTCCATTAAAAATTTATATGAACTCATAGGTTTTTTTTTCTCTGTTTTTTCTAAAAACGCGTGTGTTTGATAAAGTTTGGTTGTTTTTCAAAAAAAAAAAAAAAAAAAAAAAAAAAAAAAAAAAAAAAAAAAAAAAAAAGACCTTGAAATTATGCACTTTATTTGTTTAATAAATCTCAGATGTGTTTTATAAAATACCTTTACCATTACACTAGAAGCAGACACATTTTTCATAATAGTAAGTCTGACATCTCATTTTTTGTTTACTACTAGATGTTCTACTGTTGCTCTAAGTCGATGATATGTAGTTATAATATCGATTTACTATAGGATGATAAGAGGAGCAGATATTTTTAATCCTGGTGAACTATTATTAGTACATGTCTTTTAATCATATATTATTCTGTTTTAGGAAATACTTTTGTTATTATTTGCATATAGAAATGTTAGTATATGTCTCCGCATTTACCATATTACTTCATTTATGTTCAATCATTTAGTAATAATAGTTATCATTATTATTTGTTTAGTTATCTTTGCGCTGTTCGCAATTCTTTTATTTTAAACATATATTTCACGCTTTTAATTTAAAATAAATGTTACTTTCCTGAAAGAATTGTTTGTAATGGAGCGCTAAAAGTATTAGAAAAATGTAATATAAGTTAAATCTAAAAAACATTGGAAAGATGGAATATCAGTTGAACACATTTTTAATACAGTGTTTTCTAAACATCTCCAAAATTCTTCCATAACCTATTATCATATGAATATTAATTGAATAGTTCTCAAAACAACAATATTCGTTATCTTTCAGAGAATAAAACATTCGTTGAACACTAATTAAACTATTTAGATAGTATAACACTAAGACTAGTGTTAGTGTTGTTAACGTAAAAGTATATATTTTTTCTAAAACTTGAAAACAAAATCGGAGCCGAAAGGGTTAATATTTATAAAGAAAACAACAGAAAAAATTCTTACTGAAACAGCAATATGCAAAAATAATCTGAGTTCAAAGACAGAAACTTTATTGAAATTTTCTGAAAATGTTACACGGTAAATAGGATATTAAGGAAAGTAATTGTGAAAATCCTCTGTGGGGAAAAATAAGGCGTTCTAGAATCAAATAGCAATAGTCATTGTGTGTATAGATGTTTTTTAATAAATAACTTTCGACTTCAGAAATTTTCTACTTTAATTCAATTTGTTCGAGGAGATTAAAATATTATTAACGTTTGCAATGTAAATAACGTTGTGTGATTAATATTGCTGGTTGGTTGAATTAGAAAAGAAGTTGCTCAGAATTATTTTTGAGCTTAGTAAGATTTATATAATGGGTTATAAATATATACTAAATATAAGGGTTTGATCATCTTTCTAGTGAAATATATGATGTATCTTAAAATTCAAAGAATGTGTAACTAAGGTGTCCTGCGGTAATAAAGACAGGGATGTTATTAACGTATAAGTGCAAATATTATGCGTGATTATAAAGGATTCAAGGAGATGGTACATACGGGTTCTGCGCAGAAATTCTCTGAGTCATCTAAATCACAAAGAGCAGCAAAATGTTAATTTGCTTCATTTGTAGATCTTATCACTGGAAGAAGGAAATTAGTGTCAGCGTCTGACTTAAAATTTTTGAGGTAAATTCTATGATCTGAAAGCTATATATATGTATCAAAAAATATTTTGTTTAATACATAAATGTGTAATGCATTTTATGTACTTTTAAAATGTTGGTGAAGATTTTGGATGTTTTCACGAGGAAATTTATATTTTTAAATATACTGCGCAATAAGTATACTGGTGTAGTAACGCCATCCTCGAATTATTATTCCGGTTGACTCTTTTCAGTGCGGTAACTACATCTGCAGGATGTATATATTTTTTATTTTATGCACGAGAGTGTTGTTTAAAAAACAAAAAGGATAACGAGAAATTTGTATGTGATAAGTGCTTCTAATATTTTCGTGTCAAAATAATAATATATGAAATGATTATTACTACATCCTAATATCACCATTAATCGTAAGTAAGAGAAATTTGCTAATGTTTGGGGCTGTAAAGTTTTTATCTTTTAAATTGGATAGTTTGCACGCCGTTATTTATCTTCTTTTATAGTTTCGATTCCATAGCGTTGTTGCACACATAGGTGCGTAATAACGACAAATAGCATTGGTCAAAAAATCACGTCATTAAATTTTATGAATACTTATCTGGTAAAACATTTTTCCTTACATGCATAATTAATAAGTTGTGTGTGAAATACTATATTTGTTTGAAATTAAATCTTAAACTAAGCCGTGAAACGAGGTGGAAACTTGTCGTGGCGTTATTACCTAATGGCGCCTTCTAGGATGTATCATTGGTTACACGAACAACACATTTTTGAGATTAGGTATAGATTCGTTATCACATTCTTTTGTCTTAAAAAGTCACCATTAAAAACAATCTCGTTCTTTTACTAGGATTCAAACATAAAATGTATGTATGTATATATATGTTGGCAGATAGTGTATTAATACAGAATATTCCGCTAGAGCAAGTTATAAATTAAAATGGATTTTATGAATGAATTCTGGCTCGTTATTAATATATATTAAGATGTTTTTCTCTATTCCTATTTGAAATAATTTTAAATTAATTCGAATGATTTTTTTTCTAAATTGGCATGATAAAACTCTATTAAACATTTTCATACAACTTCAAGGCTATTTATCATAGTAATATAAAATACAACATCGTAATAATTCCATCTCCTTTATGTGAATATTTCGGTTAAGAGGCTACTGCAGTCACGCGAAAGAAAATTCTAATCCTATGAAAGAAATTTTTAAAGATATCTTTGCTGCATTTATGAACAGTTATGATCCTTTTTTACAAATCCTTTTTTCTATTTTTTTTATTTTGATTGCATATTTTTTTAGAACGGTGCTTTTTCTTTCGAAACTGGTTCCGAAAATGTATCTGTCTTCATTAAAAATACCTGTAAGCAAAACCAAAAGAGCAAAAAAAAAGACCTTTATTCGGATTAATTTCAGCAATCCAGTGAAGAAAAATCATTTTAAAGTAACGAAATGCAACCAAGACATCATTCTAAATTTCGTCCATAGGATTAGCATTAGAAAACTGGTGTTTGCGCTTAACTGAAGCAGCTCCCTAAAATAAGTTAAATTGTTAAAGAAATGAATTCATATTCATAAAGATAGTAGCTTATTGTCAGAGCATCGTCAAACCATAATACAGGTTTACAGTTTGATTGCGAACTGTAGATTTACACCGGTTAACTCCGTACACGCCGAATTCAGCTGATTTCTAAAATGAGTAACGGAAATATTTAATGTTCATCAAGAAAATAGTAGAAAACCAGAACATTAGGAATATAAAAGTACACAAAATAACCACAAAGTTAGAAAAAGTGCGTAATTTTTCTTAAGTCACACGCGAAAAATTATATTAATGAAATTAAATGAAAAAATTTCTCGATGGAAAATTATGGAGCAGTACTATTAGAGAGAAATTTTTATCATTTTGTACCTAGAGGTTTTATTGTGATACATAATTATCAGACTAAAGAAGATTTCTGCTGGAATTCAACATGTTTGCAAGTGTTTTGAAGCTAATTAACGTTTGTAATTAAATACGATTAATATTGGTGGTTAGTCGAATAATAAAGGAAAATGCTAGAGAATTCTTTTGAACTTATGTCAATTTACGTAATAAGTTGTGCATGTATAGAACGTTTGTATATATATCACTACTTTTAAATAAAAAACGGGATGTATAATAAATATACCGCAGTCTATATCTTATATACACTTTATATATTATATATTTATGCCTTATAGATGATTTTAACTTCAATGAAAAAATGGAAATTTCAAATCTGAGAAAATCGACGTTTTCATTTTATTACAGATTTTTTGTTTTAAAGTATGATGATCTTTTGAATTCTGAAGTATCGGAAATAATCAGTTACAAACAAAATTAATGTTTATTCGTTAAATGTAGTAAATTTCACCAAAGTAGGACAATTTGTTATTATTATTTCATTCGTTATGATTTCGAACGAAACGCTGCCTTCAAAAATATTCTATTATATGAAATGTACATGTAAATTGCATAAAAACTACATTTTTATCATAATCGCAGAATAAAACATAAAAGCCTTCGTAATGTGATCATGAAATCGTAGAGTTTATTCTTCACTTACGAAACTCAAGAATGGATGAATTCCTAAAAGAAGGACACTGCTGGTGGAATTTGAAGATTTGAAAATTTTAAATTATTTGCATTAATTTTGTTATTTTGAAATATTTATGTTTATTTTTGTAGTATGCACACTAAAATTTTTATTTGTTTCTTTAAGATTAGGGTTAGCTATGCATCATGTAACGCACAATACCCAAATCTGAGAATGTCTCATGGTTAAAATGGCCTCGAAACAAAATCAATCGAGTTCGAAATACAAATATAGCCATTTCTGAAATTATGCACATGCTTAAAACACAATGTGTTCATATTTGTATATGTTTTGTTATTAGAAATAAATATACACGATTTTCAAATATGAATAATTTTGATATGGAATAATTTTAGCTATGCGACATACTCAGATTCGAGTATACTTTGCTCAAATGTGAAAATGTCATTTTTAGAATGTTGAATTAAAAGATTTAGCGATATGAAATAGATTCATTAAAGCAGCGGCTCCCAAACTATAGGTCGCGACCCACTGGTCGGTTTTGATGGCTATTTTAGTGGGTCGTGAAAACAATCGAGTTTTGTCACAAAAATATATGTTTTACTCCAACTGTGAAAAAAATAAAAATTTCAACAACAAATAATATTTTAAGGGAAATTCATTTATTTCCATATGAAGAAATATATGAGCAGAATATTCAGAAACATCTAAATCAGCTTTGAATTCCTTGATGGAGTTCAACACAACATACTCGTGTAAACATGCTTTTTTTGAAAAAGCTGTTTGAAGGCTGTTTTTGAAAAACAATTATAAAAAAAAAACTGTGCGTTGAAAGTGAATTAAGACTAAAATTAACACGTTTTAACTCTGATATACATACTTTCATCAGTAAATGTCAGTACCAGAAAGTGCAAAGATTATAAAGTTATGTTTTGATAGTAATTAAATGTAATTTTAATTATCTTTCTAGTTTTTGTATTGTGTTATTTGTCATTCCACTTACACACACATTGGAATTACAAATTGTTGTTTTCCTTGATAGTACTTCATCCTTCGTATGAAAATTTGCCTTTTTCACGGGGTAGGATAGCTTATAAAGTTCATACGATGAGCGCCATACTGACATAGATTCTTATATTAGGTGGGTCGCGAATTTTTTTTAATCTAAAGGTGGGTCGCGTACCAGTAAAGTTTGGGAACCGCTGCATTACGGCATTCTTAAGTAATAGCATAAATAAATAACCTCGTTTATTTTTTAGGGCGCAAAGTTTATGTTTTAATGAGGATAGGTAATGCATAAATTACAGCGTGTGCACGTAAATTTGAAAGTAAAAGATATTAATTAATATTTTTAATGCGATGGTCACACGACCTGATCACCTAATTTCAATTAGAAAACTGAGAAATTCTAACACGAATATTTTATTAAAATTTTATTTTTACAATGAGTGTGCAAAAGAGCATGTTTTTATTTTCTGAAAAAAGGAGCCGCTTGGAAAATTTGGTGTCAGCCAATTATTTTATCATTTTACAAACAATTTTTTTCTGCCGCTGGAAGACTAGTTATCTCGTCTTCGTGATGAAAGTGTTAAGTTAATCACTTTGTCGTGAATATAAATTCTGTTATTAAAACATTTTCTTTTTTCTTGTTATATGCTTATTTAAGTATTAAATACAAAGAGCAAACAATTTTAAATTTGAATGAAAGTACTTATTAAAAGTTTGCATAAAACTTTTATGTGATTTATCATATTATTACAAATAAAACAATTTTATTCAGCTTTTTTCTACCTGTTATTCTATTGTTTAAGGTAAATTGTACAATTAAAACAAGATGTGTTCATTCTAATAAATATAATTTTAAATATAAGTATATGCTTTGTTGTATAGTATAAATATAAAAATAAAAAATCTCTTCCCTCTAAACTTTTGCGAAATCCATCTAATTTGTAAAGAGAAATTTTAAATAGGCTTGAAGAAAATAAAAAAAAATCTCTTTGAAATGCAACAAAATGCAAAAGAAATTACAATTCTGAACAATAAACGCTATTTCAAAGTTCTCGAAAAAGTCACAAAGTAAAGATAATATTCAGGAAAGTAGTTTGGAAAGTATTTCTTCGAAAAAATTAAGGCCTAATAATACTAGAGGGAAATAATTATTTTGTACCTCGATGTTGTGTTTTAATAAATAGTTTTTCGTTTCAAAAAGTTTTCTGCTCGTATTGAAATATTTAGGGGATTTTGGAACGTAATTAAGGATTGTAACAGAATGTGATTAATATTGCTGGTTAGACAAATTATAAAAGATGTTTCTCGGAAACTTGTGATCTTAAGTAGTTTTATGTAATAGGTTTTATCATACTACCTCTGAAAATAAAGTTCGGTGAATAGTCCTGTAGCATTAATGTAGATAAAATATTAACGAAAGTACCATTATATCATCCTTTAAAATAGTCATGTCCTATAACTATGCACAGCTGAGATCTGCTATGCATGTCCTGGGAAATTCTCAAGAAGTCTTCTTTTGGTATGAAGTTCAAAAGCTTCGTCACGTTTCTTTGGATGTAAGCAATATGGTGAAATCTCTTTCAAAGAGATTTTGAGTCGTGAAAATAGGAAGAGGTCAAGAGGATTGAGATCTGGCGGGTATCGTAGGTGTTCAATTTGCACCATTTCTCATTAATTTCTTTCGATGTCTTACAAAGCTTAAAACCAAACTTTAAACTGATCTTTTGCTCGTTCATTTTCCTGTTATCATTTAAGAACCAACACACTGAACAAGCACTTAGTAAAGCACGTCTTACACAGAACATAAACAGGGCTCAACTGAACAACTGTGAGGGACGATAGTCTAAACTTGCCTCTATGCAGGTGCAGCGTTTTGTTTCCACAGTGTTGCCAGATCGGTTGTTCTGAATTCATTCACCGAGTTTTATTGTCAGAGGTAGTATATATTGTACATGATCAGTCCATTTAGTAGTAAGTCTGAATTTTTCACGCAAAGCAGAAACTTGAAGGAACGTAGTTTGCACTTGATATGTATTTGCATTCAATATGCATATGTATCGATAGATATTTCAGCTACAGATTCTAGCAGAAATCAGTTGGCTTTGAGCTTTTAAAGCACATCGATCATTCATGAAACAGACAAGTATTTAAAAGTAGCGTTAGGTTTTCAGAATGAAGCAAAATGTGGAGCAGAGATACGCCATAAAAGTTTGTCTAACACTTAACAATTTGGCTACTGAAAGGCTTCCCGTGATACAAGAAGCCTACGATAAAATTTCTTTCTCCAAGTCTCAAATGTTTAGATGGCGCAATACCGTCAAAAAAGGAAGAGACGGCATCAATGGCGAACAACGCTCTGGTTTCAAGTTTCTTCAACTTAAAACAATGTGGCAAAATGCATGTTCCTTCGGTCTCTGATCGTTGGATCTGCGTCCGAATAAATGCGGAGATGTTGGAACTCAGAAAATTGGTTGTGTATCAAATTGTCTCAGAAGAACATCAAATGCAGTAACTTTGTGACAAGATGTCTCTCCAAATTGACCCAGTTTTTGGCAAAACACAGTGTCGCATTTCTTTTCCAAGTACGGTTTATCCTAAATTTGTCATTCATGATCCTTTTCTATTTCTTCGATTCAAATAAGGCTTAAAAGGTCATGGTCTTGACAATCTGAAGAATATTCAGGAAAACGTACCTCGCTTTCTGAACAAAATTCCAGTTGAAGACTTCTAGGGGAGGGGTCATAAATGAATAGCAGAGCTGTTGACAATGGTGTATTAATAAAGAAGGTAGGTATTTTGAAGAATAATAAGTGTTTGTAAGATTATCCTCAAATAATTTAATTTTACAGAATCAGTCTCATTACATATTAGACTGACACTCTATGTATAAGTTGTTGTTGAATTTGACTGGCAAGTTCAGATAACTAAAAGCAACCATCTAGAGGAACAATGATTGTAGTCGAATATAGTGCCGCAAACACACCTATATTTATTTGAAAATGCAGGGTATTCCATACTAAATTGACTTCAGTTGTCGATAATAATTTTCAATAATAGGCATATAATAGGCAATTATATTATATATAATTAAATAAAATAGGCATATTATAATAAAACATTTAATAGAAAATCTGTCTTTTGTTGTAAATGAGACAAAATAAAAGGAAATTTTGAAAGTTCCATTATAACTTCTAGCAGTTTGCACTTGACGCTCTATATTTTGAAAAAGGGATTATCAATTCACACAGTATCATCGATTGTTTCTGCTCAGTATTTATTCGCAAATTTCATGATCATAAAACAGGCTATGTATTGTTGCATTTCCATTTCATAGTCTTTATTTCGTTCAATACTGTTAACTCCGTTTCAGTTCGGATGAATCACCCTGATTTTGTCACTGAATAAGTGGTTCGCGATCCTAAGTTCTATGGCAATTTTTCGTCATCTTTGTGCGTATTATCACGCAGCTGAAATTTTCAGCCGCATTAGGGAACATTGTGTATGTAAAAAGGGCTTATATCTACGCCAATCGGGAAACCATAGTCTTCCATGATATAATTTTGTTGCAGCTAATGATTTTTTTTCTACTCAGTTTATGATTTCTGTAAATAGTTTGTAATGGTTTGTAAAAAGTATGATTCTTTACAAACGTGATACATATATATATATATATATGTGTGTGTGTGTGTCTAACATTTCTGTCACTATTCATGATCAAAAAGAATTTTTGTAATAAACATATAATTTTTTTTTTAACTTATATGCATTTTTTATCTGAATTATAATATTTTACAATTACACAAAACTTCGTTCTCACAAAGTTTAGCTTAGATTTGTAAGATTGTTCGTTAAAGTGGATTTAAGGATAAAATTTATAAGTACTGATATAAGTAGAAAATTAATCACAGAGTATTCTTCATAAAGGTAGCTTATAAAAAGGTATTTATAAATGGAAAAATACTGGCACATAAAAAAATTTGTTAACAAATCTTTGTTTTTTCTATTCTTGCTGTAATTTAATGTTAAAGTCATATACAATGAAGAAATATTGCACATAAAGCTTATAGCACTTAATTAAAAATTTCCATACAAATTTAATAATAAATAAAACACCTCCCTATTTAAATTTTCACACGTTATTTTTTTTTTGTTTAAAGTTATTTCTAAGTTAAAGAAAAATGTTTTCATTTTTAATAAATATAATTATAACGCTCAGTGGCATAATATAAATGTAAAAAAAAAATCTTTAGTTATTTTTCGTAAACCTTTGCTATATCCATCTAATTAAAAGAGAGAGAGAGAGAGAGAGAATCAAGAACTTTCTACACTCATTTACAAAATAATAGAAAAATCCCTTAAAAATTCAACAATACACAAAACTAACCACAATTTTAACAAGCAAACGAAGCTGAAAAAGCTGAACTATA
The DNA here is from genome assembly GCA_964019185.1 of Maratus speculifer. Taxonomy (NCBI): domain Eukaryota; kingdom Metazoa; phylum Arthropoda; class Arachnida; order Araneae; family Salticidae; genus Maratus; species Maratus speculifer. The sequence continues at coordinate 75,308,875 of OZ025302.1, read as the reverse complement.
AAGATCATATTAAGAAAATTAATTAGGAAAAATCCTTTTCTTAAAAATTAGAAGTAATAAAAATCAGAGAGGAATGAATGTTCATTATGTTGTGTTTAAAAAATAATTTTCAGGTGGAGAAATTTTCTCTTTAAATTCAGTTAGTTCTAAGTGAATAGAATATAATTAATGTTTATGATTAAATATAATTAATATTGTTTATTAGTTACATTATAAAAGAATTTATACGGCAAAAAAATTAAAGTTTTGATATTGTTTTTTACACTTTACAACAAAGTTTGAAAGTGTTTATGATTTCGATTTGTCTGGCCATCTGTCTGTTTTTCTGTCTGTCCAAGCTTTAAATCTCGTAATTATCTTGGAAATGTTGGATTTTATTGACGTGTACCCTAGCGCAATCTCTATTTCAAATGAAATAGAGATCAAATTTGTGGCATTTTTAGTTTATTTACAGGGACTATCAAGAGTATTCTCTTACATTACAATAAAATAAAAAACACCCGTTTAAAATAAATCTTAACAATGTTGCACACTTTGAAGCATAATAAAATGGACATGAATTTGCGAAGTACACTAAAATGTGCAAACTTTATAATATGCAGTTCAATGAATAAATATTATTCATTTACAAGGCCATACAGAACAATTCAGTTACATTATAGAATATTGGGAGAAAAGGAATTTTTTGCGACGTACATTAAATATGTCAAATTATTTCTCATATAATGAAATTTATATACATGACTGAGGTGTATTTTAAATTATTTCATGTAAAATAAAGTGAATAACATTTACAGGGATGCACAAGAGATTTCAGATAGTATATTCTATTCGACGTACTGTATATTTCTACGAAGGTAGAAAATACGTTTATAATTATAATTATCACAATATTTACGTAAAATATATGGTGTGTATGTATGCTATAGGTGATATAGAGGAAATTGGTAAAGATTACTGAGTATGAATGTAAATATCGTAAAGGTTATTTTTAAAGGAGTTGAGCATTTTTATGCTGAATTACTTTTAGTTTCCTTCGAAATGCTTTTAGAAAATGATAAAGTGATATACAGGACCATATAAAAATTTAATACATGGCCATCTGTAAATGATAATTTCTGAAAATGTCATTTTATTAATTTTAAGAGTGTTCTAGTTTTGATTAAATTTTAACGAAATAGTAGCGTGTAATAAAGATACTAGGTAAATTAGAGAACTTAGCAACACTTTTCAAGTATATTTCCATCAATCAGTATACTCTTCGCGAAGAAAATTTTCAACCTCTCATATATTTTTTTAATAAACTCATTTTTCGCAGTATATAGAACATATATTGAACTATAGATCAAATACAGGGCTACTCAAAAGAATTAAAATACATATTTGGGTATGAAAAGTAACTTTTAAAATCAGTTTTTTCAAATGTTTTATTTGTTTTCCAAAATGTTTACTTATTTATCTTATTTAACTTATTTCTCTAAATAACAAAGTTTTGTTAAAGATTTCAGGAGTGTTGGAAAGTGTTTCAAAATCTATGGAAAACATTATTTTTCTTTCTTGTTCTTTAGTTTTATTTTTACTTATAACAGAAAAATGACGGGAGTATGAAGTTTTGACAGTTTAAAATTATTTAATATACGAGGTTGCTCTGCACAATACCATCCACGCTCGTCATCCCCCATTCAGACACCACAAACTCTGAAAACACGTTAATTATTTGATTGGTTTTTAAAAGATTACAAACCATTGATTTATATATATATATATACATACACTACTCAAAACAATTAAAGGATATTGCAGTTTTAGGTGGATTTTGTATCTGGGAAACTTTTTAGCAGATTGATACATGGTCGACAGACATAGTAGGTTATATGAGAATAAACTACACATGTTTGGCAGAAAAAAATGCATTTTATTGCGCATTTGTGTACAAAAGGAAAAAACACAATTTGTGCATATGAGAAAAAAAGAATAAGAAAAGGTGTTTTCGTCAAAGAAAATCATTTTCAGTAGGGGGTATGGTTTCCACGGGCGGCCAGCAACGTTGAACACCTTTGAGGCATAGACTCAATGAGGCTATTAATGACGAGTTGGGGTATTCTGCCCCAATCTTCCAGAAGAGCTCTTTCCAGTTCTTGGAGAGTTTGTGGGGGTTGTTGGCGGCTAGAAACTCGTCTTCCTAGAGCGTCCCAAACGTGCTCGATTGGATTCATGTCTGGAAAAACACGCTGGTATTCCATTTGAACGATTCCTTCCTCGAAAAGGAAATCCTCCACCAGGTTTGCACGATGTTGCCTGCAGTTATAGTCCATTAAAATGAAGTTATCTCCGATTGCTGCAGCGTATGGGACTACAAGAGGTCTGAGGATCTCATCCCTATATCGGCGACCAGTCAGAGCTCCATCTCGAATGATGTAGAGTTCAGTGCGCCCGTCAATGGAGATGCCACCATACACCAACACTCCTCCACTGCCAAATCTGACACTTTCGTGCACAAACACAAGATTATTCCTACTGCCACGGTCCCTCCAGATGAAAATACGCCTATTATCCGGATGCACAGAAAAACGGGACTCGTCAGAAAACAGAATATTGCTTCATTCATTTCTCCTCCAGTTGACATGCTCGGTTGCACAGTCCCTGCGGTCGCGACGATGCCTTGATGTTAATGTAACACATACCATCGGTCGGCGAGCATATAGACCTACAGCATGGAGCCGGTTTCGGAAGTCTGAGTTGAAATCGTGGTGCCTTTAGCCGAGCGAAGGTGTTGTTGGAGAAGACTAGCGTTCATGTTTCGGTGTCTCCGAGCTGTTAACGCTAAATACCGATCTTCATTGGGCGTTGTTGCCCGTCTACGACCTTGCCCTGGTCTTCGGCCTGCACATTCACTCTCCAAAAAACGTTTCCAGATCCTGGAAATGACACTTTGTGACACTCCAATGGCTTGCGCTACTTCGGCTTGAGTTTGGCCCCCTTCTAACCTATCAACAATTCTCCAAGCTTCTGAATCTGTCAAATGGCTTCGTTGAGACATCGTACTCATCGAAACAAAGCAATCACTGTATGCCGATCATCCTTGCCTTCATTCTCATTTAACCAGTTGAAAGTCAAATTTCATTCGCTGCCGCTGAAGCGACGTTTTTGACGTCGAACTCAAAATATGCATACTCCACAGTTTGAAAACCAGAAAAATTTGCATTTGTGATTCTCTTCTTCTATTTTCGGCAAAAAAATTTCGTTTATATCTTTATTTTATATAAAACTTCAAATATCCTTTAATTGTTTTGAGCAGTGTATATATATATATATATATATATATATATATAAAGTAGCAGCCTGCCAATTGATGAGATTCCACCAATGTCCAAGAGGTTCTGACCTCAAAACTGGTAGTCGGCATGTGTTGGATTCGAGCCAATCACGGCCGACGACCTAATCGTTCGGAGTTTTCCGTGGTTTTCATCGAGCCGTGTATTTCCTTGCGTAAATAACTGTTATGTCCCATGTAGGGATTCCCTGAAAGCCCATTTTGATAATTGGCCGTAATAAACACAAAAAACCAGCTTTGCAAATGAGTTTCTATTCCTTTTTTTTTTTTTTTTTTTTTTTTTTGATTGGGGAATTTTAAGGTCCAATTAGTTGCTGTTAAAATTCTACTGGCTTTTTACATTTTTAATAAAACAAGATCAATTAGCTGATGAAATACACATAGTTTTTGCCGTCAGGTACTTTTTGAACCGCGATGTCAGTAAAAAAAATAAGTAAGGCTTTTTAAATATAGTCTTTTAATTTGTTGTATTTTTCACAAAATTTCCCTTTTTCTTTTTAATATTCATGGGCATTTTTTTTTTGTTTTTTAAAAGGAAATATTATTTGTGCCATCTAAAAGTACTATTACGTGAATGTGGACTATAAATGCTATTATATCAAGTGGAATCAAAGTTTCTTCAAATTCCAGGCGTCTCAATGATATCCTATAGCTTCAGGAGACTCACTCAAAGAGTTAGCTTTGTGCCGGAGCATCCTTGACAAATGAAAAAAAGCAAATCGCCTGTAACAGCCGATCACATACTTAGAAATCTGACGATGAAAAAGCCTCTTGAGCAGCCAACGAAATGTTTACAGTTTTTATTAGATTTGTATTTCGTAGCAGACTTTTGTCGATTCAAACTTTTATGTGTAATATAAGTTTTAGAAATTCAAAACGATAGTTAAAAAGATCATATTTTACTTTATACGTGTTCTTTTTTGTATACTTTTAATTATCAAAACTGTCACGTGTCTTTTTTCTTGCCTCGTAAGTTATCGTCTAAAAAGCTAGAAAAAAAGAGAGAAAAAAGTAATTTCAACATTGACTTCTTACCTTCTAAGCCTATTACGCAGTCTTTGGGATCTAAATAAATTTCTTTTGTGTACTTCGTAAACGTATAACTTCAAATTCCATCTCAGATCATATAATAGTTCAAAATTTTTAACCCGATAGGCAAGCAACTGATTTGCGATATTTATTTAATCTAACACCAAAAGTCTAGTGCTAAAAGATATATTCTATATAAATCAGCCATATTATTATTTAGAAGCTTTTTTTTAATGTCCAAGCAAATCTTTAAAAACTTTTATTCTTAAAGTTTATGGAAATATACTATATATATCTGCTGTCTTTTATTTTTCAAATAAGATTTAATATCTTAATTCTTATTTAATAAATTTTCTAAAGTTTATTTAAAAAAATAATTAATAACAGTCAAAAAATTGTCAAAATTGTATACTGTTAAATCATTAAGCAATTATCTATATAAAACAACTGTCTTTCTATTAAGTCATTTTAAACACTTTATCTTTTATTCAAATTTCTTTTATAAACATCATACCCTTTGTGAAGTTAGAGTATTTTTTTTTTTTTTTTTGATAAAAAATTTGTTATTTTTTCATTCTTCAACACACGTTAGGAAGGGCATTAATAAAACTGGCAATAAAAGAAGAATAAAATAAATAAAAGACGAGATTTTTTTTATTTTGCTTCTTTCAAATATATTTTTTTAATATTTTTAATTATCAAAGCTGTCACGTATCCTTTTTTTTGCCCCATAAGCATCGTGTCTGTCGTAGCTACAAATAAAAAGGAGCCGAGAAAAAAATTATTTGAACTTTGACTTCTTTCATTTTCTGTCTAGAAAGCTGTTATATTTTCGTTACAGTGAAATTAATAACGCTGGACTAGCTCCAGATTTGGCTCAGTATCTCCCTGGGCTATCGGGCAAAGAATAAAAAATGTTCAAAGTGGTGTATAATTAATGATAAGGGAAGATAAATGAGAGGAATCTACAAATTAAATATGATTTTTCTGCTTCTGTAATACGGGATAGTACGATAAGGCGGAATATTTCTGGTAAAATATTATCTTACTGTGGCATTAATTTTGCATATTTTTCTTTTTCAATTTTTTTTAAATAAAAGATTTTAAATAGCGGAGTTATTATAATGATTTTAAGGATTTCAAATAATCAAAAGTATACATTCGGTAATTATGCTTTTGTACCCATGTTTTACACTTTTTTTTAATCATTTTTTAACTATTTTTTGAAAATCATCATCATGTTAAATGTTCTAACGATTTTAAACAGTCAAAAAAATATGTACATATTATAAACATTTATTCTTTTTTATTTATATTAAAAATATAAATTGTATGATTATTTCACAATTGTATAAAATTTTGTTATTTATTTATTATTATTATTATTAAATTTTTTAATAGTGTTAGTGATAACTTTTAGATTTAGAAAATGGAAAAAAAAAGTTGTTTTAAATAAAGTTTTAAATATTTGTTTATTTTTTCTAACTTTTAGTAATTCAGTTCCAAAAAACACGTCTTTTATTAAATTCAAATATGAACATTGTTCTTGTTTGAATAATTTAATTTTTTTTTTGTTTATTAAAAATAACTATTAATAATGATGTTAAAAAAATATTTAAATTTCTCATGTATTTTTGCTACAAATATAAAATATATCTGTTATATATAAAAAAATACATATGAATGATACTGTCATTTAACACCATTGTATATAATCTACAAAAAAACAAACAAATTGTTGATCTTCACAAAAATAAATAACATGGAAAAAAATATATATAAAAGGAATGCTAATATTCCTCGATTGCATTTATTCGAAGAAAAAACAGCAATGTGTATCTTTAAGTACTCTTGAAAATGAGCAATTTCTTTAAATGTGAAAGGGACTTCTGAGACTCCAGCGTCTTCTTAAAATTTTCTTTTACGATTAATAAGTGCTTAACGGTTAAAACATTCAATAGCGTTAGTCGGATCTTTTGTCTCTCTCTACACTGTAATAATAATAAAAAAAACTGTAATCTTACAGATGTAAAGTCGCCGAAATCTGTATGGTTACTAACATTTTATCTGTACACTGTACAAGAAAAAATGTAAATCCACAAAACTAATTTTTCTAAAGTTTCAGAAATCTGTAACTTTACAAACGAGTCTACTAAAATTACAGTTATCTGACAAAAAATTTATTTGTAACCTGGGTTGCAGTTACATGAAAAATTCTTGGAATCAAAGTTTCCTAAAATATTCTTAGTAATCTTACAGATTTTTTTTTTTATTTTCAGTGAAAATCTGTATCTGCTACATGAATTTTTGATATTGCCATTACATAAAAAGTTGCCAGGAATAAAAGGAATAAAAGGAATCCCAGTTTCCTAGAAAACTTTCAGTAACTTTACATATTTTTTTACAGTGTAGATATTCTTTACTTCATAACCTTTGCTTCACAGAATGGCTTTTGCTAATGAAGCCATTGCGCTTCATTTTTAATCCATCCAAGACATTGCTTGAATATTTAATCCACCCAAGACATTGTTTGAAATTTTAATCCATCCAAGACATTGTTTGAAATTTTAATCCATCCATGACATTGTTTGAATTTTTCCTGAATGGCATTCCCACGGAGTTCAGTATGGTGGTGACGTGAATAATCAGTGTTGCCTTGAAGACTTTTGTTAATTCAAATTATTTGACAGTCACCACATTTTTTTAAATAGTTATAATGCGTCTCATTTTTCGGGATTTTTCATTCATTTTTAAATAAGCAGAATATTTCTGTTTTGAAAAAGCGGTGACAATCAAACAATTTGTTGACTTTTTATCCCCAATCTGGCAACTGTGTGAAAAATAAAGCCGCCATTCCATTTAAATGTTCTTTTTAGATCTAAGCACTTTCATGACTGTAGATAAAAAAAAATTCGGCTGAAAAAAGAAAAACATACATTAAATTCATAAAAAAGGTATTCAATCTTTTGGATTTTTAAATCCCAAGATTTTAAGAAATACACCTTTTACGTATAAACATTTGAATAAAAAATTTTATTTTATTTGAGAGAGGTGTAACGAAAAAATAAAAACAAATATTATTGTGACGGTGATCGTGTAGAGAAAAACCCAGGAAGAGAGATCGAGAACGCAGTGAGAACACGAAGAAAACTCCAACATATCGTAGGATTTATTTAATTGGGAGATGCAAGGTCTACAATAAGTACGGGAACCACACCATTTGCCCGAAGGCAAGGCATTACATGGAGCGGGGCACAGCGCCCCTTTTTGCTTGTGTTACATGGTCGGCGGTCAGAGTAGAAGTGAAGTTACATTTTTTTATCCGCTCTCTTGGTGAGCACAGTTGCGGTCACATAGTATCTGTGTGTGAGGTAGGCAACATGTAAAGCGCTTTTTCCAATCGCGTCAAGGTTATGAGAAGCAGTTACACTCATGCTTAGTAATAGAAAAATGCTAGGGTTAAGACTGAAATCCTGTGGTATTTCATCTAATAAGAACCATATTCATAATAAAGTAAAAATAAATAAAAAATAAATATTTGTAAAATAATAAAAAATATAATTATAAAAATATAATTTATTAAAAATAAAATTAAAAAAAAATATTTTTTTATATTTTTTTTTAATTATGATTATGGTTCTTATTAGATGGAATTGAAACATGTCGATAATATTTGTTTTTAATTTTTCGTTATATTTCTCTCAAGTAAAATAAAAATGTTTATTCAAACATTAAATTTGTTGCGATATGTTTATCCAGGTCAATGGCTAGGACACAGAAACGGATCCGATTTGAGCGATTCAATCTTTCTGCCGATCTTGAAACCAAATTAGTAAAGCAATCCCGGATGGAGTCAACCAGTGTGGACATAGAACATCGCGAACGACTTTGGGGAGCCTACCAGGGTCATTTCGAGCCTCATATTGAATTTCATCGGCGTTGTATTCAATGTTTCTCGATCACATTTTTTTCATTAAGGGAAAAGTGGATCTTTATTTGAGCAAAATCATCGCAAAAAAGGACTATTTCTGTGGTATAATAGTACCAAAACAGGTTTTTCTTATTAAAATTCATTTATGAAGGTTCGAAGAAGTAAATATAAAAGTTAAGTGTATTTATATACTTTAAATCTGTTTTTCTCAAAACTAATTTTCAGCGTTTTTAGATTTTTGAAATGATTTTTGCGACATAATTATTGATCAATATTTATGAAATTGATAAGGAAGTATCCTAATATTGTTGAGAAAGAAATTGTGTAAGCTTTTTAAAATTCGTCTTCATTAAGTAGTCAAATGAGTTTTTTACTTATTAAAAAGCAAAATTTTGATGAAAATCGATATGGATTTTGGAAAAAATCTTAAAATATTAACTATTCAAGAGATTATAAATATCTTACACAAATTTGTTTATAATAGAGTTTTAAAGGATAAAAATGCAAATGCAAGAAAAAATTTAAAAACTAAAACACGAGAAGAAATTTAAAATTTTGATTAAAAATTTAATTTTTTTCAATTAAGAATTTTAATAATATTGGAAATTTTTGAAGGTGTTCTATATGCTTTTGGTAAAATGCATATATGCAGAAAATTTCATATTGCTATGATAAAAAAAAAGTCCACCGTCCCCTTAAATATAATAGTATAATCCAATTAAACAAAATTTTAAGGTAAAGAAGAAAATAATAAGAACTTAAACACATAGGAAAATAGATATACAATTACGAGAGTTATGCCCTGCAGCAATAAATGTAAGATTATTTTCAAATGGTTCGTTGAAAACCGAGAAAAACAAAATATATTAATAAAAAATTAGAATAAAAATATTTTAAAAAACATTTAGTTATATTTAAAAAAATATATATGAACTTACTTCAATTCCTGATCTCAATTGACAATGCTAGGCAATGGAAGTTCTGGAAATTTTGTGAAACCTATTCAAGCATCTGTGGATTCTCTATAAAGATTTGGTTGTTTGTTTGTTCTGCTTGACAGGAAGTATGCTTAAAAATCAAAGTCATTATTACACTGACGTGATAGCACAAGGAAATTTTACAATACAAGAGGTAAACAACCGGGAACTCCACACAAAAAGTGCGTGCAATGGAGCCAGTGGGATTCGAACCCCCAACCTCCTACGATGGAAGTCGATTAGCGGCGTGGTGCTTTTATCAATCGGCCACGGAGTTCCCTAAAGATTTGGTAAACTCATTCTAAAACGGAAATAATCAAGAAAAAGACGTCATCAAAATATATATATATTGCAGAAAAATATAGAAGAGAATGAATGAAAATTGAAAACAAAATTATTTTGTCATCAGAAAAAAAAGAGACAGAGTGAGAATTTCAATAACTTTTTTAAACTTGAAAAAATATTTTATCTTTTTTTTACAACACTAAAACTAAACACTGAAAAATAAATTCAGTATAAGTATTTATTTATTTCATTTCTAAAATAAAAGCCAGAAGACATTGAAATAAAAATGGACTTCATTTGGTTTTTAGATAACTATTAAAAAAACTGCAAATTAGGCACTTGAAAAGAAGTATATTGTATGGTAATTTTATAACAGTAAAACAACTATTTTTCTCAAATAAACCTTTCTGTAAGAACAATAGTAAAAACAAACCAGAATAATAAAATGTCCATAATAATATACAAACACATGAAATATTTGAATTTCTTTTATCACAATGTGTTTGAGAATTCAGTTACTATACTTCAGATAAAAGACACAACGTGTCATTTTATAACATTTAAAATATCCACTGAAAAAAATAAAATAAGCACTATTTATTTTATATTTTCTCGAAGCGAAAATTTTTATGACATTGAAATACCAATACAAATTATTCATTGCTTCAGTGATTTTGCGAACATTAGTATCACCATAAGTCCATTTTGTTTAAAATATCAAAAATGGTATTTTTTAACAGAAAACAATTTACTTTAAACATAAGTTGAAATTCAATTTACTTATTGCTTGAGAAAATAATAATGAAATCATTTATTTAGATAATACGACGATAGGATATTAAATCTAAATATTTCTTGGAGGCATTTTCTACATCTTTCTGAAAGAATTGTAAAAAAGGTATAAAAAAGGATAAGTAGTTGTATTTATTGAAATGAGTAAATTAACAAAGCTCTTAAAAATCCTTTGAAATTCTTAATTTATTTAAAAGGATATCTATTATACTACTTGACGTAGCATAAATTTCATGTATTTTTTATTTAACGTTCAGCGGTTAACTAAACAAACTTATGTTTCTTTTTTTTTCCTTTTTACATTTGAATGCAATAAAAATTTTAACCACTTTTTTAATATTTAAAACAGGGTGAATTTACTTTATCACAACTTAAAAAAAATTGTGATCGAACAGTTTGCTTTAAGTATGATAGACGTAACGGGTTTTCTGCAAAAACTGTTGAACTAACTAATTTATTTCTAATCAAAATTAATATTGTAATAAACATTTGAATAATAAATGTAGAATTACCAATGAAGTCGAGAAAACCAGCTCTCGAAGCATGACGATTACACTGTATTACATTGAATATCTAACTTAAAATTTATCGAAAATCATAAATGCAACACACTTCATCTGATTTGCAGACATCAAAAAGTGAATTCATCTTGTTAAACAAATTATAAGATATTTTTCTATAATCATTTTTCAGAAACTGTTTAAATATTTTTTATCATGATTATAAGTGTCAATAACAGCTTTTTCTAATCAGCACAGTTGTAAAATTTAAAAACGACGTTTTCGACTCGTCTTAAAGAAGTTCAAAGGCTTAATGGTGATGCAAGTAAAATAATGGTTATTAGCAGTGAAAAAGTTGTTACTTCATAACTGAACAAAGAAGTTAGCCTTAATTTAAAATACGAGCAAAGATTTGCCATGTCTTCTATTTTCCTCGGAGTTTGGAGTCTTAAATACATTTTTCACTAGTATTAGAGTCCAAAATGAATTTTTATTATTTGAGCAATAAATTGTTTTGTAAAAAAATATCTTTTGAATATATTTTTTTATATACCAAACAAAGCCAATTACATTTTACAATTTTTACACTTAAAATTACATTATATATAAATTACATTAAAACAACAAAAATATTTAATAAGGTGTTAAAAAACTTTAATCCTTAATACTTTCAACTGTAAACACATCCCTTGAGAGAATATATAAGTTTATATTATTAAATATTTTTGTTATTTTTAAGTAATTTAAACATTGTGTAATTTTAAGTTTACATTTTGAAAAATGAATTTAGCATTCTACTTATATATTTTCTCATTTTTACAGTTATAATATTGTTACAGGACAAAATCGTCTAAATAAAGTAATCTTTTTTCGGAGAGCATAAAAGTCTCTTCATATTATTTGGATATTTGGACGACAGACTTTTCAACTAACCTAAAAGGACATCTTTCCGAAAATTCATCGAAAACTATTAAGAATGCAACATTCTTCTTTGGTTTGAAGAAATAAAGAAGAAAATGTATCTGTTTAAATAAATTCTAAGATAGTTTTCCTTAAATATTTTTCTGAAATTTCTCCTTTTAAGTATTTTTTAACACGATTATTAGTGTTAATGTCAGCTTTTGCTAATTAGCGCTGCTGTAAAATTTAGGAATGACTTTCTCACTTGTTTTAAAAGAATTCAAAGTTTTAACGATGATGCAAGTAAAATAATGGTTATTAGCTGTGCAAAGTTGTTACTTCATAATTCAACAAAGCAGGTAGCATTAATTTGAAATATGAGCAAAGGCTTGTCATGTGTTTCTATTTTTCTCGGAACTTGAAGTTTTAAATACATTTTTTTCAAGTATCAAAGCCCAAAGCCTTTATTATTTGAGTAATAAAATCTTTTGCTAAGAAAATATCGTTTTAATATACGGTCGACTCCCGTTAATTCGAAATCGGATAATTCGAATCTTCGCTTAATTCGAACTAAACATGAAGTCCCGAAATTTTTAATGGCATAATAACGTTAAAAATTTTCATTAATTCAAACTCATTTTCTCTTGACTTCGTTTAATTCGAACTAACGAGAATTCCGATTTTTCATTTTCTTTTCTTTCTCACAGATTTCAGATCATTTGAATAACTATATTTCTTTGATTTTTGTGAAAATTATTCCGAACGAGTATACATATAATACAATGCAATTGATATCCACTTTCTTAGAACCTCGTCTGTCCATCAGTGAGGCTTTAAATTTTTCTTCCATCGTGCTTGTTTCTAATCTTTTAATTAGTGTATGTATTTATTCATTCTAATTTGATATTAAGTCATATTCTAATAATAACAAGCGAAATAAATTTAAAAACACTATAACATTAATTCCTTTGTAATAGTACCATATTAAGCATGTTTTCATTTCATACTTTCCATAATTCGAACTTTGGATAATTCGAACATTTATTGTGGTCCCGACGAGTTCGAATTAACGAGAGCCGAGTGTATTTTGAAAGTGTTTTACATGTGTTGTTTTACAGTGTTCTAAATTGTACAAGTTTACCCTGTGGGGTTAATTTGTGGACAAATTTTTTTGCAGCGCAGCATTATTTTAAAACACCATTTTCATCAACACTATTTTCAACACTATTTCAACACAATTAACAACACTATTTTTGAAACACACTTCCTGATAGCAATACTTTTGCAAGATATTAAGAACACAGTCACACCACAATAATGTGTTATGAATTTCAAGACAAAAATGTTCCAAAGTGCGTTTATTTTTGTGTTTTTAGTTTTTGCAGTGTACCAACCAAAGGCAATTATTTGTTTACTAATTTTTACAGTTTTAAAATTTTACATGACTTAGTGTATGCTAATAGACCATCTGCATGATCGGCTGCTGTATAGATGCTTATCAAACATTTCATTTTTAGTTAAAAATTCGATATCATACCAGAAAATCTGAATAATATTCCTTGTTTTATTTAATGACACATGTTTTGGGAATACACGTCATAAAATTTCTGCTTTGTGAATTACTATTATCCCTAATAGCATGCATGGTCACAGTAACGTCACAGTGACGTCACCGTGAGTCACTTTAGTCACATCACATCTGTGACCAAAATGCCACCACTCAGTGACGTCACATTGTAACTGAGATGAGACTTTCTTAAAAATCTTTAGAAATTTATAAATATCCTTCAAAACATGTTATTTACTTTAAAAAACATGTTTCCGGAAATTTAAATATCGTCGCTTTTGTCACAGTTTCGTCACAATATTAATGTGAAATTAGTCACAAAAGACACATTTTTCACAAATGTGTCACATTGTGACCACTTTCTGAAACGTCACAAAAGAGCTCTAAATTGGCCATAACGACTTCACATTTTAGTCACTGTGACTTCACATCGACGTCACGTGACGTCACATCGACATTCGATGGTCACAAAGTCACAATGTGACTTTACAACGACGTTGCAGTGACGTCACCATGCTTTACTGGATGGTTTAGGAATTTCTGAATTTTCTCATACGGCCGCACATACGCATATCCTTCTAAATAACATATTTCTATTAAGAAGGGAACACAAGTCTTTTCCTTTTGTTTGAATGTTCGGACAATAGATTTTTTAACTAACCTAAAGGAACAGATTTCTCAAAATTCATCGAAAAGTATTATAAATGTAACACTCTTCATTTGTTTTGAAGACATCAAAAAGTAAATTCATCTTGTTAAACAAATTCTAAGATATTTTTCAATAAATCTTTTTCTGAAACTTCTCCAGGTAAGTATTTTTTAATACGAATATAAGTGTCAGTAACAGATTTTGCTAATTACCGCAGCTGCAAAATTTTGATACGAATTTTTTTTCGACGTGTCTTAAAAGATTTCAAAGGCTTAATGATGATGCAAGTAAAATGATAATTACTACACTGTAAAAAAAAAATCAGTAATCCTACAGATGAAAAGTTGTCGAATTCTGTATCGTTACTAACAATGTATCAGTACACTGTACAAAAAAATTTAAATCTACAAACCTAATTTTTGTAAAGTTAAAAAAATCTGTATCTTCACAAACGAGTTTACTGCAATTACAGCTATCTTACTAAAATTTTATCTGTAACCTGGGTTGTAGTTACATGATAGATTCCTGGAATCCCTGTTTCCTAAAATATTCTGATTAGTCTTAGAGATTTTTTGATTTTCAGTGCAAAACACTATCTGTTACAAGGATTTTTGCTGTTTACGTTACATAAAAAGTTCTAGGAATCCCAGTTTCCTAGAAAGTAAGTTTACAGATTTTTTTTACAGTGTAGAAGTGAAAAAGTTGTTACTTCATAACTCATCAAAGAATGTAGCATTAATTTCATATACGAGCAAAAACTTGTCACACGTTCTATTTTTCTCCGCACGTGGAATTTTAAATATATTTTCTGCAAGCATCAAGGTCCAAAATTTTTATTATTTGAGCAATAAAATCGTTTGTTAAAAAATATTTTTTGAATATACATCTTTATGTACCAAATAATGCCAACTATTATTTTTTTCTATCTTTACAAGAAGAAAGAATTGGATTCGTGAAGGTTTTTGAATTCGGTTTTTGACGGATTTACATGTTTTAGGGGGCCCAAGATTCTAAAAAAGTGTTTTTATAAAATGTTTGTGGGTCAGTCTGTTTGTCTGTCTGTCATTCAGTCAGTTTGTCTGCCTGTATGTGACATACATTTTGTGGGCGCTCAGACTAAAGAACTAATGCACGGAATTTTACAAAATTTTAGCTTCATTAAGACTTTTGTATAAACTTGATCTGATTAGCTTTTGGTGTATGTCGCCTAACAGGTGGCGCTGCTATACTGACTTATTCACGATTTCCACAATAGCTATATCACAAGTAGTAATTCACGAATTTTCTTTAAACTTCAGTTTGAAATGACATGAACTGACATTTCCTAGAAAATGTGTCGAATTAACGAATTCATTTATAATCAAAATTAGCACTGTAAATAGCATTTGAGTGATGTATAATTTTTAGATAATTTGAGTAAATCAGCTGTTGAAGTATTGCGATTACACTGTATTATATTAAACATCTTAATTAAAATTTATCGAAAATTGTTATAAATGCAACACCCTCCATCTGATTTGCAGACATCAAAATGTAAATTTGCAATAAATATACAGATGGGGTACAAAATAATACGAACACCTGTGAAAAAAGTATGACGTATTTCATACCTGCAGTAAAGCAGCGCTACCTGCAACAGAAGTCTGCCACCTAGTGAGCGTGAAGAGGAAGGTATCAGTCTCTCAACATCGGTCACCTATGTTGCATGCGTCAATCGAACTATATATAATAAGATGAAATGTCAGACCTGTCAGAGTTCCAAAGAGGAATGATTTTTGGAGCGCATTTAAGAGGAGCATCAGTAATGGTAACAGAAAACCTTTCGGGGGTTACAAGGAGTACGGTACAGCAGTTATGACTGTGTACACGAAAAAGGGAATGACGACGTCTTCAAAGCACAACTGTGGCCGAAAGTCCAAGCTTGATGATGGGGATAGACTAGTCTTGAAGCCCATAGTAGCCCGAAAGCACAAGCAATCGTTATCCGAGATAACATACGAAATGAACGGACATCCCCAGGATCCCATTTCAACAAAAACTGTGAAAAAGGAACTCCATTCTGCGAGCATTTATGGCAGATTGGACGATTCGAAAGTCTTGATGACAGCAACTGATTTTTTCAAGCGACTCCAATGGTGCAGAGATAACAAACAGTGGTCCCCACAAAAGTGTCAACAGAAATTATGGTCAGATGAATCGCCATTTTCCCCATTTCAGACGACCGGACGCGTTTATGGCTGGAAAACGCCCAGAGAAGTGTTTAAACCTGAATGTCTGATGCTAAATTTGAAGCATTCAGTTGCTTGCATTATGGTCTGAGTTTCGATATCTTGGCGCGGTCTTGGACCATTTGTTATTCTGCATGGGAGGGTCAAGTCCAATCTCTATCTAACCAGTCTAGGGGATCATGTCCACCATTTTGTCCATACTTTATCCCATGGAGAGCGATAGCTTTTTCAAGACTACATTTCCCCTATCCACATTGCTAGGTGTGTTCAAGCTTGGTTCCGAGAGCTTGAAGATGAAGTTGAACATCTTTCCTGGCCCTCTCAGTCTCCGGATTTGAATATTATTGAAAATTTATTGGAAGATTTGGAGTCCAAACTTCATTCTCAATTTCTTTTTCCATCCAGCCTTTCCGAATTAGAGACCATTCTGCAGGAGTAATGGCTTAATATACTTTTAATATTGCCCATGACCTTTACACATCTATAAAAGGTCACATTAAATCTGTACTTCAGTCAAATGGTAGTCCTACCCTCTACTAATAAAGGTTTTCCATTATTTCACAGTTGTTCGTATTATTTTGTCCCCCATCTATATATTTAACGTCTGAATTTAAAAAAAAACTATTAAAAGATTGAATATTATAAACTAAGACAGACTTGAATACAATTTAAAAATTAAAATAAAATTTTATGTACAAAAATAAAACACTAAAAAATCCTAATTAACTAAAAAAAACTAAAACTAGAAACACATCCCATAGTTTGCAAAAAAGAATCTTAAAATCAGGTTGTAGAAGTTATCACAGAAGAATACTCATCGAAGGTTGGTTCACTTGTTTACGATCGCCAACTCTGAATTATGCCCGTACTATCTAAATATTATTACTAAATATTATTACTAAATATTATTACTAATATTACTAAAATATTATTATTATTATTATTAACAACTAACTGTAACTGTTTTGATCTGATCCAATGTTTGTTATGCAATGAATAATTTTTTGTACTGATGAGGCCTTGCATGTAGCTTGGCGAAACGTTTACTCTTTCTATTTTAAATGTTTTTAATGTTTATTTTTTACATAATTTTTTTTACTTATTTAAAAAAATGTATTTAAGTCTGTCTTAGTTTAAATTATTCAATCTTTTAATCAAAACGTAAACTTATTCTGTTAGACAAATTTCAAGATATTTTAAAATAAATTTCTGAGATTTCTTCGTTCAGACAATTTTTAACATTATTATTAGTGTCAGCAACAACTTTCGCTAATTAGCGCACCTGTAAAACTGAGACACAACGTTATCTTTGCCGCATTTTAAAAGAAATCGGAGGCTTAACGTAGATGCGAGCGAAATAATGGTTATTCGCAGGAAAAAAAGCTGTTACTCCATAACTCAACAAAGAAGGCTGCGTTAATTTTAAATAAGAGCAAAGACATTTCATGTCTTCTATTTTTCTCGGCACGTGGAATTTTAAATACATTTTTCCCAAGAATTAAAGTAAAAAATGAATTTTAATTACTTGAGCAATAAATTCTTTTACTAAAAATATCTTTTGAATATATATCTTTGTAAAACAAACAAAGGCAACTATTTTTACTCAGTGTTAAAGATATAGAATTGTTACATGACTTTGTGTGTACTATTAACCCATCTTCATGATTGACTGCTGTATAGATGCATATAAAATTATTCATTTTTGTTTAAAAATTCGATGTCATACCGGAAAATCTGAATATTAATCTTTGCTTTATATAATGAAAATCGATTCCGGAATACATATCATAAAAACTCTGCTTTCTGAATTCTCATTATGGATTCAGAATTTCTGTATTTCCTCAAATCGTCGAAGATAAACAAATTCGTTTTAGATAAACAATTTTATTAGGAAGTGAATAATGTCTTTTCATGTTGTTTGGAAATTTGGACACGACACATTTAACTAACCTAAATACCATTAATACTATGGCTACTATGTTAAGGGGCCCGGGAAACATTTTAAAATAATGTTTACATATTGAGTTAAGGGTCATTCTATGGTAAATTACGTTACATTTTGAGCTATTTTCAGTAAGTTTAGTAATATAACACAAACAAAATATTCAAAATGTAAATTTTGCATGGTTTGCGAATTAAATTTATTCAAAGCCCAATTTAGAGGAAAATTAACTAAATTTAATGTTATTTCTTAAATTTTGTTAGTTTTATTTAATATGGTAACTGCCATTACTTAAGAAGGAATGTAAGTTATCATATAAAGCGCAATTTTCATTATCAATTTTTAGCTAATTTCAGCCAAATTTACCCTCAGATAAACCAACTTTCAAAGTATGGCGATTACACCGCATATTAAACATCTTAATTAAAATTTAATGAAAATTTTTATAAATGCAATACACTCCATATGATTTGCATTCATCAAAACGTAAACATATTCTGTTGACAAATTTCAATATATTTTAAAATAAATATCCTTCTGAGATTCTTTGTTTAAACATTTTTTAACATTATTATTAGTGTCTGAAACAGCTTTCGCTAATTAGCGCACCTGTAAAACTGAGACACAATGTTATCTTTGTCGCATTTTAAAAGAATTCGAAGGCTTAACGTAGATGCAAGTGAAATAATGTTTATTAGCAGTGAAAAAGTTCTTACTCCATAACTCAACAAAGAAGGTTGCATTAATTTTAAATACGAGAAAAGACTTTTCATGTCTTCTATTTTTCTCGGCACGTGGAATTTTAAATGCATTTTTCCAAAGAATTAAAGTACAAAATGAATTTTAATTACTTGAGCAATAAATTCTTTTGTTAAAGATATCTTTTGAATACATACCTTTATAAAACAAACAAAGCCAACTATTTTACTACGTTTTACATGACTTTGCATGACAGTTACATGACTTTGTGTGTACTGTTAACCCATCTGCGTGATTGGTTGTCTGTATAGAGGCATATAAAACATTTCATTTTTATTTAAAAACTCAATGTCATACCAGAAAATCTAAATATTAATATTTGTTTAATATAAAGAAAATCGTTTCCGGAATAAATATCGTAAAAATTCTGCTTTCTGAATTCTCATTATTCGGAATTTCTGAATTTCTGAATTCTATTACGAAGTGAATAAAAGTCTTTTCATGTTGTTTGGAAATTCGGACATGACACTTTTTAGGAAACCTAAATGCTTTTTTAAGGGAACTGGGAAACATTTTGAAATGATATTTACATATTGAGTTAAGGGTCATTCCATGGTAACTTACGTTACCATAGAATGACCCATAGTTCATGAAATTTTGAACTATTTTCAGCAATTTTGGTAATATAACACGCACACACAAAATATACAAAATGCAAATTTGACATAGTTTGCTTATTAAACTGATTCAAAGCCTAATTTAGAGGAAAATTACCTAATTTTATTGTTTATGAATAATAATAACATGCATCCGACTTGTGTGCTCGACATGAAAGCCTGCTTATAAGTCATCGTCTATATACAAGGACGAGATAGCACAAGGAAATTTACAACACACATGAGAAATACAACCAGGAGCTCCACACAAAGTGTGTGTGCAATGGAGCCAGCGGGAATTGAACCCACAACCACTAGGTTAGCAGAGCGGCGTCTTAACCACTCGGCCATGGAGGCCCTAATTTTAATGTTATTTCTTAAATTTTGGTAGTTGTATTTACTATGATAATTGTCATTACTGAAAGAGGAATGTAAGTTATCATATGAAGTGTAATTTTCATTATCAATTTTTAGGCAATTTCCATCCAAATTGAACATTAGATAAGTTTTATTGACAAATAATGTTAATTTTACATTTCAATATTTTTTAGTGTTATATTACTAAAATTTCCGCAGTAAATTCTTGTTAATGTAGCGTTAGTTACCATGGAATGTCCCTTAAAATTTTTATTTTTTTGTGATGATTAACCCTTTTATTTGTAAACAAAATAACATAAAAAACTTTTTATCAAAAAAGGTACATTTAAAATTTATTAAAAAAGTGGGTTAACTTAAAATCTTTGTAACTGACAATATTATTTGTAGAACTTCACTTTTTTTTAAATTTAAATAAATAGAAATATCTAATTTTTAATTTTGATTCATCATTTTTTAAAATATGTTTCTTTATAAATTTAAAAATATTCAATTTAAAAATTTAAAAAAAATGATGCAACTTATTTTTAATAAATCATATTTTTACAAGTAATTTTTTTTTTCGAATTTGCTGAATTTAAAAAAAGTAAAACAATAAAAAAAAGTCCTTCCGGCAATGCCGGGAGGAAGAGGTAGCTTTCATATACTTATATATTTATTTATTTATTTTAAGGTAAGTTACATTGTTCAAAAATACTAAGCTGAAATTAGTGGAAAAAATCTTATAAAATTAGTGATTTTATAAGATTGAATACTAGTTTTTGTCAAGACTGAATATTAATAGAAATTTTTAGAAATTAGTCATCTTTTATTCAACCTGGTTTTATTTTAGATTTAGAGAGTCACCAAATTCCACGATATCATAAAGTGTATGCCATTTTAAAGCAACATTGTGGATCGTTCAGATCAGACCGTTTCAAAATGTCAGCCATTAGCAAAATTCAAAGTGCTATAATTCAATCATTTTTTAAGGTATAGACAAAATAAAAAGTGTTCTGGAATCGTTGTTTTAAGTTCTAACACGTAAAAGAAAAATATTTTTCAACTTTTAATTTTTTCGCATTTAATTTTAAATTTTTAAAAAATTTAAAATGGCCACCATTTTGAAACAAAATGGTGGATGAATATTCAATTTAAAAATTTAAAAAAAATGATGCAACTTATTTTTAATAAATCATATTTTTACAAGTAATTTTTTTTTTCGAATTTGCTGAATTTAAAAAAAGTAAAACAATAAAAAAAAGTCCTTCCGGCAATGCCGGGAGGAAGAGGTAGCTTTCATATACTTATATATTTATTTATTTATTTTAAGGTAAGTTACATTGTTCAAAAATACTAAGCTGAAATTAGTGGAAAAAATCTTATAAAATTAGTGATTTTATAAGATTGAATACTAGTTTTTGTCAAGACTGAATATTAATAGAAATTTTTAGAAATTAGTCATCTTTTATTCAACCTGGTTTTATTTTAGATTTAGAGAGTCACCAAATTCCACGATATCATAAAGTGTATGCCATTTTAAAGCAACATTGTGGATCGTTCAGATCAGACCGTTTCAAAATGTCAGCCATTAGCAAAATTCAAAGTGCTATAATTCAATCATTTTTTAAGGTATAGACAAAATAAAAAGTGTTCTGGAATCGTTGTTTTAAGTTCTAACACGTAAAAGAAAAATATTTTTCAACTTTTAATTTTTTCGCATTTAATTTTAAATTTTTAAAAAATTTAAAATGGCCACCATTTTGAAACAAAATGGTGGATGATGCTGGCCAACGAACTCGGTCGAGACATTTGTATGTACTATGTACATACCAAGTTTCATTGAAATCGGTTCATAAATACGCGAGTTATCACGTGACAAAAATCAGATCGTTTCAAAATGTCAGACATAAGAAAAATTCAAAGTGCTATAACTCAATCATTTTGTAAGATATAGACAAAATAAAAAGTGTTCTGGAATCGTTGTTTTAAGTTCTAACGCGTAAAAGAAAAATATTTTTCAAATTTTGATTTTTCGCATTTAATTTAAAATTTTTAAATTTTTAAAAATTTTAAAATGGCCACCATTTTGAAACAAAATGGCGGATGATGCTGGCCAACGAACTCGGTCGAGACATTTGTATGTACTATGTACATACCAAGTTTCATTGAAATCGGTTCATAAATACGCGTGTTATCACGTGACAAAAATCAGATCGTTTCAAAATGTCAGCCATAAGAAAAATTCAAAGTGCTATAACTCAATCATTTTTTAAGATATAGACAAAATAAAAAGTGTTCTGGAATCTTTGTTTTATGTTCTAACACGTAAAAGAAAAATGTTTTTCAAATTTTGATTTTTTCGCATTTAATTTAAAATTTTAAAAATTTTAAAAATTTTAAAATGGCCACCATTTTGAAACAAAATGGCGGATGATGCTGGCCAACGAACTCGGTCGAGACATTTGTATGTACTATGTACATACCAAGTTTCATTGAAATCGGTTCATAAATACACGTGTTATCACGTGACAAAAATCAGATCGTTTCAAAATGTCAGCCATAAGAAAAATTCAAAGTGCTATAACTCTATCATTTTTTAAGATATAGACAAAATAAAAAGTGTTCTGGAATCTTTGTTTTAAGTTCTAACACGTAAAAGAAAAATATTTTCCAACTTTTAATCTTTTCGCATTTAATTTTAAATTTTAAATTTTTTAAAATTTTTAAAATGGCCGCCGTTTTAAAACAAAATGGCGGATGATGCTGACCAACGAAGTCGGTCGAGACATTTGTATGCACTATGTACATACCAAGTTTCATTCAAATCGGTTCATAAATACGTTAGTTATCGCATGACAAAAATCAGATATATATATATATATATATATATATATATATGTCAACATTTGAACGGAGGGTGGTTTTGGGGTCTGGGGGTCATGATCGGTGAAAATATACCAAACTTTTCCGGAAGTGCTTTCCTCCGGACGGCTGCAATAGGTAGCTTTTTACTTTTTGTAATGAAAGCTACCTAATACATGGTCCATGTTTGAAGCACTGTTTTCTTTAACATGAGTTAGATCAATTTAAATCTGAGAAAATTCGAAAACACTCATCATGAAAGAAAACGCATTTTCACAGGATGTCATTTCTATGCGAAATCTAGATTTTGAAAACAAACCAAAACGCAACTAATAATATTACCTTATCTAATTAACATAATTTAAACGTCACTATAAAGAAGAAAAGACAACAGAGACTTTTTAGTGCGAATTTTTTTTTAGAAAACTTGAAGATTTTTGTATATCTTTTCAATCTCCTCACCGACAAGCCCATGTTAACACGTTCAATAAGCTCCAGGTTTCACTGCAATATAAGCAATATTTAAAGTAAATGATTAATATGACTAACAATGATTATAAGAATAACAATGATTAATAATGTCCAGGTTTATATTTATATTCGTGATCAAGTTTATATATATATATATAATGTTAAATAAAAAAGAAAAGTTTTTATAGCATTTAAAACAAAATACAGAGAAAACAAAATTACTATTTTGCTCTTTTGCAAGTCTGTCAGAGGGTTGGGTAAAAATTATTTCTATGTTTGTTTATCTTTGTTTTTGAAATTATATACAGGGTGTTTCATAAAAGATGGACAAAATTTAACTAAGTTTTAATATACATCCAAATAAATAACTTTCATCAAAGAATGCTTGGTCGGGAATAAAATGCAAAGGTGGAAAAGGACGCTGAAGGTGATGTTGCTACACAAGGCAAACACCCCCAAAGAGCAATAATTGAGACCCGCTCGTTTGGAAAATGCTCTCCGACGATCGTCAGATCTCTGATCCATTTTCATTTGCAGTTCCTGTGATAAGTTGGCGTTGATGCTATGTATGACGGCCGATTATCTGCATGAGGGATATAGGTCCTTGGAAGAGTTCCCTCCATGGGGGGTCTTTCTATACTAACCCGTATTTACGCAACGTTGGAAGAAAATCAGGAAAACTCCGAACAGTTAAGCCGATGGTAGCGATTGGCTTTAAATCCAGCATTTCCTATCTGCTAGCTTCGCGAGCAAAAACAGCTCAGCCACAGGTGGGGCATTATGAGAATAAAAAGCATATCAATCTTTTTGCTTTCTTCTATCTTTAGAAGAAAAAAGTATTGGATTTGTGATAAATTTCCCACTTCCAATTTTCTATGGATTTATTCCTTTAAGAAGGTCCTAAACACGATTTGATGTTTTTTAGAAAAGATCTTTGGCTCTGTAGTTCTTATGTAAAAAATACTTTTGACACTTTTCGCTCTATTTTAAGAAATAATGCTCTAAATTTCACAAAACATTATATTTAGCTAGAAAATTATATAAACCGGAGTTGATTAGTTTTTTGTTGCATATATCGCCTCACAGGTTGCGCTGCTACGCCGAATTATTCACGATTTCAACAACAGCTTTATTTAAAAAACTAATGCACGGATTTTTAGAAATCTTCCGATTCAGTTTGTTCTTGATATAATTTATTGTCGAATACCTTTTGATGTAAATCACTCAGTAGGTGACTCGGCTATGCTGCCTTTTTCATAATTACCTCACTTACGTTTGAATTAAAATAATATGGCATTAGAAAATAGCGACCGCAATTCGTTAATCTATAACATTTAAATTTTAAAGACTTTCATTTATATAAAAAATAATATTACGAAACATCGTATTAGATCTTATTTTACTTCAAGTTAATAAAACTAATTATTGCTTAAAAATGAACTCTAAATTAATTTCCGATTTAGAAATGAAATTGAATCTTCAGTTCGTTAAAAAATTAACTGCAGATTAATGATATCATGTTTAATTTTAAAATTCTTTTCTGAGTATTTTTTCGCTTTTCTATGGCTGATTAGAATTTTGTTAGTTAATATATTTCACTGTGAAATAAAGTAATTTGCTAAAGATACATTTCTGTTAGATGTTATCATATAGATGGAGAAGAAATATAAATAGATTCGTTAAATTTTTACCTGGAGTGAAATAACCTTTTACATTGAAATTTCTCTATAAACAGTATATTTTAAATACAGTTTGATGATTTTTAATATTTTCTTTGTGATCAGGACTGTTAAATTAAAATATAAAATTAGAATTTAATTGTTTGAAATGCAAACTAGGGTTCTTATTGCCGTTCTTTTCAATGAAAACAAAAGCGTCTATTGAAAACTGTGCATTGAACTATTAGCATTTTTACGGTACAGATGAATGAAATTAATTTTGAACTTGTGTTTATTTTTACCTGTACTATTTAATTTTATGATCAGAAATTCTTTATAGCTGCTTATTCGGTTATAATATTAACAACAAAAATGCATAGGTACTTAAAACTAATATTGAACTTATATGTCTAGTCTTTAAAAAAGTGATTGTTTAAAAAAGACCGTATTTTAATAAAAAGTCATATAAGTTCAACCAAATTTAAGTTTTTTTCCGTCTTAAGAAGAAACAAAATCTTGAATTTACGGTAAACTATAGCAGAAAAGACAGAGATGGGATTGAGTTAACATATGTTGTTTTAATAAGTAAAGATGGGAATGGAATGTTCACAATAGGTAAAACTCAAAGGTCACCTACAATTTTTTATAAAGTACCCTATGGCCCAGTTACCCCAGTTTACAATAAATGTTATTTTCAACTCAATGCGGAAAATTGCCTTCAAGACAGTGTGGCCAAGATTTTGAGAAAATTTTATAATAATTTCTCTTAAATCTTTTATAATAAAATCTTTTTGGGATTTTTATATAATACTAGCGAGCTACGCCCGCTAGCTGGGCCACTTTTTCCAAACGAACCTCGGTATTAAGCAATATATAATAAACAAAAAAATTCATTTAATAAGCAAGTCTTGGTGTCCGAATCCTCAGCACACAAAAAAAGTAAATTAAAGAGCTATGGTTGTTATGCGCCCATTATCTTGTTAAAAATATGTGACGCCCACTGTGCGAAGCAGGCCCACCGGCCTACCACCCACCGGCGCTACGCGCCATGGTCGCCATCGTCATGTTAAAAATATTTGGTTTTGCACGGTTGGCGCTGCGCGCCCATAAGACATTTTCTCGTATTTTTTGGCTAATCAGAAGCAGACTTTTACGCAAATTCTGAATATGTAATCAGTTTTATCTACTTTAAAAACTATCTGTATGATGGTTTAAGAAAAAACGCGCAAAAAAAGTTTCGGTATTAAAAACTGCAAAAGATTGCTATTAAAAAAAATAAGTAATTTCATTAATATCACAAACAACATAACTAACAAATAATTTTGGCAGCTCGTTTTCCGTTTGTACTAACAAAAATTAGTAAAAATCGCGTAAATCTTAGGTTACACAATATTCGTGTATTCTATAAAAAAGAAAAAGTATGAAAATAAACCGTGTTTAGCATTTTTTTACCAAGTTCTTTTTCAAAGAACCGAAACGAAAGAAAAAGTCGTTTTCCCGGGAGAAAAAAGAGGTTTTCGGCTGCTTCTTCTTTTAGCCAAAGGGGAAAAGTTCAGGTTCTTCACCGCAAGGTAGCGCAGTGTTCTGCCTCAGAGCTCCGTTTGAGCTCTGTTTGGGAAATTAGACGTTTTCCGTTACGATTCCCGACTGGTTTTTAATTCATAACTTTTTTAATTTTGGTCCCACGGTCATGAAAATGCCCGAAATGACTTTCCCGGAATTTTTCGAATCGAAAGACACCTCTCGCGACTTCCAACTCGCCCGCGTTGCGAACTGTAATCGGCTTCAAGCAGACAGACAGACAGACAGAGGCGCACGGATTTTATTAGTATAGATAATACTTTTTTCAAGACATAAATTTGCGCTTGTGTGAAATTAGGTTAATGATAAATAAATCGATACTTTAAGGGTATAAATAATCTTGGTTTTCCTATTTGTACACATAAATTACTAATCCCCTAATGTATTAATATACTAAAAGTTCAATTTTTTTTTGTCATCTATGATGTAATTTTGCTTGTTTAAAATTATCGAATGAGTATTTGTAGAATTAGTTTAGCTACGAGAAGTAAAAGGTTAAAATAACCTAATTTTTTTTTCTTTTCTGCTCTCACTGAAAAATAGTCTCGACTAATTAAATGTTAAAGTGTTTTTAATATATTTAATAAGTGATTTATCATAATGCTAACTATGTGTAGAACAGACAGAGTGAAAAATGTTTAAGTCAGGGATTAAAAACGGAAAACTCTGAATAGCGCCCCAAGTACTCTACCAGAAGTACCATTTAAGCTACGAGGAAGATGTGCATCTTTGCATTTCTCACTCTTATATTTTTTACTCTGTTGGTTCTATGCTAAGTTAGTATTGAGGTAAATCAAATATTAAATATCTAGGAACTTCAAGCATAATATAACTGATAAATTAATTGACGAATTAATTAAAATTATATATGCTTTAAGGATTGTATAATATAATAGAATTTTTTTTTCGAAACTAGAGAATAATATTATTTTATAGCGAGTAAAGTGACATATTTTTCTATTCCTTGTAATCAATATTTCATTATAAATTAATCATAAGAGCATATAATCATAAGAAGATTTTATCATACGTAAGAAGAAAGATATTTTTATTTAAAACTGTCTAAATATCTTTTAAAGATAAATTCATATAAATCCACACAGTTCTATATTTCCCGTTTTTTAACCAATCAATACCAAAATTTTTATCAAATAAAGTAAGTTTTAAAACGAATACATGTAGAATAATAGAAAGAAAAACATTATCTCCAAAACTAAGTATATCTGTGTCTATATTAAATTTAATTACTACAATTCTGTAGTTATTTCTGAAATTACAAAACATGGATTACTGCTTTCTCAGAAGAATTTATCCCCAACAGAATAAAATCTACACAATAATTTCCTTTAAACAATTTTAAAAGTACATTCGTTAATATACTGTTTGCTTATTTAACCTATCGTTCCATTATCTGCAAATATTTAACCCATATCTTAAAACAAGTTTGTTTAAAAATTTATAAATATCAATTATTTTTTCTAATCTATTTTCATGCCAAGTAAATGTATGCCCCAAACAGAAAAGAAAGGGGTTTCTCTAGATACCTGTCAACGAACTGGAACGTGATTATATGGAGGCTTGGCAAATCGTTATTTTTAAATGCAATTAAAGTAACATCATGAACAAAAAATGAGTTTAATCATAGGAGACATTTATTTTAAATAAATAATTGGAGAAATTTATTCGTAGAAAAGATTAATCATTTTGTCGTGGTTGTAAAACACATTAGTCCAATGTGAAACTCATGCAATTCATGCTATGTTTTGTTATATTTATCGATTTTATTGTTTCTTATATATAAAGATTTTGTATCGGAAATATTTAAATGATTAATATAATTATACAACTTTACTCAATGACACTAATATTTTAAAAATAGTTTTGTTACAATGAAAAGAAATAAAACGTAGTTTAAGCAATTATAGAACGTATGATAGTTATAAACGATCGTCGTTTTCACATTTCATGCAAACGAAATAGGAACAAATGTACCTAAGTATTTTATTTAACACCTTTT
The DNA here is from genome assembly GCA_964019185.1 of Maratus speculifer. Lineage (NCBI taxonomy): Eukaryota > Metazoa > Arthropoda > Arachnida > Araneae > Salticidae > Maratus > Maratus speculifer. The sequence continues at coordinate 75,280,440 of OZ025302.1, read as the reverse complement.
TGAAAGTAAATGCACTATATTTTCTAATTTTGGTTATAATAAAACAGCCTGAAATTACCGATATTAAAATTTATCTTATTGAATCATTATATTATATCTCAGTATTAATTCCGAAACGGCAGTTCTGGTTAACGATTTGTATTTGATATCTTTATACCTGTATCATACCTAGAGAAAATATGAAGTAAGAACTTGATTTCGAATATAAGTCCACACGGAAGAAAAATGCAATAGGTGTTGCCACACTGAATATGTTTCACAATTCCTTTCGCAATCGAAAGGTGATTCTCACTGACCACTAGAATTCCTTGTAAATGGGTGCTCCAAATACTCCGGACATCGGTATTTTAACCCGGCAGTAGTCGCATGTCAGTCTTTTTGCCACCCATATAAATTATTTTTTCCTAACTCATACCCTCCTAGTAATACTTATGGAGAACTAATGGGAATGGTAGCTGATTTTAATCTTTTTCTTCAACACCATAATAGAGTAACATGTCATCTCTGTCTTTTCTTGCAGGTACATTTTAACCCGTCAGTAGTCGCGTGTCGGTGTTTTCGCCGCCCGTATAACTTACCTTCTCTTAACTTATATCACATTGCAAATACAACGGAGATCTACCATGTAGCTGACTTTGAAGCTTTCTCGACCACCTTAGTGAAGTAACAGGACACCTCTGTTTTTCTTTCAGGTACATTTTTAGAAACAAAGTTGTAATCGGTGAAAAAGTCTACGTAAAAATCTCTAATGTGACCTCAATTTTACTTTTTCCAATTACTCCAGATCTCATGAATAAAATGCATAATTTAAGAAAACTGCAAATTTATATTTTCTTTGTAATGTTATTTTCATATATTAGGTGAAAAATATTTCTTATTTTACATATTTGGTATAAGGGGGGCCAGCGGCAAAAAGACCGAGCGCGACTAATGGCGTTGTGAAAAATGTCGCGACTACTCGCGGGTTAAAAGCAAAGATGAAATTGCTTGGAAAAGTGCATGAAATGATTCCCTAGCGCCAGCTTATTCTTACTTTTTACCCTTACTCCAAATCCAATTTTAAAAAAAATGATAATTTAAATAAATTGCAAATTTATAACTTCATCGAGCTATAATACTCAATTATTAAGTGAAGAATGGTTGTTATTTTAAATTTTCTGTACGTGGGGTCTTGGCCGAAAAAGACCGACCGCCACTAATAAAGTTCCGAAAAATGACGCGACTATTCTGGGGTTAAACTAAATTTCTTCGCCTTATCATATGACCGAACAGTTTGTGATTAAAGATGGCGAAATAAACTGTAAGATATTAGTGCTGTCCAAATCATTTTTCGTCCCGATTCCCGAGGGATACCTGAAAACACTAGTGATGAGTGTGAGTTACCTTACACGTGCAAAGGTTTAACCCTATATATATCACATTATGAATTCATGAAAATTTTACATTCTTAAGCATTTTACGCAAATTGTTTAAACTAAATTAAGAGTTATAATAATTTAATAAATATTTGAAGGATTTTAGAAGGATTGAAGGGTTTAGAAGGATTAATTAAATTTGAATTTACAGGAATTTTGTGCAATTTTTAATAATGCCACTCAAATCTTTTATATTTAATTATTTTCTTAGTATTTTGTAGAATTATAAAATGTACAAATAGGATGTTCTTACAATATAAATATACAAATATTTCCGAATTGAAAAATCCCCATCTCACTCCCTCAGTGCCAAGAAAGCTGAAAATATGCAAAGACAAAAGAAATCATCCTTTAAAAATATTTTTGTTTTGTGTAACAAATAAGGCTTTTGGAACAGAAGATAAAGTAATCTATCTGCAACTCATTCTAAACAGTATTACAACTGATTGAGGCATTAAAAGAATTTTATAATAAGTTATTTTAATTTTACTTATAAGTACCGCCGGTAGATAAAGGGTTAATTAATTTCGGGTCAACTTCATTATCAAGATATATCTATTACTTCGTTAAATTGAGCTTCATGATACAGCCCAGATTAATGCTAGAAATAGGTTTAGGACCACCAACAAAAAACTGTAAAGCTATTCCAATATCATTACATAGTTATAAATATAAAGTTATTTCATTTTTGCTTTTGTTTTTAATTACAATAATATATTTTTAAAAATAAACAAAAAATATTTTTCAATAATACAGCTAAGGTGGGTAAAGGTTTAGAACTAGTTCATTTAAAATTTAAATTACCCGTGTAAATGATTTTTAAATTAAGTACTCAAATTAAGATTGTCAAATTTGATTATTTACTTATTAAAAGGCAAAATTTTGATAAAAATCTATGGGGAATATAGAAAAAATCTGTAAAATATTAACTGTTCAAGAGATTTTTAAAAATCTTACACAAATTTGTTTATAATAGAATTTTAAGTGATAAAAAAGCAAAAGCAAGAGAATAATAATAATAAAAAAAATAGGACACGATGAGCATTTTAAAATTTCGTTTCAAAAATTATTATTTTTTTTTTAATTTCAAAATTTTAATATGATTGGAATTTTTTTGTATGTGTTCTATATGTTTTTGATAAAATGTATATATGCACAAAACTTCATATTGCTATGAAGAAAATAAAATAAAATAACGTTAACCGTCTTTTTAAAAATCAAACGAATGATAAATAAGTATATTGTTCTAAAGGACTATATCGTAAACAAATATTTTTTAAAGGGAGGTATAGGAAGAGAATGGTATAATCATTGAATCGATTTCTTATTTGTTGTGAATAGTTTTACTCGAAAACTAAAATGTTCCATGCATTTAAAAGATTTGAACAAGGAGATAAAAAATATTGTCTTATTTCCTTAGTTTTTTTTCCGTTCAGAAGAAAAAAAAATCTTGAGATAGCATTTTTTTTAGGAAAACACACCTTGCATTGTAAATATCCACTCTTGGTTTTTAATCATAAATATTTATTTTAAGCCACTTCTTTGAGTAAAAAGGTGCAATATAAGAATTTATTATTTAATAATGCGCAATACACATTTTTTTTTAAATATTGTAATGTAAATAGTTCTGTTTTTCGTGTTAATGTTTTATGAAAGTGTAGTTATTGAAAAATGTAGCAATTTTTATCACAAATTACTTAATTCAAAAAATATATAAAATTAGTGAATGAAAAATAATAAAATGTAAAATTTTGTATTCATACTTGATTTTATGAAAATAGATAATTCTTGAAAACACAAAACATTGATTATGTTGCCACAAATAATTATATATTTTTCAGATAACTAAATATTATTTAAAGTCAGATTACGCAAAATTAAAAAAATATACATACTGCAATTAATCAGACATATACAGAAAAAAATGCATAAGTACATATACAATAAAAAATGCAAAAATTTTGACTTACCTGTCAGCTCTTCATCAGAGCAATAAAATTTACTTTAAATTTAATGACTGGAAAACTATGTATTATATCTACCGTTAAAAAATATGCATAAAAAACCATATAAAAGTAAGGCTATGTATTCAGGTGGAACTTTGTACAAAACATTTGCATTTTTTGCATAGATATTTGCGTAATTTTTTACTCATATGTTGGAGGATTTTTTGCAATTTTATAATTTATTAATTCCAGTCACGACTTTGAATACGTTAAATAAACGAACAGCATGAACCAAATTTATGGAATTTACAAAAATAGATAAAAAGAGTGTGTAATTATAAATCGGAAAATTTTACAGCGACGACGAGGAAATGATTTTTTTCATCAGACAACGAAAAGATAAGGTCTAATTTTCATGCTTCTTTTGACACTTATATATAGACACTATAACTAAACAGGAATAAAAAATCATATGAGTTAAATACAGTCGGCTATCGTTAATTCAAACTCCTTGAGACAACAAAAAATGTTCGATCTATCCTGAATTCAAATTATGGAATGTAAGAGAATAAAACATGTTTAAAGAGGTACTTTTACAGAAAATTAAAGCTGCAGATTTTTTATTTTTTATTTCGGCTGTTATGTCGTTAAAATATGACTGAATATTAAATTAAAAGCTATAAATGCATAAACCAATTAAAGGATACTAATATCCTTTAACTGGTTTATGCATGAACAAACACAATGGAAGAAGCGGTGGGGGAAGGAATTGGCAATGAGGGACAGACGGGGCACTAAGAAAGCAGATATCAAATGCATGGGATTGTATGTATGTTCAGAACAATTCTGACAACGTAAAAGAAAGAAAGTTATTTCATGAACCAGAATTCTCGCTAGTTCGAATTAAACGAAATCAAGAGAAAATCAGTTCCAATAAATGAAAATCTTTAATGCCATTTAAAATTTCGGGACTCCATGTTTAGTTCCAATTAAGCGAAGATACAACAAATCCGATTTCAAATTAACGAGAGCCGATTGTACTCTTTTAAGCATTTTATAGAAAAATATCAGCGAAAATGATATTATTTTCTATAATAATTTACTATAGTAAAACGGTTTTTCCCACCATCATATACCTTCGCTGGCAACTTTTGCGCTTTTCTCGCATCACTAAAATTTAAGAATACATTTGCGTTATTTGACGTTTTTAACAATGAAATAATATTGTTTTTATATCAAATTATTTAAATCAAGATTTAGAGTGAACTTTCAGAACTAAATTTTATTTTCTTAACTTTGGTCACAAAATTCATTAAATTTCTTCTTCATTTTCTTTCCTTTTAAAAAAAAGTTATAAATTTAACATTGCATAAACTGACTTACTTCATCATGAACGAGATTACTTTTAAAATCTGCGATTAAATAGGGCAAAATTTCCATTAGATTTTAGTGGTAACATAAAAGCATGAAAGTTTGTAGCTGTGAGATATAAAAGAATGTAGTACGACACAAGTATATTGACAAATCTACGCAAATATATATATATACATATATATAATACCATTAAAAGTAGACAAGATTCACCAATGGATTTTATCATTAAAACAATAAACCAAAACGAAGAATTAGAATTGAATTGAATTATAATAAAACAAAAAAATAGTGTAACGAGTAAATCTGAAAAAATATATAAATAAAATGAATGCAAATAGAATTTGTAGCTCCAAAAGCAGAATCATCAGGCCCCAAATGCTCTGGAACTACAAATGAAGTGTGCGGTTTGATCCACGTATTAGCCATGAAATAGCAAAATAATACGTATTTGGGGCTAGCAGCACACAAAAACCAAATTATTAGACAAGGAACAAAGATATTTTACAAAAAGGAGTTGAAAGTAAGTAAAAATAATATATATATATATATATATATATATATATATATATGCAGGGTGTATCTAAACTACTGGGCAAAACTTTAAGGGTTGATATTACACATCAAGACAAATAATATTAAATGAGAAACTAAGGGTCCCAAACGTCTTCCGAAGGAGATAAGCGCCATCAAAGTTTAGGGTCCAAAATTTGAAATGATTATAAAAAACGGAAAAATTGGTCGATTCGTTTGCGGTTTTCACGAAAACTATTCTTTATGTCAGTATTGTCTTGAAAATAAATTATAAAGATAAATTTCAAAAAATGCCGATAGAGGGCGCTTTAGAATTTGGAGTAACGAACAACTATTTTTTACCGTTATTTTTTGCATCTCACTAAATTTTTTTAGAAGTTTACACATAAGCTTAAATTTTGAGCTCAAACTCTGTGGTTAAGTAGCGCAGACTGATCTGTGTTCAATGGGAGTGGGTAGGTTCAAATTTCAAATGATTATAAAAAACAAAATAATTGGTTAATTGATTTGCGGTTTTCACTAAAATTATTCTTTATGTCAGTATTGTCCTGAAAATAAATTATAAACATAAATTTCAAAAAATGTCGATAGAGGGCGCTTTACACTTTGGAGTAACGTACAACTATTTTTTACCTTTATGTTTTGCATCTCATTAAATCTTTTGAAGCTTAGACATAAACCTAAATTTTGTGTGGAAAATCTGAATCGTTCAGAGTTGTTAAGTAGCGCTAACTGAACTTTGTTTAATGGGGGTGGGAAGGTTAAAATTTCAAATGATTATACAAAACGGAAAAATTGGTCGATATGTTTGCGGTTTTTTTTCTAAAATCATTCTTTATGTCAGTATTTCCGTGAAAATAAATTTTAAAGATAAATTTCAAAAAATTCCGTTAGAGGGCGCCTTAAACTTTAGAGTAATCAACAACAATTTTTAACTGTTATTTTTTGTATACAATTAAATACTTGCAAAAGCTTAGACTTAAATTTTGAGCTCTGAATCGTTGGGAGGGGTTAAGAAGCGCAAACTGAACAGCGCTCAGGAGTTGAAATGTTACCCTGCCCACACTACGAACACAGTTCAATTTTTCGCTACTTAATTACTCACAACGATTCAGATTTCGAGCTCAAAATTTAAGTCTAAGCTTTTTAAACATTTATTTAGTTTAAAAAAATAACGGTTAAAAATAGTTGTTGGTTACTCTAAAGTTTACGGCGTCCTCTAACGTAATTTTTTGAAATTTATCTTTAAAATTTATTTTTAAGGAAATACTCACATAAAGAATGGTTTTAGAAAAGGTTTTAGAGAAAACCGCAAACAAATCAACCAATTTTTCCGGTTATTATAATCATTTGAAATTTGAACCTCCCCACCCCCATTCAACACAGTTCGGTTTGCGCTACTTAACCACTCTCAACGATTCAGATTTTCAGCTCAAAATTTTAGTTTATGGCTAAACTTCTAAAAAAATTTAATGAGATGCAAAAAATAACGGTAAAAAATAGTTGTACGTTACTTCAAAGTCTAAAGCGCCCTCTATCGGCATTTTTTGAAATTTATCTGTATAATTTATATTCTAGACAATATTGATATAAAGAATAATTTTAGTGAAAACCTCAAATCAATTGACCAATTATTCTGTTTTTTATAATCATTTGAAATTTGAACCTACCCACTCCCATTGAACACAGTTCAGTTTGCGCTACTTAACCACTGATTTTGAGCTCAAAATTTAAGTTGATGTCTAAACTTCTAAAAAATTTAATGAGATGTAAAAAATAACGGTAAAAAATAGTTGTTCGTTAATCCAAAGTCTAAAGCGCCCTCAATCGACATTTTTTGAAATTTACCTTTATAATTTATTTTCAAGACAATACTGACATAAAGAATAGTTTTCGTGAAAACCGCAAAAGAATCGACCAATTTTCTCGTATTTTATAATCATTTCAAAATTTGGATACTACATTTTAATGGCACCTATCTCCTTCGGAAGACGTTTGGGACCCTTAGTTTCCCATTTAATATTATTTGTCTTGATGTGTACTATCACCCCTTAAAGTTTTGCCCAGTAGTTTAGATACACCCTGTATATACAGGGCGATTCTAAATTTTTTTTACAATAAAAGAGGGGTGATAGTAGACATCAAGACAAACAATATTAAATAGGAGACCAACTGTCCAAACGTTTTCCGAAGGAGATAGCCGCTATTAAAGTTTAGGGACCAAAATTTCAAATAAACATAAAAAACGGAAAAATCGGTCGATTGATTTGCGGTTTTCACTAAAATTATTCTTTATGTCGGCATTTTCTTGAAATTAAATTATAAAGATAAATTTCAAAAAATGTCGATAGAGGGCGCTTTAGACTTTGGAGTAACGAACAACTATTTTTTGCATCTCATTAAATGTTTTCCTAAGCTTAGACTCAAACTTAAATTTTTAGCTCAAAATCTGAATAGATGGGAGTAGTTAAGTAACACAAACTGATCTGTGTTCAGAGAGTTAAAATTTCAAATGATTATTAAAAACGGAAAAATTGGTCGATGATTTGCGGTTTTAACTAAAACTATTCTTTATTTAGGTATTTTCGTAAAAATAAATTATAAAAATAAATTTTTAAAAATGCCGATAGAGGGTGCTTTAGACTTTTGAGTAACGAACAACTCTTTTTTGGCGTTATTTTTTGCATCCTATTAAAAGCTTTCGTAAGCTTAGGCTTGAACTTAAATTTTGAGCTCAAAATCTGAATAGCTGGGAATGGTTAAGTAGACAAACTGAGCTGTGTTCAGAGTGTTCAAAATTCAAATGATTGTAAAACAAAGAAAAAATGGTCGATTCGTTTGCGGTTTTCACTAAAACTAATTTTTAAATCAGCAATTTCTTGAAAATAAATTTTAAAGATGAAATTCAAAAAATGCCGATAGAGGGTGCCTTAGACTTTGGAGTAGCATACAACTATTTTTAATTATTATTTTTTTCATCTCATTAAATGCTTTCAAACGCATAGACATAAATTTTGAGCTCTAATTGGGCTCTGAATCGTTGGGAGTGCTTAAGTAGCGAAAAATTGAATTGTGTTAGAGGATGAAGGAGGTTTAAATTTCAACTCCTGAACACACTTTAGTTTGTGCTTCTTAACCCCTCATAACGACTCAGAATTTGAGCTCAAAATTTAAGTTTAAATCTAAGCTTTCCTAAACATTCAAAAAGCTTTTGCAAGCATTTAATTAGAACCGAAAAATAATGGTTAAAATGAATTGTTGGTTACGCTGAAGTTTAAGGCGCCCTCTAACGGAGTTTTTTAAATTTATCTTTAAAATTTATTTTAAAGAAGATACTGACTTAAAGAATCGTTTTATTTTAAACCGCAAACGAATCGACCAATTTTTCCATTTTCTATGATTATTTTAAATTTGAACCTCCCCCTCCCCCTTAAACACAGTTCAGTTTGTGCTATTTAACCACTCCCTACTATTCAGATTTTGAGCTCAAAATTTAAGTTTAATTCTAAGCTTCCGAAAACATTTAATGAGATGCAAAAAATAGTTGTTCGGTACGCCAAAGTCTAAAGCGCGCTCTATCGACATTTTTTGAAATTTATCTTTAAAATATATTTTTAAGAAAATACCAATATAAAGAATAGATTTAGTGAAAACCGCAAATCAATGAACCAATTTTTCCGTTTTTTAAAATCATTTGAAATTTGAACCCTCTGAACACAGTTCGATTTGTGATATTTAACTACTCCCAACTTTCAGATTTTGAGCTCAAAATTTAAGTTTGAGTTTATGCTTGCGAAAATATTTAATGAGATCAGTGGAGTAGCTAAGGGGAGGCAAGGGGGGCATCCGCCCCGGGCGCCGAGACATAGGGGCGCCAAATTGAGAGAAAATGTTATATATCTATATTGGGGTGGGGGCGCAAAATTTCTTGTTGGCCCCGGGCGCCAAAAAACATAGCTACGCTACTGAATGAGATGCAAAAAATAACTGCAAAAAATAGTTGTTCGTTACTCCAAAGTCTAAAGCGCCATCTATCGGCATTTTTTAAAATTTATCTTTATAATTTAGTTTCGAGAAAATGCCGGCATAAAGATTATTTTTTGTGAAAACTGCAAATCAATCGACCGATTTTTCCGTTTTTTATGTTTATTTGAAATTTTGGTCCCTAAACTTTAATGGCGGCTATCTCCTTTGGAAAACGTTTTGGACCTTTGGTCTCCTATTCAATATTGTTTGTCTTGATGTCTACTATCACACTTCTTTTATTGTAAAAAAATTTAGAATCACCCTGTATATATATATATATATATGTGTGTGTGTGTGTATATGTATATGTATCCTTCTATAGTAAAAAAAAACTAGCCTTAAAAGGAATGACTCCTGGAATGATGCTGATGTGGAAGATTTCCGGAACTAACGAATCCGGGTTGTCCACTCCTTCCATGAGTCGAATAGACCAATCAGGAAAGGGCTCCGTCTATGCTTCGCCATATGGGTTACCATAAAGAGAGGAAAGGTTACCATCGCCAACAATCGCCAAGTTTGTCGCCAACCTGGCGATATATCGCCAAATTTGGCGACCAAAATTAGTTGTCAAAAGTGACGCCAACTTGGCGATAACTGTAATATTTCGCCAAATTTTTAATTTCTTTACAACATCAGTCGTTTGATACATCATTTGAGAGGTTTGCAACTGCTTATTCATTTAAAGGATGTCTTGTGTGTTATCCCCCATTCTGCTCCCCAGAGGGGACACATTTTTAATTTCTTTACAACACCAGTCGTGTTACACAAGATTTGAAAGGTCTGCAACTGCTTTTTCATATTATGGATGTCTTGTGTGTCACCCCCACACTCTGCTCTCCCCAGGGGGGTCACATTTTTAATTTCTTTACAACACCAGTTGTGTGACACATCATTTGAAAGGTCTGCAACTGCTTATTCATATTATGGATGTGTTGTGTGTCATCCCCCACTCTGCCCCCCAGGGGAGCACATTCTTAATTTCTTTACAACACCAATTGTGTGACACATAATTTGAGAGGTCTGCAACTGCTTATTCATATTATGGATATCTTGTGTGTAACCCCCCCCCCCTCTGCCCTCAGAGGGGCGCATTTTATAATTTCTTTACAACACCAATTGTGTGACACATCATTTGAAAGGTCTGCAACTGTTTATTCATTTTATGGATGTCTTGTGTGTCACCCCCACTCTGCCCCCCAGAGGGCATATTTTTAATTTCTTTACAACACCAGTCGTGTGACACATCATTTGAAAGGTCTGCAACTGCTTTTTCATACCATGGGATATTGGCGAGCGCAGCAAGCAGGGGTAGCCAATAATTTGGAATCGCGAAGCGATTACGCGGGGGGTTGGCGAGCAAAGCGAGCAGGTGTATAAAAAATAAATAATGAATAAGAAACTACACAGCATCAATAAAGATAAGGAACCTTCAATGTAAAAGAACACATTAGCCGCGAATAGTGGCAGTTGGCCCAGGCAAGGAAAAAACTATATACCAAAGGGAAGCTAAAAACTTTTTTGAGGAAAAGAAAACATCTACTGGAAAAAAATGTATTTTCGTAATTGTAGGGAAAGTAAAATAATATGAGGCAGTGGGCATGAGAGGATTATACAATGGAAAAAAATTATAAAGACGAATTAAAACGACGAGAGCTTCTATTAACTAAAACCAAGAGAAGATACAAAGTGGATGCCACGGCCACTCATGTTAATACTACTTTAACATTTATACTCAGTTGTTACATGTAACAAAATTTTACAAATATACTTATATGTATGTATTTTTATATCTATCTATCTATCTATCTATCTATCTATCTATCTATATATATATATAATATATATACATATATATATATATATATATATATATATATATATATATATATATATATATATATATATATATATATATATATATATATATACATATACTTTAACCCAATATCTACCGAATTATGAATTCATGAAAATTTTACATTTTAAAACATTTTACATAAATTGTTTTAACTAAATTAAAAAATTTGTATAATCATTTAATAAATTTTTGGAAGATTTTAGAAGGATTTAAGGATTAATTAAATTTGAACTTACAGGGATTTTGTGCAATATTTATTACACCTTTCAAATCTTTTATTGCAAATTATTTTCTTAGTATCTTTTAGAATTATAAAATGTACTAATATGATGTTCTTAGAATATAAATATAGAAATATTTTCAAATTGAAAAATTCCCACTCCCTCCCTCAGCTCCAAGAAAACTGAAAAGATACAAAGGGAAAAGAAATTATCCTTTTAAAAATATTTTTATTTTCTGTAACCAATAACGCTTTTGGAACAGGGTAAAGTAATTTATCTGTAACTCATTCTAAAAAGTATTATAACTAATTGACGTATTAAAAGAATTTTATAAGAAGTAATTGTAATGGTACCTATAAGTACCGTCGGTAAATAAAGGGTTAATTGATGTGTTTGATAAAACTGTGCGAAACTTTTACACAAATTAAAAATGACTAAGTTATTTAGCTTTTCAAAAAATGTAGTTTTCATTTCAAATCTCAGTTCACTTTTATGTTTCTAGACAAATTTTAATTTTTAAAAAAGTTTTTGGTGCTGAATTATAATTGCAAGATCATATGTAGTTAAAAATTAAAAAAATTAATCTTACTTTCCGAAAAAAATCTGAATAATGTAAAATTTCTTAAACATTTTATTTGCTCTGTCATAAATCGATATAATCACAGGGGCTATTGTCGAATAATAAGGGATATAGGGATATAGCACAAAAAAAGGGATACAGTCATGAATAAAAATACTTGCGATAAGTCATCGGTGCTGAATTATAATTGCAAGATCATATGTAGTTAAAAATTAAAAAAATTAATCTTACTTTCCGAAAAAAATCTGAATAATGTAAAATTTCTTAAACATTTTATTTACTCTGGCATAAATCGATATAATCACAGGGGCTATTGTCGAATAATAAGGGATATAGGGATATAGAACAAAAAAAGGGATACAGTCATGAATAAAAATACTTGCGATAAGTCATCGGTGCTGAATTATAATTGCAAGATCATATGTAGTTAAAAATTAAAAAAATTAATCTTACTTTCCGAAAAAAATCTGAATAATGTAAAATTTCTTAAACATTTTATTTACTCTGGCATAAATCGATATAATCACAGGGGCTATTGTCGAATAATAAGGGATATAGGGATATAGAACAAAAAAGGGATACAGTCATGAATAAAAATACTTGCGATAAGTCATCGGTGCTGAATTATAATTGCAAGATCATATGTAGTTAAAAATTAAAAAAATTAATCTTACTTTCCGAAAAAAATCTCAATAATGTAAAATTTCTTAAACATTTTATTTGCTCTGGCATAAATCGATATAATCACAGGGGTTATTGTCGAATAATAAGGGATATAGCGATATAGCACAAAAAAAGGGATACAGTCATGAATAAAAATACTTGCGATAAGTCATCAGCATAGTCTAGTAATTATGTATTCCAAATTACTTCAAAATCGGTGGGCTGATTTCCAGGAAGACGGTTCTAAAATCTGGCATATTTTCCATAGAAGTGCTACCACAGTCTTGTTTTCCGATAAACATCGACAGTGGAATATATTGGTCGAAATTTAAGAACCCCTGAAAGATAATAGTAATTAAAGTTTTCGCTCCCATTGAAAAATTTGAACCAAGCAAACGTATCTTATCACTAAGAGATCCAATATTATTGCCAGACAAAAAACAGTTGGCTTTTTCCATATAATTTTAATTTAAGGTTTTAATTCCTATAATTTACATGTTCGAAACTTTCGGAAGACTAATGATATAATTTTAGCTGTTTTAAAGCATTTTTCTATCATCAAACTAATCGGATGTGGCAATCCTAAATCATTCTTTTATGTTAATACTTCAAAATTCGCTATCAGAAATTAAATGTTAATCTATGACCAATGTAAGGATTTCAAAATTATAAAATTCCGTGCATTAGTTCTTGAAATAGGACTGTTGAAATTGAAAAAAGTCAGTTTAAAAACGCTATTTATTGGAGATTTACATCAAAACATAATCTGCAATAATATTCATCAAGGTATGTATGAATCTGAAGGTTAAAGAATATTCGTGTATTAGTTCTTGAGATAGACATTACTGAAATTGAGAAAATTCATCACAGCAGCGCAACCCAGAGGGTGATTGATACCGAAACGAAAACAGATTATTTTCATAGCAAGGATTAAATAAATTATAAGTTTCATGAAAATACGTGCATTAATTCTTGAGATAGAGATGTTGCAAAAATCTTGAAAAAAGCAACACTAGCAGCGCAACATGTTGAGAGATATACACCAAATTTTAAACAGCTTCAATTCATGAGAAACACTAACTGAATATGAAATTCGTTAAAACGCGTACATTATATCTTGAGATACAGCTTTGCGGAGATCAGGAAAAAGTAGCATAGTAACACCACCTTTTGAAGGATTTGCACCAAAAACTAATAAGTATCAAATTATATCAAGAACTAACGGAATATAATCCGTGCATTATTGAATTCTGCGCATTATTTCTTAAGATAGAGCACCCAAAAAACTTATGTCACATACAGACAGACAGAATCAGAGACTCGCTGGCATTCATTTTGTAAAAAAACTTTCTTTGGAATATCTCACCCCTCAGACATGTAAATCTATCAAAACCCGGATGTTGCAAAAATTCAAGATTCCAATACTTTTTTCTTGTAAAAATAGAAAAAAGTATAAAATAAACACACCCATGTGGAATTTAAGAAATTACTTACTTACCTTCATTAATTACAAATTAAAAAATCTGCTTCCTTATTTGCATTGGCAAAACATTAATTCTCTGGAGATATATTAAATATAATACACAAAATTCGTTATATAATATAATAATAAGCATTTAATTGTTTTAAAAAGCAATTTTATTTATATTACTTAAATTTTAAAATATCTTTAGCATATAAATTTTATTTCATTAAAAATAATTTTTACTTCTTGCGATCTCAAAAAATTACTATAATTCGAGAACTGACATTTTATCTGAACTTATGATAACTGATATACTTATGAACTTGTAATCAAATATTTTATAAATATTTAATTTAATTATGGAAATGAGTAAGAGCATATGAGGAAAAATCAATTAACTAAATGAATAATAATTATTAAAGACAAGATGAAATTACGTGTTTTCTGTGTGCCTGCTTAATAATATAATTTCCAAAAGCTAAAAGTTAAGCTTTCATGATATAAGCTCTAATTACAATTTCTGTGCATAGCGGTATATTTTTATCTTCAAGATATGAGATCACTTACGAATAGGGAATTCTTAGGTATGTTCTGCTTTGTATTAACAAGATTAAACGTTGATAGCTTAAGCTTTCCACAAAACTTGGGATAATAATAATTATAGAATATTTTCTTGAAAAGCAAGTCTCTAATTTAAGTTCATAATGCATAATTCTTTCCCAATGGTTTCCCTACATAAGTGCATTTGATATATAGAGTTTAGTATTATTGAAAATTTGCTAAAATTTATTAAAGTTAAACAGCGGGGACACCTGGCGAAATGAAAAAGCATGAAAAGGCAGAATAAATAAGCAGATTTGAAAAGAATATATAGTTTTGAGCTTTTATTGTTTTATTATTTTGTGAATGTGACAAGATGTACCATTTCAAAATTTTATTGAGAAATAGAAGGAGGGTTGTGTATATATATATATTTGCTTTTGATCGTGTTGTGCGCTGAAAGAAAATAATAATACATTTTTATTTATACATTATTAAAATTAATCAAAATACACATGAATGATAAATACAACTGATTTGCAGAAATTTTTGCCAGAAATTTGCAAAAAGAAGATTTTAGCAAATAACACTGATAATTATTAATTTCTATGATTAAAAAGTTACATAATTCTGAATTTGAACTGGGTTTTGCGATTGACCTATTTTACGATGCGTTCTGAATTGTGAAATGTATCGAAGTCTGAAACTGCTTCACAGACAGCGATGAATACGGTTTGGATGTTATGGAGCATAGCAGTGTTCTTATAACTAAGATTCTTAACTTTTTATTTTTTGGTAATTTGTGCACTAAAATTTTACTTTGTTTTTTAAAAGGTTACAAAATCATTCTTCATTTTTGGTAATAAATTCCAACATTCGAACGCTCCCGGGATTCACTGAATTTAAGGGTTTCAAACACCAGAACTTTTGTACAGTAATGATTGCCATACATAAAAACACATTTTTTTTTATTATTAAATACGAGAATTATTATTTTACGAAAAATCTTATATTCGTACCTGAGGCGTTCGAACTCTGAATGCATAACGTAATGCATAAAATTAATTATATGTTGATTCATAGTTATAATTTCATAAAATGTATGATTCTTCGCACTTATGAAGTCCGTTTTAATTTTGCTAGAAGTACTTTTTTCAAAATTTTCAACATACCTATCACATTTCCAAAGAATTTTTTTTTTCATTTTCATTAATTTGAATTTTTATACAGGGTGTATCTAAACTCTTGGGCAAAACTTTAAGGGGTGATAGTACACATCAAGACAAACAATATTATATAGAAAACTAAGGGTTCCAATTGCTTTCCGAGGGAGATAGGCGCCATTAAAGTTTAGGTTTCAAAAGTGCAACTAAACATAAAAAACGGAAAAATTAGTCGATTGTTTTGCGGTTTTCACTAAAACTATTCTTTATGTCAGTATTTTTTTAAATAAATTATAAAGATAAATTTTTAAAAATGCCGATAGAGGGTGCTTTAAACTTTGGAGTAACGAAAAACTGTTTTTTTACGTTATTTTTTGAATCTCATTAAAAGTGTATGGACACTTAGACATAAACTTAAATTTTGATCTCAAAAACTAAATAGTTGGGAGTAGTTAAGTAGTGCAAACTGAACTGTGTTCAAAGGTTCAAATTTCAAATAATTTTAAAAAGCTGAAAAATTGGTCGATTCATTTGCGGTTTTCGCTAAAACTATTCTTTAAATCAGTATTATCTTGAAAATAAGTTTTAAAGAAAAATTTCAAAAAATACCGATAGAGGCCGCCTTAGACTTTGGAGTGTACAACCTTTTTTAACCGTTATTTTTTTTAACCTCATTAAATGCTTGCAAAAGCTGATACATAAATGTTGTGCTAAAATCTGAATAGTTTAAAGTGGTTAAGTAGCGCAAACTCAACTGTGTTCAGAGGGTGGGGGCAGGAGCTTCAAATTTTAAGTTATTAAAAAAAACGGAAAAACTTGTCGATTCATTTTCAGTTTTCGTAAAAATATTCTTTAAATCAGTATTTTCTTGAAAATAAATTTTATAGGTAATTTTTTAAAAATACCGATAGAGGGCGCCTTAGAATTTGGAATAACGTACAACTATTTTTAAACATTAGTTTTTAAATTCATTAAATTCTTGCAAAAGCTTAGACTTAAATTTTGAGCTTAAAATCTGAATCGTTGGGAGTAATTAAGTAGCGCAAAATTGAACTGTGTTCGAGGTGGAGGGGAGGGTTAAATTTCAACTCCCGAACACAGTTCAAATTGCGTTTCTTAATCCCCCCCCCCCCATCGATTCAGAATTTGAGTGAAAAATTTAAGTCTAAGCTTTTGCAAGCATTTAATTAGATAGAAAAAATAACGGTTAAAAATAGTTGTTGGTTACTCTTAAGTTTAAAGCGCCCTCTAAATAAATTTTTTGAAATTTATTTTTTAAATTTATTTTGAAGAAAATACGGACATAAAGAATAGTTTTAGTGAAAACGCCAAACGAGTCAACTAATTTTTCCGTTTTTTATAATCATTTGAAATTTGAATCCTCCCCCCCCCCCTCCCTTGAATACAGTTCAGTTTGCGCTACTTAACCACTCCCAACGATTAAGATTTTGAGCTCAAAATTTAAGTTTATATCTGAGCTTCTTAAAAAAAAAAAGTGATGCACAAAATAACAGTAAAAAATAGTTGTCCGTTACTCCAAAGTCTAAAGCGCCTTCTATCGGCATTTTTTGAAATTTATCTTTAAAATTTATTTTTAAGAAAATACTGATTTAAAGAGTAGTTTTAACGAAAACCACAAGCGAATCGACCAATTTTTCCATGTTTTATAATCATTTGAAATTTGAACCTCTGAACACAGTTCAGTTGACCTATTAAATACTAGTGGTTTATTTAACCACTCCCACCTATTCAGATTTTGAGCTGAAAAATTAAGTTTTCGAAGCTAATCTAAGCTTTCGAAAATATTTAATGAAATGCAAACATAACGGCAAAAAACAGTTGTTCTTTGCTCCAAAGTCTAAAGCGCCATCTATCGACATTTTTTGAAATTTATGTTTATAATTTATTTTAATGAAAATACTGACATAAAGAATACTTTTAGTGAAAACGCAAATCAATCGACCAATTTTTCCGTTTTTTATGATTATTTGAAATTTTGGAACTTAAACTTTAATGGTGCCTATCTCCTTCGAAAGACGTTTGCGACCCTTAGTTTCTCATTTAATATTATTTATCTTGATGTGTAATATCATCCCTTAAAGTTTTGCCCAAGAGTTTAGATACACCCTGTATCTATTTCCAATTTATTTTAAATGAAAGGAGATTATATAAAATATAAAAAATAAGTCAGGTAATAAATAAATTTAGACAACAAAGTGATTCTAAAAGGATTGAATCTGATATTTTGCATTCAAAATTTCTTTAAAAATTAATAGTAGAATATTTAAGAAATAAAAGAAAATTCTTACAAGATTATGTAAAAGTATAGTATGTTGCTGATAAAAATAATCTTTTAGATATATTTTGATTTTTTTCTAATTTCCATTTCGCGCATTTTTAGCACTTTTGCCATTAAATCTTGTTTGACTTAATGCACAATGTAACACATAAGTGAATTAGAAAGTGTTATAACAAGTAAATACCAGAATGATGCACTTTTTAAAAATACATTTATAACCATTCTTCATCCTACAGGCTTAGAATTGCTGCATTTTGTTTCAAGTGAATCTTTGTGTTTTTAATTTCTGTTTTGAGATTAACATATTTTGAGATTTTTAATGCAATATATAAAAATTAAACAGTTTGCTTTATCCATTAGTATCATATTAATATTAAAATCTCTAATTAGTGATGTCGGCATCGTTTCAATTCACATGATATTAAATGTGAACACATGAAATGTCACTGCATCATTTAATCCTGAAACTGGAAACTGTTCACCATGTTACAGCAATCATACAGAATAAATTTACATTATTACAGAAATGTAGACATTAACCCCTTATTATATACAGTATATAGTAAAAATACAACGAAAACCTCTTAATTATGGAATTTGCTGCACCTATTTCAATTATTTGCATTAAAAAAACTATTTCTTAAATAACATGCTTCGTTGTCAACTATTTTCAAACTCTAAAATTCTTTTAAATGCTGTAAAAAATATGATGGTAAGACAAGCCTCAGCTATATCCAACCCTCCAACTTCACACGTTATCTGTACAAAAATTTCCTATGTTATTTTTTTTCATGCAATTTATCTGTTGCATGTAATACTTTCCTCTTAAAGAGCAGCTCTTGCTTACGTTTTTATATATGTAATTATTTTGCAGTGTATAATATTGTCTAATAACTTATTATGGTTTATGTATCTAATTTATCTTTATCGTGTACAATTGTCATATAACACGAACTTCTTCTTGTTTTAGTTTGTAAATAAATTCATGGCTTGTTTACCGAGATAAAACCGGACATAATTTATTTTTATATTTCACAAAAATCACTGCAAGAAGAAATAAAGATTACACTTGCTTCAAAAAAGTAACTCTTGTTAAAGTTACATAAAATGTTTTAGGCATCCCAGTTTCCTAAATCATTCTTGGAAACATTACAGATTATTTTTTTTATTACAACAGAAACATGTATCTGTTACATGATTTTTTGTTGTTCCAGGTTATGTAAAGTTCTAGGAATCACAGATTCCTACAACAATTTTAGTTACTTTACAGATTATTTTAACCTTCCTACTCTGTTGAAAAAAAAGTTACGTTTTACCTGAATGGGTCGATTAGACCCAGTTTACTTGTTTTTATTTATTCTACCCCAAAACAAGTATTTTCAACTAGCTTTATTTTATATATTATTTTTGTATTCACTATTATAGACCAACATATTTTATAGCCCTCCCTCCCCCTTTAACTGCACCCCCTCTCCCTCTTCCTTGCGATGCCTTGTTTGTATAAGCAATAATTTGGAAAATAATAATAAAAAAATGTACATTAGAAATTTTTTTTCCATTGTTTTGATGCATTTTTTCTGATAAACAAGATTTACAGTACACATTTACATGCTCCTGGCAAAGAAAAGATAAGCATGAAGAACATCTCGTCTGCGTTTTTCGATCTCTCTTTGGACCACATTCTTTACATCTTCCACGTTTAGATGAACTAATAGTTTCTTTTTTTTTCACCTGCTGCGTTAGCCAATTGCTTCTTTATGGTTACTCTTATATTTTGTTTCATCCTAATATCTCTGTGAGGTTCGGTCAGCTGTTTCCCAAGTTCCTTTAGAAAAAGCCGCCTTTTGTATAGCTTGTTTTGATTGCAAAAAGGATTTACATGCATAAAAACAACAAATGCATTTATTGCAACTAGATCAATTAAATTGTAAAATAAACACACAGGCCATCGCCTAGTACTCCTTTTGCATGTATATGCAGCAGCTAATTTATCAGTAGTATCTACTCCACCTTTAGTTTCATTATAATGTGAAATTATTTCCGGTTTCTTTTCTTTCTCATTTGAAACTTTGGCCTCATGATGCATAGTTGAAAGGAGGATTACCGATTTTTTTTTTTTTTTTTTTCGGCACATACGAGACAAGTGTCATATCTTTTTGAAACCCGAATAATGAAGGAAATATTTCTCGCTCACTTGATGATTGAAACTCAGGAGGAATAAATGGTTTATTTTTTTTAAGAGTGCCAATCATAGTTAATTTTTCCCCAATAATTCTTTAGCAAGAATATAATCCGTGAAAAAATTATCTATCGTAATATTTCGGGCTGTATCGTCAATAGAATTTGCTAGGCGCAACACAACATTTCTACCTTGATATTTTTCTCTCTCACCATCTGAAGGCTTTCCAGTATAGATTTCAGCAGCGCAAACATAAGCTGTTTTGACATCAGACATCAACCACATTTTAATTCCATATTTCTTTCTTGGCTTTGACGGTATATATTGCCTAAATGGGCATTTACCACGGAAAGGAACAAGTTGTTCATCAATTGTAACATTTTCGTACGGAATGAACATCTTTGGCAACTGAATAACAAACATATCAAACAATGATCTTATTGCAGCTAGCTTATCTAAACGACGTCGATTTACTCTATTTTCTTTGTTGTGAAACCTAAGAAATTCTCTAATAATTTCAAAACATTGCAAAGACATTGTTGAACGAAAAATGTCGCGGCCGTCTTCTTCGCTCCATAACTCTTTCAGAGATTCCCCTGCTGACTTATATACACCAGCTAAAATTAGCAAACCTGTAAAAAAAATATAAAAATAACTAAAAAAGAGAAAAGATTGGATAAATTTCAAACCGCGGAATCATTTGCATTTTTTTCATTTTATCTATAAATTATTCTATTTGAATTTAATTTTTTTACCAATATAAGCTTCCAGCTCCTCAGCAGAAACCAGTGTATATTTTTTATTCTTTTCTGAGCATACTCTCTGCTTTTCTCTGTTAGTTTCTTCTAGAATTAATTTGAGCATGTCATCTGTAAAGAGCAGCTTCATTGCTGACAGAGGGTGCTCAATTATCCTCTGAACTGCAAAACGTGTAGGACCAGGATTTAACTTCATAATATTATGTTGCCTGTAAAATAATAATAGAAGCCAGAAAATACAAACGAATGTAAAATATATAAGAACAGGAGTAGTGCTAAAGTATGCCTGACAGGGGGGTGGGGGTGACTAAGATTCCTCTAAAGGGCATTTATTTCTTTTCCTAACATGCAAATTTTGAACAAATATCTATCAATTTCTTCGAAAATAATCTTTTTTGCCCTGGTAGTAGAAGGGGGGGGGGGCGTGATCCAAAGGTGGCACAACCCCTGAATATGAAAAAAATATATAAAATAAATATCAAATTCAATAAATATAAATTGTGAATAAGTACATACGTTCTTTTGATGTAGGTGTAGGGGATTTACACCATTCAGTTTTGTTGCGACTAATAATGCAGGATGGAGACGCCACTGTTTCATCTTCTGTATCGGAAATATCTGTTTTCTCTTCCTCCTCTTCGATGGACAAATGATCCGATTCATCTGTTTTAATCAAATCATTATCACTCCCTTCATCAGATTCATCACTGGGTAACTCTTGCCAAAGCTTTCTAATTTCATCATCAGTAAGACCGCGCTTATTGCGTGCCATATTGCATAAAAAATGGCGAAACACTCCAACACAAGAACATTACTTTAGAATATTAGTATAGTAGCGCCATCTATCGATCATTATTCGAATGACGAAACACTCCAAAACAAGAAGAACATTACTTTAGAATATTAGAATAGTAGCGCCATCTACCGATCATATTCGAAATACACACTATCTAATTATTTTCCATGCATTTATATGCGATTAGTGATATGGGTCGATTAGACCCATTCAAGTAAAATGTGACTTTTTTTATTTTGGCTAAAAAAAATAATTTCGTAAGTCTGAAAAAATTATAAACTGAAGATATTTATCTGTTTGAGGAATACTTAAAATATACGAGCTCTTAGTTAAAACCCGGCGGAGCTATTATGAAATAAATAATGGAAATGGGTCGATTAGACCCATTCAGGGTAGAAAGGTTAAATTTATTTACAGTGTACTGGATAATTTGTTTTTGAAAATTATTGCATTTCTTCAAAATCAACAGTTTCTTTTATTGCTTTCTTTAATTTCATTCAAGTGTACTGACAATTAAAATTAAATAAAGTTATATATTTTTGAAAAATTATATTGCACAGAAAGGAAAAAAAATAGTTAATATTGAATTTTAAGTTTTTGAAGTGATCTTAAAAAAAATTAAAGTTTAATCTTATATCTATAAATATATATATCAGGTAGGCGCGTCGGATAAAGATCTTATTCTAATATATCTTGATAATATTCTTAACATCAATAACAAAAATAATAACCGGGGAAATAAAATGCAATTTGTTGCCAAAAAATAAGAGTTTTTTTTATTATTACTATCATTATTATTATTATTACAATACTTCAGTACAACCGTACATTATCTCAGCCAGTAGCACAAAAAATGTCGAGCCTTTTCCTCCAAGCGTTTTTTAATATTTTAGTCCAAGAACCGATCGCACAAATTCCTAAGTCATATCGAGCACAAGAAAAAATCCTTTATATTATGCACACTGTTAAAAATCTGCTGCATTTTGCTGCAACGCACTCCACCGCTTGTATATAATATCTCTATTCCAACCAATGAGAAAGCTCCATTTCACGGCCAAGTAACCATTTTCTATACAAGCAGGGGAGTGCGTTGCAGCTAAATGCAGCAGATTTTTAACAGTGCAAGTGTAGTCATTTGGGAACCTAATGATCCATGTCTGACGGAAGAAAAGTGGTGCATAAGCCAAAAACGAATACCACTATTGGTTGACTCATAGTTTTAGCGCTGTGTTTTCCTGCACCCAGTTTTTCGTGTTTTCATACTTTTAATTGTATGGTAAACACTATGATAGACTTACGAGTGAACCACTAGTAGTATTAAATTTTGGCGTATGCACCACTCCACTTCCGATAGACATGGATCATCATATTCCCCTATGACTACTCTTCCATAATATAAAGGATTTTATTTTCTACTCGATGACTTAGGAATTTGTGCGATCGGTTCTTGGACTATTTGCGGTGTAACAGTAATAATTGCTGAATATCCTTTTATTTTCTAAATTAACTCTTATTTACAGAATAATTAGTAATTTCATAAATAAACGCTTAGAATTTTTCATTCTTTTTCAGGGAAACTGCATCACATTTAACCTGATAGTATTTTTGTTTTTAATGTTTAGAAAAAGAAAAATCCTTCTAGATCACGCTGTGCATATTTTTTTTAATAATCTATATATTTAAGTGACAAGCCTGTTTCCTTAGTCAGTCATTCTATTGGATCGATTTCTATAGTTGTTTTTTAAAATGAAATATAGTTAATACGTAAATGTGCCCATGCAAAATATTTTACAAAATAATTAATTTTTATAGTATGATATTTAACTTTTAAATACTTTTATGAAATTTATTCATATTAGTAACAATTATTTTAGTTTCATTATTGAAGAGACGAAGAAAATAATGGGAACTACCATGTCTTCACGGATGCCATTTTTGTAATCCAATTAAAAATAATTTTTAAAAACTTTTACACAGAAAAGGAAGTTATTATTCAGAACGAATTTGCAATTCACTATTTTATTCATTCCGATGACACTGAGATTAGAGATGCTCATCTCAGACGCCTTCAGTGGTTGAAAATAATGTCATAGTGAAAATGAAATGGTTATGTTCTTTGATAAAGCTAAAACTGCACTTCGGGTGCGTATAAAAGTAAATTTCTACATTTCGACAGCACCCAGATTTGAATTTCAAGTTAATAGCTTGAATGCGTAGATGCAAATTGTAACTAATAATCTTGAATACAAGTTTAAAAATATATTTTTATACTTTGTTTCATAATTGTAATTATTTATATATTTTTAAATAAATTCTCTCAATTGTTCTTATAAGCATTTTCGTTCATTTTCTTTTCTTGTTGAAGGGTTTCTACTCTTATTATTTAAAATATAGCTCAGAATAAATCTTACGGGAACGAGAAGACTAGTTGACAATTTTTTTTAATTTCTTTCTTTTTTTTTTAGGCTGTTTTTAAAATCTAGCCCATTATAACATGTTCATGTATCATTTGAAAATGTATTTAAAAAATAAAATTCCTATCCTAACTTGCTCTAAATATTGTAAAATGCACTTCGCGAATTGTATAATAGTGCCATAGTAAAACATAATCATCATACACAAACCAAACATTACATTTCATTGATAAATTTAAATTATGTATTTACATATAAATAATTGTCATCATTGGTCTAAACTAATTCAATATTCGTGTATTATAGAAGTTTAATTTTGAAAATCATTTACTTTGTAAAATATTCAATATTGTACTCTACGTTGATTAAAAAAGCTCAAAAAATTTAGCTTGTTCATTTAAATTTGCAATTCTTTAAATATCAAAATCTCTTTAAAATAAATAATATTTTGCATTTTACCTATAATTATATTTTTATAAGATTTCATGAAATTCAATATGTTTGTTACTAATATATATATTTTTAATTTTTAATATGTAGAGCATTTTTATTTAACAATCAAATGCAAGTAACTCATTCTTAATGCTTATTTGCTAATTTTGTTTAAAAAAAAATATCATTAAACCCAAAGACAGATACCTTAAAGGTATTAATTAAATTCTGGCAGTTTTTAAATAACTGTATACAAACAAAGAAACTTATATACAATGTATAAATGGCTTAAATTTGAAATTTGAAATTTTTTTAACGTTTTTAGTAGGCAATATAACAATGCGATAAAGATACAGTCAAATGCAATGTTTACTTAAAATATTTATGATAATTCATCTAATATAGTTCAACAGAAGTTATGCGTGAATTTCATTCTGTACGAACTGAAAACTTTGATACGAAATAGCAAAATTTTACTTTGACTGCGATACTTTTAGCTTAATATCTAATAAGTAATTTCTCCAATGGGGCATAAAATAAGAAAACATTTGAATAAACATCTTCTTTGAACTTCGTCCATAGGATACAAATTTCAAAGGGATTTGAAAAGTATAGGATATTATAATATTTATCTTAATAGGAATTAGTTAATTTGGATAAATTCTAAGAATTCCAACTTCCAAAATACTTCAGCTCTTTTAAAGCATATATTAACTCAATTGTTAACATATAATAATTTCTTTTGGGAAAAAATATAAAATAAAATTTTAATTAATTTATTCAGATAAAATTTATTATGGTTAAGGGAGAAAATGTGCAAAGGAAAACTTTTAGAAAATGTGTTGTAAGTCGCGTTTAGTTGTTCTTGATTATTTTTTAAACTACATGTAGGATTTTAAAATAAAGGATAATGAAAATAGAAGTATAAAATTCCATACTATTTGTAATTTTTTTCTGACACATTGAAAAAATATATTTTTATGTTACATAAAAATAGTTGAAACTCATAGTTGTTGTAATATCTTTGAAACAATGAACTCATATTATCACTAACATAAGTTATTTCTTTAAATAGACAATTATTTAAACATTATACAAGCTAATAAAATAAATCATAAAACAAATTGTACGCCATAATGTTCGTAAATATAGCTCATCAATTATGTGCACTGGATAATAAAATGTATACTACAATTAGTAAAACAATATAACAAGTCGTGGAAGATCATAAAAAAAGGGTAAGCTCATTTTTTACCTTTACTATATGATTTAAATGTTACTACTTTTTATCATATAGACCCTTTTATGTTTTTTAATCTTTACAATATATAAGGTTAACTTCCCTAATGGCGCCTGGTGCATGTAATATTCGTCCTGGGTACAAAGTCTTCCAAGGAACCTGTGAACTATACCTCTGGAGGTGTCTTGTCAGGTAAAGGTCTCGTCACCTGACCAAGGTTCTAAATTACGAGACCAACTTAAGTAGCGATTTGCAGTACAAACAACAGGATGTAACGCTAAGCAACCGACAAAACAAAGTATGTTCAAACGAGAAGTAAGTAAGATATGATGACGTGTGAAGCGATGTAATCAGGCTGAGGTAACTCGGCAGGTAGGGGCCTGGTCATCGGTTAGAAAGAAAGA
This sequence comes from Maratus speculifer, assembly GCA_964019185.1. Lineage (NCBI taxonomy): Eukaryota > Metazoa > Arthropoda > Arachnida > Araneae > Salticidae > Maratus > Maratus speculifer. Next base: position 75,254,136 of record OZ025302.1, on the reverse strand, counting down.
AAAGCTTAACTTCCCGAGCAACTCCTATCTGGTAGGCTAGATGTAGATCAATGTGTATGTGTATTTTTTCTTGAACAAATGCCATGTTTCAACTTGGTAAATTTTATAGTGTATAATTCCGACTCAAAATAGGTTTTCAAAACTGCCCCTTAATCATTGTGGAAAATATTGAACATATGAAATAATTGTGAACAAGCAGTTTTAGGAAACTTCATTAACTCTCGTGACTTTAAAAATTAATTGTAGGGGTAAAAACGTATCTTGAGGGTAGTTTTAAATAGTTTTATATGGATCGAAAGTTTCTAAAAAGCGTCACGTTGCAAAAGGTTTTCACAATTTTACCTAAAATAATCGACTTTACTATAAAACTACTTAAATGGATCAATTGTTAAAATGCATATTCTATTTATTCTTAATTGAGAAACTGGATGAAAGAATTGTAATCCTTCCTCCAGTATTCAAACCAAGTTTGTGTAAAAACAATGTTTGAAGGGAATATAGAATCATGTACTTACAAAAAAAAGCAATGTGTATCAAAGGACTACTTTTAGGACTCCCTGTATAAGATTTTTTGTAAAATATGGAAAAGTATATTTATTGTCATGATTTGTACTGGATTAGAACAGATGGATGTTCAGAATATACAATGTAAGCATAAACTTTTTTATTTTATTAAAAAGGTTTTCCATGTGTTCATATATAATTTTTAAAGTTACATAATTTTTTATACTAAAGAAGCTACTAGAAATCAGGATATGCAGCATTAAACTGGAATAATTAGTTAAATATATATTATCTCTTTTACATTCACATTTTGCAATATTTTCAAATAAAACCTTGATTAACAATATTTTTGCATTCGTGACTGCAATAAAAGTACTTAATTTCCATTTGCAACAATGATATTTCTCCTTAATCACAAAAAATATTAAAAGGATGTCAAATTTAAGACAAAAGTTCCGTCCCGAAAATTGCATTCCAAGGCATTATCAATCACAGCTGGAAAGGAAAAAGTGTATAAATATAATTTTAAGTAAACAATAAACCAACGCAGTTAAAGTAGATACTCTAAAATTAAATTTTTTATAAATGTTGCTTAAATATCCCTATTTGTACACAAAACAAAATATGTATTATACACAGAGAATGATTCCATTCACTGAAAGCAAGTATAAAATAATTGTATAGTAGTCTCATATCTTTATTTCCATTGGAATGTATTTTCAGAAATGTGAAAATTGGTTTGGAATAAATTAACCAAAAGGTTAAATTCTATATGAAGTAGAAGATATTAGTCTTTCATTTTATTTTCAACATGCAAAGAAAAAAAAATAAGGTTGTCAAATAAAGTGAAATGGAATTTATAAATTAAAAATATAAATTTTAAAATGTCAATTTTTTCTAATTTGAAGAATTTTAGTGTCAGAAAACTTATTAAAAATCACCTTTTGTGACTTTTAAAGGAAAAAAAAATCAGCCGTGTTTTGCAATTAGTAATTGTTTCCTTTTTCTTCCACGTGTCCTTAAAATAATTCTAAATTTATCAATCAGCATATCCGTATCTTATTTATTTATTTATTTATTTTTAAGAATTATTGATAAAATATTCAGTGTACTTGCAAAATTTTCTTATAATAACATATGAAAAATCTCTCTAAAAATACTATGGTTTCATATTTATTTGCTAGTCATATATCTTTACTTTTATCGAATTTCAGTTTCGAAAATATATCTGGTTTCTTTTAAGTTACACAACATATTAAATTTTATTTTACATATAAGACAAACTACGTAAAAAAAAAAGAAATTAAATTACAAATAAATTTATTCTTTTTAAGAATGTGTAAAAAAATTTCTAAATTAAACAGCAGAACCTATAAAATATAAATACAATATTCAATCTTTTATTCCAACTACCTATATTTGTGAGTTATCCTATATGCAAAAAGAAATAAATGCATGTAATAAAAATCAATATTTAAGTCATTTAAAGTAAAAAAAAAAAACAGTAATTTGCAGTACTACAGAAATACAATCTTCCAAACGTAATATTGAGGACTTATGGGTTTAATCTCAACTAAAGATTGATGACATTTAACGGAATGCATTTTATTGAAAAGAAAATACATTTCTTGTGATTGATCACCTTCAGTATACTTTGATCAGAGTGTATATGTGTTTTATATAACGACTGAACGAAATGTTTCTAAACATAACTGAATCCAATAAAAGTTAAAAAGAGAGAAAAATACGAGAGAAAATCACTGAAAACTCATATTGTTTGTTTAAAACACCAGGTTTCAACTATAAAGTGGCTTTCTTTTTTGTTAAATCTGCGTTATGTAATAAGTATAATGTGTTATGTTCATTTCTCTTTTTTTGACGTTATAATTAAGCTGCTATTTTAAATAAGAATTTAACACCACCTAATTCAAACCGATTGCAGAAATTTATTTCAAGTCAACCTCAAACCCGAAGAAAACCCGACACACTTTAATCCGAAAAAGAAATTGATGACAGTTGATCCATATTTTAGTGCTATTATATACAAATAGGATGCAATTTTAGTTTATATATGAATTCTATATTTCAATTTTAATAATTAGTAAATACTCTCTAATACTTATAAATTTACAGTTTCGTTTTACTTTGTAGAAATTGCATACTTTTATAGAAAACCCTGCAAAGCAATAACATGACCAACATGTGTCAAATCTACACCCCCGACTAGCAAGATTCAAAGCCCAGCACACATTCCTTTTTTATTGCCATCTTAGATTGGTTAATTTACTGATACTATTCTTTTTTCACATATTATATATTTATTTGAAAAATGTCAATTAAAAAAATTAAGTTTCTTGAAAAATAAAAAATAAAAACGGTTTGAGAAATATATTTTTTTCTATTATTCATTGATATGTGTTTTTAATTATATATTGAGATTTTCATTTGTCATGTCATCTTATTAATATATCAAATTCACAGCGGTTTTCACAGATATAATTTTTAAATTAGAAATTTAAATGAAATTAGGGAAACATTTTGTGTCTCTTAGAAAATTCATGCCCAGGGCACAGATCCCAGTTACTTGTGCGAGAGTCAGGGTTTGGGCATATCCAAACCATAAATTGATCCAAAAAACGAACCCATCACACTTTACCCCGAACACGAAGTACATATACCCGAAACATGAATGTGACATGGAAGAAATTTTAATACAAATATGGAAAAACAGATTACACCTATATGGATGTAGAATAATATGGACAATCTATCATCTGAACTTTATTTTTTATGTTGAAAAATAAATATATAATATGTACGATGTTTTATTTTTTCAGTATAAAAGATATATGTACCGTATTTACTCATATTACTGTGTACTTTTTTTTGCAAAAATTTAGGTAAAAACCCTCGGTTCACGTTATACATATAATAATGTTAAAGTACGGGATATAACCGCACGATATATACATGAATCATGAAATGTATTGAAAGAAAAAAAATTAAAACTTGAAAAATGTTATTTAATAGAAGCATTGCTGCATTTTTATTTTGCTCCTACACTTTTTTATAAAATAGCGCTTTCGGCAGCTGCCATTTTTCTGACAGCGTGCAGACATGAAATTCAGGGGGCGATGCCCTCCCACACAATTTTCTATTCGATGTTTAGAAATAGATCTTCACCTTCTTTCCTGGCCTGGTGAAATATTTGTTTCAAAAATCTTTCGAAGGAACTTTGTACTCTATCGGCCTGTATATTATTATTATTTTTTTTTTCAGACTGTAGGACTGGAAGTTATTGTAATGAATCCCCGCATTCCAGGGAAATTACCGGGTGGCATATTTCAGATGTGTATATTGCTGGGACGATTACTGTTTCTAAACCAATAGGAGAGCGGCATTATCACGGTCAAGTACACGCCCACACAGTTTGATTGACAGGAACTCGTGGAAAATTGACGGTGCTAATTATAACGATAATCTGTTGCGGATGAAAGTGAGCTGACTGGCTGAATGGTTAGAGCGTCGAGCTTGAGACCGGAGGATATGGGTTCGAGTCCATCGTGGGCCGAGAGTCCGTTGGTATTTTTATTTTTTAATTATTGGAGGCTGTCTTTTATTAATAAATAAGACATTTAAAAGAAAATATTTCAAACCCTTTTAATATTCTAAATATCGTTCCAAAATGATTTATATATATATTAAACAAATGGGAAAAAAAGTATTCTGCGAAAATATCCGTATACGCAAAATTCTTACTTTAATTTTTATTTATTTATTTATTTATTTATTTCAGGATCAGAGGAAGTATAATTTCTAATTGAAGTAAATAAAATTCAGTCATTTTGAAAAAAAAAATCCTTTGTACCTTTAATTTTTAATTACCAAGTACAAATTCAAACAATCCGAGTACAAATAAATAATAAACACACACGATCAATTGTCCACGAGTTCCTGTCAATCAAACTGTGTGGGCGTGTACTTGACCGTGATAATGACGGTCTCCTATTGGTTTAGAAACAGTAATCGTCCCAGCAATATACACATCTGAAATATGCTACCGGGTGGGACAAATAGGGTCTACACCGGATCCTAGCGATCTGGTGATCTTGTTCCACGTAGGCACAAATAAATAAATAAATCTTTATTTTAATCCATTTAGTCATTCATTCACTTGAATGTCCAATTTATTATGCGCGTTACTTATGAAAGTAAAAAAAAAAAAAATCGCCATTTTTCCTTGTAAAGTAGCGGTGCATATCATACACGCGTACGCGTTATACGCGAGTAAATTCAATACATTTCTGTGCATGTATCAGCATAAAACTATTGAAAATCATTGCAAAAATTTTCGAAATTATAAATAAAAATGAAATTCAATCATTAACATTAAAACTTCATAATTATAAATGCAGTCGAACACTCAAGAGATTTTTTTCTATTCGTTTTAAAAGTAGTTCCTGTGATCTGAACTTAAATGCATTACGTACAAATAGAGGGGGGGGGGCGGTAGAGAAAACAGTACATGCTAAAAGTTGCGTGTTCGTGTTAACGAGGTTTGATTGCATTAATTCTTTTAATTCATTATGCTTATCTTTAAAACATGCTTGCTGGACATTTAAATGTTCATTTAAAAAATGATAACATACGAAAAATCTAAGTTCGAATTCGCGCGGAAACATTTTAATACTCTACAAAAACAAATTAGAAACGTTTTTGAAATTTAGTAACAGCAAAAGGAACTTTGTTTTTATAAGTGCTTTTTAAATCTTGAAAATGTTAGTTTGCGACGTTTATTTCTTGCGGAACTAAAAGTAACAGATAAAGAAATTTTTTCGTAAGCGTGTGTAATAAACAAGTGGTTACTGCAATTTTTACTTGGTACTGTTATATTTTTCTAAATTAATTACAATCCGTCTCATTTCGTTTCACCATTACAAGCCGGTGTTTCTTGTTAGAGGAATGTAATTTTTTTTAGCTAATTAAATTATCTCTGTGAGACTGTTTATTTTTTTTTAATTGTATGCACTTGAAATATTTGCAGCACATTTGAAGTTTTAAAACTGTTTCAAACTAATAATACAAAAGATCACAACAAATCGTAAATCATAAAGTACATAGAGGGAACTGGTGCACATTGATACAGCTTTTTTCTAGGAACTTTTTTGGTGTCCAGAAAGCGGAAATTGCAAGTTATTTTTCCATGTGGTGTCAGCAAAATTTGTGTAGCATGTTATAAAAATGTGCAATCGCTGTTTTAAATATTATTTTTGCAAGTAATTAAAAAAAGTCATTTGTATCAATGTGCCCCATCCCCGGGGCAGATTGATACACCTCATTCGGCACTTTGATCTGGGAAAAATAGAGACAAAAAAAAACACCAATGCATATTTTTCATTGAAAAATAATTAGCAAACCATTTTATATTTATTAATAAAAATTCAAATCGCCCACAATTTATTTGTAAGCAATACTAAAGCAATCAAAATGAAATGTATAATGACCTGATGTTTTGGCTGTTCCTTGTCTGATTTTTGGCTGTGGTAACTTTGTCATTTCTGGCACTTTAACTCCAGAATTATCTTCTTTCTCAGGAAAGATGAAAAATTACCAGATTTTCTGTTTATAAATCGGCTTATAAACAGAAAATAAAGGATAATTATAAGGTACCTGCACCCAATATGGACACCCTAAAGAAAATGTATTTTTTTCACCTCCAAGTACAAGTCATAGATCTCCAAAAATATGTGACCACTATCTTTGGACTATAGACTATCATTATTAAAATTAGCGACCTTGTAATTATTCTGGTATTACTTAAATGATAAAAACAAAAAATGTTTACAAGTGTCCATATAAGTAACACCTGTCCCTATTATGGACAGGTGTTTCCTTATTGATTTTCTACACAGTGTGTATAGAAGAGTCACTCTGCCAAGGGATTTTAGAGATGGGGGAATAAAAAAAATGTATCTTAAAGTATTTCAGAGAAGGAGGGGGGCAGTAAAATATCTTCAACACATGCACTTTAGATGAGAGGGAGGTCATTCTCAGTTTTGGCCCTTCGAACACCCATGTGAGGCCCCTGAGTTACTACTAAATATTATGAAATAATATTGTTCGTTTTGCTTAGATTTATTGCATCTGTCGGCAGAACTTACATCCGTTATTACTCAGTTCTCACAGCATGAACAAATAAGAACTTTTTCATCGTGGGCAGTAAGTCCCACATAGTCCTCATGAACATATCTGACACATGTTATGCATGGCTGCAAGTTTGAAATAGCATCAATACTGCATAAGAAGCAGTACCAGCACTCCTTTGTTGAGGAAGTCATACCAATTGTGCCTGCGATTTCGCCTACAGATATCCTACTGGATGGAGGCTTCTTTTGATTTTTCTGCAAGGGTTTTTTGGAGGAAGATTTTTAGAGAATTCTTCAGATGGCATCTTGCTGAACAAATATTTTACCAATTTGATGCCGTATGAATTCATTGCCTTGTAACGTTGAGTCATCTTCCTTCTTACAATTGGAGTCGATGTGGACATAAGCTGTCCATATTGGGAATCGGGGATAGTTTTACTAAATCTTGTAACAAATAAAAAAGGAAAATATTTTTAAGCAAAATATGCAATAGCAATCGAAAATATGTTTTATTAGCTTTCTAAAATACTCCAACTTTCAACATTTAATGTAATTTTACCAAATCTAATAAGAATTTAAGTTTACAAGTAAGTAAGATCAGCAGAGCTCGAAACAACAAGTTTTCTTCTAAATGGCGAAAATCACGCTTTTTTGCCCTTTCCAGCCTTAATTATCTTTTCAACTGCCTTTCTTCGTGGACATGTTGAGTCATCTCTCGATCAAAATTATAACTTTTAAAATATTAAGGGTGTCCATATTGAGAGCACTGCCCATATACGGTACAAGTACCTTATTAAAAATTCTCTTTATAATATAATTATCCTGTGGTGTTCTGCAGCTTGTTTCTCTTACTTAATATTTCTCATGTCGAAAATACTTTTTCTCCGGAGAATCGATATAAATTTGAGATTTCCCAAGCTGCCGTCTTTTTCTTTTGATAGCTCTTCCTGCACTAGTTGTTTGGTAAATTTTTACGTCTTCTGTTTGCAAAAATACAATAAAATGTGCTAATATATGGAAATTAGAGCTATTTCACTTCAATAAAAACTAATATTAGAAATTTTTGGTGAAAAATAGTTGGATTAATGAGTGTATGGTAAAAATAATAATAAAAGTAATGAAAAAATGAACTAGAAAAGGATTTAGGTTGTATCAATATGCCCCGACATAGAGTGTATCAATGTGCCCCATACAGCCATTTTCAATAAAATGAATCTCAAAACCAACACTTCATAATTTATCTAAAAATAAAGAATAAGGAACTGATAAAGAATAGCTTTATTTGACAGAAAGAGTATTCTTTTCGGTTGAAAATACTGGAATAGTTGTATAATACCATTTCAAATTGTAAAACTCAAATTTAGTTTTGACCTACAAAAACAATAAATCATCTGTCCTATTTCATCAAACTACTGAACCATACCAAACATTTCTGTATATAGTTGAAAGCACTAGCATCACCTTTTGGAGCTGTTGTGAAACTTGTTGTAATGACCCTCTGAGCATTAGAGGTTGTGTATCAATGGTCCCCATTTATCAATGTGCCCCAGTTCCCCCTATATGATGAAAATTACACAAATGACATAAAATGAAAAAAAAAACATATGTTACAAAAATAAAAATTTAAATTTAATTACTTTTTTTACAGTGAATAATACTTCATTTTTTTTTTTTTTTTGTAGTCAGAATAAAGATACTAGAAAATTTATAAAGTTAAATTGTAAATAAATTGAATGGTAAGACATAATAAAAGAGAGAGAGAGAAAAAAAAACTTTAGCTGAATGTACTTCTGATTGATATTACTTTAAATGTAGTATTCAAGAATAACATTTTTAGTCTAAAGATCGATGACGGAAAATGTAGTGTTGATAGAGCTAAGGAAAGCAAAAATGGTGTTTCACAGAAAAGGTTGTGATTGATTGTCACGCGAAATGACGAAATGTGATTTATGGGACGACAGAATTAAATTCTTTTCTGCCCTCCATTTTTTTAATGATGTATTTTACAAACCTGTTAAGTAAATCGATATAAAGTAAATAAATAGATAAACGAGAAAATTTTCGTATAGGTAAAATTTCCAGACAGCAAATAATTTAATTTTTACTCAACGAAAAGTTTATTACGTTAATGCAAAAAAAAAAAAAAAAAAAAAAAAAAAAAAAAAAAGTAAAAAAAAAAAAAAAAAGCTATATGTTTTTGAAATATATTACATAAAACAAAACAGCAAATAAAACATTCTTCAAATATTCGGCAAATAAAGAAATATACTCGATACAAGGTTAATTTAATACTTCTGCTGTTTCCTAAAATAAATATAATAATTTCTATATAAAAAAATACCGTCAAAGCATAACGCGCCAAAATAGTCTTTCCCTCCAAAAACTGTCATTGGAATTGACGCTCCCACCGAGACCGGTATATTCTTTGTGTACATCCGAAAATTGACAGTAGAAACAGAAATTTGCCAATAAATTAGAAAAAATTACAACCTTTATTTATTTTTTTTGGAGGAGGGGGGGATGAAAAAAATACAATTTCAAAGGCTATAGAAAAATTGTAATAATTATTAATTTTTAGCATTGTTTTAAAAGCTGCAGCTGACTTAAATTGAATTAATACGCAGTTTTATGGCATGTTTGCTAAAATGCTGTTTTATTAACCCTTTATCTACCGAATTATGTATTCATGAAAATTTTATGTTCTAAAGCATTTTACGTAAACTGTTAAAACTTAATTAAAAGATTTACATAATCATTTCATAAATTTTTGAATAATTTTAGAAGGATTGAAGGATTTAGAAGAATGTGCAATATTTATAACTCCACACAAATCTTTTATTTTAAATTAATTTCTTAGTATTATGTAGAATTATAAAATGTACAAATAGGATGTTCTTACTATATAATTATAGAAATATTTCCGAATTTAAAAATCCCCATCCCCCTCCCTCAGCGCCAAGAAAGCTGAAAAGAAAACAAAAGAAAAGAAATCATCCTTTTAAGAGCGTTTTTGTTTTGTGTAATCAATAACACTTTTGGAAGAAAATAAAGTAATGTATCTGTAACTCATTCTAAACAGCATTACAACTAATTGGCGTATTAAAAAAATTTATAATAAGTAATTTTAATGATACTTCTAAGTACCGTCGGTAGATAAAGAGTTTTGAAAACTTAATTTTCTTTTGATATATTAGCTGCAAAGCAAGGTTTACCCCGAAGTATTGTAAATGCTAACAGTGTGCTATGTATAAACTAGTCGAGTATAAACGCTTCCATATTGTTAATTATTTATATCACTTTTTTCAAATCTATGTAACAAATACATTTTTTATCCAAGGTCATAGGTCGGGCATATAAACTTATTATAATAACAATAAATTTTTTCAAATTATTGCACATAATAGTCAACAATGTCAAAATAAAGTTATTGCCATGCAATTAGATTAAATATCTTAACACATGAAATAATATACATTAATGTATTTATCCAATCAAATGAAAAAAAAAATCTTTTGATATAATATGTGTTACGGACGTGGATAATTTTTAGAAAGGTGTCGAATAAGGGTTTTTTTTCTTGATTTGAAGACCGATTACAGGAGATACAATGAACATCGATCAAAGGAAATTCCATTGAGGAAATCAAATACGGCATTCCATTGAAAGGTTTATGATTGATCATCATAAGTAATATAAGATCTATGATTTATTGAAGGACACAATTAAATTCTTCTCTTATGTATTTTGCAAATCTTATAAAATGATCGATTCAAAAAAGAAAAAAAAATCGATAAATGCATAAACTATTAAGGTTTCGTAAACGTAAAGATCCTACACTGTAAAAAAAAATTGGGAAAGTTACAAAATTTTTTCTAGTAGAATTGCATTCCAAGAACTTTTTATGTAACGGCAACAATACAAATTCATGTAACAGATGCAGATTTGCACTTTGAATCAAACAAATTTTAAGGTTACTAAGAATTTTTTTGGGAAATCGTATTCCAAGAACTTTTTAAGTGACGATAACGAGCATTATAGATAAAATTTTAGTAAAGTTACCAAAATTTTAGTAAATTCTTTTGTAAAGTTACAGATGGTTTTAGTTTTGCTTACAAATTTTGTAGATTGACATCATTTTCTTGTACAGTGTACACATAAAATTTTAGTAAGCATAAGAGATTTCGGTTAATTTAGATTACTAAGGTTACAATTTTTTTTTACAGTGTAGATAACAAGTAACTCAATTTTATTCAAAAAAAATGCTCCACGTGTAACGGCATTTTGAAAAAGTATAAAAAAGTATCGTTAATTCAAAGTAATACATTACATTTAATTCTAACAGCTAAATAAACATTCTTCAAATGATTTTTAACTGAATGATTTTGATAGAAAATCTAATGATTAAATAATTAATTCAGTAAAATTATTAGTATTATTTTTTAAATAGGAAAATATATTGTCAATTATTGTGCTAAAGCTCACCGAATTTTCTAGAGATACTATCAAATTAAAAAAAGACAGAGTACTTCTTTTAAATGAGACACCAAGTCTCGTAAGAATCAAGGAATTTTGGGGATTTTACGTGTTTTTATAACAGAAATTTCGTAAATTGCTGATTACTATGTTTCAAGATTTTTTTCAAGTAAATAAGGCAAATATCATTTTACAAAATATCTGGTAAAAAAGTGCTTTAACTCTTTTAAGCGAACTTATACTGTATACTTAAGCAATATTTATTTACAAAATATTAATTATGAAACAAGTCTTGAAACATGATAATAAAATTGATTTATCTTTAATGAGGAGACCAGTTTTACTTAAAAGAAGTATGATGTATACCTGTGACTTTTAAAATTTTATTACGCAGGGTGTCCACTCTCAACGGTAGTCATTGGCTAATTCTTAAACCATTAGTCATAGACATATAATTGTAAATACAAAAATGTTTTAAACAGCGCAAATAAATATTTTAAAAGCGATTTGGTCAATAAAAATATTTCTTAAAAAAAAGAAATTTTTTTTTTTTATATGATCACAAGTTCCAATAAATTATATCTAGTAAAATTTTCGGCACTACTCTGTTGTCCCGTCGACCAATTTCGCCAAATTAATAGCCAAATCATACATGTTGATATATAATTTTTATTTTAAATAACGAAAAAACAAATAATTAGTAGAATATTAATAAAAATATTAATAAAAAGTCGAAATAAAAATCACTTAATGACATTTTAAACACATTTATCGTATTTAATGTCATTGAATGTGACATTCACAATCATCCATTATTGGCATTTAGTCTTATAGTTTGGCGATAATTTTTTGGTTGACGGGATAGCCTAGTAGTACCAAATTTTCTTATTACACTGACAAGTAAGACAAGTAAAACCCCATTCATATAACGCTAAATCTGACTGAGTTATGAATCTTTAAAAATACATGAATTATACCACTTTTCTGCACGGGAATGCAAATGAGTTCGACCTGCTTTGAAGGTCATATGCAAAGTGACTAAAGAATTCGTAGAACTTACTTCATGTGCATCTGCGTTTTTAACTTCAACGATCGTAAATATGTTTTTGTAGTTCAAAATTTGGACTCAGACTTTAAGTAGCTTTCAAATATCCGATCAAGGTTAAATTTACCATATTGAAGTAAATCTGACGATAATCTGATATTTTTAATATTTATGGTGGTTATCATGCATTCATACTAATTTTATAGGATAACACTAAAGATTGGAACAAATTGGTTTTAGATTAGATAACTCAAGACGGCGGTGGCTGTTTTTTTAACTACTATTTTTTATCATTGAATCCGGAAATTAATTTTTAACCATTATGTGAGAATTTTTCGCGAATAATAGATTATCAAAGTAAAAAAAAAAAAAAAAAAAAAAAAAAAAAAAAAAAAAAAAAAAAAAAAACGGATATTATAAAATAAGGAAGTTGGTTATTTTTAACTTTCGATAGCTTATTTTTATGTACTTTATAGCTATAAATCTAAAATTGTCCTTCATTTATATCCATTAGTTTTTTTTTAATTCTACATGTAATGAAAACCTGATGCCAAAAAATGTAAATATATTTATTTTATTTTATTTTATTTTATTTTATTTTATTCAAATTTAATCCAAATTGTGGCTTATACTGGGATTTCTACAGCTAAACATCTGAGTTTTTCGATAGGGTGGATGAAGAGGTACAATTTTAACTTTGAAATTTACAATTTGCGAAAAATCTTGATGAGATGGTTAAAACTGAATTTTTTTTTTTTTTTTGATTTAGCATTAAAATTTATATAAAAATCAACTATCAAAAGTTAAAAACACAAAAATCACATTCTTTTTTTAGTATAAAATTTTCGCTATTTTTTAAACCTTAAAATTTACAATTCGCAAAATATCTTAACGTGATGCTACAAATTGAAGGTTATTTTTGGATTTTGTGGTACAGAATGCATAAGAATCAAATGCTGAAAAAACATGATCTAACACATCTTTTGGATGATAGAGAGTAATCTCTTAACATTTTAATATATATATTTTTTTATAAAGAACAGAATCTTTTAATTTTTATCATTTTATTTAAAATGAGTTTGTTTTTTCCCTACATGTTTGTTAAAAATTCAAAAGAGGAGCCCAGAAAACAAGGGGTATAAGTGACAAAATAGAAAAAAATTGCGTTAAGTGCACAGGCTATCTGGAAATAAGTCTATTTATTTGTAGGTAAAGAGTTATGAGTGATTTTTTAATTATGTACTGCGTTTTAAGGGTCAGTTACTTAACTTCTTTCCCAAAACTGTGAAAAGCGTGGAGGCCAAGGGGTATAAGTGCAGTTGTATCCGTTAACGTCTATATAACAGAAGCGCGACCAACGGCATACAAGGCCATTTGCTTTTTTATACATTAAATAAATGCATTTTAACTGCTAACAAGTAAGAAAAATCCTGCGTTAAGCACAGATTATGAAACACTTTCCAACACTCCATGATATCTTTAAAAATCTTCCCTATTTAGGGTAATAAAATGTTACTGTCCAAAGCCAAATATGTATTCTAATACTTTTTAACAGCCTTATCTTTTATCTATCGGTTAATATACACTGTATAATGGGAAAATTTAATTTAGCGAGAAAACGCATAACAGTTTGAAATTTCTCTTTCAGCAGTTTATACTAATAGATGGAAACATACTTGTATACTTTTGTTGATCTTGTAGTTTACCTTGAACCTTTATTATACGCTAGTATTTAGCTAAAATTTAGTTCAATCTAAAACACTCTTAAAACTACTGAAATCTCATTTCTAGAAATTATCATTTATAGGTGACCATGTATAAAATTTTGTGTGTGACCCTGTATATCATTTTATCTATATTTTACTAGCTTTTTTTAGTAAACTGAATGTAGTTCAGCATGGAAATATGACTTATTTAAAAGCAATCTTTAAGTAAATTACTCTCATATTCAGTAACCTTTACGAGATCTTTTGTGTAGCCCTGTATATGAACTACCCATATAATATGTATAAATTTAGTAAAACTTAAAAGCGCAAATCACAATTAAAAAGGCATTTCGTCCATCCATCAATCATGATCGGTAATATACAGTACTTCGGATAGAACATACTATTTGAAATATTTTTTGTATCTTTGTAAATACTGTGTAACTTCGTATTATGCGCGAAATAACTTATTAAACCTCAGTGATGTCTATCATTTTTATTAGACATGAAAATTGTAATATAATTAATATGTTGCAAACAATTTCCTCTTTATCATTAGGTAATGTAAATCTTTTGTGTGGCCCTGTAAATAAATAATAACTACTCTTTTCATCTCCTATTTTACAGAATGTTTATTTTAGTGCAATTCGTAAATGCATATAAATTTTAATATTCGACAAAGTGTAACAAGTTTAAAATTCATTTAAAACGATTTTTCCCATAACCCGTAATGTAACGGAAAACTTTTTATTATCCCTGTAAATAATCTAATTGTGTTAGAAATTTCCTTTGCAATAGGTTCGTGTTGAGATAAACGTGAATAATTCCCAAAAATTTTAAGACAATCAGAATATATTTACGCGAGTTAGGGCACGGACAGACAAATTAAAATCATATTCACTTTTCAATTTTGTTGAAAAGTGTTAAAAAATATAAAATTCTAATGTTTCAAAACTTATAATAAAATTTTAAACCTTCTATTAGAATAAAAGTTTTCCCTTTCATTCATTTATATCAACATTGTTCATATTTTTTTTTGGTAAATTCATTTTTTTATTTCATAATTTTTTCTTTTATAGAATCTATATTAAAACAAAATCTTGTCCTTTCATTTATTAGTATGGACATTGTTCTTAATTTTTTCATAAATGAAATTTTTTGTTTCATAATTTTTCATTTTTTGTGTTCGTTTGGCACTTCTACTCTTTAGCTTCCAAGCAGTTTTCATTACTGCTTGGAAGATACGGGATACAAGTGCCGAATGATGCTAAACATTGCTTGGTTATAAATAAAAAGAAAAATTGGAATTCCACTTTTTTTAAAACAGTTGAAATAAGAGTTCAAATATCACTAAGATATAAGCAAAAGTTTCATATCTCAATTCATTCAATTACAATTTATGTTTAACTTTGTACTCAATTTACTCGAAATCTAAATTTTGTCACTTATACCCCTAGGCTTCTGAGGTCCTCATATATTGCATTAATATTTTAGCATGATTAAATATTTCAAATTTAATTTTACTTTCAACCATTTTTTTATTTTTTAATAATATATATTACTATACTTGTAAATAACACTTTTTTTGCACAACAAAATGCTCCAACATCAAACAGCAATTACTAGGTGAATTTAATGGTAAAATAATGGGACTTTTTTTTTTTACTTGTCAATATAACAGGAAAATGCTACTACATATAAATTATACGACCGGGGGACCGTATAAAGATTAAAATTTCGCAATTTCATAAGAAATGTTTTTATTCATCAATCGAATATATATTGAATTTATATATCGATTTTATAATGTTTCTTTACTTCATTAAAAACATTTTTGTACCTGGAAATATAAGTATATTACTAACGGTTAAGAAATTAGCCATTGGCCACCGTTGAGAATGTACGGCCCTGTATTTTTAAAGCTGCATCTTATTTCTTTAATTATCGGATGTGTTAACGTGCTATTAATGCTATTTTAAATATGAGTTAACTAGCAGGAATAATTGTAAGAAAATGAACGTATATATATATATATATATATATATATATATATATATATATATATGTAATAATATGACGATTTGCTGTAATAATATATAGATTTTCGTCGAATTACATCTTTGCTGTAATAAGAAGTCGATTTACTTGAAATAATAAACAGGTTTAGTAGCCGTAGTTGGTAGCCATGGTATTGTGTTCCTTGGGAGTTTCTCCAATGAGAATAATAAGAAAATCAGTTTTTAGTTCCATATTTTATTAGATCACGCCATAAGTTTTTCCACTTGTCACCCTTTCACAGATCTATCACTACAATATTCGCTCTCCAAGTTACGTCATTTCGGTGTTCTAAATTATCGGAAAAAATGAGACGGGCGACCTAGACGTTCAAGAGGGAGATGCATTCTCAAAGCTCCGAAAACCTAGAATGAACTCCAACACGCACACGGAAAAATTAGCCCCTCCTCAGACTGCGTCAGTAAATTAAAAATCCAATTAGGGATAACTTCGAGGCTACGCGTCAGAAATCATCACTTCTGATTGGTAAACAAGGCGTGGCCTTCCCGTAGGAACTCGATAATGTCTCGCAAATAGATTAATCTGCTAACATATCTGCGCATTAACACAGAGCAGACGATCAATAAAAAATAAAATTAAAAATCTCGATAATATTCTAAAAAGGAAAAATATTAGAAATCGCTTACCGCACTTTTTGAGAAACAAGCAATAGATTATTAATAGGTAATATAAAAAAAGAAAAAGGACTTTAGCTGTTAAAATATTAATACATTACAAAACTAAGATTAAAAAATATGTTCCACAAATTTAGAATTAAAAGCTCAGAGAGAACAAAATGGCGCAATTTTTTATGGCGCAAATTTTAAAAATAATAATTCATTATTCATGTAAAACTCTGTGTTCATCAGGATATTATAACGACCAAATCAATCAGAACGAGAATCATAAAATATAATTTTAAAGCACGATATTTTAGGAAGTAATTATGAAATAATACAAATGTATCGAGCACCGAAAAATAAGAATTTAAAACAAAAATCGTAAAAAATTGCCATAAAAAGTATACTATTTGCTCTTTGATGAATGATCTATCAAAACTCTTGATCTACAGTAATTCATCTGAATCTTTCATATAATGGGGCATAATCTCTAAAATAATTAACTCAGCCTTATTGCGAAATACGTCTTGAGGAAAAATAACAAATAAACAAGAAAAGTTCTTCAAATAGTGGATATGTAATTGTTTAAACACATAAGGTACCCTAGGGTAATAACGACACGGGTTCTACCAATTTTCACGGCTTAGTTTTAGATTGCATTTTTCAAAAAAATATAGGATTTGATACACCAACTCATTGACTATCTATATAAAAAAATAATTTAACAGATATGTATTCATAAAATGTAATGGCGTGATTTCTTCAACAATGCTATTTGGCGTTATTACCCACCTATATGGGTAATAACGCCATACAAACAAAACTATGAAATAAGATGGAATGATTGCATGTAGAACGCCCAATTCTAAAAATACAAATTCTACAAACTTAGAAATTGACAAATTGCATTCTAAGCTATTGAAAATGTTCAATTTTTTGTGAAAGTGTAAGAAAAATAAAGGTGGTGTGTGGGGGGGGGGGAGGAGGTAAAAGAATATCAGACCGTGAGCTTCTTTTTGCTTAAAAAGGATTGTTTAAATAGAATTATTAGAAACATTGCACTGTTTTAACTGTGTTTATTTGAATCAGTATTTAGGATGTAGTTCGGCCACTGTTGGGAATCAATGAGTTTTGCCAAGGATGAGTATTAATGCCAAGGATTGGCGTTGTTACCCCGGTATAGTTAATGAACAGTACATTTTAAACTACAAAATATCTCGAGAAGATATCGGAAATCTTCTACAATATTTTGGAAGTACATGAAATGCACTATAAATTTATGTAATAAATAAAGTGTTTCCGGGTAAACAAAATAGTCTTCACATCACAAAACGTTTCTCCCAAATTTTAGATCAAGTGTAAATTTTAGTTGTTTGTAGAAGCAATAGGACCTACAAATGGAAAAAATGAACTTTAAGCTGTTTTTTGAGATTTATATGATCTAAAACACTTCTGCGCAGAGCACATGGGTGTCATTTACTGGATTAGTCCATAATTATGCAAAATATTAGCACTTGGCGTATAGACCACCTTATAAAGTATTGCAATCACTAACCTATAATACTTTAATAGGCAATATTTTATAGAATGAAATATAAGTTCTAATTAAGAAGAATCATTCCTTTATTCGACAAAAAATTGCGAGAATATCGATATTCTATTTTTTTCCTTGAATTATACTTTATTATCCCTAAAATATTTTGATAAAATTCCGGTATAGTCTAAGTAATATAAATTCAGTTTAAAGCTATTTTTATCACTGTTCCTTTATATGCTACAATCCGCTAAAATATTTTTTTGACGAAATGGGATGTTTAACCTGATAAAACTATTAATAATATAATATTGTTCAACTGACTCGACTTTTGGGGTTATTCCCTATATTCTATTCAATAAAACAAATCAGATCTACAATAATGTACATTTTTTATCCATAAACATGTAAATTGAATATAATATTTACTGCAGTTTTACACATTTGATTTATTTGCAAAACTAATTTTCTCCAAAACTAATTAACTTATGATGAATCCAGAGCTTAAAATTACACAGCACGCTTCTATGAGTAGCTCAAAAATTAGCTCAAAATGCTCAAAATTGAATGTTGAAAAATACATTTTATAATTTACTTACATTTTATCCCACCCCATAAATAATAATAATATTAAGTTAGAACATTGTTATGTAAATAAACAATGTGTTGATATAATTATAATATTTCATTGAGTACTTTATCATAATGCTAAAAGTGCATTTAAAAATTTAAAAATTTAAAAAAAAATTCAATGGGTCCGAACCGTTTAAAAGACTAACCCTAAACATTTTGTCGCACACACACACAGTAAACTACTTCACGCCAGTCGGTATTATTTAGCAACAAGAGAGTGGCATGGGGGAGTTTTTTGTTCTGTTTTGGCAATCTGGTGATTCCACATTAATTTTTAGCGCCAAAGTTGCCGATGCCAGTCACTTTGTAAACGTCCTTACGATGCTGTACTAAAATGTTTAACTTTATCCTGTAAAATAACTACGCAGAATTGGTTGACTATTTTTAAAATGGATAGTTGTGCTCTATATACTACCTCTGACAATAAAGTTCCGTGAATGAAATCAGAACGACCGATTCGATAACACTAAGGAAACAAAACGCTGCACCTGCATAGAGGCAAGTGTAAACCATCTTCCCCCACCGTTGTTCAGTTGAGCGTCGTTTATGTTCTGTGTAATACGTGCTTTACTAAGTGTTTGTTCAGTGTGTTGTTTCTTAACTGAGAACGGGAAAATGAACGTACAAAGATAAGTTTAAAGTTTGGTTTTAAGCTTTGCAAGACACCGAAATAAATTCGTGGGGGATGGTGCGAATTGAACACCTACCATACTCACCAGATCTCAATCCCCCAGTCTTCTTCCTATTTTCATGACTCAAACTCTCTTTGAAAGAAATTTGACCATAATGCTGACATCCAACGAAACGTGACGAAGTTTTTGAACTTCATCCCAAAAGAAGACGTCTTGCGAATTTCCCAGGACATGTATAGCAGATCTCAGCGGTGCATAGGAGATGACTCTTTTGAAGCATGGAACGGTAACTTTCATTAATATTTCATCTACATTAATGCTACAAAACTATTTACCGAACTTTACTGTCAGAGGTAGTATTAACAACATATTCAAATTTATGTATGATTGCTGAATTTTGAATAAAGTTAGAGAAAAGAAAATAGTTATGGAAACGAAATTATAACCACTACACTATTTCTTAAGACCTTTCTAAAGGTGACCGAGAAGAACATAATGTTTTACAGACTTGATTTTCTTATCTAAGTTGTTCCTCTCTGGCAATCTTAGGCAATCGAAATAAAATCATAATCTTTTTACACTTATGAATTCAAAGTGGGTTAACCAAGCACAACAAACGTGAACATTACGCAATCTCAAATCTGAAACTTGACATTAAGTAAAAACTAATAGACAAATTACGTAAATTCCATTGCTCGTAGATAGTTTAAAATATTAAAAAGAAGAAAATTAGAAATTATAATAACAATAACAAATACTAAGATGATAACAGCAATGCAACAATACAACGAAAAAACATAAACGAATAAACAACACAAACTTAAGACGAAGGAATTCTATAACTTCCTTTCTTTTCAATAGAAAAAAACTATTTTTCATTGTTTGTTTAAAAATCCAAATCAGTTGTTAAAAAATAAAATCAGTACATACTTAATTAGATAACTAGTAGGTTTGTGATAGTATATGCAAAAAATAATCTAGTAAACCGTTATTTTAATAACGAAGGAAAATGAATTTTAAACAGTGAAAAATACTAAAAGTTTTATTTATCATTGTTCTGTCAGTGCTTTATTATTTTAAGTAAAAGGAAAAGAAATTAATTAAGCACAACTTTCTGGTGGAAGTTTGGTATCTTGTAAAACATATACGAATAGAATTGAAAATTTCTAAATTTTCCTGAAATTTGGGAAATTTTTTAAGTTATTAATCGTTAAATCATCTACATTAAAAAGATATTATTTCAATAGTATTCGTAAACAATAGAACTTTAAAATATTTAAGCAAATTTTCAAAATTATTTAAAGAAAATAATTTAAAAAACTATATTATAGCTGTCTTGATGTTAACAGTTTTAAAGAGAATTTTTATAGTATCACAATATGCTGCAATTTAACATTGTTATCAAAAGTACCTTTTATTTTCTTTTAGCATCTGTTTCCATGGAAATAACTAACACCTGTAATGCGTATAAAACAAGGAAGTTAATTATAATATATAATGAAAAACTGAAGTTGGTGCTATTGAAATTGTATAAGTCCATTCGAAATATTATTTATTAAATAAATAAATATCATGCTATATCTTTTCCTAGAAATGCTGATTTAATTTAAGATAAAGTTTCCTAAAATAGTATGCTGGCGATAAATTTTGATATGCTTGCTGTTTTCCATAAAGAAATATCTAGTCTAAGACATTCGGATTTTAATTAGAAAACTGAGCTCTTAGTGTAACAGAAGCATTTAAATAACAAGAAAGCTAGAGATGAAAATTTCGTTATTCTTAAATGTTATCTGGAAAGATATTTTGTTAACTACGCAATTGAAATAGAACGCATTTTGCTTCTGAAAAACGAATTTATTTTTTATGAATAGTTTGAAAGATTTAATTAGATCGTAAGTTTTCAAAAGATAATATGATATGAAATACATGAAAATGAACAAATTAATAAGAAATCTAAAGTTCAAGTAAATGGCATTCTAAACAATTTATTAAAGGAAATAGAATATGTATTTAAACAATGTGCCGATAATTTATGACAAGTAATGTAATTGAATAAATAACATTTAAATAGTTAAAGTAATTTTTGACATTAAATCAGAGAAAAATTCAGAAAATTAGGGAATTATTACAATAAAATTTGATTTGTGTATATATTTTTTTTAATAGATATTTTAATTTAGATATTTTGTTTCTCTTTCGCAATATTTAAAACTGTGAATATTTAATATTCTACCCATTTTATTGTTGTTTTGAAATTTCGTATTTATAATTTCTGCAATTTGATATTTACACACACACACACACAAGCATATATATATATATATATATATACACACATACATATGCACATATTATAGATAAACATTCAAAAGTTATTTTAACATAAACATGCAAAAAATAAAGAAATAGAAATTTATTATTCAAGAATTTTTTTTATAGATGGCATAACTGAAAATGGAAGATAATACTGTTTAGTATTATTTAATATAGTATAAACAAAGGTTATAAATATAACAGTATAAACAAAATGGGCTCTCTAGAACCGAAAGAAAAAATGACAGGATTTTGCAATATTGCATTTCCATACATCTTTTTACTTTCGAATTTTATAGCTTTAACAAAGAAGTACCAATCATTTTTATTAATTTGATTAAAAAATTACCATACTACGCCTTTTAAAAATCAAGATTCAGCTTATGAATTAATATTTTAATTAACAATTATTTAGAAAGTATTCTAAACGATAGGAAATGAACTAACTTTTCCGATTATCCCATTTCTTTTCCATAGTTTTACACACTGTAAAAAACGGATGATTTAACGGAAATTGAACTAGTAATCGCAACGCCCGTTCAATTTAGTGTTTTTTAATGGAAAAATTTCCGTATATTCACGGAAAAGGGAAAGCTTTTTGGAATTTATTGATTTTTTTTAACTTAAAAAACCCTAAATTGTAATGGTGTCCAGATTACCAGTACATTTTCCGTCAAATCGTCCGTTTTTTTTCTTTAAGAGTGTATGCGTTTTGTTTAGCCCTCCACCCCCGGTATGCTATTACTTTCGTTCAACTTTTTAAATGTCGCCTATAGAAAACCCCCGTTCGTTGTATAAGCCAACAGTAAAGGAAAGCAGATGTAACATAGTACAAGATAATTTCTATTGTCTTTTTTTTTCATTTTTAAGCATCGCACATTTTTAATTTCCATACCATCGTGTAGTGAATAAAAAATAGTTTTAAATGCAATTAGTTTGAAAACCGCATCGCAATTTATTTTTGAAATATTATTTTTTATAGTTTTTTACGCTGTTTTTTTTTCTTTTTGTTGCCAACTCACGTATGGGAAAGTTGGATAAAACCGGGAAACAGGCTTTATGGCTTTATTTTTGACGGTATCTTGCGGAAACTTCTAGAAATACTTCTAGGCGAGTGACATGCCAGCTCCCGGTAAGCAGAAGTAGTGTAAACCAGCTCATTTCGCAGTAGGGATTTTTAAAAGATTTCACATGACAAAGTTAGAAATTCGACGTTTGCAATATTACGTTACCAATCCTAAATACCTAAAGATTTGGTTTAGATAAGTATAACGCATGATAGTCTATTATTTACTTGATAATTTAGCGTTTTGTATTGATGTCTACGAGTTATCTCAACAACACTATAATAATATTTCCTCAAAATTGCGTGGTTGGATGAAACCGGGATGCAGATGGTCGGACATAACCGGGAAATTTCCAGTTGTTCTTCTCGAGGTCTGGGAAGAGCTTTCATCTTCCTTTGCAGTCTCACTACACGATATAAAAACTATTCCAGTACAAACGGATCCAAATGCAATCAGAAAACTCTGATAAGCGACAAGGGAAAACAGCTATCCTTATTTCAACTCCCTACAAATTGGAACTCGACAAGACGAAAATGAAAGAATGGAAAACCAAGAGAAGAAGAAATTAATCCTGAAGCAAAAACTTTCCATGATTACAAAAAAAGTGGAAAAGCTGATGCGATGTTTTTTGCAACGGCAATTATATGAACAATCTAAACTTAAGGAGAGTTATATATAGTGCCTTAACTGCAGAGGCTGGGCATATGAAGCATGCAGCAATGCTAATAAAGAAGATCGAGTATTCATTTTTAAATTTATTTTGCCTAACAATTTCAACTCTTAAAGAATATTTAAAGTCATTGTTATTTTATGTAGATTTGATATAAATTCACATTTTTTAAGTATAAAATGTCAATTTTGCTTCAATAATAGTATTATTGCAAAATTACAATGTACTTTTAATTATTTTTTCCAATTCCCGGTTTTGTCCGACCTGGTCGGACAAAACTGGGACATTGCACATGCACACATCTAGAAAAAGTGATGTTATGATAAATTTTGAAAGTTTTATTCACATAGTGTGCAATAATAAAAATAAAAGCATTAGGGTCCTGGTTTTATCCATCTTCCCCCTACGCCATTTCTGTAAAAAGTAAAGGAAAAATAGTTTAAATGTAGTAGATTAATATGCCATATTTTTTGCTTTAACAACTGAAAAAAGAATTATGTGCTATTTCGAAAAAATATAACTACGTGAGTGCCCCTGGAAAGCAAGTAGTACACCTGGAAACACACATTAATATATAGCTTTTTTTTGTATTCGAAGTCGATGTGGAGCAGAGAATAAACATTTGATTCTGCTTCAGATTAGACAAAAAAGCTACGGAACATCATACATTTTAAACAAATGAACAGAAGCGAAACATTATCCACATTTCACGTAATTTTGGAATTCCTCTCTTTTCTGGACGGCCGCGAATGTGAGAAATTTGAAACGTGTATTGGATGGCTGCATTCTGCATCGGGAACAGAAAAAATTGAGAATGTTTGTGATTATGTGAATTCGTAACACAGATTAACAATTAGTATACTCGCCAATGAATTGAATATTTTAAAGGAGGTGGTTACCCAAATTTGGGTAGCACAAGGACGAATTTGAGACATATTTGAAAAATATTTAAGATTATCGAAGCCACCAGAAAATCATTGACTTCCACGTTAAAGAGCATTCTGGAAAGGGCTTTAATTTTTTTTCCGAAAATTTTACAACCGAGCACAGAAATGTATTTCAACAGGTAGCAGTTACTTCGAAGCAATACTAAATGTATATTTATTTCATATTATATTTTCAGGTGTTATTACATGAGAAAGGGAAACTAATGGCCTCACCTTGTAGCTTTTATATATATATTTTTTTCTTTTGGCTAGTTATCTGAGTTCAGTCGAAATATCTCATAATTTCGGGAACATTTCACTTATAGATTACTTACGCTACTATAATTAAAGTACTGCTCATAATAAAATAAAAATTTATATTATGAAAATAAATAAAATTAGTGCATATTTTTATTGTTTCTTGATTTTCTAAAGCTGTTTTAAGTATCCCTTTCTAAATACATGTTGTCTACAAAATCTGATTCGAGCTTTTATTACAAAAAAGTGAACTGCTATCCATGCTACTTTTTTATTAAATACTAAGCCAGTGAATTCATTTCATTGTTTTAATGTGGAGATATACATGGAAATACATTGCGATACAAAAATAAAACATATGGAATGTATAATACACGAAATAGACACACATATGGACAAAAGATAAACACCCAACTTTAGATAAAGATAGGAAAGCTCGATAAATAGTATAAAAGAAAAACACCGGTATTTTTTATCTTGTTCTGATCCTTGAAAACAATGATGTAGATATATAGGTTTATTAATTAATGAAAAAACTGAAAATTCCACTATTTTATGTTAAAACCCTAGATAATGACTTTAAACTAGTAAGTGGCATCTCATCAAAAATCTAACTCAAATAAGCATTTTCTTGTATATTTTACAAAGTAATTTCATCTAGTGGTTCCTCATTAATCTTAAGGCTGCTTGTCACTTAGTTTCCAAATTTTTGTCCGTGATGTTAAAAAAGAAGTTTGAAATATTAATTTCCGCAGAAGATATTTTAAATTTAAGAATACATGAAATGCACATGGATTTAGCATTTTCTGTCAGTGAATGACGTGCTGACAGTGAATGAAGGAATTCTGTCAGTGAATGACGAGCAGACTTAACCCTAGTAGCAAACCAATATTGGTCCAACATTGCGCCAATATTTCATTTATCATAAATATTGCCAATAAAACGACAATGTTGCTCCAATATTCGGATGTTTACATTTTGCCCTTATTTTGCCAATATTTGCAGTCAATATTATGCCAATAATGGGACTTCATTTGAAATATTGCCAAAAAAGGCAATATTGCACAAATGTTGGTGTTTCATTGGAAATATTTCCAATGAAATTCCAATATTTAACCAACATTGGCTCTTTATTGGCAATATTTTCAATGAAACCCCAATACTGGCATAATATTGGCTGCATATATTGGCTAAATAAGGGCAAAATGTAAACATCCCAATAATGGAGCAATATTTCATGACAATATTACGCCAATGTGCCAATATTGCTCCAAGATATAGCCATTATCCGATATTGTTTGGCTACTGGGGAACCGTTAAAACTTATTTTAAAGCTAGAGAAAATCATCTTTAAAGCGAATCATATTCGTTCCAATAAAAAGTGCTCGCTCGAAGAGGTGATCATTTAATTGAGGTTATGTTTAAATCTAGATTTTAGTTGTTGAAAAGAGGTAACAATTAATGTTACTAAAATTTTATTTTCAACTAGGAAAACTATATAGTAGTCGTAGTATCTAGACAAAAGTGAATTACATAGGTTAATTATTACATAGTTTTAAAAAAACTTTGATTTTAAGCTTTGATATTTTAAAACTTGCCTTTTCAAGACCTTATGAAATTCAGAAAATGAATACATTTTTTTCTTTTTGGATGGGAACAATTAATGACGATTTCCTTATTTTATCTGTTTCTTTAAGAGTTTCCTGACTGAATAGGGAAGGAGCGATTATTCACCGTCACTCTTAATTCATCATCAAAGTTTAAGTTATTGCCTAAAAAGTTCAAAAAGGAATCAAACTCTTAAAATTTACCAGAATAATTAAAAAAATTTCAATTTAACAAATTACGATGACTATTTTTAAAATGATATTTTCAAAAACTAAAATTCTAAAGTCTTATAAATAAATTCTATATTTAAATTAATAATAATAATAAAACATCATTTTTATGATGATCATAACGAGTCATATATTACGTGCACCATGCATTAAATATTTATTTTCCTAGAAAAATGATAACAAAAATAGTAGTTTATACATGTACAAATTTAAATGTTTAAAATGTACATTTTTATTTGATTGAGTTAATCAGACTGCCTTCTGGACGACTCATATTACGTACGAGATGGATTAAATATTAGTATTCATGTACTCATCATTAATAATTTTTACGTGAATTTTCAGTTTTACAATTTTCCAAACTATAAATTTTTAAACCATTAAACATCTCACATTTACATTTTTATACCGTTGCGTTGAGAAAGAAAGCACTTTTAAATAAAATTTGTTTGAAATCATTATTTCAATTTGTTTACAAATTATTATTTTGATTTTAAGTTTGTATTACTTTTGCAGTCATCTTGACAACAGAAGTATTCCCTTTTTGGACATTAAATATGGACCAATCAGAAAACGAATAATAATAAAAAAAAAAGAATTTGCGGAATTTAGCAAATAAAAAACATTCAGATATATGACAGATTTCCGAATTCTCTACTGAGGACAACAACCATTTTCCAAATAATAAATAAATAAATGTAAACTAAATTTAGATTATAAGTTTGATAAATAAAAGCACTCCGGAATTATTTAATTAGTAAAATATTCAGCAAACGACCAGGAAAAAACGGAGTTCTTTTTTTTTTTTTTTTTTTTTTTTTGGAGAAATTGGCTGCCCAAAAAGAGAATCATACTGAAAGGATTTTTGAAAGGAGGTTAGGGTGGAGTTTAAAAGCCATAATTTTTTTATATTATTATTTTTACAAGTCTCACCCTTTTATTTTGTTCCTTTTGATACAAAAACTCAATAAAAAAGTTTGAGTAATAAACTTTAATATTTAAAGGTAGTTCAATGAAATCAAAATTTATAAAATTAGAAAAAATTAAGAATATAAACTGTAGAAATGACAAATGTGTACTTGCATTTTTTAAATGGTTTAATTGTAGCAATGTACTTAATTTACTGGATAAATAATTTGCTTTTTATTTTATGTTAAAATTTTATTGCCCTTGTATAGGTTAAGACAGTTTTTTCTTGCTATTTGGGTACATTTTGCGGTCATCTTTAATAACTTGTAGTAGATATTGTAGTTGCGTTTCATCATGAGTTATCAATCCAATTTTTTCCTAAATAAGTGCAACTGCACGTTCATCATGGTCATTTATTCATTGTATGGTTTTTATAATGTTTTTAAACTCCCAAAATTAGGATCAACTGCAAGATATCCAGATGAAAATCCCAACAATTGAAACAATATCATTCACATGGCTGTAACGAAATCTTCCAATTTTTCATTTTTGAGTTAATACAAATCTACATTGTGTGGCTTGGAGTAATTTTGAGCTGGTTTTTCAGTATTAGTTTCATTCTGTAAAACAATAACAATGCGTCTTTTGGTTGGTAACGTTACACCGATCTCAAATGAAACTAATCCAACAAGTCCTTCTGAGAAATACTACAAGAAATTAGCAAATTTAGGTGATGATGATCTGGAAATAACTTAATGTATTGATGAGTATTCAAGTAGAAATTTTAGCAAAAACAGATAATTGTAAGAGGCACATGAAGCTTGAGGGCAAAAATCTCACCTTTTAAATATATACAGACCGTAAAAACATATACATCATTTACACCTTCTTCCTCTTTTGACATCAGTTTAAATTAAATACCGTATTTACTCGTGCATGAGGCGCACTTTTTTTCCAAAAAATAGGGCAAAACTCCTAGGTGCGCCTTATACACGGAATATTTTTTTTTTACTGCAGTCTAAAGATGAACAAGAGCATATGAAACAAGAAATTATTCAAAGAAGATATTAAAACTCAGAAAATGTTACTTAATTGAACTATTACTGCATATTTATTTCATTCCTTGCAGTTTTTTATACAACAGAGCTAACGACATTATCTAAACGCTAATTAGCACTTCTCTTTACCGTCACTAATTCCTATATCCCGTCATTCTCTTACAACCCGAAGTCTAAAAATGCATTTTCGTTTTGTTTTCTGGTCTGGTGTAATGTTTGTTTCAACTTTTTTTTACCGAAATTCATTTGGTCATTCTTTATTAGCGTATCAAATTTATGGTGCGCATTATATACGAGATTTTAAGAAATCGCCATTTTTACTTGTAAAGTAGGGGTGCGCCTTATACACGCGTAAATACGGTATCTACATTTTGTGACAATATATTTATAACATTACATTATCAATTGACATTATCAATTGATTACATTATCAATTGAAATTCTGGGATCGTATTTGTAAACATCAATGAAACTCCTATATTCTTGAAAACGTTCGAATAGTGCGACTTCAGATAAAGTTTTGACTCCTACACATATTTCAAACACAATACAAATTATCAGTCCTCATAATGTGATACCTGCAAGCAAGTGACAAAAGCTTTTTTTAATTGTTTTCTTCTGTAAGAAAATATGCAGTACAATTATAATCAGTGTTTGAGCTTGTAATGTCGATACATATTGCTTGAATATTATCTGATATTCCCCAGTCTTCAATATTGCCAAGTATTCTGCCTGAGCTTTTCTTGAGCCAGATGTTGAACATTCAGTAGTAACATATTTCCCAAAAATCAATACTAGCAATCGATAAACCTTTTTTTTCAGTCCAATCATACATTAATTTTCCATCCCAACGGATGTGAAAAGTAATGTTGCTTTGAAACCTTATTTTTATTTTTTCGTATTTCTTAATTCTCTCAAACATTGTTTGTCCACGAATTTTTTCTTTGTTAAATATATTTCCTTCGATAAATATATTTTAAAAGATGGAATTTATTTTTCTTTGACATAGCAAACGAGCACGTGAATATTTATCATTGCTTATACATTAGAAACTTTCCCATCATTGAGCTACCTATAAATATTGTTCTAATGCATTTATATTTTGCCTGATTTATTTTTTTTATAAAAAGGAACAAATTTACAATTTGAGAAGATGACATTTTCAAACATAAAAAATAAGCTCCGCTCTAATGGAGGTATAATTATTACTTAGCCTATGGAAAGAAATTTCGTTCCATGAAAAAATGGTCGTTCAGGGAAATGGTATCACAGGCAGCATTTACCGTATTTCTTTTTCAAAAAAGGTTTGGTGTCAGTTACCAGAGATATTGACCATATTTAAAAAAATATATAATTTGCAATAATACAATCCATATTTCCTCGAAACAAACTCTCCAACAAGAATATATATGCATCTTACAATACGTTCAAAACAAAAATGAAATTAATTTAAAATTTTCTAATAACAATTTTAATGAAAAAGACAGTTTAGTCGCTAGTATCAGAAAATCACCCTACTGCCGAAATTGCATTACTTTTTGCGCATATATAGTTTTATTTGTGCTTGTTTGAAATCGTTAAATGTCTTCGAGCATACCCTGTATATCCCAAATCATAAACAATACACACTTTCAGTTATACATTCTTGATCAAGTTACGTGAGTACCAGTCATTGATCTTTTGCGAAGAATGTAAAATGTCAATGAAAAGAAAACGGATTTTATTAATTTTTCTATTTATAAATGCTACCTGAAATAAAGACAAACTTGATTTCGTGACTGATACAATAACTACAGATGTCTGTAGAAATAGACTAACATGAAATATCAGAGTCATTAATATTAGTTTTAAATGTGAAAGTCATTGTTTTATTGTAAAAGTTTTTTCTCTCAACCAGGCAATAAAACTAATAAATGTCTCAAATTTTGTTGCGTGTATTTTATAATTAGACGCTTATAAATGTGTCTTTTTTGTATGTTTGCATGTAGAGAGCGTATTTCATTATTAAAGGTCTAATTCTTTGAACTAAAATAGTATATTCTTGATTTCGTTCAAGCGAAGACTTGCAAAATGTGTTTATTTATATATTTCTTACTTTCACTCTTAAAACGAAAGAGCTGATTTGGATTCTCATGAAAGAGCTGTAATTTTTTCGATCATAAAAGAGTTGTTTTTCAAACGATTAAATCTTCTTGATCTAAATTGGTTATTTAAATAGCTCAACTTCATTTAAATTGGTTAAAACTCGAGTTATTTCAACTCTTTTTTGAGAAGCTGCCTTTCAACATTGAGATGAGTAGATTTCAGATCAACTTAAGCTATTTTGTTGCTGACTTTTTAAGAGAGTTGACAACATGCTCTTTTCAAAATTAGTACTTAAAAATAAACGTTTAAAAAAGAGGCTATAAAAATTTAAAATCTGCTTTTAAAAATTAAATAAATGTAAAAGTAAATGTAATGTACAAGCTAATATACTGGGATCAATGAAAAAATATTTTTTATTTCAATATTGATGCAGAAAGTTGACTTAAAAAAAATTACATGAAATAGTCATTATGCAATGGATTTAGATTAAATTTAGAGACGACATTAGATAAATTTTCTCTTTCAATTTTAGTGTATGGCAATAAATATATTGTGTGAAATAATGGAACATGTCTTTTTTTGAGTATATAAAAAATACATATATCGATATATGTACATATAAAATATAAATAAATTGCATGTTATTGCGAGCAAAAAAACATATATTTTTACTTTATTTTTTACTTATAACTAGTGTAGCCCAAATCTGTTAATTTTTCCCCCCGAAATTCGGTATTCTCACGAGAAGTTTTTAATTAGATATTAAAAACTTGCAAATATGGGTTGTGTAATATTTTTTAGCATTTGGTTATTTATTCTTATGTAACTTTTAGTGTTTAATCTAAAAATGACCTTAAACTTTTAGCATTGCTTCAAAACCTTTTGCATGTTGCAAAAAAATGAAAATTTTAAAATAACGAGATATTGTTCAAATCTGATAAAAAACTGAGTCGTATTTTTTCATAATAATTTGTTATTTTTTTATGATGTCGTTAAAGTTAATTACATAAAATTGTTGTTCCTTAATCATCTCTAAAGCTGAATTCTTGAAACCTCCACAGAGTCAATGAACCTGATTAGTAAACTCCTCAATTGTTTAGTTATAATAATGCGCAATATAAGTCAAAAAATTGAATCGTTATTTTTTAATGTGTCTTACATTTATTTTAAAATATCACATTTTAGCTTTTTCGACTTTTTATTTATTTTGACATTTTTTATTTCCTCAAAATTATCACATGATGGTAGAAAAGAAGGTCGTTTTTTGTATTTAGCGAAAAAGTATTATAAGCATCAGTTATCAAAATTTGTAAAACAAACCAGTCAAACATTCGTGTATTTTTACTTTTTAAGAAAGTAAAACAGTGCTGTACAGTTGAGCAGTATTCAGGGATTTCCTAGCTGTATTGAGCAGAACATGCAGTCTTATAATTGAGATGTCTTATGTTATTGTGAACCATTAAAAAAATAAATATAGTATAAACTATTTAAAAAAATAAACAGAAAAAGATATAAAAATAAAATAAAAAATTTAAAGTTGGGGGACAAAATTAAATTAGATATTTGGTCTTTAAGTCTAAGTCAATTAAGTTAATGGAAAGAGATTAAAGTCTATAGAAAAAGAATAGGACAATCTGTAATTCTTAAAACTATTATCTAAAAGAAAAAAATAAAAGTTAGCAATTGTTCAGAAATCGCTCTCACCAAGATAGGCATTGTGAAACTAGACTTTCTATTTATGAATAAAATATAACAAAATATCTATGCGAAGTTTTCCGATGTGAATTTCAAATTTCTAAATAAACGATCCGCAATTTTTTAACACTGATAATAAGTGAATATTTGTAAGATGTTTTATTTTAAATTATAGAAAACAAATATGCTAGATTGTATAGTTCACTTATCAAAGCTTTCTCTAAAAAAATACACTTAAAAATGACGATTTTGCGGAGATTTTACTAATAATCAGGGAATCAGTACAACTTAAATTTTTTTGCAGAAAATTCCAGGGAAAAACAAAAAGAATTCTAAAATTTACGGGAATTTTTAGGTTAAAACCAGTGAATGGTACAGGAGTAACTATTAGGCGTAAAACCTCCGTAAAATCATCCCTTTTTTGCATTGCAATGCTGAAGGATCAGATTACAAATATCAAGGAATCATAAATTAGGAAGTTTGCAACTGTGTGTCTAGTTGTAAAACCAGCTAACAACTCAAAAGTGAAAAATGCGTTTTTTTTATGTTTTATGTAAACGTTTCTACTATCTGAAAAAAATGACAAAGCATGGAAATTCCCTGTATTATATGCGTTTGAAAATCGCGGTGTGCTGCAAAACCGGCGAAATGCTTCAGTCGGTGTGTTTTAAAAGCGACATATCCATATCCTTAAAACTGAGCTTTTGACACATTCATGCTTCAACAAAGAACTTTTATTTTAATATATACTTTAGCTCTTTTCTTTTTTAATAAAAATTGGCTTTTATTAAAAAGTACTTGTAGCTACCTTGTGAAAATATATACTAAAAAATGTGATTCCATATCTGCACAATTTTTACGAACAAATTCATCATTAACGAATTCACAGCTCCCAATATGGCTATGACTATTCTTTAAATACCACTATTTTGTAATAAAAATGGACATTTTTTTATTAATAAAATCTGTTATCTAATATATTATAATATCCATTATCTAAATATACATTCAAAACAAGTAACCAAACATCATTTACTTTCATGAGCGTGAAATACTTTCACAAGCATAATCATGAGCACGAATTTTCATTAAGATGGTTTATTGTAAATAATAGAACAGGAAAATGTTAAATTGTATTATTTGCATGAATTTGATTGATTTTTTTTCTTTAAATAAGCATTCGTATCATGCTTAAAGTTACCATATACTCCTAAATTAAAAAACGTGTTGTTGAAATTTAAAAATTTTACAATTTTATTTAATCGAGTACTTAAAAACATTATAATATCAAATATCTAAGTACAGTCGACTCTCGTTAATTCGAAATCGGATAATTCAAATCTTCGCTTAATTCGTACTAAACATGAAGTCCCGAAATTTTCAATCGCAGCATAACATTAAAATTTTTCATTAATTCGAACTCATTTTCTCTTGACTTCGTTTAATTCGAACTTTTGAGAATTCCGATTTTTCATTTTTCTTTTCTTTCTCACGGATTTCAGACCATTTGAATAACTTTCTTTCTTTGATTTTTGTGAAAATTGTTCTGAACGAGTATAATCCTATGCATTTCCACTTTGTTAGTACCTGTCCATCAGTGACGCTTTAAATTTTTCTTCCATTTTGCATGTTTCTAATCTTTTAATAAGCTTATGTACTTATGCCTTCTAATTTAATATTAAGTCTTATTCTAAAGATTATATACAAAATAAATTTAAAACACACCATAACATTAATTCCTTTGTAATAATACCATATTAAGCATGTTTTTATTTTATATTTTCCATAATTCGAACTTCGGATAATTCGAAAATTTTTTATGGTCCCGACGAGTTCGAATTAACGAGGATCGACGGTATATTAAAAACATAGTATCGAATATCTGATGAATACAAATGTTGTTGCATTTAATTCATCTAACACATAAAGCTGACGATAAGTTAAGACTGATACTGGGACTATCTCAAAACATTGTAGACACCAATGATGGATAAGTCTGTACTTTGGTCTGTGATAAGTAATCTTCCGTGTTGGTGGCGTCGAAATCTGTCAAAAATGATTCATATTGATAAATGAATGGATTAAGTGTTAACTAAAGTATCATAACCTGTGACACTTCCATGCTTTTATAAAGTATCTTTTTAAATATACATTTTAGCTCTTTTTTTTCGAATTTAAGACAGGCTTTTATTGAAAAGATTTTGCAGCTACCTTGTTGAAAAAATATTACTAAAAAATGTGTTTCAAAATCTTCACATTTTTTTAAAGCTTATTATTATAATTATTAAAAATAATTATTAAAATTATATTATAATTATTAAAAAGAGTGCGTAGCTCCCAATGTAACAGTTATTAAAGTACCACTATTTTGCTATATAAATTACACATTTATTTCAATTTAGCATTTCAGAAATTAAATAGGAGAATGTATATATCTGGAAATAGTAATATGAAAAATATAAATAAATAAATAAACTGACTCATTGCAACTGTGCGAGTGCATTAATGTAAGTCCGGGACACATTAGAAAATATTTTTTTTATTTATTGAGTTAAAATTTGAATTTTCTTTGATAGTTAATCATATCATTTGCAAACAAAATCACGTGATAAAACTTCTCATAATTAAAAAAAATTATAATAAATTATTAGAAAAGTGGGGGTAATTTTAAATCAGTAAAATTTAAAATATTATTTCTATAGTTTCACATTTAAATAAGCAAAAATATCTAAATTTTAATTTTGAATCAGAATTTTTTTAAAATTAATTTAAAAAGTGGTACCACTCTGTTATTCCATCGACCAATTTCGCCAAATTATACAAATCGCCAAACTAATAGCCAAATAATACGCATTGACATAATTTTTATTTTAAATAACGAAAAAACAAATAATTTGTAGAATATTAATAAAAATATTAATAAAAAATCGAAATAAAAACCACTTAATGACATTTTAAACACTTGAATCGTATTTAATGTCATTGAATGTGACATTTACGATCATCCATTATTGGCATTTAATCTTATAGTTTGCGATAATTTTTTGGCCGACGGGATATCCTACTAGTACTAATAAAGTAATAATTAAAAAAGAAATATGTAACTTTTATTTTTAAAATGGTATTTTAAAAAGTAAATATATACTTTTTAATTTGCAGGATCAAAATTAAAGTAAACCTTCAAATTTAAATGTTTCAATTTTGAGTCATTTATCCTTGACGGTTCTTGAATTATAACAATTTCAATTTAGGAAATTATGAAAAGAACCTATCATGAAGAAAAATTACTTTCATACGAAGTCATTTCATTGCACTAATTGCTATATTCATTGCTATATCTTTAAAACAAACCAAAACGAAAAAAATAATATTTCCTCTTCTAATAAAGATAGAAAAATGATTTAAACATCATTTTAAGCATAATAAAAATAGAGTAATTTTTAAGGCAATATTTTTTTAAGAGAATTTGAAGATTTTTGTGTCTTGGGCCTTGTTAAATACTATATTTAACCCATTAAAAATAAATTTCTCAGTAATTATTAGAGGGACATATTATTCAGTTCTACATATTGTAATTTTTAAGAAAAATTGCATAAGGATCCATAAAAAAAATCTATTAGATTGAAGAGTAAAAGTCCAATTTAGTGGTGCATAATTCTTCAGGATGATGGATTCAATTCGTGTATGTCTGTATATGTCTCGTTGTTTTATTTATTTATTTATTTTATGTAGTGATTTTTATGGAGTCATTGGTAGAAAGTAAAATGTAGAAAAGTGCAATTTAAAGATATGCTCAAAAAAGACTTGCATCTACTACTACTACTTCTTTGCGCCTGACGAAGAAAGACTCATCTCTTTTGAAAGCCTTGCGCATTTAAGTTTGTTTTATGGTATTTTACAGAAGTTTTTTCACTTCGATTGATTAACACTAGTTTCAACTTATTATCTTGAATGAAATGCTAATGAGACAGTTCTAATGAAAAACTGCTATTGTGGTATAATGGTTGCGAATATGTTCGCTCAGGGTCTACAACTGCCTTTAACTACATGCAAATATATAGTTTCTATTTTCTTTATCTTCATATAAAATTAAACCTTATTATGTCCGTTTCTAAAATTTTATTTGTTTGTGTAATATGATTTTCTTCTCTAATCTGTTTGTGTATTTCTTAGGGGCTAACTATTTTGATAAAATGGTTTGAGATCGAATAACGACTAGGACATAAATATTTATAGAAGACTCCCATTGTGTTTAACATTCGTTTGCTACAGTAGCGTATTCAGCATACCTACCGTTTCATAAATATCCAAAGGAATATTATTTAAACATGTGGAAGGAATTTTAATAAAATATCATGTATCACATTTTCTCAGAGTGTAATGTGCTCAAAAAGCAACTGTTTAATTTTAATACTATACAGGGTTATAATATGTAATACAGGGTGATACAGGGTATAAGTGAATATCCCAACATTAGAAGGCTATTAAAAGAAAAAGAACAAAAAAATTACAACTTTGTTGTTCGTCGAAAAATCAAAAATAACAGATGAAAGTTTAAATTTACGCAGTTAGTATCACATTTTCTCAGACTGTAATATGCTCAAAAAGTAACTTTTTTTACTTAATTATTACACAGCGTGAATATAAATGAATATCCCAATATTAAAGGTTTATTAAAGAAAAAAAATATATATATAATCTTGTCGTTCCTCGGAAACCAAAAATAACAGGTGAAAGGTTAAATTTACTCAATTAATCTCATTTTTTTTCTTGGTAACATAAATAAATAAAAAAAAACTCAGTTTACCATGTGCAACAGAAAAGAAAATTGGGGATTATACTCCGCAACTACAGATAATTAAATTCGAAAGGAAGAAATTTCAATTAGAAAATTCAATTTGCGCTTCTTTGATCAAAGCTAAACAGTTTTTTTTCCGAAGAAATAGAAATCAATTAATTATTTTCTCTTAGCAATTCTATGAGATTACGATAAAAAAATAATATATATAAGATTTTTTCAGCATTTTATGTATAGATTTAATGCTGTTTTGCATACTTATGGCTGTGATACATTCTTCGAACATTCAAATATTTCTTTACAAAAAACAGTAAATGAGTATTTTTTTTTTGGTCGCACGATAAATGTGTATTAAGGGAGTTGGTCACTCATATTTAGAATTTCTTCATCCTAATATTAAGTCTATGGATGCTTGATGCATTCGTTTATTTAAAATATCTCTTGGGGAAATTAATTTTTTTAACTTCATTTTTTTTACTTCTTTCTTTTTAAAGGATGTTTTTTATCTTTTAGTTTCAAAATATTTCTACAGTCTATGCTTAATTTAATATTGTATATGTTTAAAACTGATTAGCTGTGAGTAAAAATTTAACAATTCATATAAAGTTAAGTTTTTACTTTAGAAAATTTTTTCAAAACTAACAAAAATCAGAGATATTTTTTAAAAAGTATATACAAAGAAAGTTAAAAATAGTAATCTTCGAAACGATATTTTAAATATACGAATGGATCAAATGGATTACTTTTTACCACAGACTTTACATTAGTGAAAGAAATTCGGAAGCTGAATGACAAGCTCCTTAATTTTTTTTTCATTTCTTCAAGGTGATAATAAAATAATATCTTAATTTTCACAAGAACTTAACTTTAAAACAAAGAGAAAAAGTAAATCCCTGTTGTTAATTGTAAATGAAAAATAACATATAAAAGTTTAAATTACACACATTTAAACTTTAATTAACAATGTGAATTCTCCCAGAAACA
The DNA here is from genome assembly GCA_964019185.1 of Maratus speculifer. NCBI lineage: Eukaryota > Metazoa > Arthropoda > Arachnida > Araneae > Salticidae > Maratus > Maratus speculifer. The sequence continues at coordinate 75,216,187 of OZ025302.1, read as the reverse complement.
CGAACGAAATCGCGATGATACATTATCTCATGCCACACATTTTTTAAGCGTGATTTTTTTTTTTCTTCAGAGTTTCATCAAATATTGTGCGTTTGTTTGACCACTATCAACTATTGTTGATTAACTTACAAAGAGACATACTTTACATAACTTCCAAAGAGACATACGATATATATCTCAGAGACACACTGGACTAAAATGGATTTTAATGTTGATTATTAATGTTGTTTTTCATGTTTATGGTAGCGAAACATTTTTCGAATATTCAAATATTTCCTTTGAAAAAATGTGAATGAGTAAAATAATTAGAAAAATTTCTTCGGACGCATGATAAATTTGCTTTTGATTTTTTTTTTTTTCATTTCTTTAAAATACAGGGTGGTTATAAATGAATATCCTACTTTACGGGTCGTCCATAAATGATGTCACACATTTTTTCAATACTTTTGATCCCCTCCACCCCCTTTGTCACAAAGTATCACATTTCATCATAACCCCTCTCCCCCCATTTATCAAATGTCACGCTGTGATACGTAAACATATACTTATAGTTCAGCAACAAAGCACTAAGTTTTAGATCACATTTTTTTTTTTTAACTTTATGTTTTAATGACATTTGTGAGCATAAGAATAAAAATGATTCGATTGCATATTTTGTATGATATACGATTAAGGTTTAAGAAAAAAGCATAATTATCATACAATAATAATAAAATATTAAACTGAAAAAGAAATTGGAAACAGTAGTATTTTGGAAGTTGAAAGGGAATTCAAGGTATTTAATTTTAAATCTTATCTTTACTTTTTGAATACAAATTTCATAATTTAATCTGCTGACTTTTTTTTTGTATTTTAATCAAAATATGTGATGTCACACTTATTCTTACCCCCTCCCACCCCTTTAGTCACATACTGTCACAATTTCACGAACTGTCCTCCCCCCCCCCCATCCAAGCATGACATTATTTATGGACGGTGTCTTACTGGTCTATTAATAGACAACAAACAAAAAAGTAAAACTCTGTTGGTTTATTGAAAATGAGAAAATAATAGTTTAATTTCAATACACTTACAAGTGACCAATTCCTTCAGAAACACAGATAAGAACGCTGTAGTACGGTATGTCATCGCAAACATTTTTATTGTGTCACGTGTGACTCTGAGATATGCGCGTCGGAAATTCCTTAAGAAAAATTGGTGACGGTAAAAAAAATACATAATATTTCATAAAACTACGAAGAAAAAAAAAATCATGTTGAGTGAAGTATGGGATGACTTTTTTATAATTCTGTTAATTGTATAATTTATATAAGAATATTTATGTAAAATTTAGTTATAAATATTGTGAAACTTCCATTAACGAAGTCTCGTTACACATAAACACTAAGAAAATTCGTTAACACGGCTTTAGCCGCATGTCGGTCTTTTCCTCGCCAATTTAAATAGTTTTCTGCAAACTCATATACCTGTAAAAATGCAGTGAAGAACTACCATAAAGCTAATTTTAAAAGTTTCAACTCTATAATGGAATAATAAGACAGCTCTATTTTTTCCGATGCATTTTTAGAGGCAAAGTTAAACTTACTGAGAAAAAAAATGTAAATTTACAGTAAAAAGTGTTCGCAGCAATGTTAGCAGAAGTGTTTGCCGTAAAAATTGCAGTAAAATCAAAAACAATAAAAACATTTACATCTAATTTTATTGCAATTTTTAAGGCCATAACTGCTGACAGTATTTTTTGCAGCAATTTTAACGGATTTTATTTTATTTTACACTGTATGGAATGATCTATTCTGTCTGTTCATTTTTGTTTATTCCCGTTCTTCCAAATCTCATGAATGAAATGTATAATTTAAACAAATTGCAAATTTATAACTTAGTCGACATATGATTTTCGAATATTAGTTGGAAAATGACGATTTTAAGTTTAATTAAGGAAAATAATAAAAATTATTTTTATATAAGCGTGCAGCCTGTGGCAAACTGACCAAATACGAATAATAACATTCTGACAAAAGAAGAGACTACTCTCGAGATAGATAGAAAGCAAATCAAATTCATGAAATTTTGTATAATAAAATTCACATGCATAAAATGAAAAATACACATGATACAGAAATACTGCAAAAATATATATTTTAATCGGTTAATAACTTTTATTTATGCAATATCTTTATGCAGACGAGAAGAATTTAATTAGAATAATTTGTAAAAAACAAGTTAATAAAGAAAGGTAAACAAAATCTTAAAGGATAGCGTACTTTTTCTGCTTTTTTTTAATATTACAAATTCTTAAAATTAAAAAAATATACATGTTTTTTTTCTTTGTATAGGCCTTTTATAAAAAAAAAATACACGGTTCATGAAAATCTTCATATTTTTCTAAGTAACCGTACATCTGTAATATTTTCGTGAAACTGGAATGTTCTTTATGTTACATCGCAATTTTTTTACATTTCTTCTTTTAGATGCAAATGAATAAATAAATAGGTAATTTCACTTTTATACAATCCGCTGATAGAAATTCATGCATCTATCGTAACAGCAATATGAATACGTCATCCTTTTAAAAGTTGTATACGCACTAACGTAAAATAAACATAGTTATAAAGAATATGTTTTTCGTAATATGGCTGTTAGGTAGCTTTCATCACAAAAAGTAAAAAGCTACCTATTGCAACCGTCCGGAGGAAAGCACTTCCGGAAAATTTTTGTATATCATGACCCCCAGACCCCAAAACCACCCTCCGTTCAAATGTTGACATATATATATATATATATATCTGATTTTGTCATGCGATAACTAACGTATTTATGAGCCGATTTGAATGAAACTTGGTATGTGCATAGTACATACAAATGTCTCGACCGAGTTCGTTGGCCAGCATCATCCGCCATTTTGTTTCAAAATGGCGGCCATTTTAATTAAAAAAAAATAAAATATAAAATTCAATGCGAAAAAATTAAAAGTTGAAAAATATTTTTTTTTACGTGTTAGAACATAAAATAACGATTCCAGAACACTTTTTATTTTGTCTATATCTTAAAAAATGATTGAGTTATAACACTTTGAATTTTTCTTATGGCTGACATTTAAAACGATCTGATATTTGTCACATGATAACACGCGTATTTATGAACGTACTTAAATGAAACTTGGTATGTGCATAGTGCATACAAATGTCTCAACCGAGTTCGTTGGCCAGCATCATCCGCCTTTTTGTTTCAAAATGGCGGCCATTTAAAATTTTTAAAAAAATTTAAAATTTAAAATTAAATGCAAAAAAAATCAAAAGTTATAAAATATATTTTTTTACGTGTTAGAACCTAAAACAACGATTCCAGAACACTTTTTATTTTGTCTATATCTTAAAATATGATTGAGTTATAGCACTTTGAATTTTTCTTAAGGCTGACATTTAAAACGATCTGATTTTTGTCACCTGATAACTCGCGTATTTATGAATCGATTTGGATGTAACTTGGTGTGTACATAGTATATACTGAGGCCTGAATCGAGTTCGATACTAAGTTCCATTCGCCATTTTATTTCAAAATGGCGGCCATTTAAAAAATTAAAAAAAATTTAAAATTTAAAATTAGGTACAAGAAAGTGAGAAATTTAAAAAGGTTTTTCTTTTATGCATTTGACCTTGATACATAGATTCCAGGGCATTTTTTGTTTCGGCTGTATCTTAAAAAATGATGGCTGAGTTATCGCATATATATATTAATCGATTTCAATATGAGTGTGCATGTGCACTTGAATTAAGATTTCGATAAAGCTTATAATCAGGTTCTACTAATTTGAACTTAGTATTTTTGAATAATATAACTTAATTTAAAATAAATAAATATATATATATATAAGTATATGAAAGCTACCTCTTCCTCCCGGCACTGCCGGAAGGACTATTAATTTATTTGTTAATGGCGTTCAAAGTCAAGGTTTAGCAGAAAATTTCGTTAACTGGAAAACTTTGTTAAATATTGATTCAGATAAATGGAAGTTCCACTTTATAGTTACACATATTATGCATATAATATGTCAGACTCATTAAAAGAATATTATATAATATTTAGCTTAAATTTTTTAAAAGGTAAATATAAATCAATAAATATTTAAAAATCTAAGTTATTTTGAAAAAACCACGAACATTTTTACTTTGGGGTTGTTTTCCCGTGAGAATTTAATCAAAAATTCATAGTGGCACCTTTGATAAACCGGAAAAAAGACAGAAATGAAAAAAAGTGTATCATCATCTGATAAAACTATTTCCTTGTGCTTCGTTTTAAACAATCGATACAAGTGAGTTAAACAATGAACATTGAAGAGCAAGAAGAAAAAAATATGACAAAAAATCTCTCCCTCCATTACAAATTTTAAACATAATATGTCATCGGAAAGGGGAAAAAGGCATTTATAAACTTAAGGGAGGAAGGGAAGAAAAGAAAATAAACGCACAGGCATAAGAGGATTTACAGTGATCAAAAAAAGAAAACAGAAATAAAAAACACTTTTTAACCTTCCAAAAGGGGAAAAATTGGAGACGTGCTTATTTGAAATGTAAATCTTTATAAAAGCAGAAGGAAATATAATTTAGCAAAATATATACATGCATCCATTATCGTGATAATGGACTTATGTGTGTTTACAGCATTTTTTTTAGATTTCTTGTAATTCATGATCTAGACTAGAAAATATTCGCTATGATATTTATTGAGGGGAAAAAAATTAAATATCTTTCAGATAGTAGTATTTATATCTGTTAATTTATAAACAACATACAAAATTAATTCAGATAAAAACACAGCAAAAAAGTAATTGTCGTTATATTCGCAAATTTGAAGTCTAATATGACATGGAACGAAAATACATCAAGTCAAATACTAATATTAGCTGAATATTAGCTTTAAATTAGATAATATTCCCGGTTAAATAATAATTATACAGAAATATTAGCTTTGCATTAAAATTAATTATAAAGGAATGACAATATTTCAGAAGTAACAGCTGTAGTCTGTAGAATAATGGCAATGATTTGGAGAAATATTTTTAGAGAGTATTGCGATATAATTAAAAAAATAAATAAAGGTCCCAGTATCAGGGCAATATTTCATGTCTATTTATTGTTAATACTGGGCAAGTTCTATCAAGTTTTGTACAAGGTATAGTTAATACAAAAATGAGCACCATGTCTGATTAATTGAAAAAGTACAGGAAAAAATATAAATAATGTAAAAGTTTGCTATTACAAATTTTAAGTGTTTTATATTGTGACAATCGTCTATGTATGCAGTTTTGTAAATGTAACAATTTATCAACTTTTATAAATTTGTTCAAAATTTGTAAATCATTAAAAAAATATTTCCCAGTTTGGTAGTTCTAAATCCCAATATGTCAGACATTCCTTTTGGTGTTCTCTAGCTAGTATGTTATATTACTTGTGAAAAAAATGATTAAGAAAGAAAAAAATACTTCTTGTGAACTTAAGAAGAATTCGTCACCGAAATATGCATATTTCATAAGAAAGGTAGAGTTTTGGCCTTTATCAAAGAAAAAAAAAACTTTGTCATATTAGTTTTTTATGCAAAATTATGTAAAGATATGAGATAATTAATTAGTGTGACTTATTTTTTAGCATTCACTACATTTTAAAATAATTTTTTTTGTATAATTTTTATATTCTAAACAAAAACATATGAACATTACACAAATAATAACTAAAATATGTAAATAACTATTTTTTTTTTCCAAAAAAGAATATTGTTTCTTAAGGTTACAATATATAGCAGCCTTCTCTTTTTTCACAATTCCGCTGAAAACGATAAAATATTCACTGAAAATAATACATGGTATGTATATTTTTTCGAAAAATAAATAATAGAATGATTTTTAAATAAACTCCTCTTCCCCGAAGGTTGTCAGGTAGTGTTTTTTTTTTTTTTTTGCGCCATATCTTTTTATAATCCTCTACAATGTTCGTATATTTCGATCAGATAGAAGCACCTCTTACCAGAATTTTTTTTAATTTTTATTTGCCTCAATTAAAAAAAATCTATCTTCAGGCATAACAATCAGTAGTTGAGTCATTTCTTTGAAATAAAAGATCTCAAATCAAATGAATCCCATGACCCGTGTGAAAAGAAAAAAAAATCAAATCCTTATAACGTTCAAAAACTATAAAAGTTACATATTCTACCTAAAAATCTTTTAGCAGCATCAAAAAAGGGATTCTCAGGTAACAGTTTTTTGTATCATATCTATTTTTAGTCAGCTACAAAGAAAAATAAATAAGAAAGAATTTTCTCCAAGAATTTCTCTTGGCCTTTTTACCAATATCTCCGAACCACTGACGTATTTCTCTCAAGTAGGAACTCTCGATAAAATATTGCATTTCAATAAAACATTCAATGTATCTAAAAGATTTCAAGTGTTTTGTATAGCCTTTTCTGATATTAGTTCCGCACCCTAATGCACATACAAAGTGAAACTTTAAAATCTTGGACTCTAATGTATAAAGTATAAATTGTTAATACTAATCAGTAGAAATTGTAATATTCGTTGAAAATCATGCATTAAGTTTAAAAATGAAAATATATGGTTATGTGCGAGAAATATTCGCAGTCAAAGGGTTCCGTACAGTAAACATATGGATGATTATCCCCTTATGGACGAGCGACTGATATACGTGCCATTTACAAGTCTCAAAATCCTTCATTATCCCCACCAGTTATTTTTCATTGTAAAGTTTGCCATATTTACTTGGAGCTTTTTTGTGATTCAAGAACAGAAAATTTTCTGTTTTGAAAAATAAGCGGTAAATGATTAATAAAAAGAATATTGCCCAGTTAAACTGATGGCATTGAGCTCACAGGCTACGCATACTAATTGTACATTACAACTTTATATTTTCAAAGGTAATTCCGTTCGAAAAAAATTTAAAAAGCGGAAACAGCTCTCCCCTTTCCCCTTTTTATAATTAATCATTAAACCCCCTAAACTATCAAGGACATGCCTTATCATATAAAAAATATATATCCAAAATTCAGAGAAAATCGGATAATTCTTAATAAAAATCCATTTATATAATTTAAGAGGACTTATCCCCCTGTTTTATACTTAACCATTAAACTTCCGAAACTATTCAGAGATTTGAACGAAATCTGATAATTCTGCATGAAAAACCCATTTATATAAATTAAGGGGAGGTGCATTAGAACTTCCGTTCCCCCTGTTTATACTTATTCAATGAATACCTAATAACAGTCACCGAATCGCCTCTTCAGAATGATCCTATATCTAAATTTTGAACGAAAACTGTTTTCTACATGAAAAACCCATTTATATCAATTAAGGGGAGGGGCATGAGCCCCCCGTTCCCCCTCTTATACATATCGAATGAACTCCAAAAACTAATCAGGGAAGCGCCCTATCAGGATATAATTATATACAAAATTTCAAGTGGATCGGATATTTTTATCATGAGTTATCGCGTTACCCACGAACGAACATACATACAGAACGGGCGGGCACATTAGCTCTCAGGCTATGATAGCCTGTGAGCTAAAAAGTAATCATCTTCGCTAAGGCGTTTACTGCATTATGAAAAGAAAATCGTTGCTAATATAATAATAAAAAATTGTAAAAATAATATGCAATGCAGGTTTTTTACAGCTGTATGTAGTAGAAAAGTAAGAATGGTCATAATATAAAAGTTTAATTAAATATTAAGCCTAATGTATTTTAAATATTGATGTTCTGTGTAACACTTTTTTTCATTCTTATACATATCTATTTATAATGAACTTAATTCGGTACTCAGAATGAAAGTAGCGCATATTTAAACTTCATTTGGCATTTCATAAAACTAAATTCTGCGTAGTAATATTTTTTTTTCAATGCAATGTAGCTAACACAAAACCCCTGTTCATAGTTTAAGCTTCACAATATGCTAAAGGTGCTTGTGTCGAAAGGAATTCGCAAATTTCCAAAGACGCTTTGCTCTGTGGTGCGTTTTTTCCGAATAAGTTTTCAATTATCTTTTAAAGAGACAAGTATCATAACGGGATACTTTCTCAATATAAACTACTTAGTCGCGAATCCCATAGTATTTATGCAGGGTTCATCCGAATAATAAATTTAAAAAAATAGACATTTGAGTATCAGAAATTTTGTAACATAATGCTTCTTTATCTAAAGTAAGAAACGTTTTGCATTAAAGAAGGATAATAATAATTAATAAAAAAAATTCTGGTACTATAAAGGCCATTAAAAAATCCTTAAGCGTGCGACCCTGATTTATGTGATTAATTCTAACTAAATTAGTCTGTTTGTAACAATACAAGAGATAAATTGTACCAGATGTTCAAAATGCTTGCTTTTCACCCCCGGAACGCCGTTCCATGGCACTCGAAATGTGTTGTATACGATTAAATCAAACGAGTGAGGTAGCAAAGACCTTAAGTGGAATTCAATATTATATTCCTGCAAACAATCGAGAGAGTCCTGTGGACATGAAGTGTTGTCTTCCTCGAAGAATTCATTTCTATTTTGGACGATAGATGACATTTAAAGGTGAAAATGGTCCCAAATTGATGTTCAGATAGTCCGCAGCCTTCATGGTCTACTCTAACAGAAACACGGGTCCCAAAGACGCCCAAAAGAATATTCTCCAAAACTTAAAATTTCAATTATTTACCTCTGTATGACCTGTTCCATAAAGGAGAAGGAAACATCTCGCCTAGAAGAGAGCGTATCCTAATACGTACATCGAAGTGTTGAAGGATGAATTGTGTCTCATCGAGGCAATTCCCTCCCTATGATCCATACACTGTAAAAAAAGGGTCGATCTACTAAAAAAAATTTAGTGATCCTTGTTATTACTAAAAAAATTTTTGTAATCTTACTCGGTTACAAGGAATCTCTAAGAATTACTAGAAAAAAGCTATCAACGAATAGAGTTAATAGTTTTACATTTTAAATAGCTATTACTAAAATTCACTTGGTGTGGCCGCGATAGTCTACTAGTCATAGCACCAAACACCAGGCTAAGAGTACACGCGTTCGATACTGGACGCCACCAAATATCCACCGAATGTATTCAATGTAAATACTCGTTAAATAAAGGTATTATGAAAATCCTGTCGTAGCAGTTAGCATGGGTAATGATATCTCGACATTCCCTCCCTTTTAGAAACATGTCAAAATAGAACAGATTGGAGTGTTTGGTGCTGCCATCTATTGCGGCTTTGCCGAAAATCTTCCACTTCAGATGACTGTTTTTTATATACTGGATGCAGTTCGAAGGAAGCTCCTGCCCTTCGAACAGGAGCAAAAAAACTAAAAATAATTTTGGAGTTTTTAATCTAAAAATACTTTAATTTTTACTAAAGATAATTTTGGAGTTATTACAAAAATTTGCTTGGTGACTCATACTAAAAAGTTTTAAGTTAGTTATACAAAAAACAGAAATGTCTGTTTCACTTGCAAAAAAAAAAGTTTGTAATGGTTACTAAAAAATTCTGTGGAATAAAAATTTACTAAAAAAAATTTAGTAACCTTTTGAATTTTTTTTTTTTTTTTACAGTGTAGCCCAGACTTGATGTTCCCAGGTCTAGCGTTAGAGTATTTGGCGATGATGCTTGGTCAAGAGAGGTTAATGAGTGGGATGTTTGCTATATACTCTCACATTCAACACAGTAAGCTGAACTCTGTTCTCTGAATGAATTCTACTTGGACTTGTATTTTATTGGTATATCAGTTAAACCAATCACTGGAGTCAATTTTGCTTTACTGAGTGGGGGAGTTTCTGAAGTCCTTTTAATCTGATAATGTCAGTATATACAATGCGATGATTTCCATTGATGGTTTTACTGCCATTTATTCACTTTGTACAAGTACTAACAACGATATGTCGAATGTGAATTCTGACCTCAATCAAAGTCGCTTAAATCAGTAGCCTGTACAATCATATTCAAAAGTAAGCACAAAACTGATACATTAGTCTTTCTAACAGCATTTAAATACCATTCCCTCTTGATTATCTGCCTTCTATATCATACAAGAGAGTTTATTGTATATATGAGTTGATATTAGTAGTGTTTCGGCCTTTTGTCAAATTGCTAAAAAAGTACTACTAGCTAAAGAAGTTTATGTACTTGTTTATTTATTTATTTAAAAGTGCTAATTTATCAATGAAAAAAATATTTTTTTTCCAAATTTTATAAATTTAATTTAAATAAATAAATGAATTAATTGCATTCAAATGAAGTATGCGTTCAAGATACTTACGTTTCACTTTATTGTCAAACTTTGGGGACTCTTGAAACAATAGTTTTACTACAGTCTAGCGCGCAGAGGATACAACCCAAAAAATACTTTTTTAATTTTTCATCAAAATTCAACATAAAATAATAAATTTAAATTTCATTATAAAATACTTAAAAAAACATTTTAAATAGAAGAGATATTAAAATTGTCTATATTAAAAATTGCATGCATTCATGTTTTATAGAGACTGAGGAAGAAAAGGTAAATATGGCATGTTGTTAAATTGTATTGCCAGATAAAACAAATAAAACTCCTGAGACCCCTCTAAGTTTTTAAAACTAAGGCAATAAAATAATGAGTTGACATTCTCCCATCCAGGTTATATGAACAACCCCACCTAGCAATGCTAGGTAAAATACTATTTATTAAATTATTTTCAAAAAACTGGTCCTGCATTTCGTAACAATGAAAAAAAAGAAAGAAATGAAATCTGCAAAATGTAATTACATAAATTCATTTATTTTTAAAATTTTAATAACACGCGGGAGATGGGACATCAAGTTATTAACTTTTTCCGCCAACAAAGGATATGAATATAGCCATATTGTTAATTTAATTTCACATTCGTCTTCCTCCGGTAGCAGCATAAGAGACAAAATACCGGGGTAGATAATAATGAGTGTTTCGTCCTCTATTTATCTGAGGAGGTACATAAGCCTAATCAAGAAGATTGGAAAATATGATATTCTGCTTCACATAGTTTCAATGACGCTATCTTAAATATCAGATATGTACTAACTGAGGAAATTAATCGATAGTAATATTAATTCATTAAAAATTTTGAAAAACGAAAGCAAATTAATTCAAACAGGTAGATAAATATTTATTTTAATTATATGTTTTTTAAAGATATCACTTTACTGTTTATTAACAAGAAATTGATCAATGACATTTGAATAAACAATTTTATTTTACTTGAGAGAGGTGCAACGAAAAATTAAAAACAAATATCATTGACATGTTTCAATTCCAATCTAATAAGAACCATAATCATTATGATTATGCTAGTCATTTTTCAAAATTGTATTTGAGATTATATTGCTTCATCAGTATCCAAACATAGTTTTCTAGTATTATATTTGAATCATTATTCGAATAATGTTAAGTTTTGAATGAAACGGTGCATTTTTTCGTAATAAAAATATTTTTTATTTCCACTTCCGACAACTTTATTGTCTGTACTAGCCAAACTTTAAAGTATATTTAAATACTCTTTATAAAGAACTTGAATGTGCAACTAAATGGAAATTTGTTTTAGATTAAACCATAAAAATATATCTCACATACTTTTTCTAGTATTATACTGGAAGAACTCCTCAAATATTGTTAAGTTTGGAATTAAACGCTGCATTTATTTCGTAATAAAAACACATCTACTTTATTTTTACTCACCTACCGACAACTTTAAAGCCTATTCTTGTAAAACTGCTAATTACATTTAAATACTCCTGATAATTAATTTCAATGTGTAGCTAGTTGGAAATTTGTCTTGCATTAAAACAAAACAAATGTACACATATATATTTGACTCACAGAAATGCAAACACCGAAATAGGGGAGGCTGTGAATCATTTCTTGTCGAATGTCTAAAAAGCGCAAATGTAGCAGAAATACTCCGAACAAGATTTTTGTTCTGAATAAGAGCACTTGTTTCTTGTCTAAAGGGGCACCGGAGATAAATTTATTTCGGGAATATTTTAGCCTTCTTTTTATTTTTTATTTATTTATTTATTTATTTAATTTTTAAATAAACATCTACTCACGCAAAATACAACTCAGTTAATTGATTCTTGATAGACTGCCTCTTTTTATCGTAAGATTCACGGTTCTAACAGTTTATTATTATTACCATAACTAATAATATTATAATTATTATTATTGTTATAAATTTTATTATTATTATTATTATTATTATTATTATTATTATTATTATTATTATTATTATTATTACTCAGTCATATTGGTTACAAAACAAATCAAAGGAATATGTTGTGATAAAGATAAACAATTTGCATGAAATAAATATGAGATTATAATATTTCATAAATTTTCTTATGTATTTTTTCTAGTATTATATTTAAATAACTACTTGAATAATGTTAAGTTTTGAATGAAACGCCAAATTATTTCATAATAAAAATATATTTGTTTTCTTCATACTCCCTCCCTACAGCTTAAAGGCTATACTAGCCAAACTTTGAAGACCATTTAAATACTCTTGATAAAACACTTAAATGTGCAGCTAGTCGGAAATTTCTCTTACATTAAAACACAAAAATATGATCCACATAAATGAAAACACCGAAGGAGAAGAGACACTGAATTATTTCTTGTCGAATATCTAAAAAGTGCAGAAATATCCTTAACAATATTTTATTCTGAATAAGAGCACTTGTTTCTTTTCTTAAAGAGCACCAGAAAGAAGTTGGTTTCTAAAATCCTTTTTTTTTAAATAAAATTCTACTTTTATTAAAAACAGCTCCGTTAACAGATTCTTGAACGAATGACTCGTTTAATCTTAAGATTCACGGTTTGAACAGTTTATTATTGTTATTATTATTATTATTATTATTATTATTACAATTTATTATATTTTACTCAGCATTGGTTGTTAAAAAATTCAACGGCGTTTCTTGGTATAAAAATTGTCAATTTGCCTCAAATAAATATGGGATTATATTGCTCCATAACTTTCTAGAGATACTTTTTTCTAGTCTTATACTTGAATAACTACTCAAATAATGTTAAGTTTGGAATGAAACGTTGCATTTATTTCGTAATAATAAATAAATACATAATTCATAAAATACATTTACTTTCTTTATATTCCCTTCCGACAACTTTAAAGCTAATACTAATCAAACTTCTAAATACTTTTAAATGATAATTAACTTTAATTTGCAGCTAGTCGGAAATTTGTATTACATTAAAACAAAACAATTGCACACACACACACACACACACACACACACACACACACACACACATATATATATATATATATATATGACTCACATAAATGCGAACCCTAAAAGAAGGGAGACAGTGAATCATTTCTCGTCGTATATCTAAAAAGCGCAAATACAGCAGAAATACCCTGCGCAGGACTTTTATACTGAATAAGCGCACTTGTTTCTTATCTTAAAAGGCACCAGAGAGGAACTGATTTCTAGGATATTTTATTCTTTTTTTTTATACATATAAAATTCTACTCACAAAAAATACAACTCAGTTAATAGATTCCTGAATGACTGCCTCTTTTTATCGCAAGATTCACGGTTCAAACATTTTATTATTCTTAACACCACTATTTTTCTTATTATTATCATTATTAATTTTAGAATTATTATTATTACTATTACAATTTATTATGTTACATTGAGTCATATTGTTTGCTAAATAAATCAATGTAATATGCTGATATAAAAACTGACATTTTGGATGAAAAAAATATGAGATTATATTTTTCCATTAATCATAAAGCAAATTTTTCCTAGTAATTATATGCTTAATCCCTTGCGCTCTGAAGGCAGAATTTTCAACCACATAATATTAATTCCGAAATGTCACAATGACACCAGAAAGTTCGACCCAATTTATTTGAAAATGTTTAATGCATTTTTTCGTGTTTATAGTTAACGGGTTTTTTTCTTTGCAAAATACTGGTTCCAATGTGACATTTGGAGTTTTGAAAAAAATTACACACCAGAGCTCAAACGGTTAAATAATGTTAAGTTTTGAATGAAACGATTGATATTTTCGTTATAAAAATGCATTTACTTCCTTTATGTTCCCTTCCGACTTCTTTAAAGCCCATACTAAACAAACACTTAAGTACAATTAAACACTCTTGATAAAGCACATAAAAGTGCAGCTATTCGGAAATTTGTCTTACATTAAAACATAAAAATAGGAGTCATATAAAAATAGGACTCATATAAGAAGTAAGGCAGTGAATAATTTCTTGTCAAATGTCTAAAAAGCGCAAATACGGCAGAAATATCATGAACAGGACTTTTGTTCTGAATAAAGCAAATGTTTTTTGTCTTGAAAGGCGCCGGAGATTAATTAGAGAGCCTTTTATTCTTTTTTTTTAAATAAATTACCACAAAAATAAAAATACAACTCAGTTAATAGATGACTGACTCTTTTTATCGTAAGATTAACCGATCAAAGAGTTTATTATTATTAACATTACTAATAACATTATCATTATTATTATTAAAAATTTTATTGTAATTATTATTATTTTTTTACTTTTATTACATTTTATTATGTTTTACTCAGCAATATTCGTTGCTAAAAAAAATCAACGGAATATGTTAATATAAAAACTGACAATTTATATGAAATAAATACTAGATTATATTGCTCCATAAATCTCATAACATATTTTATCTAGTATTATTCTTGAATAACTACTAGAATACTGTTATGTTTTGAATGAAACGGTGCATTTTTTTGCAATAAAAATACATTTACTTCCTTTATATTGCCTCCCAACAGCTTTAAAAATTATACTACCCAAACATTGAAGTTCATTTAAATTCTCCTGATAACGCATTTAAATGTGCAGCTATTCGGAAATTCGTCTTACATTAAAGCATATAAATATGAGGCACATAAATGCAAACACCGAAAGAGGGGCAGTCAATGAATCATTTCTTGTGAAATATATAAAAAGTGCAATGCAGCCTAAATACCATGACCCAGACTTTTGTTCAAAATAAGAGGCGGCGGAAGTGAATTGATTTCTAGAATCTTTTAACATTTTTAAAAAATAAAATTCTACTCGCATAGCGTATAAGTTTGTTATTATATATGTTTGTTATATAATAATAACATTATTATTACATGTTTCAACTCTTTTTAATCGAGTCATCTTCAGAATGTAAATAGAAAAATTATTTTCTATTACTTTTTATAAATTTTTCTATTTACATTCAGAAGATGACTCGATTAAAAAGAGTTGAAACATGTAAATAAAAATTTTTAATGTATTTTAAATGTTTTTATTAATACAACAACGTCCTATAAGCAAAATATTTATTTATAACATAAATTCTTAGTTTTTCGTTCTCGAATATACATTATTACTATTACAATAAAAAAAATATTCTAAGGAATTTAAATATCACGAAACCGCATTTGAAAAAATTTCCTTCAGGATAACAATACATGCAATTCACTAATGTAGAAAATAATAAATTTGAAAATATTGAACCAAAACTGGGCCCCTTCTAAACTTCATTACGTTAGATTTTTACACAAAATAAATAATATTAAAATATGTGAAGGATATTTTTTTAATCATTCTGAAAAAAGAAATTTAAAGCTGTATATATATTTAAATATCTACAGAGTTTGCACATTTTAATTGTATTCAAAATTCAAATTAAAAAAAAAAAAAAGGTACTATGGCTCAAGAATCAAATTTTTTTACAAAACTATGAAGATCTTCAACTTCATTCTCACTTTAAAGCTACTTTAAAATAAAATCATTTGAAGTATCTACCGGGTGTACCAAAAATGGCTGATGGAATTTAAAAATCAATAACTTGCAAACGGCGACAGCTATTTAAAAAAAAATTCCAGGAGGGTAATGTATAATGTCAGGAGTTTTTTTACCGTAATGTTTATTTTAGTTCGCATCTCGAACAATAGGTGGCGCTGACGGCGATTGAAGGCCAGGTGATCAGTGCTGAATGGAGCGTCGACCTGGCCTTCAATCGCCGTCAGCGATACCTATTGTTTGAAATGCGAACTAAAATAAAAAATTACGGTAAAAAAACAACTCCTAACATTATACATAACCCTCCTACAAAAATTTTTAAATAGCTGTCACCGTTTGCAAGTTATTGAATTTTATAATCCATCAGTAATTTTGGGACACCCGGTACATAAATGTTGATAGCAAAAAAGAGTTCTTGAAAAAGGTGAAATCATCATCGATAAAAGTTTTTTGCTGTGTTTCGTTGTGTGCAATCGATATTTAATCTTCAAATAAGCAGACTTTCAATATGTTCTTTTTTTCTCAATTTTCTAGGAAAAAAGAAAGGCTTGAAAAAATAATACTCTTCTGTAGCAGATTTTAAATGTAATGCACCAAAATCGGATAAAAAAAAATCGGAAAAAGATATTAAACGGAAGGAAGGGACAGAAAAAGATAACAAACTAGAAGTTTTAATACTTAATTTAATAATTAATTTTCATATTACTATACAACAAAGATATACAACAAAGATATTAAACAGAAGGGACGGGATAAGATAATAAACTATTGCCAGAAAGTGATTTTTAGTCTTTCAAAAGGTTTTGAATTTTTCTAATTTTGACCATATAAGCTAAAAACTAAGCTATGTAAAATTTCTGAAGTGAATTGAGCATGTAAATTGAACATGTAGAAGCTAATTATTTGGATTGTTTGTAATATTAGTATCAAAACTTTGACGCAAAAAAATCATTATGTCGTTGTATTTTATTCTTATAAATTACGTTTCATAAAAAAGAAAAAATCTTTTGATAGACTATAAGTTTTTATTTAAGGGAAAAAATATAAATTGTGCAGTTTAGAAGATAAGTTTTAATTTTTTTTATTATTATTCTGATTCAGTATGACTTAAAATAATAAATTTCAAATACTTGAACAAAGTATGTAATGAACCCTTTTTAAACGTCATTACGTTACATTTTTCTATAAAAAATAATTTCGAAATATTTCAAGGGAAAAAATAAAGCTGTGTATATAGTATATATACATAGTGTGTATAGTATATGTTGTATATGTATAGTATATATAGGAAAATGCATTCGCTAGAGTTGTAAGCTATGATCACTTAAGAAAATAAATGCTTTTTAAGAAAGTTATTTAATTTCAGTAAACTTATAAATTTAAAGCTTTTATACAGAAAAAGTTAGGGGTGGTGCCTGAAAGCATTTTTAAGAAAACAGTCTTCACATGACTGAGTTCGTGAAGCGAGAGCTAAGCAACAATGTAAAAAAAAATCTGGAAGGTTACTAATTTTTTTTTCTAGGAAACTGGGATTCCAAGAACTTTTCATGTAAAGATAACAGCAAAAACGCATGTAAAAGAAGAGGTTACAGGACTGTTTTCTGTTGACGTTACATGAAAAATTCTTGGAATCCCAGTTTACTAGGAAACAATTAGTAACTTTCCAGAATTTTTTTTTTTTTTTTTTTACAGTGAATGAATTCCTCATTCTATAATTCACACATTGGCACCACATAATTGGCGACATAATTGAAGAGCATATGAAAAATGACTGATATCACCTACGCAAAATTGTTTGTTACGCCTTTAAAAATTAAAGTATTTTGAATTTAATTTAAGGGTTCCCAGGAATAGAAATCCTAAAAGAATTAGCCAAAAAGAATTCGCGCCAAATCATACATTCGGGTTCTGTTTTGGGAAAAATTTTGAAAGACAAAATATGCCGCATATACATGAAAAGACTATTATGTAACGAGTAAGTTAGACTCAAATTTAAGCAGAGAGGAAAGTGATATTTTACGACCGCAAGCAAAGTAGATCTTTATTCTTTATTATTTATTTCTAGCAAGGCTGAAATAAGCATCTTAATGAATTCTCTTTATCTGACAGCCGTTTGTCAGTAATAAAGCAGATACTAGTTGTTTTTCATTTTTTTCTTTTGAAGGAAAGTTATTGTGAAATCGAAAATAATTGTTAAGATAAAATAGATATTTAATGAAAGATTAGTTTTAACTGCAATTTAGAAAAATGTAAAATTTAAGAAAACTATATGTGATTCAACATCACAGTATATATTTAAATATGTATAGAGTTGCACATTTTATGCATGCACAAAGTACAAATTAACTACAGAAAACATAATGTGGAAGAAGATAAAGATGTTTTACAAAAGCCTCTACTTCATTCTCACTCTAAAGCTACTTTAAAACTAAATCACTTAAAATATCAACATAAATAAAAGATGAAACAGAACAACGATGACAACAAAAAAAAAAAAAAAGATGTTCTTTACAACAATGAGATCATCATCGATAAAAGCATTTTGCTGTACTTCGTTGCGTACAATCGATATTGAATCTCCAAATAAACAGACTTTCATTATTTTCTTTTTCTTTTTTTTTTCTGAAAAAAAAGAACAGCTTGGAAAAATAACATTCTTCTGTAGCAGATTATAAATGTCATGCACCATAAGCGGATAAAAAATTTGAAAAAAAAAAAAGATATTAAACAGTAGGGATGGGAAAAGATAAACTTTTTGCTAGAAAATGATTTTCAGTCTTTCAAGAGGTTTTTGAATTTTTCTAATTTTTACCATCTAAGCGAAAAATTATGCTTTTCAAAATTTCTGAAGTGAACTAAGCATGTAAATTGAGCATGTAGAAGCTAATGATTTGGAGTGTTTTTAATATAAATCATCAAAATTTGACGAAAAAAATCATTATGTCGTTGTATTTTATTTTTATAAATTACGTTCCATAAAGTATACAAAATCTTTAGATCGAGCATACTTTTTTTGTAAGGAAAAACGATATAAATTCTGCAGTTTAGAAGATAAGTTTTAGCTTTTATTACTGTTATTCTGATTGAGTATGGCATAGAAAAATAAATTTCGAATAATTGAACAAAATATGTAGGAAACCCTTTTTAAACGTCATAACGTTACATTTTTCCTTAAAAGAAAAAAATTTAAATATCTAAAGGGGAAAAAATAATGCTATATATATATATTTAGATATGTACAATGCTGTGCATTTTATTTATGCTAAAAGAAACATAATGTGGAGCGATAATTTTAGTGTTTTACAAAAGTTTGAAGATTTTCAACTTCATTTCCAGTTAATAGCTACTTTAAAATAAAATCACTTGAAATATCTACATAAATGTTGATACAAAAAAGATGTTCTTGAATTAGGTTTGAGATCATCATAGATCATCATCGTTTTGCTGTGTTTCGTTCTGTGCAATCGATATTGAATCTTCAAATAAACAGACTTTCAATATTTACTTTTTCTTCTTTCTAGAAAATAAGAATGGCTTAGAAAAATAATAATACACTTCCGTAGCAGATTTTAAATGCCATGCACAATAATCGGATAAAAAAATCGAACAAAGTTATTAAACGGAAGGGACGGGAAAAGATAATAAACTATTTGCTTTAAGAGGATTTTCAGGTTTTCAAGCGGTTTTTGAATTTGGCTATTTCTTGCCATCTAAGCAAAATTCTAAGCTTGAAAAATAATAAATTTAAAAATTTTGAAGCAAAAATCTAGAACGCCTCATTAAACTTCATTCCTTTAGGTTTTTCGCAAAAAGAGGTATTATTAAAATGTGTAAGGATTTTTCTTTATATTCATTAATATTGGAAATTAATTTAAAGTCATCTATTAATTAGTTATGTATAGACATAGATATTACATCTGTGTACAAAATAAAAATGAAATAAAGAATACATAAAGTTGAAAAAGAATCTAAATGTTTTACAAAAGCTTGAAGGTTTTCAACTTCATTCTAAGCCAAAGGCTACTTTAAAACAAAATCACTTAAAATGCCTACGTAATTGTTGATAAAAAAGGCGTTTTTTCAAAAAGATGAGTTCATGATTGATAAAAGCATAATTATGATTCATAAGCGGATAAAAAATTTGAAAAAAAAAAAAAAGATATTAAACAGTAGGGATGGGAAAAGATAAACTTTTTGCTAGAAAATGATTTTCAGTCTTTCAAGAGGTTTTTGAATTTTTCTAATTTTTACCATCTAAGCGAAAAATTATGCTTTTCAAAATTTCTGAAGTGAACTAAGCATGTAAATTGAGCATGTAGAAGCTAATGATTTGGAGTGTTTTTAATATAAATCATCAAAATTTGACGAAAAAAATCATTATGTCGTTGTATTTTATTTTTATAAATTACGTTCCATAAAGTATACAAAATCTTTAGATCGAGCATACTTTTTTTGTAAGGAAAAACGATATAAATTCTGCAGTTTAGAAGATAAGTTTTAGCTTTTATTACTGTTATTCTGATTGAGTATGGCATAGAAAAATAAATTTCGAATAATTGAAAAAAATATGTAGGAAACCCTTTTTAAACGTCATAACGTTACATTTTTCCTTAAAAGAAAAAAATTTAAATATCTAAAGGGGAAAAAATAATGCTATATATATATATTTAGATATGTACAATGCTGTGCATTTTATTTATGCTAAAAGAAACATAATGTGGAGCGATAATTTTAGTGTTTTACAAAAGTTTGAAGATTTTCAACTTCATTTCCAGTTAATAGCTACTTTAAAATAAAATCACTTGAAATATCTACATAAATGTTGATACAAAAAAGATGTTCTTGAATTAGGTTTGAGATCATCATAGATCATCATCGTTTTGCTGTGTTTCGTTCTGTGCAATCGATATTGAATCTTCAAATAAACAGACTTTCAATATTTACTTTTTCTTCTTTCTAGAAAATAAGAATGGCTTAGAAAAATAATAATACACTTCCGTAGCAGATTTTAAATGCCATGCACAATAATCGGATAAAAAAATCGAACAAAGTTATTAAACGGAAGGGACGGGAAAAGATAATAAACTATTTGCTTTAAGAGGATTTTCAGGTTTTCAAGCGGTTTTTGAATTTGGCTATTTCTTGCCATCTAAGCAAAATTCTAAGCTTGAAAAATAATAAATTTAAAAATTTTGAAGCAAAAATCTAGAACGCCTCATTAAACTTCATTCCTTTAGGTTTTTCGCAAAAAGAGGTATTATTAAAATGTGTAAGGATTTTTCTTTATATTCATTAATATTGGAAATTAATTTAAAGTCATCTATTAATTAGTTATGTATAGACATAGATATTACATCTGTGTACAAAATAAAAATGAAATAAAGAATACATAAAGTTGAAAAAGAATCTAAATGTTTTACAAAAGCTTGAAGGTTTTCAACTTCATTCTAAGCCAAAGGCTACTTTAAAACAAAATCACTTAAAATGCCTACGTAATTGTTGATAAAAAAGGCGTTTTTTCAAAAAGATGAGTTCATGATTGATAAAAGCATAATTATGATTCATAAGCGGATAAAAAATTTGAAAAAAAAAAAAAAGATATTAAACAGTAGGGATGGGAAAAGATAAACTTTTTGCTAGAAAATGATTTTCAGTCTTTCAAGAGGTTTTTGAATTTTTCTAATTTTTACCATCTAAGCGAAAAATTATGCTTTTCAAAATTTCTGAAGTGAACTAAGCATGTAAATTGAGCATGTAGAAGCTAATGATTTGGAGTGTTTTTAATATAAATCATCAAAATTTGACGAAAAAAATCATTATGTCGTTGTATTTTATTTTTATAAATTACGTTCCATAAAGTATACAAAATCTTTAGATCGAGCATACTTTTTTTGTAAGGAAAAACGATATAAATTCTGCAGTTTAGAAGATAAGTTTTAGCTTTTATTACTGTTATTCTGATTGAGTATGGCATAGAAAAATAAATTTCGAATAATTGAAAAAAATATGTAGGAAACCCTTTTTAAACGTCATAACGTTACATTTTTCCTTAAAAGAAAAAAATTTAAATATCTAAAGGGGAAAAAATAATGCTATATATATATATTTAGATATGTACAATGCTGTGCATTTTATTTATGCTAAAAGAAACATAATGTGGAGCGATAATTTTAGTGTTTTACAAAAGTTTGAAGATTTTCAACTTCATTTCCAGTTAATAGCTACTTTAAAATAAAATCACTTGAAATATCTACATAAATGTTGATACAAAAAAGATGTTCTTGAATTAGGTTTGAGATCATCATAGATCATCATCGTTTTGCTGTGTTTCGTTCTGTGCAATCGATATTGAATCTTCAAATAAACAGACTTTCAATATTTACTTTTTCTTCTTTCTAGAAAATAAGAATGGCTTAGAAAAATAATAATACACTTCCGTAGCAGATTTTAAATGCCATGCACAATAATCGGATAAAAAAATCGAACAAAGTTATTAAACGGAAGGGACGGGAAAAGATAATAAACTATTTGCTTTAAGAGGATTTTCAGGTTTTCAAGCGGTTTTTGAATTTGGCTATTTCTTGCCATCTAAGCAAAATTCTAAGCTTGAAAAATAATAAATTTAAAAATTTTGAAGCAAAAATCTAGAACGCCTCATTAAACTTCATTCCTTTAGGTTTTTCGCAAAAAGAGGTATTATTAAAATGTGTAAGGATTTTTCTTTATATTCATTAATATTGGAAATTAATTTAAAGTCATCTATTAATTAGTTATGTATAGACATAGATATTACATCTGTGTACAAAATAAAAATGAAATAAAGAATACATAAAGTTGAAAAAGAATCTAAATGTTTTACAAAAGCTTGAAGGTTTTCAACTTCATTCTAAGCCAAAGGCTACTTTAAAACAAAATCACTTAAAATGCCTACGTAATTGTAGATAAAAAAGGCGTTTTTTCAAAAAGATGAGTTCATGATTGATAAAAGCATTTTGCTGTGTTTCGTTGTGTGCAAGCAATACTGCATCTTTAAATGAACAGACTGTCAATATTTCTTTTCTTTTTTTTCAACGAAAAAAAAGAATGGCTTTGAAAATTAATTTTCTTCTGTAGCAGATTTTAAATTCCAGCACCATAAGCGGATAAAAAATTTGACGAAAAATTTTAAAAATGGGACAAGAGAAGATAGACTGTCAAAATTTTCTTTCTTTTTTTTCCTCGAAATTAAGAATGGCTTGGAAAAAAAAATCTTCTGTAGCAGACTTTAAATGCCAGCACCATACGCGGATAAAAAAATTGAGCAAAAAAAATTAAAAAAGGACAAGAAAAGATAATAAACTATAATTTACCATCTGAGCAAAATACTAATCTTGGAAAACAAGAGATTAAAAAAATTTGAACCAAAAATCTAGGGTTAGATTTTTTGCAAAAGAAGTATTGTTAAAATAGGTAAGGATTTTTCTTTTATATTCATTCATATTGGAAGTTAATTGAAAGACATCTATTAATTAGTTATGTATAGACATGTATATTATATCTGTGTACAAAATAAAAATGAAATACAGAATACATAATGTGGAACAAGAATCTAAATGTTTTACAAAAGCTTGGATATTTTCAACAGCATTCTCACTCTAAAGCTACTTTAAAACTAAATCACATACTTACGTAAATATTGATAAATAAAAGATATTCTATAAAAAAAGGCATATACAAAAGCATATTGCTGTATTTTGTTTTCTACAATCAATATTGAATCTTCCAATGAACAGACTTTGGATATTTCCTTTTCTCAGAAAAAAAAGAACGGCTTCTAAAATAATATTGCTCTGTAGCAGATTTTAAATATCATGCACCATAAGCGAATAAATAATCTAACAAAAAATTCAACGAAAGGGATGGGAAAACATAATAAACTATTTGCTAGAAAATGATTATCAGTCTATAATGAGCGTTTTGAATTTTCCTATTTCGCGCCACCAAAGAAAACTACTAAGCTTGGAATATAATAAATTAAAAAAGTTCGAACCAAAACTCTAAAACGCCAGATTTAACTACATTACATTAGATTTTTCGCAAAAGAAGTAATATAAAATATATGTCAGAGCTTTCACTTTACATTCATTAAGATTTAAAATTAATTTAGTCATCTATTAATTAGTCATACATAGACTTGTATATCTGTGTACAAAATAAAAATGAAATAAAGACTACATAATATGGAACAAGAATCAAAAGTTTGAAAATTTTCAATTTGTCTCAACCAAAAGCTATTTTAAAACAAAATTACTTAAAATAGCTACATAAATGCTGATAGAAAAAAGATGTTCTTTAAAAAGGATGAGATCATCATTGAAAAATAATTTAGTCATCTATTAATTAGTTATTTATAGACTTGTATATCTGTTTACAAAATTATCTTACTAATCTGTTTACAAAAGTATTTAAAATGGAACAAGAATCAAAAGCTTGAAGATTTTCAAACTCAGTCTCAGCCAAAAGCTACTTTAATACAGAATTACTTAAAATATTTTCATAAATGCTGATAGCAAAAAAGGTGTTCTTTAAAAAGTATGATATCATCATCGATAAAATCATTTTGCTGCATTCCGTTGTGTAACATCGATATTGAATTTTAAAATAAACAGACAGAATATTTTTTTTTCTTTTCTATTCTGGGAAAAAACGAATGGCTTGGAAAAATAATATTCTTTTGTAGCAGATAATAAATGTCATGCACCATAAGCGGATAAAAAAAAATCGAACAGAAATCTGTAAAGATAATAAACTATTATCTAGAAAAGAATTTTCCGACTTTCAAGAGGTTTTTGAATTTGCATATTTCTTGTCCAGCAATTTGCCAATTTCTTGCTTTTCTAAGAAAAATACTAAGCTTGGGAAATAATAAATTTAAAAAGTTTGAACCAAAAATATAAAGCGTTTCATTAAACTTCATCACGTTGGATTTTTCACGAAAAAAGTAATATTAAAATATATAAAGAGTTTTTTTTTATTCTTTAAGATTGGAAGTTAAATTAAATTCACCTATTAATAAGTTATGTATAGATATGTATATTATATCTGTGTACAAAATAAAAATTAAATAAAGAATACATAATGTGGAACAACAATATAAATGTTTTACAAATGCTTGAAGATTTTGAATTTCATTCTCACTCTAAAGCTTCTCTAAAACTAAATCACATACCTACATAAATATTCATCGAAAAAATTTTCTATAAAAAAAGATCAGATCATCATCTACAAAGGCATTTTGCTGTATTTCGTTATGTACAATCAATATTTAATATAAGCTTGGGAAATAATAAATTTAAAAAAATTGAACCAAAAATGTAGGACCGGTTCTTTAAACTTCATTGTTTTACATTTTACCACAAACGAAATAATATTAAAACATGAGAAGAATAATTTTTTATTCATTATGAAAAAATAATAATTTAACGCTGTATGTATATTTAGTGTACGGAGTTACTCATTTTATTTAAGCTCAAAATAAAACTTAAATACAGAAAACATAATCTGGAACACGAATTAAAATGTTTTACAAAAGCTTGAAGATTTTCACCCTCATTCTCACTCTAAAGCTACTTTTAAAAAAATCACGTAAAATATTAGCATAAATAATGTTAAAAGAAATATGTTCTTTAAAACGATGAGATCATCATCGATAAAAGCAGTTTGCTTTATTTTGTTGTGTGCAATCAATACTGAATCTTCAAATAAACAGACCTTCGTTTTTTTTTCTTGGGCCAAAAAAAAAAAAAAAAAAAAAAAAAAAAAAGAGAGAGAGAGAGAAGAAAGAAAAGAAAAGAAAAACAACAGCTTGTAAAAATAATATTCTTCTGTAGCAAATTTTAAATGTCATGCACCATAAGCGGATAAAGAAATCGAACAAAGATATTAAAATGGAAGGGATGGGAAAAGATAATAAACTATTTTCTACAAAAGAATTTTCAGTCTTTCAAGAGGTTTTTGAATTTACCTATTCCGTGCCAAGCAATTTGCCAATTTCTTGCTTTTCTAATACTATGCTTGGAAAGTTATGAATATAAGAAGTTTGAACCAAAAATCTAGAACGCCCCATTAGACGTTATTAAGTTAGATTTTTCTCAAAAGATCTTTGATTAAAATAAGTAAGAATTATATATATATATATATATATATATATATATATATATTCATTAAAATAGGAAGTTAATTTAATGTCATCTATTAGTTTAGTTATGTATTGACATGTATACTATATCTGTGTACAAAATGAACATGAAATAAATAATACATAATATGGAACAAGAATCTAAATGTTTTACAAAAGCTTGAAAGATTTCAGCTTCATTCTCCAAAAGCTACTTTAATATAAAATCACTTAAAATACCTACATAAATGTTGGTAAAAAAAGGTGTTTTTCAAAAAAGATAAGACTATCATCGATAAATGCTTTTTGCTGTATTTCGTTGTGTATAATCGATATTGAATCTTCAAATAAACAAACTTTCAATATTTTTTTTCATTTTCTGAGAAAAAAATGGATTGGAAAAATAATACTCTTCTGTATTTCAATTTCATATTTTAAATACCATGCACCATAATCGGATAAAAAAATCGAACAAAGATATTAAACGGAAGGGGTGGGAAAATATAATAAACTATTTGCTAGAAAAAGATTATCAGTCTATCAAGAGCATTTTTGAATTTGCCTGTATCTTGTCATCTAAGTAAAATACTAAGCTGGGAAAATATTATATTTAAAAAGTTTGAACCATAAAACTAGAACGTCTCATTAAACTGCATTGCATAAGACTTTTCTTAAAAGAAGTAATATTAAAATATGTAAGAGTTTTCATTTTACATTCATTAAGATTGGGAATTTATTTGTCATCTATTAATTAGTTATGTATAGACTTGTATATCTGTGTATATAATAAATATGAAATAAAGACTACATAATATAAAACAAGAATAAAAATCTTGAAGATTTTCAACTTCACTCTCAGCCAAAAGCTATTTTAAAACAAAATTACTTAAAATATCTACATAAATACTGATAGAAAAAAAAATTCTTTAAAAAAGATAAGATCATCATAGATAAAAGCATTTTGCTGTATTTCGTTGCGTGAAATCGATATTAAGTCTTCAAATGAACAGACTTTCAATATTTTTTTCGTAGAAAATGAGAATGGCTAGATTTTAAATGCCACGCACCATAATCGGATAAAAAAAAAATCGAACAAAGATATTAAACGGAAGGGACGTCAAAAGATAATAAATTATTTGCTAGAAAATTATTTTTAGTCTTTCAACCGGTTTTCGAATTTGGCTATTTCTTGTCATGTAAGCAAAATACTAAGCTTGGAAAATTATAAATTTAAAAGTTTAAACCAAAAATGTAGGGCCACTTCTTTAAACTTCATTGCGTTATATTTTAACACTAAAGAAATAATATTAATACATGTGAAGAATATATATATTTTTAATTCATTATGAAAAAAAAATAATTTAACGCTGTATGTATACTTAGCTATGTACGGAGTCGCACATTTTATTTATGCTCAAAATAAAAATTAAATAAAGAAAACATAATGTGGAACACGAATTAAAATGTTTTACAGAAGCTTGAAAATTTTCAATTTCATTCTCGCTCTAAAGCTACTTTAAAACAAAATCACTTAAAATATCATCATAAATAAAGTGCGAAAAAAGTTGTTCTATAGAACGATGAGATCATCATCAATAAAAACATTTTGCTGTATTTCGTTGTGTGCAATCGATATTGAATCTTCAAATAAACAGATTTTCAGTATTTTCTTTTTAATTTTTTTTTTGACCAAAAAAATAATAATAAAATAAAATAAAATAAAATAAAAAAATTAAAAAAATGGCTTGGAAAAATATAATCTTGTAGCAAATTTTAAATGTCATACATCATAAGCGGGTAAAGAAATCGAACAAAAATATTAAAATGAAAGGGATGGGAAAAGATAATAAACTATTTGCTAGAAAAGGATTATCAGTCTATCAAGAGCGTTTTGAATTTGCCTATTTCTTGACACCTAAGCTAAATACGATGTTTGGAAAATAATAAATTTCAAACCAAAAATCTAAAACGCCTGATTTAACTACATTACGTTAGATTTTTCACAAAATAAGTGATATTAAAATATGTAAAAGATTTCATTTTATATTTATTAAAATTGGAAATTAATTTAATCGTCTATTTACTAGTTATGTATAGACTGTTAGTAGGTGTAGATATTAGCTATAAATATAGATTAGTTTTATATATCTGTGTACAAAATAAAAATGAAATACAGACTACATAATATGGAACAAGAATCAAAAGCTTGAAGATTTTCAACTTCATTCTCACTCTAAAGCTACTTTAAAACAAAATCACTTAAAACACCTACATAAATATTGTTAGAAAAAAGATGTTCTTTAAAACGATGAGATCATCATCGATAAAAGCTTTTTGTGGCATTTCGTTGTGTGCAATCGATACTGAATGTTCAAATGAGTACACTTTCAATATTTTTTTTCTTTCTAGAAAATAAGAATAGCTTAAAAAAATAATACTATTCTGTAACAGATTTTAAATATCAGCACTACAAGCGGATAAAAAAAATTGAGCAAAGATATTAAACGAAAAGGACGGGAAAAGTTAATAAACTATTTGCTGGAAAGATTTTCAGTCTTTCAAATAGAATCTAAAGAAAATACTAAACTTTATAAAAAATTTTAAATAAATTGAGCATGTAATTAGAGTAGAAGCTAATTATTTGGAGTATTCTTATTATTATTCTCCAAATTTTATCCCCCCCCCCAAAAAAAATATTACATCTTTGAATTTAATTTTTATAAATTACAACATGCATTAAAATGCAAAACATGATTTCGGATTTCGTTCACCATAGATGTCTTCAAAACTGTTTGTCCAATTGAAAATGTTAATAATCAAATTAAAATCAAATCTTAAGAAATATATAATTTGTATAGCTTTATATGCTCAACAATATTTATTCTTTCCATTTTTTAATAAAAAATTAATTATGCAATGGAAAAAAATTCATTTGTATCTTTTTGGGATAGATGGCGCTTATCTTTTCAATATGGTGTCTATAAGCTACCAAAAATTTCATACTATCATTATAAAATGAACTTCTTGGGCCATTGTGAATCCAAAAAAAGTACGTAACATCAAGAACGCAGAGATGAAACCAAAATCCCTAATTTTGGCCTCTGGGTCAACAACTATATGGGAGACAAAATTAATCAAAGTATCTTCAGGCACTTCAGCACCATATACTTTCATTTGATGATAACTTCAGTATGTAGATTTCAGAGAGATAATGCTTCAAACCACAACACACACAGTGCAAAACACTGTTTATTATTGCAAAATGTTAACATTTTATATTATCAGTGTATAAGTCCAAAATGAAACTCAAGTACGATATTTTGTGTTATACTAATAGGATGAGCAAAAAATTCTGAAAACTTTTTTAATTTATAATTACCTTAATTTGTATCGTATAAAAGAGTACAAGTGGTATATTTATTGGATTTTAGGGATTTCAGAGCAGGCGTTGCTCCATCCTATTATGATCTCTTTCGATCAATGCAACACTTTTTCAAGAGCCGTCAATTGTAATACTTTAATGGAGTTGAATAAGCATGTCAAGAGTTTTTCGATTCTAAAGACCCACAATGGTACTTCCATGAAACCAGAAATCTGGCAGATTGTCGTAGACTATTACTCTACTTTGAATCATAATCCTTGTTGCTTTTGCTGTTAATTTGCCCCTAACAGCTCAACTTTCATAAATTTCGCAGAGATTTTTGTTCAACCTAGTAATGTGCAAACAATACAAAAAAAGAAAGTTATATCGTTGGATCATGGTATGTCAATGGAGTCCGGGAATATTGGTCCAAACGTAGCTCCATTGGATTATGGTCTCTTTCGAGCAATACAACACTTTTTGAAATTTTTAATCCTTTAAGTAGAAGAAGCAAGAACCCACAATGGTACTTCCAATAAACCCGAAATCTGGCAGAATGTCGTAGATTATGATGGTCTCTACTTTGAATCATAAACCTTGTATCTTTTGCATTCATAAATTTAGAACTTTTGAACTTAACAAGCACTTTTTGCTCAACAAAGTAATATCCAAATAATACAAGATTGGAAAATTATACAACTGTATTAAAAAACTTGAAAAAAAAAAAATTAATGAAAAGCAAAATATTCCTTGACACCTATAACATTTCAAAAATTGATTGATTATTTGAATTTATCCCAAACCAAGGACTATTAGTAAAAATGTTAAATGATATTTTGATTTTCACACCTTAATATTTGAGACACAACTTTTTTACATTGATATCTAGAGTAATAATAATACACCCATTTTTTAATTTTAATTAAATTTATAGGAATATTTTTCTTAATCTCTCATGTAAATAATACTTATTTTCTTTAATGCTGTATTGGTGCTTAATAAACTACTTTTTCCCGCTGTTTCTCATTTTTTGAAGCATTATTTTTATTATTTTATTTCAAGATAAACAGAATCTAGTCTTAAACTTTTTGTAATTACTTCTTTAACATAAAATATGCAGTTTGTTTATTATAATTTTATGTTTACGCAGCTGATGTAAAACACGAACATGCAATTAATTATAAAGATGTATTTTAGACAATTTATTATTCAGTAAAATGCTGCTCCATATCCATCCATGTCTTCCATTTTACGTCACAGTAATTATGTGTTTCTGAAGCTTCTTTTTAAATTAAGTAATAAGATTTTCGAAGGCAATTTATGGTGCTTAAATAAATACTTGAGCATTCCAACTAAGATTAAATATTAATGTACATATCTGAGAAACCTAAAATTTCTACTTAACAAGAAATATGTACAAACAACTTTATGTGGATAATTTATATGTATATATATGTATGTATATGAATTGTATTAAATGGAAAATATAAAATAAATCGAAATTAAATCTTACTATGATAAATTATCTAAAATGAAAATACCTTCTTAAAATCAAAATACAAAATTAAAATATAAAGTTAAAATTAATTATATAATAACGCTATTCATTCGCAGTACTGCTCCGGTTGATTCTTATCAGTAATGGAAATACTTCCAAAGAGAGTTTATTGTTTTTTTTACGCACAAGAGAGAATAATTGTCATTATTGAAACCGAACATGATATACAGAAATTTGCATGCCCTAAGGTTTTCTAATTTTCATTAAGGTCAGCAGATTAGTACATCAAATGATAATTACTGTTCCCTAATAACAAAATTAATTCTAAATAAGATAAATATGACCATACCTGTGGCGGTAGAATTTTTATCTGTAGCATTGGGTAATTTGGATGTGTTTATTACATCTTATTTTATACTTTTGTTTGCATGGCTTTATTAACTTTGGTAATAACATCAATTAACATTTATCAAGAAACCACGCCGTTACATTTTTTGAATACATATCTCCTAAAATATTCTTTTTTGTAGGCATAATTCTTAGATTGCAGCATCAAATCCTAAATTTATTTGAAAATATTTATATAAAGCTAGGCCTTACATATTGCTAGAGCGTTTACGTCACGTTATTATCCTAGGACACCTTATATTTTAAAATTGAAATATCATACAAATCTCATGCACATATTTTTAAATATCACTTTAAAAGCTCATGAAAATAATTCTCTGAAATGAATATGAAGATATTAATTGTATTTTTAATTGCTGTTGTTATTGAACTATTATAATAAGAAAACAATAGGGTTGTTAGTTTAACAAAAAAAGTAAACGATATCTAAAAACCATTATTGGTACCATTGTACTATACTGCACCATTATATTGTACCATTGTTTGTAATTATTGATACATTGTACCTTGAATAATTTTTAAAGGGTGAATAAAACAGTTAATGTATTGCTACGAACATATAAAAAAATCCATGCAATTCGGAATTTTTTCAAACGAAATATTTTCAATGCATACATTAAAAAAATATATTTTTCACATTTTAAGTAAATTGATACAGTGAAAACATAATATTTTCTTCGAACACAATAAAATGTAAAATTATTTTTAAAATGAATGAAAAATACACACGCACATATATATAACTATACCGAAGGTCCCAAAAATGACTGATGGATTTTAAAATTCAATCACTTGCAAACGGTGACAGCTATTTAAAAAATTTTTGCAGGAGGGTTATGTATAATGTCAGGAGTTTTTTTACCGTAATTTTTTATTTTAGTTCGCATCTCAAACAATAGGTGTCGCTGACGGCGATTGAAGGCCAGGTGATCCGTACTGAGTGAAGCGTCGACCTGGCCTTCAATCGCCGTCAGCGACACCTATTGTTTGAGATGCGAAATAAAATAAAAAATTACGGTAAAAAAACTTCTGACATTTTACATAAACCTCCTGTAAAAATTTTTTTAAATAGCTCTCACCGTTTGCAAGTTATTGAATTTTAAAATCCATCAGTCATTTTTGGGACACCCGGTATATGTATACATATTATCGAACAACTTTGTAATTGAATAATGCATAAAGCATAAATCCGATACAACTTTTACAATACTAAAGCATAATATTATTTATTTTGAATATCTGATAAGTTATCGTAGTTTTTATTAAAAAAAAAAAAAGTTCCGACATTTACTTAAAAGTAGCTTATCAAATGAAATGGACCTTTTATTCATTATGATCCAAATACATATTGCATGAGGTTAATAAATGCTAATTTTTCACCATACTGATTTTTCCCTGAAAATATTCAGCTACTTATTTCATGTAGTCGGAAATTATTTGCTTTACCCAATGTAGCACAAAATAAACAATTCTAATTTACATTCTTTTGGATATGGAATTTAAGTGAATTTTTTTTCTCGATCTTCATCATGCAAATGAAGAATGAAATGTTTACTTCCTTGTATTTTTATTTAAAATGTGTAAATTTTATCAGTTGTGTGTAACAATATATTTTTGTTTGCTTTTTCTTTAAACATTATTTCAAGCTGGTGCACTGAAAAAAGTCCTTTAAATTTAAGGCAAAAATTGCTGGCAGCAATGTTGCCTGCAGTTTTTACCGTAACAATTGACCTAAAATACATTTAATTTTAATGCACTTTTTACGTCTGCTGGATTCATTGCTGCCAGCAGATTTTCCAAAATGTTAAAAGATTTTTTTTAAGTGTGTATTTAAGAGGGCTGTAAAATTTCTCATGTCTGAAAAAGTCACACAGATATTTGTTGCGTGGAAAGAAAGATTTCATGCGGCATAAATTCGATCATTGAATTCGATTTCACAGTATAGGTACTTGAAAGACCACAAAATAAAGTGCAGGAAATGTCATTGTATTTTACAACTAAAGATTCTAGCGACCCGGCTGCCCACACAGATGCTGTAAAATTCCTCAGGTCTGCGGAAAGTCACTTTGCGTGTTGAACATGACAGAAATAATTCGATTTTAACTTCACTTTTAACTAAACTCACAGTTAGTTTTCACAGAATCTGGACTTAATCTTGATTTCACAGCACTGGTGCTTGAAAAATTACAACATAAAGGGCGGTAAAAATAACAACATTTTATAGAGTTGTTTCATTTGAAAAACTACACAATTAGCTTTACAGACAGATTTCGTTGTTCGTTTTTTATTAGCTTACTAATTACAAATATATATTGAAGTAACTACACGAATTCATTTAAATGGTCCAAATAAATAAATATAGCATTAAAACGAATGATTTTCAGTATTTTCCATTAGACATTTACTTTTCGTCAGACGTTCCTTAAGATTTAATCACGATTTACTAAATCCGATTTATATCCTTATTTTTTTCCTAATTGTAGAACATACTTTAATGATGTTGTGAAATGTTTATTGTGTGGTTTTTCAATTTATACACATTCAAACAGTGTAACATGTATCTTTTCTAATTCTAGTTTCAATATTTTATTTAACAAAAATAATGCAATTATGTTTCCACTAAAAATATCTAATTCTTTTCATTTTGAGGACGTAATAGTGTTGTTGCACTGTAAAGAAAAATCCGTTAAATTTACGGCAGAAAACGGCTGGTAGTAATGTTTTCAGCAATTTTTGTCTTAAAAATTGCTGCAAAACTAGATGTAGATTTTTTATTACATTTAATTTTACTGGTTTTAATTGTATTTTTTACGGCATAAATTGCTGGCAACTCTGCTGTCAGCAGTTTTTGTCGCTTTTTTTTTTGTTACAGTGTGTATGTTTTATAATCTTACAAATCCCTAGGCACGTTTAAACAATCCTTCGCTGTTTATTTTTTACTTAGTTGTTTAACATTTCATATAAAAATAGTGAATACTAAGTGTCTTATAACTATTTATAGTCTTAATCCAACAGCACAATTCATTTAATTACAGAACATACAGAATAGCAGCTTAGATGATTTGAAATAATCCTAAATGCTTCAATATTGTTATTGATGCATTTTATATTTTATTTAAAACATATTAAAATTAATTCAACAATTATGGCAATAAATGATATATTGTTTACCGGTTGTTCTTTTTTTTATTGTACTTTTCTGTTAACTTTTTGCTCGTGATAATAATTTAGTTCCCAATTGTACTCATAAATTGCTCAACAAACTTTGAATTATGAAAAAAAATATTTGCTAGGGCATCCTTCGATTTGTTCCAAGCTATAAAGAGGAATATCGAAAGTAAAGAAACAATAGACTACTCGCTTTACATATTGATATTTGCTGAATATATTGTTATAGCAGAAATCACATCATCTGATATTTATTTTAATTATGGCTTTAAAACTGAAATAATTTTTAAAAGAAAAATAGCACACTTTCAAATAGCATATGGGGGATAGGACTTACATTAAATTAGATAAAGAGTTTCAATAGGGAGAACAAACCCCTTTTAAATGAAAAGGGGTTTCTGAACGTAACTCTTCAAAGAGTAGGAAATTATGAATTTGAATGAAATTATGTGCTAAAGCTTTTAGACGTGAATGAATGTAAAATGGCATGAAATGAGTTTTTTTGGCCTGATTCACTGCAATGTTTCCTTTCAATTGATTTGAGGGAGATTTTCATCTTTTAACGAGTTATATCAGAGTCAGGTGAATGCATGTTTCAATTTCTTTTTTTAAAGATTTATTAACAAAACCTCAGTTGGTTTATTGTATATAGAAGCTATCAGATATCGAACCTGATAAACACCGCCGGTTTGAACCTACATAATGACAGGGGTGGCGCTTCCTATGTACCATCGTCTTTTAAAGATAGATAACAACTTTTAATGGTATATTTATGTAAATAAATATCGAATAACAGTATAAAAGCAATAAACGTCAAATTATTAAAGACTTACTCATTAAATTAGAAGCAATTACATAATACTATGGGATTCACGACTTGTTTTATAAATGACACTCTAATTTAATTGTCCGTGTCATAAAAGTTAATTTAAAACCAATTTGGAAATGCGCGGCACGGACCAAGACGGAATTGTAGATGTGCGAGCTCCTTTTGAAGCGTGCTTAGAACAATATCAAGTTTAAATTTTAAACTAGTATTTTTTTTTAGCTGCACTGTAAAGAGGAAGATTATTACACTGAATTTAATTTATGTGATATGGAATTAAGTTTAAATATGTGTTACTTTTTTTTTGTCAATGCCGAAATAAGTTCTTAAAACAACAAATATGGACAAAATTCTTAAATTTATACCGAATAGCAATATTTCATATTATTCAGTCTTCATATTTCTTTGATTTTGTATGGTATACCAATTCATATTTTTCTGGTATATAGACAGAAAAAAAGACTCTAATTTCATTATATACAACAATACGTTGTTTTCTACAAAACCTTACTATTCTTTTAGACACGATTTTTTTATTAATACAGTTAATAACGAAAATATGTTTTCTACGGAACTCGCTGAGTGCGATTAATACTCGTTCTTGACAGTTTATTTTGATGTTCTTCTAATCCAATAATTGAAAATATTGATTTTTATGAATTAAAGATGATAAGTGACAGTTATGAATAAAAGCGCAAACAAAAATTAGGGACTTTAGCTGCATCATACCTTAATTGCATTAGGCATTTAAACTACTAAATTTTATGATAATTCTGAAATTAGCTTATTATATCAAATTGAACATGATATAAGCGTTCAAAATATATAAGAAAAAAAGTTTTATCATAAATTTTGTTAATACCTGTAATTGTAACTACATATTTATATATCTGTCAATCAAACGAGGTATTATAATAGTTTTAAAAATGGGGTAGTTTCTACGTTCTTTTATTTAAAAAATCTTTAAAAGTAAAAAAGAGATTATTTTAACATTTATCGGCAAGCTTATTTTTTATTCTCGATTAAATTTCATACTTGAAAATAAGATGTGCTCGGTATTAAAGCAGTTCGTACTGAAAAAAAAGAAAAAATCAAGTACATAGAAGATATCATTTCTATGTAAATTATTTTTAACAGTGTAAAAATTTAAATGTATAACAAAATAAATTACTTGGAAATAAAAAATTCTTCGTACTTTTTTTAATGAAGAATTTCTTTAAAAACGAATATGGTACTTTTAAATATGAATGCTAACACGCATATTCAAAAAATCTTTCTAATGTAATTAGAGTACAGAAAAAGTTTATTCACAAAGCATACTAAAAGTTATTTAAACTCTTTCTAAAATAAACTGACAATATATAGATTTTCTAAATCATTATTGAAATTTATGGAAAAAATCGAGGTAATAGCTTGCAATTAATTACAACAGAAATATTATTAGATCCTTCAAAAAAAAAAATTTACATATATATATATATATATATATATATCATGCAGATTATTTTCAATTGTTAATGTGGACTGGTCTATGTCAGAAATGGGTTCTTCTTTGTTTAAAATGAAACAAAAGATGCGAACAATTCAAAAGGCACATTTATTACATTTAAATAAAATACGGATGAGAATAAGCGATAAAAATCAGCAGGAAAAATCTTTAATTTCAGCTTCTATTAAAACCATTTATTCATGGCTAGCTTCATATCTGATCGGATAAATGTTGAAAATAAGAATCATTAGCAGCATGGGGAAGGGAACAAAAGCGATTTTTCAAATACATTCAAGTATAGATTTCGTGGTAATTTGCGGATAATAGAAGATAAATGGTATTTTATGTAATTTTAGATGTTATTATCTATTTTTATTGGTATTTTCTGCAAACATTTAGAGAGATTTCTTTACTATTTATATAAAATGTTTTATATGACATTTTTGAAGTAAATTAAAGTATAGATTTTGTGGTAATTTACGTATAATAGAAGATAAATGGTATTTCATGTAATTTTAGATATTATTATATATTTTTATTGGCATTTTCTGCAAACATTTAGAGGGGTTTATTTACTATTTATATAAAATGTCTTATATGACATTTTTCAATTAAATTAAAGTATAGATTTCGTGGTAATTTACGTATAATAGAAGATAAATGCTATTTTATGTAATGTTAGATGTTATTATAAGTTTTTAAAACTGGTAGTTTTAGCAATAATTTAGATATTTCTTTACTACTGTTATAAAATGTTTCATCTAAGTTCATATCTGATCTAGCTTCATATCTGATAGGATAAATGTTAGAAATGAGAGTGATTAGTAGCATGGGGAATGAAACTTCTCAAGTGAATTAAAGTATAGATTTTGTGATAAACTACGGATAATAAAATATAAATTGTATTTTATGTAATATTAGATGTTATTTTGTGTTTTCAAAATTGGCATTTTCTGCGAGAATTTAGAGGTTTATTCACTATTAATGTAAAATGTTCACCTAACTACATATCTGATCAGATAAATGTTGGAAATGAGAGTCGTTAGTAGTATGGGGAAGGGAACAAATGAGATTTCTTACATAAATTAAAGTATAGATTTCTTGCTAATTTACGGATAAAAAAAAGATAAATGGTATTTAATGTAATATTAGATGTTATTATGTGTTTTTAAAATTCACATTTTAAGTAAAAATATGCAGATTCCGTTATTATTAATGCAAAATATTTCATTTAACTTCATATCTGATTTATGATTAATATCTGATTTGGTAAAGTTGGAAATGAGTGTCATTAGTAGCTTGGAGAGAAAATATGAGATTTCTCAAGTTAATCGTAGATTTCGTCGTAATTTACGAATAATAGATAATTTTATGTAATATAAGATGTCATCTTGTCTTTATAAAATTGGCCCTTTCAGCAAAAAAAATTAAAGATTTCTTTATAATTAATGTAAAATATTTCATCTAACTTCATATCTCATCTAAGCTTTATATCGCAAAGGATAAATGTTGCAAACGAGAGTCATAATTAGCATGGGGAAGGAAACAAAATATACTTCTTTAATAAATTAAAGCATAGATTTTGTAGTAATTTATAGACACTAGCAGATAAAGGTATTTTATGTAATATCAAATGTTATAACTTTTTTTTCTTTTTTATTGCCATTTTTTTGCAAAAATTTAAAGATTTAATTATTATTGTATTTAAATAAAATTCGAGAGTCATAATTAGCATGGGGAAGGAAACAAAATATATTTCTTTAATAAATTACAGTATAGATTTTGTAGTAATATAGACACTAGCAGATAAAAGGTATTTTATGTAATATCAAATGTTATAACTTTTTTTTTCTTTTATATTGCCATTTTTTTGCAATAATTTAAAGATTTAATTATTATTGTATTTAAATAAAATTCGAGAGTCATAATTAGCATGGAGAAGGAAACAAAATATATTTCTTTAATAAATTCAAGTATAGATTTTGTAGTAATATATAGACACTAGCAGATAAAAGGTATTTTATGTAATATCAAATGTTATAACTTTTTTTTGTTTTTTATTGCCATTTTTTGCAAAAATTTAAAGATTTAATTATTATTAATGTAAAACATTTCAACTAAGTTCATATTTGATCTAAGCTTCATATCTAAAAGGATAAAAGTTGGAAAATCAATGAGAAATTATCCTGAATCATATATTTATCCTAAAATATTACATTAAAAACAAATAAAATCACTATTATTATTATTATTATTATTATTGTTTTAAATTCTAGATCTGCACCTTCAATGCTTTAATTCGAAATATTTCAATATTAAGTTTTTCTTTTTCCAAGGAAAAAAAGACAAATTTATCTATCTAACTGCGTTTTACGCACAGTAAAAAAAATGTAAACGTATGTATATGTGTATATGAACTCAAGACCATGCGTTTCCGTTTTCGTAATTTTTATTTCTTCAGTTATTTATATATATTTTTTTTCGGAAAATTAATTTAATTATTTTCGTGAAATCGACTAAATTTCATTCAGCATTTTTGAAGTTAATTAAATATCCATTAGCATTTAATAAAAGCTGCACGTTATGAAAAAATAATTAGAAATTAACACGACAATAAAATATAAATTTTTAATGTTCTGAAAATTCTTTTTTATTACCATAATTCCTGTCAGCTAAACAATGCTAAAGAAAAATTCTTAAAATCAATTATCAATTAAAAGCTTTTATTATATTTTTATTTGTACTCCCAATATAATAGAAGGATATACGTAAGTAATAAAATAAGCTCGCAGTATAAAATTTCTGTACTTTCCGTTAAAGTTAATGGATATTAATTTTTTTTTCTTTTTAACAGTTAAATGATTTTTTTCTACACTGCTATAAATTTGCATCAACTTGTATTTAATAATTCGAAAAAGCACGTCACAACTGGTTCGTTGAAAAAAAAAAACATGCATTTAAATTCCAGTTAGTTTAATATATTCACATTAATATTCTTTTTCGTCTCTCAAAAGAATTCCCCTTTACTTTGCGTTATAAAAGAAAAAATTAAATAATTTTAATAGAATTAAAAATTTTTAATCAAAATAATGTATTACTGAAATAAAAATAACAATAACAATATTAATTATCAATTTTATTAAATATTTCTAAGGAAAATTTCATTTTTTTTATAATTAATGTATAATTCAAGTATCACAATTCGGATTGCTAAAACACACGGTAAAATAAAATAAAAATACAACATTTAATCAATGTTTTTACTTAAAAACAAACTTAAAAATAAAAACGCAAAATATATTTTTTTTTCTTCTCGCGATTATTTTTAACCGAAAAATGCACCGAAAAACATAAAATTTCAATTAGAGTTTTTTTTCTCAACTTCTTTGTATTAGAAGAACATAAAAAAATGATCGATTTCATTTTAATATATTCTTAAAGGATTTTTTATCCACATTTTGAACAGTTCTGTTTAAATAGAATCATTCACATAAGAAGTAATTAATATCTTTTATCATTTTACAGTTTAATTTTATAAATTTCCTGTTAATTAACATATGTGCTTTTCAAAAGATATCTAGTACTCTACTCTACAATATAAAAAACAAAAATATAGAGCATTATAAATAACCTTATATTTAATATAATAATTATTCATTATACATTAATATTTTATTATATTTCATCGTAAAACTTAACTTATCAAATACATTATTTTACAGAGAAATATAATTTTTAAAATAATTTAATGCTATTAAACTAAAGGGCTTCAATATTTATGATAATATTGTTGCCTTTTTGTAGTTTGTTGTTAGTTTGTATAAATTTTTGTTATTATTATTTTATGCCTATCTGCTTTACACAATGGCTTCGACAGAATCTATCCAGCTTAGCAGGTGTT
Source organism: Maratus speculifer (assembly GCA_964019185.1). Lineage (NCBI taxonomy): Eukaryota > Metazoa > Arthropoda > Arachnida > Araneae > Salticidae > Maratus > Maratus speculifer. The sequence continues at coordinate 75,175,535 of OZ025302.1, read as the reverse complement.
CAGTGTTATTCATGTAAATTAAACGATTATTCGTTTAATTTACATGAATAACACTGATGATTAATAAAAAATAATTAACAAATAAAAGTTTAACCAAGCTGTATATCTCGTGTAAAAAAAAAAAAAAAAAAAAAAAAAAAAAAAATGGTTTCAGGATGTTTTCATAACCTGTAAAACGAAAAAAAAAAGATAAATTGCAACACATATTTTTTCAGCTTTATTTCTGTTATTAATAAATAAGGGCAGTACTAAATAACACGGATTTATTTTCAATCATAATTGCCAAATTCTGTTAGAGGTACATTAGTTTATTTCCTTTTAAAACTACGGTTGTTTTCCCTTTACTTTGACATTATATGTTATGAATGACTTAAAAAAAAACATTTAATGCAGCTTAAAAATGTTACATGGCCTATTTCATGTACATAGATTTTTACAATAAAGTTAACCCTTTCGGGTCCGATTTTTTTTTCAGTTTTTAGAAAAAAACGTTTAGACGTTTTTACATTAACAACATTAACACTAGCCATTCATATAGGTAATTAGTATTTGATAAATATGTCATTGTCTAAAAGATAATGATTGTTGCTGTTTTGCGTACTATACAATTCATATTCTTATGACAATAGGCTAAGGAAGGATTTTTAGAGATATTTAGAAAATATTGTATTTCAACAACGTGTAACTTATATTGCGACATTCTAATACCTTTTGCGTTTAATTACACAGGAATTTTTCAGGAAAATAACCTTTATTTTAAATTTAATATGTGAAATACACGTTTAAAATAAAAGAATCGCAAACGAGTAGAAAGAGAATTAATCAAAAATAATAATTATTATTATTACTAAATGCCTAAACATAAAGGAAGTCATATAGCAAATGCATAGTCATATACTAACATTACTATGCGCAAATAGTACCTAAAATATTTCAGAAAACAAAATAATGCTCCATTTAAAGACATATACTATTAGTAGCACACCAGACCCAAAAGGGTTAAAATATAAGTATTTCCCAGTACATTCTATTAAAACAGCAACTGAAAATATAAATGTAGATATAGATTTACTTTCTCCCGATATATATAAAAAAAAAAAAAAAAAAAAAAAAAAAAAAAAAAAAAAAAAAAAAAAAACGGTCATAACTATTATGTTCTTTGCTTTATCAAAAGGAGATGATAATGGATTGATAAATGAGAGAAACAGATAACCTCATTACATGGCAGCTAAGTATTAACACATTTTCTAAAAATCCCATTACTTAAATGGGTTTCTGCTAAAAAAATTGTTAAGAATGTGATAAACATAAACCATTTACGTCCAAAAGATAAAAGCCATTATAAAAATATTACATCCAAAACATTTTTTTAAAATGATAAATTTTGTATATTAACCCTTTTGGGTCTGATGTACTATCAATAGTACATGTATTTTAATGGAGTAAAATTTTGTTTCAAGAAATGCTTTTGCTATTATTTACATGCAGCAATGTTAGCATATGTCTATACGTTTACTGTATGACTTCCTTATGTTTACGCATTTAGTAATAATAATTATTATTGTTATTTGCTTAATTCTCTTTGCGCCGTTTGCGATTCTTTTATATCTAACACATATTTCACTCATTAAATTTCAAATAAAAGCGACTTTCCTAAAAAAAAATCATGTGTAATAAAGCGCAAAAAGTATTAGAATGTTGTAATATAAGTTAAATCTTTTTGTAACGCAATATTTTCTAAATATCTCCCAAAATTCTTCCTTTGCCGATTGTCATATGAATAAGAATTGAATCGTATGCAAAACAACAAAGTTCGATATCTTTCAGACAATGATATAATCGTTAAATATAGTACCTGTGCCTAATATGGACACCATAAGGAAAACGTATTTTTTTCACCCCCATGTACACGTGATAGAACTCCAAAAATATATGACCATGATCCATGGACTGTTGACTATCATTATTAATATTAGCGACCTTGTAACTATTATGTTTTTTATTTAAATGATAAAACAAAAAATATTTACAAGTGTCCATATAAGGAACCACTAGTCTCTATTATGGACAGGTGTTTCCTAATTGACTCTCTACACAGTGTGTATGGAAGAGCCACTTTTTCAAGGGATTTTAGAAGAGAGGGAATAAAAAAATGTATCTTAAAGTATTCCGAGGAGGGGGGGGGCAGTAAATGTCTTCAGAACATGCATTTTAGAAAGGGGGGCATTCTCGGTTTTTACCCTTGGAAGACCCATGCAAAGCCCCTTAGTTACTAGTAAATATTATGAAGTAATATTGTTGGTTTTGCTTAGCTTTATTGCATCTGTCTGCGAATTTACATCTGTTATTAATCAGTCCTCACAGCATGGGCAAATAGAAACTTTTTCACCATGGACAGTAAGTCCCACATAGTCCTCATGAACATATCTGCCACGTGTGATGCATAGCCGCATGTTTGAAAAAGCATCAATACTGCAAAAGAAGCAGTACGATCTATTCTTTGTTGAGGAAGTCATACCATTGCTACCTACAATTTCGCCAACAGATATCCTAACGGGGGGGGGGGCATCTTTTTATTTTTCTGCAAGGGTCTTTTGGAGGAAGATTTTTGGGAGATTGTTCAAATAGCATCTTGTTGAACAAAGATTTTACCTTTTTGATGACTTTTCGAGTTATTGCTTGGCAACGTTGAAATTTCTCCTTTCTTACAGTTGTAGTCGATGGGGACAAAAGTTGTCCATATTGGGAACCGGGCGTAGTTTTACTAAATCTTGTACCAAATGAATAAGGAAAATTATTTTAAGCAAAATATGCAATAGCAATCGAAAATATGCTTTATTGGCTTTCTAAAAAACTCCACTTTTCAACATTTAATGTAATATTACCATATCTAGTAAGAATTTAAGCTTACAAGTAATTAAGATCAGCACATCTCGAAACAACAAATTTCCTCCTAAATGGCGAAAAGCGCACTTTTTTACACTTTACAGACTTAATTATTTTTTCAACTGCTTTTCTTTACGAAAATGTTTAGCCATCTTTCTACAAAATTATTACCTTTAAAAATATTAGGGGTGTCCATATTGAGAGCCCTGTGCATATAGTGTACAAATACCTTACTAAATCGATATGGATAGCTAGTGTTAATGTTATTAAGGTAAAGGTAATTTTTTCTAAAAACTGAAAAAAATTCGGACCCGAAAGGGTTAATTTACGTATAAAAAACATTTCATATTTATTTACTTAGAACAGGTGTCACAAATAAAAAATTAAAAAGTTGACATATTTCGGTTCATTCATAAGAATCTTATGAATGAACCGAAACATGTCAACTTTTTAATTTTTTATTTGTGACACCTGTTCTAAGTAAATAAATATGAAATGTTTTTTTTATACGTAAATGAAAAAGTTGAAGTGATTTTGTTTTAGTTTTTAGTTTTGAAAAAACGAAAGCTAACAACTGTTTTAACATCGAAAGGGTTAATGTTTTGCAATATAAATGTATTTGAATTACAATGCTATGCATAATAATATAAAATAACGACATTTCATTGCGTATATAATGAAAGTACAACTTAACCTTTTTAAAGTGTGAATTAAATATTATTTATGAATGTGTATGTACAATCTCAAAAAATAATGTGTAAACAATTTAAAAGAATTACTTTAGACAAAAGTGAAAGAATAAACAATTAAAAATGATTCCATTTATGCAGAAATTTAACAATATTAAGTCAATGTTGCTTTTATAAAAATAATAAACTAAGTGACATTGTAATAAGCTGAATTTGAAGTCTCATCTTTGGTCGAAACAACCAGAAGATATAAATGGTAATGGCTTCATTTTGTAGAGATTTAAAAATTAATAGTAATATTAAATGAAGCGAAAATCTTTATTTATATATAAATATTTTGTATGATTACGTTTCTTCGAGAATTGATAGTTATGATTTAACTTATAGTAATTGTGATTTATATTACCAATTTATATTACCTGTATTTTTCAAAATTGAATAAAGGACATTTAGAATACACAATCCCGGAAACGGTGCCAATACAATTATAAAATAAAGGGAACTTCTTGAAAACATCATACATTTTTTAACAAATTCGTAACGCCTTTCGATGCAAATTGTCTTTCTTCAAAATATAAAATAAATAAATGAATAATTTCGATTATCTTGAAAAATATTTGATATTTTCCATTATAAGTGATATTTTTCATTGTTTTACTTAATTAATAATTGTCATTAGAGTGTTGATTATTGAGTGTTTATGTTTTCGGTTTGACTATTTGTCTGTCCATCTCTCTGAGTTCTAACTCTCGTTACTCAGATTGCCCTGAAATTTTTCAAATTATTGACATTTACCCTAGCACAAACCCTATTGCAAATGAAGTTTTTAGCATGATTAGTTTATTTATGAGGTCAGTCAAAAATTTCCGTTGCATTAAGGCCTACGGGAAAAATAATTTCAAAATAATTTTAAGTATATTACACCCTGTCAAACATATTAAAATTTATATGCATTTACGCACTAAAGTGAACTAAAGTAAGCTTTCTGTAAAGTAGATGGTGAAAATAATAATTATCATTCATTTGCAGAGACCCTCACGAAAGAATTCTGTTACATAATAACAAAAAGGGACTTGTTTGCAACATGTTTAAATTATATTAAAGTATTTCATGTATGATAAAGTTGATATATGTCACTGACGATTAAATTTTTTCAACCATAATACGAAGTACATAGCATTCACAGAAACACACAAAAGATTTCAAATAGCCTATTCTAATTGAACTACTGTGGGAGTTTTTCGTCTGATAAATATTAAACACTTCTTAAACAATCACATTTTTAATGAAGATATCGCATCATCTATTATTTACAACACTATATACATAATCGGTGAGATGTGTAACAGATTCGTACATCTTGTTATACCACATAAACGTCTCGGGTTGAGATGACATTCCAACACATCTCACAAATCTACTCCCAACGTCCAATTACTTCACTTAATGTTTTTAAAAAGAAGGGAAACTATCTCAAGATATTTTGCCGAACGTGGCAATAGCGCCACCTATAGATTCTATAATTTAAGGAAGTCAGTCATCTTGTTACAGTTATTAAGTAGAATACTTTTATATGACGAAATGAAGGAAATTTGAATCACAAACACCAGTTATGCTTAAAAACTTAGCACAAAATTAGGAGATATTTTGTTGATATAGCATATTCTATCACATAGTAGAACTTTCTCAGAACCCGGAATTATTCCGTAAGAACTATTTCTTACGATGACCGAATAACTTTATTTATTGTCAGATCGACAATATTTTCCAATTGGGTACGGATTACCATTTTTGTATATATTTTCTTGATTTTTTGTCGGGATGACACAGTTAAAACACAAAAATGAAGAAGGAAGCAATGTTAAAAATAAGAACAGAAACTTGATTTATTGTCAAGTTGACAATATTTTCAAAATGGGTACGGATTACCCTTTTTTTATATATATATTTTTTCTTGAATTTTGTCGGGATGACACTATCACAAACAACTTATATTAAAGAAATTAGCACAAAACTGGAGTATACCTTGATACTTGATATGACACATTTAAAATATAATAGAACTTTTTGAAATCAAAGAAGGCATTATTCCAGACGAGCACGGCACAGTTGAGAAAACAAAACTTGATTTATTGTCGAGGTGACAATAATTTCAAAGTGGGTACGGATTACCCTACTTTAAATATAAATTCTGGAACTTTTGTCAGGATGACAATAGAGAACTTGACACAAATAGAACTTTGAAAGCACACAAATCTTCCAAAAGAACTCCATTTTTTCGTTGGGCGCCAGTGTGGGAGGTGTTCGTCGTATAAATACTAAACAGTTCTTAAACAATCGCATGTTTAATGAAGACATTACAACATAAATTATTTACAATACTATATACATATTCGGTAAAAGCGTAACAGATTCATACATCTTGTTATATCACATAAACGTCTCGGGTTGAGACGACATTCCAACACATATCGCAAATCTACTCACAACGCCAAATTACTTCACTTAATGTTTTTAAAAAGAAGGGAAACTATCTCAAGATATTTTGCCGAAAGTGGCAATAGCGCCACCTATAGATTGTATGATTTAAGGAAATCAGTCATCTTGTTATAGTACTGTATATTATTGATGATGGCTCATAGATAGATAAAATGCAATTATAGTTATGATATGCGCTTTTAAGTTTTACTAAATTTATGCATATTAAATGCTAAGCATAAATGCTCTACTTGATATACAGGGCTACACAAAAGAGCTCGTAAAGATTACTAAATATGAGCGAAATTTACTTAGAAGTTATTTTTAAGGAAGATATATAATTTTACTCTGAACAGCATACAGTTTACTAAGAAATGTTTGTAGAATAAAGATTGATATACAGGGCCACGCAAATAATTGGATACGCGATAAGTTCTGGAAATGGGATTTCAATAATTATAATTTGAGCTAAAAAAATTATATAAATACTGTCGTGTACTAAAAGTACTAGGTAAACAGCAGGGCTGAACTAAAGTATTCAAGTATTTTTCAATGTATTATCATAAATTACTCAAAGTAAAATTTCAACCTGGCATCCTTATTTATTTATTTTCTATTATTTATTTAATTATTTATTTATTTATTTATTTATTTGCTAAATTGATTTCCCATTATATAGTATGTATGTCAACTGACAGATCAACTATAGAGCTGTTCAAAAGTATTGGAATACATAGTTGGCTATGGACAGTTACACCTTATTCCCCTAAATAACGAAGTTTTCTTAAAGTTTTCAGTAAGGTTTAAAAATAGTTTCATAGTCTATGTTTAACGCATGGTTTTTCTAACTTGTTTAAGCTACAAGGCAATGTGATGCATATGAGTGTGCCGGAAGCGGAGAAACCGGTGGAGGGATGATAACTCAATTCCGTTACAGGCTGTTATAGAAATTCTTTTTACTTCTACAAACGGGAATTTTAAAATTCCGCAAGTACAGGTTATCATTATAACTAAGATAAAATTATCATTGAATAATTAACCAAAATAACTTTTTAAATGTGCATTATCAAATCGTTGTACGAACCGGAATTTCAAAATTCCCTTATTAATGTAAATCGTTACAACTGAGTCAAAAAATATTCATTTAAAATAAACTATTAAAATTAATTGTTTAATAAATATCTAAAAAGATTATGTAAATTGCAGCATTGATTTGGTATAAGAAGGAATTTCAAAATTTCACACTTTACACTCAAAATCACAAAACTAGAAGGGATCATTATAACAAAGACTAAAATTTATTATTATTATATTTTAATCTAAAATTATTATTCGCAAAATATTGCATAAAACGCATTTTTTGCAAAACCAGCAAATTCCGATGACGCTTATTTTAAAACTAAACATAGAATAAGTGTTATCTAAAAAATTGTGGTTACACTGTATGGCCAAAGTTTACCAGCCATTTTCGATTTTGACGTTTTGTTAAATATCTAGAAAAATACATCAGGAATTAGCCTGAAATATAAATTTATCCTGAGGAATTATATTAAAAACAAAAACAATTACTATTATTATTATTATTGTTTTAAATTCTAGATCTGTTCACTCGATGTCTTTATTCGAAATATTTCAATATAAAGTTTTTCTTAAAAAAAATATATATATTTATCTATTTAGCTTCATCTTACGCGTACCAAAAAAATGTAAACATATATGTATATATATGTTCTAAAGGTAATACGTTTCCAAAATCATAATTTATATTTCTTCAGTTATTTATATAATTTATATTTTCGAAAAAAAAATTAATTTTGTTAAATCAAATAAATTTTATTCAGGATGTGGAAGTTAATTACATATACATTAGCAGTAAAAAAAAGGTGCACATTTTTTAAAATAATTATAAATTAACACGACAATAAAATTTTAATGGTTAGAAAATTCTTTTTATTACCATAATTCCTGTGGGCGGAACAATGCGCGGAAAAAATTCTTAAAATCAAATATCAATTAAAATTTTATATATTTTTTTTATTATGTTAATCCCATTATTATGGAAGGCTACACTGTAAAAAAATTTCAAGCGGTTACTAAAAATTTTTTTAGTAAATTTATATTCCACAGATTTTTTTAGTAACCATTACAAACTTTATTTTTGCAAGTGAAACAAACATTTTTTTGTAAACTGAACAAAAAAATTTTTTGTATAACTAACTTAAAACTTTTTAGTATGAGCCACCAAGCAAATTTTAGTAATAGCTCCAAAATTATTTTTAATAACCATTACGTGTGCCCGAAGGGCAGTAGCTCCCATCGAGCTGCATCCAGTGAATAAAAAGACAGACTTCTGAAGCGGAAGATTTTCGGCAAAGCCGCAATATATGGCAACACCAAACATTGCTACCTGCTCTATTTTGACATGTTTCTAAAGGGGAGGGAACGTCCAGAGCGAATTACCCATGGTAACTGCGACGGCAGGATTTTCATAATCCCTTTATTTAACGAGTACTTACTTTGCATACATTCAATGCATATTTGGTGGCGTCCAGCATCGAACCTGTGTACTTTCAGCCAGGATTTCGGTGCTATGACCACTAGGCTATCACGGACACACCAAGTGAGTTTTAGTAATAGCTATTAAAAATGCAAAACTATTAACTCTATTCGTTGCTAGCTTTTTTCTAGTAATTCTTACAGATTCCTTGCAACCGAGTAAGATTACAAAAAAAAAAAAAGTAATTACAAGGATTACTAAAATTTTTTCAGTAGATCGACCCTTTTTTTACAGTGTATACGTGAGAAATCAAATAAGCTCGCAGCATAAAAAATATACTCTTTCCGTTAAAATTAGTTAAAATTAGTTTTATCATTTTAACAGTTAAATGATTTTTTTCCTACATTGCTATAAATTCGCATCAACTTGTTTTAATAATTTGTTAAAGAACTTCAAAACTGGTTTGTTGAAAAAAAATCGTGTAATTAATATCTAGTTAGCCCCAATATATATTGGCATTAATACCCTTTTTCGTCTATCAAAAGAAGTAAAATTAAAAATTTTTTAATTACGCAAAACATTTTTTATGTTTTTTTTAATCAAAGTAATGTATTATTGAAATAAAAAAACCATAACAATAATAATTATAAATTTCATTCAAATTTTTTATATAAAGTTTCATTTTTTTCAATAAATAATATATAATTCAACTATCACAATTCGGATTCCTAAAACGCACAGTAAAATAAAATAAAAATGTGATATTTAATCAATGGTTTTAATTAAAAACAAATTTAGAAAATAAATACACAAAATATTTTTTTCTTCTCGCAATAATTTTTATCCGAAAAATGCAAATGAAAACATGACATTTCAATTAGAATATTTTTTTTCTCAACTTCTTTTTATTAGAAGAGTAGAAAAAAAGTGATCAATTTTATTTTAATGTAGCTTTTAAGAATTTATTCATCCACCTGTTTAACAATTTCGTTTAAATAGAATCATTCACATTAAAAAGAAATAAAGCTTATATCATTTTACAGTTTAATTTTATTAATTTCTTGTTAATTAACATATCCCCTTTTCTAAAGATATCTAGTACTCTGTTCTGCAATATAAAAAACAAAACTATAGGTCATTGTAAATAACATTATACATAATATAATGGTTATTAATTCTATATTAATATTTTATTATATTTCATCGTAAAACATTACTTATCAAAACATTATTTTATAGGGAAATATAATTTTTAAAATAATATCATACTATAAAATTAAGGACTTGAAAATTTTATGATAAGGTTGTTGCATTTCTGTAGTTTGTTGTTTGTTTGAATAAATGTTCGTGATTATTTTTTTATGCTTATCTACCTTTATATAGTGGCTTAGATAGCATCTATCCGGCATAGCACGTGTTTACAGGAAGATACATTCGTTTAATTTACATGAATAACACTGATAATTAATAAAAATAAACTAAAAGGTAAAAATTTAACCGAGCTGTATATCTTGTCAAAGTAATCCTGTTTCGATATCAGGGTGTTTCCAAAACATATAAAACGAAAAAAAATGAAAAATTGCAACACATATTTTTACAGCAATATTTCAGCTATGAATAAGTAAGAGCGGTAGTAAATAACAAGAATTTATCTTCAAACATAATTGCCAAATTCTGTTAGTGGTACATTAGTTTAATTCCTTTTAAAAGCACAGTTGTTTTCCTTACATTATGTGATACGAATGACATACGAAATCATTTAATGGAAGCCCTGATTATCACTCGGGCACCCGGGGCTCTTGACGTGGAGACAAATATTCTAAGGGGACAAATTTTTTTGCACAATTTCACCTGAATTTACTTTTTTAAAAATCATAATTTTGAAACAAAAAATGTGATATTGGGGATATTAATATCACGAAATGACAAAATTATATCTCAATATATGCTTAAAAGAACATTTCAATAAATATTAATTCATGTTTTTTTTCTGTAACCGCTTTTCAATTTTCTGGAAAATTTAATTTTTTAAATTGCACTTTTTGAATAAATGTGTCAAAAAACAATCAACATGACAAAATAAATAACTAAATAAACACAAGGTATAAGTAAATTAATGGGGCACGAAAAATTTAAAGTATCTTGGGCAAGAAAATTTTCCAGCCGGGCCCTGATTTAATGCATCTCAAAAGTGATTTATGGCATACTTCATGTTCATAGATTTGTACAATAAAGTTAAAATATAAGTATTTCACAGTATATTCTATTACAACATCAACTGGAAATATAAATGTAGATATAGATTTACTTTCTCCCGATATAAAAGAAAATATGATCATAACTATTATGTTTTCTGCTTTATCAAAGATAAAAGATAATGCAGTGATAAATGAGAGAAACAGAAACAGATAATTTCATTACATGGCAGTTAAGTATTAACACATTTTCAAAAAATCCCATTACTTAAATGGTTTTCTGCTAAAAAAACTGTTAAGAATGTGATAAAGATAAACCATTTACGGTTTAAAGATGCAAGCCATTTTAAAAGCATTGCATCCAAAAAATTTTTAAAATGATAAATTTTGTATATTAACCGTTTCGGGTCTCATATACTATTAATATTACATGTATTTTAATGGAGTAAAATTTTGTTTTACGAAATAATTTCGCTATTAATTAATACAATAACATTAGTATATGTTTATGCATTTACTATATGACTTCCTTTATGTTTAGGCATTTAGTAATAATGATGATTATTATTATTTGCTTAATTCTCTTTGCGCTGTTTGCGATTCTTTTATATTTAACACATATTTCACTCATTAAATTTAAAGTAAAAGCTACTTTTCTAAAAAAAAATCATGTGTAATAAAGCGCAAAAAATATTAGAAAGTTGTAATATAAGTTAAATCTTTTTGTAATGCAATATTTTCTAAATATCTCCGAAAATTCTTCCTTAGCCTCTTTTATTATGAATATGAATTGAATAGTACGCAAAAAAACAAAATTCGATATCTTTCAGACAATGATATATTCGTTAAATACTAATTAATCGATATGGATAGCTAGTGTTAATGTTATTAACGTAAAAGTAATTTTTTCTGAAAACTGAAAAAAATGACCCGAAAGGTTTAAGGTTTTGCAATATAATGTATTTGAATTACAATGCATTGAATATTGAAATACAAAATTTATATATATTATATATATTAAAATATATTGCACAAATTGAAATACAAAATTTTATTGCATACATAATGAAAGTACAACTTAACCGTTTTAAAGTGGGAATTAAATATTATGAACGTGTATGTACAATCTCAAAACAACACTGGGTAAAACAATTTAAAAGAATTACTTTAGACATAAGTGAATGAATAAACAATTAAAAATGATTTTATTTATGCAGAAATGTAACAATATTAAGTCAATGTTGTCTTTCTAAAAATAATAAACTATGTAACATTCTAATAAGCTGAAATTGAAGTGTCATTTTTGTTCGAAACATTCAGAAAGTAAAAATGATTATGCTGATAATGTTGGTAAAAACAGAAGTATTCAATGTAATTAATTTAAACTTTCTGATATTTTAAAGGTATGTTTGTAGTCTTATAAAATTATAAAATGAAGTACTTCAATGTAATATAATAAGAAATATTTCAAAATTTATGTAACACAATTTTCGAAAAAAAATTATGTGTTATATCACCAACACCAAGATATCTTAACGTTGAATTGACATAAGAATCTAATTTTTGCTTTAAAATGATCCGGAAACTTTACTCTATAGAATGAATTGAGAATATAACTATTACTCAAAAACAACATTATTAAAAAAACTCTCAAATTTGAAAATTGAAAAAACTCGTAAAAATACAACTTTTTTTTCATTAAACATACGCAAAATAAATCTAAACTATATTAATTCATCCTATAGATAATGATGTTATATGCATGCAAAAAGAAAATTAAGCCATTCCATGAAATAGATTTTTTTTAATCTTGGTGTTAGTCGCCGAAAATCCAGTTTTGAGAAAACGCGACTTTGTAGAAATTTAAAAATTAATCTTTGTAGAAATCTTTGTAGAAATTTAAAAATTAATACCTATATTAAATGAAGCAGAAATCATTTTTTATATATAAGTATTTAGTATCATTACTTTTCTTTGAGAATTGACGGTTATATTTCTGCGGCTTCCGGTAATAACCAGGTAAGGCACATTTTTAATATTTTGAGTAATTAACGTTTAAAGTTTTTTTAAAAAATGTCTTTTTATCATTACTTTTATAAAATAGATTAGAGCTTAATAATTTTCACAACATCCAATTAGGATATAAAAACCTCTTTTTGGCAAAATATTTATATAAAAAAGGTTTTTATTAATTGAGATGTAAACAATTAATGATATAACCTTTATCTGGTTATTACCGTCTTCTATTTATTTTTATAAATGTAAATAAAATTAAATATTTATTGACATTTTTAATTTTAAAAGAAGAGGAAGAAATTTATATGTTATACAAGCCATTTTTATGTTATTTTTTAATTATGGATGATTTAAAGTAATAAATAGAAATCTTATCTGACTATTACCGTTACTTTATGCACTTACCCAATAATTACTCTTTTTTAAAGTTTTTAATGGAAATTTATAGCCGCCCTATGACGAGAAGTATTCAATTTTCTTTTTTCAGTACTATGGCAGAAGAAAGTACTCTTTTAAAGCTACTTTTTCCCAAATTATCTCTTTTTTTTCGAAAATGTGCCTTACCTGATTATTACCGGAAGCTACAGATTTATCATTTTATTTGTTGCAATTGTGGTTTATATTAGTAATTTATATTACCTGCATTTTTTTTAAATTGAATACATCACACTTTGAGTATACAATCCCGGAAGCTGTGTCAATAACACTTATAAAATAAATGGAGCTTCTTAAAAACATTGTACACTTTTTAAGCGTTCGGAACGCCTTTTGACGGAAATTGTCTTTCTTCATCAGGCACATAGAACACGTCCTACTACTTTGAAAACAGCAGCAAGACAGACAGAGAAAAGTGAAGACAAAGAGTATGGAAGAGACAAGGTGGAAATTCTTTGTCAGTGTTGCTGCTGTTTCCTAAGTAGTAGGACGCGGCTGATGACGTAAGAATAATTAAGGGCTTGCAAATTTATTAAAAGGTTTATGTATTAGTATTACATTTCTAACCTTACATATTATATTCCTTTAAATTGTCAAATTTTTACAAGAAAATGGAAAGATACATTAGACTATGAAGTTTTTCTTTTTTTTCAATCTAACTAAAAATATGCATATATCATCGTATTCGAACTGAAATAGTACCATTTTTTTCAATTTATCACACAAACAGCGCAGTCTGCAATCAGACTTGTCACTAAGTAAATTTTATTTTAGTATACTAAACAGGAAGTCATGAAGGAAACATTATGAAGATTTGAACTTTAAAATTTAATATTAAATTACTATGAAATCTTTACAAAATAGAACTTAATAATAATTTCGCGTAATAAACTCAAATGTTGCAATCTTATATTTACAGTATTTGGAAATTGATATCTGTTTTAAAAGATCGCGAATGTTTTTCCAAAATTTATTTCAAAGTTTTTTTTTATATAAATGAGATATGAGGTTTATATATTTCAAGACAAAGCTCAACATAAGAGATGTAACAAAAATTCAACATAAGAAAAATTCAAAGCCATTATAGATTATGGCCTCTATATTGTATTCCAATTAGTATGTCCCTAACATTTATACTCTCTTAAAAAGTCAGCCACAAAATAACTCAAGTTGAGCTGAAACCCACTCATCTCATGTTTTGAAAGACAGCTTCTCGAATAGAGCTGAAATAACTCGAGTTTACGAGCTGTTTTAATCAATTTAAGTGAAGTTGAGCTATTTAAATAACCAGTTTAAATCAAGAAGATTCAATCTTTTGAAAAACAACTCTTTAATGATCGAAAAAATTACAGCTCTCCAAATCAGCTCTTTCGTTTTAAGAGTGTATGATATGAACACTGTTTTAGTTTTTTGCAGGGAAAAGGTTGAATATTTTAAAAGATCAACAAAATAATGCGAAAATTTATTTTAAACATGACAATACGAAACTCGCTATTTGTTAAGAGAAATATAGAGCAATGAGGATGTTTGTTACGTGTCTAGATTTTTGACTGGTTTAAGGGGATTCAGGGGTTGATCAATACGGAAAAACATGTAAACAGAGCTCTTGATTTGAGTCCATATAAAAACAGAAGTATTCGATGTAATTAATTTAAACTTTCTGATATTTTAAAGGTATGTTTGTAGTCTTATAAAATTATAAAATGAAGTACTTCAATGTAATATAATAAGAAATATTTCAAAATTTATGTAACACAATTTTCGAAAAAAAAATTATGTGTTATATCACCAACACCAAGATATCGTAACGTTGAATTGACATAAGAATCTAATTTTTGCTTTAAAATGATCCGGAAACTTTACTCTATAGAATGAATTGAGAATATAACTATCACTCAAAAACAACATTATTAAAAAAACTCTCAAATTTGAAAATTGAAAAAACTCGTAAAAATACAACTTTTTTTTCATTAAACACACGCAAAATTAATCTAAACTATATTAATTCATCCTATAGATAATGATGTTATATGCATGCAAAGAAAAAATTAAGCCATTCCATGAAATATATTTTTTTTAATCTTTGTGTTAGTCGCCGAAAATCCAGTTTTGAGAAAACGCGACTTAAACTTGAAATTATATGGGTGCGGCTATGAAAGTGTTGATATATAAATGTTTATAACTCCGTTAAAAATGCAAATATTTTTATGCAGTTTTTTGCATTGAGTTCAGAATTAGTTGAATAATAAAAATAGATCATAAAATTTGTTTTGAAAAGTTTTCAACCCCTGAGCCCCTTTAAGCATTCCTAAGATGACCGTGAAAACGTTCAAGATGGTGTTCTACCGTGTTGCGGTCTTACTTCAACAAAGGAAAAAAAAAATTCGATATTTATGGGATTTGTATACCTTTATTTATATCCTGAAGGCCACTATAATAATAAACATTACTACCTTGAGGTCCTTGCTCACCTTCGTGAGAAAATAGGAAAAAAAATGACCTGAAATGTGGAAGAACAAGCATATGTTTTTCAACAGGACAAAGTTACGTGTTACTTTACATTGTCTGTCATGACGTTTCTATCCGAGTATAAGATCCCAGTGTGGTGCTCTCAACTTGTTATCCTGACCTGGCATCATGTAAATTTCATATGGTATCCATGGTTAAATATGTATTGAAAGAAATCGGTTTTCAGACCGTTGAAGCTGGGATAAAAATCGAAACGCGTCATGAAAGAGCTTACACAAGAAAATTTCCAGCAATGTTTCAAACAATGGAAAATTCCCTATAGGGATAGTGACTGTAGGGATTATTTATTGGCTATAGGGATAAAGAAAGTACCAATATTCAAGGTGATAATAAAAAAATATGCATTGATTTAAAATAAAATATTTTATCGCATTAGTCTATTATTTTCTAAGACTTTTCTAGCCAAGTATAAGATCCCAGTGTGGGACTCTCAACATGTTATCCTGACCAAGCATCATGTAAGGCTCAGGTCAGATTGCAATACTCTTTCCGTCAACTGAATTCTTGGAAGAGTCTTTTGTATAGGACTTATTTGCGGTTTCTTTATAATAGAACAAAGGGGAGGGAACAAATGTATTTGGAGATAAACAGGTCCACCCTACTTGATGGAAAGATTCCTCTTTTGCCGGACAATCGACCCTTTCCTGCAAAACTCGTTAAAGATCAAAAACACCGCCTCGCCACAACAAACGAGCCGACAATAAGTGGTCACGTCTGTTTTGGCCTTCAAATTTATCTGTTATCCAAGGTTAAATCTGTATTAAAAGGAATCGGATTTCAGACCGTTGAAGCTGGGATAAAAATCGGCACGCGCCATGAAAGAGCTTACACAAGAAGATTTCCAGCAATGTTTCAAACAATGGAAAATTCCTTATAAGGATATTGGCTGTAGGGATTATTTATTGGCTATAGGGATAAAAGAAGTAACAATTTTCAAAGTGATAATAAAAAAATATGCATTCGTTTAAAATGAAATATTTTATGACATTAGTCTATTATTTGATAGTCACACCTTGTATAATTTCCTATAGACTGTAATAAAAAAGACTTTTTTTGCATCTTCTTGAAAACAAATCATGAATTGTACACATTCCCTTTTTAACAGGGTAGTATCTATATTTGCAAGTGAGAAATATGTTACACCAACATTACAGTTCATTTCTAAATGTAATTCTTCAGTTATACTTTTAATACAATTGGCGTTGCAATACCTCGATAACATATATTGAGGTATATAATCCCAGAGTTATTAGGACAAACTTTAAGGGGAGGTAGGGATACATGACATGGATTCAGATTTGCATAGCAACCCATGGTTGGAAACAATTTCTATGCGTGGTAGTGATGACACAAAACACAAGAAACTGAGGAGACGAATAGGGACAGAAAACATGTTTATTGTTCTTAGTACTCCAAAAATTCTGGGACAATGCTGGAAAGGGCTTGGGACTTTGTTGAACGCATAGTCGAAGCTATTTGAGGGGGGGGGGGGGAATTAGGAACTTTCACTGTATTTTCGAGAACATTACAACTTTCATGCGCCGGAGATAAGTTTCCATGCAACACTGCTCGAGTTCGTAATTTCGAACACCTACTTTGATAATGCTTGTTGTCTTTTAAATGTTCTTTTTTATTAATTTTTAGCTGTACTAAGTTTATTAAAGATAATTTTTCCTCTTACTCTAGCCCAATCTTTCTTTGTGTTATGTCGTCATTATTGGACCAGGAAAGCGTTTCCGAACATAGGTTACTATGCAAATCTGAATCGTTGTGATGTTCCCTACATCCCCTTAAAATTTGTCTCAAAATTTTTGGGACACCCAATAGAATGAAAATACAATTGTATTTACTCAAGTTGTATATATATATTTATAAATTTGTTGGGAAGTGTTAAAACAGTTATAATGAAATAGTTATATTTACAGTTAAAAAAATTCATTGTGGATACTTTTAATGCTAAATAACGTAGCCCATTTTCATCCCTAAGAACTCTTATTTCTTACATATATCTCAAAAATATAAAGGAAACAAACAAGATACCAAAAGAAACTTTAATGCTCGTAATAAGTTATATAACTGCACTTTCTATTCCAGTCTGTTATAACAGACTGGATACTACTTACTATTAAATATTCTTCCTGAATGAGACTCGGCTACACTTTTGCAGATAACAATTATAATAATGATGTACATCCCCATATAATGAACTTTAGAAATACTTGTTCTGTTATAGTACAATTATTTTATTAATAAATCGAGGTTTTGTAAATCATATGCACTTTTATTGTATTAGTAACTATTTTGTTAATTTAATTTTATTATCAATATTTATTTTTTTCACTACCTTAATAGGTTTCCTTATCTTTTACAGCATTTTTAATGTGATTTTTTAATGTGTA
This sequence comes from Maratus speculifer, assembly GCA_964019185.1. Classification (NCBI taxonomy): domain Eukaryota; kingdom Metazoa; phylum Arthropoda; class Arachnida; order Araneae; family Salticidae; genus Maratus; species Maratus speculifer. The sequence continues at coordinate 75,157,411 of OZ025302.1, read as the reverse complement.
ATTAAGTTTCTTTTAATATGATTAACTTTATATATTTCGAAAACTTTTTTATAAAAATATTTAAATGACAGAAAAATTACGTTGTCACTGTTTTCTTTTTTTTTAATTTAAAGTGAAATGTCATTTTTAAAATGGAAGTGATTAAATAAAATTTATAGCAATCAAGGAAGTATTGTTTTATATTGAGCAGGCAATTTTTTCGAAAAACATTTTTATAATGACACTCACAAATTTGTAATGTCAGTATAAAATTAAAACGATAAATTTCATAAACGATAGAAATAAATTTTCTGCTTTATTTAATGTACTAAAATAATTGCTTTAGATAGTTTTGCAAAATGTCATACATGATGTTATTTAATATGCCATAAGTCCCCAGACAATATAAGTACTTTGCCAGTTGAGAAAAAAAAACTGATGGTTGTTTTTGTAAATTGCATTTATTAAAAACGTAAGAATAAGAATACAAAACATCTGATTTTTTTAATATACATGTTAGCTTACATTAAAATGACTTTTTAAATAATTAATTTGTTTTGTATGCAAAATATAAAAATGTCTGCATTAATGTATGTAATTTCTTCTATAAATAAATGTAAGTTAAAAACAACTGCTGCTCTCACCGCCGCTGACATTGAGGTTTTTGTGACAATGGGTCTTTCTTCGATAGTATTAAGAAAACTAATGCACACGGAATTATGAATGTATGCAGTATTACTGAGAAATGTTTAATAAATACACCGATGTAGAAATTTTTTATATCGAATAATTATTTTAAGGGATATTTAATGTTAAAGTTGGTCAAAATCGTTCAATTAAAAAGACTTTATAGGCGCAAAATCTATACATAGAAATTTAAATTTAATTTAAATGCTTTAAGTGATAAATTAAAATAACATAAAAAGATTATAGCTTGACATGTTTCATTGCTCTTACGGCAACATTTTCAAAAGCAAATAAAATGATAAAAAGGAATTTCCCGAAATAAACAGAAAAAAAACCAAATCACGTGAACATGAGCATATAAAAATAAACTGGAAATAAAAATGAATAAAAATAATTGTGAGCGTGACATATTACAAATTATTGTCTTAAAAACCTTTGAAGCATTTCTTTTCATATTTTAGGTAGTTCCATGTAGGCAAATTCATTTCAAATATTGTCTTTACGTATGAAGATTTCTATTGATTCTCTTATGATTGACGAAAAATATGATCTAGAAGGGTATATTATTCTGCTATTTTTAAAATCTATTTGAAATGGTTCTTTGCTATATAATCTGGAAAGAGAGCTGTAGTTTTCCTATTGTATTTGATGTGTGCTATATGTTCTTTAATTCTAGTTTTGAGTTTAAAAAAAAAAAAACTCAAAAAAACCTCAAAATTAGAATTAAAGAACATATAGCAGACATCAAATACAATAGGAAAACTACAGCTCTCTCAAGATTATATAGCAAAGAACCATTACAAATAGATTTTAAAAATAGCAGAATAATATACCCTTCTAGATCATATTTTCCGTCAATCATAAGAGAATCAATAGAAATCTTCATACGTAAAGACAATATTTGAAATGAATTTGCCTCCATGGAACTACCTAAAATATGAAAAGAAATGCTTCAAAGGTTTTTAAGACAATAATTTGTAATATGTCACGCTCACAATTATTTTTATTCATTTTTATTTCCAGTTTATTTTTATATGCTCATGTTCACGTGATTTGGTTTTTTTTCTGTTTATTTCGGGAAATTCCTTTTTATCATTTTATTTGCTTTTGAAAATGTTGCCGTAAGAGCAATGAAACATGTCAAGCTATAATCTTTTTATGTTATTTTAATTTATCACTTAAAGCATTTAGATTAAATTAATATTTTAAAGTGATGTTTATATTATACATAGAAATTTAATTAACTTTAGGTCATTTTGTGTAGTGCATACTACAATTGTTTTTTTAATTATACGTTCCTCTAACTCCTATAACTCTTTGACGTTTTATTTCCATTTTAAACTCAATTTTTTACCATTTTAAGCGTGTCATATTTTTTACGCATTTTAGAAAAAAATTACTATTTTAATTTGTTGCCAATTTGTAAAAACAACACAAAAAATAACATTTCTTTCAATTAAAAATTTATTTACACGTGACTGTTATAAACAGTAAAAAAACCTTACACATCATAATCAAATGATCAGACACGTGAAATTTTGAACGTATTTTTTAATTTGTGAGTTAAATTTCGATAAAAAAAAATATTTATGCACATGTATTTTATTTTAATAAGCAGAAGACTGTGACAATCATTTATTGTGTACAAATTTATGGGTGCAAGTGATGCGTTGAAATTAAAATAGCAGGGTCCAAATTTGGCAATTTTTCAATTTAAAATTTCTCATTCATACCAGAAAATGCTATTCTTTTCTTAATTTATGACGGAAATTTCATGATTACATGAAGAAAAAAATTGTCTTTGAAAATTTCTAATAAATAATTTAATTTAAAGAAAAGCAAAACTCGCAAATCTATCAAACAAGGGAAATACACGAATTTGCGATTTTTAAAACCAAAACTTTCGATTTCGTTACCAAATTTTTTAGATTTTTTTTAATCATATAATCATGAAATGTCTAAGTAAAATAAAGGAAAGAATAGTAAATGAATGAAGAATTTTGAAATAAAAAGGACTAATTTTGTCCACTTGTGTTTGTACCTCAACGCGCCCATACATTTGATTATGAAATACAAATTATTATTAAAGTCTAATATACGAAACCTTAGAGTTTGTACCAAGAATTTAGAATTAGTCTACATACACACACACACACACACACACACACACACATATATACATATATATATATATATATATACAGGGTGATTCCGAATTCTTTTTACAATAAAAGAGGGGTGATAATACACATCAAGACAAACAATATTAAATAGGAGACCAAGGGTCCTAAACGTTTTCCTAAGGAAATAGCCGCCATTAAAATTTAGGGACCAAAATTTCAAATAAACATAAAAAACGGAAAAATCGGTCGATTGATTTGCGGTTTTCACTAAAATTATTCTTTATGTCGGCATTTTCTTGAAATTAAATTACAAAGATAAATTTAAAAAAAATGCCGATAGAGGGCGCTTTAGACTTCGGAGTAACGAACAACTATTTTTTGCCGGTATTTTTTGCATCTCATTAAATGTTTTCGTAAGCTTAGATTCAAACTTAAATTTTGAGCTCAAAATCTTTAGTTGGGAGTGCTTAAGTAACACAAACTGAGCTGTGTTCAGAGGGTTCAAATTTCAAATGATTATAAAAAAAACGGAAAAATTGGTCGATCGATTTGTGGTTTTCACTAAAACTATTCTTTATTTAGGTATTTTCGTGAAAATAAATTATAAAGATAAATTTCAAAAAATGCCGATATAGGGCGCTTTAGACTTTGGAGTAACGAAACACTCTTTTTTGGCGTTATTTTTTGTATCTTATTAAATGCTTTCGTAAGCTTAGACTTGAACTTAAGTTTTGAGTTCAAAATCTGAATAGCTGGGAGTGGTTAAATAGACAAACTTAGCTGTGTTCAGAGGGTTCAAATTTCAAATAATTGTAAAAAAACGGAAAAATTGGTCGATTCGTTTGCGGTTTTTGCTAAAACTAATTTTTAAATCAGCAGTTTTCTTGATCAATCAGTGTTTTCTTGAAAATAATTTTTAAAGATAAATTTCACAAAATGCCGATAGAAGGCGCCTTAGACTTTGGAGTAGCGTACAACTACTTTAACTGTTATTTTTTTAATCTCATTAAATGCTTTCAAATGCATAGACTTAAATTTTGGGCTGAAATTCTGAATCGTTGGGAGTGTTTAAGTAGCGAAGAATTGAATTGTGCTCGAGGAGGAAAGAGGGTTAAATTTTAACTCCTGAACACACTTCAGTTTGCGCTTCTCAACTCCTCATAACGATTCAGGATTTGAGCTCAAAATTTAAGTTTAAATTTAAGCTTCTGAAAACATTTGAAATGCTTTTGCCAGCATTTAGTTATTACCAAAAAATAATGGTTAAAATGAATTGTTGGTTACTCTGAAATTTAAGGCGCCCTCTGACGGAATTTTTTGAGATTTCTCTTTAAAACTTACTTTCAAGAAGATACTGACTTAAAGAATAGTTTTATTTTAGACCGCAAACGAATCGACCAATTTTTCGATTTTCTATAATTACGTTAAATTTGAACCTCCCCTCCCCCTTGAACCCAGTTCAGTTTGTGGTACTTAACCACTCCCTACTATTCAGATTTTCAGCTCAAAATTTAAGTTCAAGTCTAACCTTCCTAAATCATTTAAAGAGATGCAAACAATAACGGCAAAAAATATTTGTTCCTTACTCCAAAGTCTAAAGCGCCCTCTATCGGCATTTTTTGAAATTTATCTTTATAGGTTATTTTCACGAAAATACCTAAATAAAGAATAGTTTTAGTGAAAAACGCAAATCAATCGACCATTTTTTCCGTTTTTTATAATCATTTGAAATTTGAACCCTCTGAACACAGCTCAGTTTGTGTTACTTAACCACTCCCAACTACAGATTTTGAGCTCAAACTTTAAGTTCGAGTCTAAGCTTACGAAAACATTTAATGAGATGCAAAAAATACGGGCAAAAAATAGTTGTTCGTTACTCCAAAGTCTAAAGCGCCCTCTATCGGCATTTTTTGAAATTTTTCTTTATAATTTAATTTCATGAAAATGCCGACATAAAGAATAATTTTAGTGAAAACTGCAAATCAGTCAACCGATTTTTCCGTTTTTTATGTTTATTTGAAATTTTAGTCCCTAAACTTTAATGGTGGCTATCTCCTTAGGAAAACGTTTTGGACCCTTGGTCTCCTATTTAATATTGTTTGTCTTGATGTGTACTATCACCCCTCTTTTATTGTAAAAAAAATTTGGAATCACCCTGTATATATATATATGAATATATATATATACGTATACAGTCGCCGTCGCGTCGGTTGTAACGTTCCTAGGATATATTACGTACTCAGATGTCGCAAATAATATTCTATATTATTAATGATATACAACTTCGGCTATAATGGATTGTGGAAATGCCTTAATCTGGTTATAACATATTATAACATACTTTTTCACAAAAGACAAAATTAGATTCTCAACCTTTCACATCTCGTTTGCAAAACGGTAAACTCTCTTGGACATTGAGTTCTAATGCTGAGGTTACTTTCGTCCTTCAAATATTCTCCTGCAAGGTTAATTATCGCTTTTTTCCCAACAGTTTGAGGGTACTGACAAAAGATTTAAATAGAAGTAAATTTTCGGCATAGGAGTGAGGCGGTGTCTTTCACGATTGTATTTAAAGTATGCTGAACTATCATTCTGTACGGCGTAAAATACTGATCGAATCCACCGCATCGTCGAATCTCCCCAATCTTGTGTTGTCTGCAAACTGTTAACAAAGAAATATCGTACTTCAAATTGAAGGAAAGAAAAAATGTTTATTGTTGAAAAAAATCTTAGTCATTTTTTTGAGAGGGACATGTATTCTAATTTGAAACATGACAATATAAATTTTACTGTGCAACATAATCAAAGAAAGCAATGAAATATATCACATTGTTTTTTGCAAAATAAACGTGCATGTGGTGATTTTTTTCTTCTTTTTTTCTATTTTATTTTGATAATTTCTTAAAAATTCCATTTTAAATATCTATAACTGGGTGTGCTTCTTATCCACCTTTTTCTTTCACATTTTCACTGCAGTTTGGTCATCGCTTATAATGTATTTCGGCTATTACATACAATATTTTCTCGTCCCCTCAAAATACGTTATAACGAGTGTGGTCTATATACATATATGTAATATTTAATATTTTATTTATCTAATCTTTCTATATATTATTTCTTTGAAATAGTTTTTCCCATACAATTAATATAATGATACTTCAATTATGGTCTTATTATTTATCTAATATTTTTCTTTGAATTGAGTTCTCATTTGCGATTAATCGGGCAATATGGAAATCATTTTTAGGTCTATCCTGATTTCTATTCAGACATTAATCGCAATTAATATGGCTATTTAGCATTGCCCTTGATAACGAGCTAAATACCACATTTCCAATTTTATTTGAAATTTTGACAACTCTCTGTTTGATATAATTTGGCATTAACAAGTTTTTCCAGAAACAGATGTTGATTTGTAGTATTATCTAATGGTTCTATATATATATATATATATATATATATATATATATGAGTTGCAATTTTGCCTTCCCCAAACACCTCATTAATTAACTGTTTTGGTCAGCGTACTCTCACATAAAGCGAATGACGTGTTCAGACCAGCTCATGGGTATGAATTTGTTGACTACCACTTTTTATCCAATTAGCCTGGTAACAGAAAAAGTCAAACAAAAATCATTCTCAGCTGCGATACGGATAAGACGTTCTTATCGAGCTCCAGAAAATATAGCCGAACGTTTCGGCATATGTAATAGAATGGCCCCGACTCCCCCCCCTTCATTTTAAGCTGTAAATAGTCATTTTACAATATAGTCAAGAAATATTAAATGTTATTAACTACATACCCTGACTTTAATTATTTACATATATATATATATATATATATAAGGAATAAGCGGTTCAAAATTTTAAAATATTTCTCAATGATGCATTGCTGCAATTTTACAATTTTAAATGCACATAACGTAGATTAATCTAGAAAGATGTTTCACATGATTAAATTATTTAAATCTAATACTTTATTTCAGCTGAAAATTTTAGAAAGCTCGTTTACATTAAAATTGTCCATACCCTGAATTTTTTTAAACTACAAAAAAAAAAAAAAAAAAAAAAAAAAAAAAAAAAAAAAAAATTGGTTTGTTAACAAAACTTTATTTTTTTCAACAATGTATTCCGTTTCTTGTATTTAAAAAAACTGTAAAGCAACAAAGCTAAATTTTATAACGTCATATTGAAATGTACAAAAGTGACATTCAGATGAATGTTATACATCAATTTTCTATAGTTAAAATAAAATATTATGAACATTTAGGTTGACACATTCCTTTAAAATAGTCTCTTAGATTCTTGAAAAAATGTGCTCTTTTTTTCCTTGTACTTCAGGAAAATAAAAACATAGATATTCTTGAGCTCTTACACGATTTCGTAAAACGTCTGTAGAAAGAAAACATTTCGCCATTCTTATTCATGTGTATTATACCCATCACTTTATGGACCATATTCGCTTTTTAGATGCGTTCGTAAATATCTAAATACGTAGTACTTATAGTTGTCGTTCAATACGTCCGTCTGTCCGTCTGTCTGTCCGTCTGTATGTCCGTCCGTCTGTCTGTCCGTCTGTCTGTCCGTCTGTATGTCCGTCCGTCTGTCTGTCCGTCTGTCTGTCCGTCCGCATATAACAACGCAAAAACTACCCAACCGAATCTTTTGAATTTTAAAATATATAGCTATTACATAATTTTGTCGAGTCATTTCAAATTTTATGAGAATCGGATGGATAGATCAATTACAGGGACGATCAAAAGTATTCCGTTACATTACGGTCAATGGGGGAAAGTGTTTCAAATGCATTTTAATCGTTTGAAATGTAAATTACATACTCATTACATAATTTTGTCAAGTCATTTCATTTTTTTTGAAAATTGGATGCATAGATCAAATACAGGGACAATCAAAAGTAATCTGTTACATTACAGTCAATGGAAAAAAAAAAGTTAAAAAGGCATTTTAATAATATTACACTCATTCAAACATAATAATATTGATATGCATCATAAAGTACATATTCTAATATAGATTTTGCATAATCTGTTGTGCAAAGAACATTTGTTATTGATTTACAAGGCCAAACAAAAGTATTCCATTACATACTGTGTATAGAAAGAACATTGTTTGGTACGCATTTTAATTGTAATTAACTATTTACACTTTTATGAGATTGATATATGCGACTGATATTTTTAAAACTTCGTTATCGTACGAACGCACCTCATTTGCTACGCTTCACGTGCAATTTCCAACTTGTTCTTTTATTCGGTATATTTTGTTATAAATTAACTTTAGATTTTTCATGATTTTTTAAAGAAATTCTATTCCAATGATGTCATATATTAATAGAATAAAATAAGTATTTGATGGATAGTCCAAACATTACTTTCATCGGTATAAAAAGTTTTCATAGTTCTTCATTTTTTATGTAATATATATGCATCAATTTTAGGCTAAATAATATTATACACGTATATGCATGCACTTGTAATATTTTGATATTGTATTTATTTCAGTAAATGTGTAAGGCATAAAAAAATCCGAAATATATTTTGTATATATGAATTTTGAGATAACTCTTAATCTTGCATGCCCTAACATGTATATTTCTTCGAAAATTAATACATCTTATAGTAGAAAAGGACAATTTCCATGATATCATTCTTAATAGTTAATCCATACTACTTTCAATATTATACGTTTTTGTAAAGTTTGTTTAATGTTTCGTTGTTCATCTTCTTTTTTGTAATTCAACATACTTACATAATTCTTAGGTTGAATAATATTATATGTATGCATACGCTTTTAAATATTTTGATATATTTGATACATTTTACTAAACGTGTCAAGCGTTTTTTGTAAACAGAAATATACTACACCAAGATGCGGCAACGCAGACAATTTCCTTATAGAGTTCACAGTTGAAAATATAGGATAAGCTAAATCTCGATTTGAATACTACAACGGGATCATCCTGCCAAGTCTTATCTTTTGGTAAACTCTTAAAAACCCGATTTTAGTGGATGGCTCATTAGTTTACTATTGTTTTTTTCTTCTCAGAATTCTCCATATTTTTGTACTTTTGGGTGCTCGAAAGTTCATTTATAAACCTACGAGTCAGCCACTAAACTCGGGATTTTAGGTGTTTTTCATCAAGAAATGACTTAGCAGATCGATTGCGTTTTCATATGCGATACGAGATTTAAATAATCCAAGATTTTCATCTGTGAATTCGATGAGATGGTTGTCTGCGCTGCGAACTCCCTGTCTATAAAAAATGCAAAATGCTTTTTGTATCTATGAATTTTAAGATTACTCTTAAAGTTGCTTGATATGACATAAATATTGGTTCGAAAATAATTAAATACTTTTGTACAAAAGGGCACATTCAGTGGTATCTTTAATAGGTAATCCACACTTCTTTCATAAATGTACGTTTTCATAAAATTTGCTTAATGTTTTTTTTTTTTTTTTTTTTTTTTTTTTTTTTTTTTTTTTTTTTTTTAACTGCACAGTTTTTGAAGTACTCATATTATAAAAATAGAAAAAGAACAAAATTGCACCGCTTGACATTGGATTCAGATAGTCTATGCAAAATGTAATATTTTCAAAATATTACTTTTGTAACGAGATGACTGCCTTCCCTAAATTATAGTATCTATAGGTGGCGCTATTGCCACCTTCGGCAAAATATCCGGAGATATTTTGCCTTCCTTACTAAAAAGACATGAAATGAAGTGAAGTAATTTAGTTTTCAGTTAAGATGTAAGATTGGGATGTGTGTTCGATATACATCTCTCTTAGAGATGTTCTTTGTGCTAAGTAATTTTTATGAATATTCAATTGATTGAGTCGCGCTCGTCTTGCGATTTGTATATAATGTGATATGTGTTGTGTCGTCTACAATAAAATGTGACTGTAACATCTCTGTTCTATATTTTAAGTACCGAATAACATCCCACACTTACAATTTAATAATTGGAAACGAGGCATTTTTACAGACCGATTTAATTGGTAACATTATTTAGTTCTTGCCATGATATGACTCAAATAAGTCTTCTAAGATAACTTGTCATGTAAGTAAGCACAAATAAACACTTGCCAAATATTTCCTACCGGAAATTTTCACAAAAGGAACTACCACTTTCATTGTGGTACTTAATGATTTAACTGTGGATCACTTTCATGTCACTGTGTTTTAAAAACAATTTTTTATTATGATATGAGTGTTAACAAGTCATAAATTGATCGTCAAGTATAGCAAATGCGAAGCGTTCTTACTTTAACGAAATTTTAAAAATAATCAGATCTTGATGAATTAGTATACAGTATAATAGACGAAATCTTTTGTATGTACCTGTAAAAACAATCGGATTTCTATTATACTGTAGTAACTTATAATAAATTCAGCAACGTATATCAATTTCATGAAATGTGAAATAAATCAATGAAATTAAAACTCGTGCCAAATGTTGTTTCCCTCAAACATACTATTATACAATGGAATACGTTAGTGTGGTCTGTAAATTAATAATAAATATTCTTTGTACCACAGATTGTTTAGCATGTATATTTTAGCCATATTAAATTGCACATTTCTTGAGCAACAGTATATATTACATAGATGCATATCAATTTTATTATATTCGAAAGAGTGTAATAGCATTAAAATACACTTGATTTTTTTCCCATTTGGAATACTTTTGATTGTCCCTGTAATTAAATTATACATCCGATTTTCATAAAATTTGAAATAACTCGACAAAATTTTATATATTTTTTTAACTTCAAGTCATTTCTGGCGAGTATATTTTTCTCCGTTATATGCGGGCAGACGGGCGGATCTAACGACGGCTGTAGGTGCTACGTTTTTACATAGTTACGGACGCACCTAAAATCACTAATATCTATATTTAGTTTTATAAAACCATTTTATTCCGAAAAAATGTACATCACGTTTATTCAAGTAGTGATTCAAATAGATAAAATAATAACTAAACCTGTGACGCTATAATGCATTAAAAATAAAGGCAATATCCAACATCACGAACAATACGCAGCATTAATTAAATGACCATTTACTTATGACTGCTTGCAACACAGCTTCCTAATTCTCCACAGTATGTTAAGTTTATAAGCGGTTGATGCATTCTTATATTTAACCCGTCAGTAGTCGCGTGTCGGTCTTTTCGCCGCCCGTATAACTTATCTTCTCCTAACTTGTATCACATTACTAATACAACGGATATCTGCCATGTAGCTGACTTTGAAGGTTTCTCGACCACCTTAGTAAAGTAACAGGACACCTCTGATTTTCTCTCAGGTACATTTTTAGAAACAAATTAGAAATTGGGAAAAAAGTCTATGGAACAATCACTAATGTCAGTTCATTTTTACATTTTCCAATTACTCCAGATCTCATGAATAAAATGCATAATTTGAGAAAACTGCAAATTTATATCTTCATTGAAATGTTATTTTCGTATATTAGGTGAAAAATATTTCTTATTTTACATTTTTGGTATGTGGGGGGTTCCAGCGGCGAAAAGACCGAGCGCGACTAATGACGTTGCGAAAAAAGTTGCGACTACTCGCGGGTTAAAATATACCTCCTTGTAATGGATACATTATTTTTATTTTTTAAATGTTCCTTTTTTACAAGATCTCATTCTTTTTCTTACACTGTAAAAAAAAAATCTGCAAAAGTACTAAACCTTTTCTAAGAAACTGGGATTCCAAGAACTTTTCCTGTAACGGTAACAGCTAAAATTCAAGTTTCAGAATCGATTACATGATTTTTTCCTGTTATCGTTACATGAAAAGTTCTTGGAATCCCACTTTCCTAGAAAATGTTTCGTACACTCACAGATTTTTTTTTTTTTTTTTACACTGTAGTTGTCAAAATATTGCCAAAATCTATATTTATTTTTTTATTTTATGTTTTACAAATTGACAAACTTGTAATAAAATATTAACACTTCATATAAAATTAAGCAAAGATGTTAGAAATATTTTGAAAACTAAAAAAAGGTACACCCTAAAAGAAAAATACAAAAAAAGTTACAAATATTATTTTTCCGAGGAGATATTATAAATATGCCAACTCATTAAAGGCCAATAAACATAACATTAACGTGGAAAATTTAAAAGCAAATTGCGGAGCAGTCATAAGATGATATACATCCTGTTATCATGTCAGATGGCAAGCTTTACTCTGGAATTTCATTTTTAATTCGAAAATAATTGTGATATTCATTTCATTTACCTCGAAGAGATAAATTACAAAGTGAACCTTATTCACTTTTTAGTGGGAAAGTGTTAGGGCGACTTGCTGAACAACAAGCCATTGCGATTGTTCAAATACATTATAGTTAGTAAATTATTTCCTAATTAAAAAAAAAAAAACTTTTTCAATCTTTTTAAGTTATTTATAAATTTATAAATCTGTCTTGAAACTTCATGTAAAAAAAAAAGAAATTTATATTTGTTTTTCTTTATCTACTTATGGAAGTGATCAACATATAACTTTTCCCCCTTAAATCCATAAATGAGCAAGACATACATATCTAGCACTGAATGCAAACTTTCCCTCTAACATCATCATGAAAAAATCCGTATCAAAAAATGCATTAATGAAACAACGTCATCGATAACAACAAAATTTCATGTAACCGAGAAGGTTACATGAGTTTTTGCTGTTACCACTACGTGAAAAGTTCTTAGAATGCACGTTAACTAGAAAAATCATAGTAACTTTACAGAATTTATTTCTTACAGTATAGTCCATTGTCAGATCATATTCTCAATAATTTTAATAATTATGAAGCCATTCAAAAATTTTAACTTAAACCGTATTACAGATCTGTATAAAAATGGACATCTAAGAGTTTCTTAAAATAAACATTAATGTCTATATAGAACATTGAACGATTAATTTTGGTATTAACTAAATCTACGCTAAATATTTTATGTAAATTATGTATACCTTTTTTATGCAAGATTATTAATTCTTCTTGACATTTTATTGTTATTTATTCTACACAATTCTTTAAAAATCTTGAAAATTCCTTATTTTAAAGCAATGTATGCGAATTTTCTCCCACCCCATAACAAAAGCCTTTTTTATACACTACAAAAACATTATTTTTTATCTTTTATTCCAACTTTTAAATCGGCTTTCAGTCTAAAACTTGAATAGTATTTTTAAAGAAAATTGTTTCATATTATTTAATTTAAATGACTTTTTTAATTAATCCTTTTTACCTTTTTCTCTTTAATGTTAAAGAAAAAATTATGGAAGGTATTTTGTTTCAATTTATCCTTCAATTTAAAAATTCTCGGAATTCATAATATTGGAATTCGTCTTTTTTTTTACTCTAATTGATTTGTGGAAATTTTAAATGGGATTAATTGATTAATAGAAATTTTTAATGGATTTAAATGACTTCTGGAAATTTCCTTTACAAAGTTCTTTTAAACGATAACATTTTAATTTCTACTAAAACTGTTTATTAAAGAAACAGCGAATTGTAAAATCTACCAAAAAAATAATATTTGGCAATTGAACACGTGAATAAACAATATTTGTTTTCTATGCTTTTTAAAAGAAACCGCATAAAAAATAACTATAATTATGCTCATTATGACTAAGATGTGGCATTTTTTTTTTTTTAATGTCAGGAATTTTTAAAAAGAATCTGTAATGTGATTTAACTCAAAAATGTTTAAAGGTGCTTTTTATTGTACTGCCATTTTTTAATTTTTCTTTGTTTCGGATCTCATCAATAAACAAATGGAAATTTTGAATTGTTTAACAGAAGGCTATATTTTTACTGAACCTCTTAATATTTTAGCATGCCACCATCTCAGAAATATACAGTGCATCTATATCTTAAATCTGAACCAATACAGGTTTACTTTTCTAGCCACATAAAAATGACGAACGTATATACACACCAAAAGTACAAAATATTTTCAATTTTATATAAAAACAAAAAGTTGTAGCTAAAACATATGGAAAATTAGCTATGTCCAAAGTCATATTTATGAGGCTTTCAATAGCGACACTGAATATGTATTATTTTAATTTAGTTGTTTCGTATAATTAGAAGAAATTTCAATAAGCAACTTTGATTTTTATTTATAATACAGATACGCGAAGCGCTGATACAAAGTTTTTAACACTATAATTATTTAAGAGCCTTTAAATCAATTTTATTGTTAGTATACTATACCATAAAACACAATATAGTCTATAATAGGAAATATTAGAAACGTAATAAATATATTTAGAACTATTCATACCCTAATGAATGCCTTTACGTATTGAATTCATAATTATGTCATTTATTTAATTGGATGTATGTTTCAAAATTTCACATTCACATTGAAATTAATTATTATTTATTATAATTGCGACTTTTGAATTATGGATTTCAGTTTAATAATTCGTGTATTCTGGTATACTTACGTAAACGAAGCACTGGAAAATATTCAAATAAAATAAATGAGACAAAACACTGGTTATTTTACAGAGTACAACAAATGAATCAAACTCCAATTCACAAAGTAATTAATAAATACTCTCGTGGTTTACTTTTCATATATTTACAATACTGGAGAGTTACCCTGAATAAAATTGTATGAAACAATATTTTATATCAATTAATAATATGTTTCGGTGCATTTATTTGCAGCTATATGTTATCTCTAATTAGAGAACAAAAACAAAACTCAATGCAATTTAATTGTTATTGAAACCGTTCAATTATTCACTTAAAACCGTTTGAATTGCGATTGCAAAGCTATTTCATAGAAACATTAATTTTAATACGTCTATACACAATATCCTCTTCCGATAGTTATCCATAATTCACAAAGCCTGCTTCATTTTTCGAAATTTGATAAAAAATACGTTCAAGGGTATTTATTGTAAAGAAACATTCATTTAAACAAAGTTTCTTTTGTTGCCACTGGTATTCAGAAAAATATCCTAGTAATTTTTATTGCGCAGTCAGTTTTTATTTTATTAGAATTCTGAATTCCGATTTCAATATATTGAAGAGTGTAGTTAAATTTATGTATTCAACAGTAACAAAATTATACTAGATGTAACGTTATTGTTAATTCTTTTAATATATCATTATTTCTCTTAATTTCCTTGGCTCAACATGAAAAAAAGTTGTAATTTTTCAACTGTGCGAAATATGTTCATGTGAGGAATGGAACTCTAGTGGTGTTTTGTCTGAATATGTCAGTCCTCAGTCAACTTAATATGGAGAATTTAATTCAATCTAAACAGTAAAAATCGGGTTTCCTATATGCATCCTTTTTCCACATATTGTCCCAGAACTTAACTGCATGTGCAAACTTGGAGGTTAAGTAGAGAATAACATTAAAAACCTCAATAAGATATAGACAGGGAGACAACAGCACAATAATCAATAAATCTAGGATTAGTAAGTTTCTATTCGCCCATTAAAACGCAATCGGTCTGCCAAATTATATCGTGTGGAAAACTCTTAAAAATCCGATTTTCGTGATGGACTCGTAGATTTAGCATTGGGCTTTCCTGCACCCAATTGCAGGAAAATATGGAAAACTGGGAGCAGGAAAACTTAATGGTAAACGTATGAATCCACCGCTAAAATCGAGTTTTTAAGTATTTCCACCAAACAGAACAAACACAGTTGCTTTTTAATAAGCAAATCGAGATTTAACTAATTCGAAATTTTCTTCCATAAACTAGATGAGGTGATTGTCTATGCTACCGCCTCCCTGTCTGATATGAAACATTAGATTGAAACTTCTCTCTCACATGATAAAGAGATACAAAAACACTGTTACATCAGAAAACAGAAAGCAGTGTAAAATGCTTTATTATGCAGAAAATAGTGCAAAGTATTAGTTAAAAATATCACAGTCTATGTCCGAAATGCATTGACTGCAGTCACAGCGATAGTAATTGTTGTCTCGAGATAAATTTTATAATTTGCAACCATGTCGTAGAAATGATCTTCATGTTTTCCCTGAAAAAAAATCGAGAAGAGAAAAATCAGATGATTTGAGGGAAAGGGGAAGCACAACCAATCCAAATGTTTAAAAATATCCGGTCGAAATGGTTACTTATTCATGTACCACGTTTGGTGGAATCCTGGAGCGAACTGCGCTTGGACGGAAAGAGTTGGTCCATCCTGAAAATGGGAAGGTCCGTACTATCTCAAGATGATTTTATTTATTAAGAATCCCAGATATGTCTTTTGTATATTTTTTAGACTACATTTTTATTTCTGACTTTGAAATATATATTTTTAAATACTATATTGGAATTCTTTTTTACTAAAATAAGTTTTTAAAAGACAAATGTATTTAAAAAGATGATTTAAAGAATATAATTATTAAACTAAACGTAATAACTTTTACCCTCTCAATGTACCATTATAACTTAATAATAACTTAATCTTTTTAGAATTAACGACTGCTTACCGTGATTTTATTTGATTTTATTGAAATTAAAGACTCTGTAAATTTATCTCTTTTACATTATTTATTTACATTATTTATTTCATTGTTTACTATATTATCCATTTATATTATTTGTTTACACTGAATCTGACTAATTCGTTTAATAGAAATGGCGAATTTATCGCATAGCTGTCAAGTCAGACGCTGGCAGTCGTTAAATCTGCGGTTTAGCCATAACTATAAATAAAATAAAATAAAATAAACCTATTTTTATTAAAATTCACAAAAAGTACACAGTTTATATATGTATATATATGTGTGTCTGTGTATGTATACATTTTAAAAAGGTCAATACATTTAAGGTCTCGAGGTAAAACATTTATGTTCTAATTCGAGAACTAGTTAAAGATACACAATCCATTTAATTTAAAATAAAATTTTACTCAGAAAAGTAAATAGAAAACATCTTTTATCACCATTTCCATGAATAATAGATATTTTGGTAGCAGAAGCTGTTATCCCTGTCATGTAAATAGAATCAGTATGGCATTCTTCCATCCGGAGTTCTTAAAAACGTCAATTAACAACATTCCTCATTTATAAAAAAGATGGCGCATCATCATGTTAAATCTACATTTCGCGTCAAAGATGTCAAGGAACACATTTAAACATTTCTAAAAAACCTGCTGAATAATAACAAGATATTTGCAAGCGACAAGTTGAGGGGATAGTATGTAAGGCGACACTAAATTTTTCACCACAATACTCGTCCACACGTCAATATTGAAGCGCAGTTATACGGCTCGTGGTCAATTCGGTGTGAGTTATTGTCAAAGTGACTCATGTTGATCACAGAATCGATGTCTGCAATCCGGAAGCCCCATGTTTTGGCACAGAGAACTCGTTTTCAGCGCCATCTATTGAATTTCGTCCACCCTTTTCTGTATAATTTTGGTGTATAATCACTCTGCATGCATAATGTGCCTATGAAAGCGAATGTGCGTACATTAGAGTGGAGCGAAAAAAATTATTTTTTAAAAAATCAAAAACGCGTAGGTGCCAAATGTTGCCTTTATACTAGTACATCAACTGCGTGAAATTTTACCGCTGAAACAAAAGGCTTGCGTCTGCGCTTTTGCTCCAAAAATCGAAATTTTGGGTAAAATTTGACATTTTTTTGACATTTTTTCAAAAAAAAAATTCCTACAGAGCTGGTTATTATTTAAATGTGTTACTTAAAATTTTATAGTTA
The DNA here is from genome assembly GCA_964019185.1 of Maratus speculifer. Classification (NCBI taxonomy): domain Eukaryota; kingdom Metazoa; phylum Arthropoda; class Arachnida; order Araneae; family Salticidae; genus Maratus; species Maratus speculifer. Next base: position 75,139,900 of record OZ025302.1, on the reverse strand, counting down.
TATGCTTAACATATTTAAACTATAAAACAATATCTTTATTACGTACAGCTGCAGCAAAACAGAAAACTTTTGGTAAGAAAACAGTATTATCACTCTATTGGGACATGCAACGAAGTGTTGTTTTTAACCCTCCAAGCGTTTTGCAAATGGGTAAAATTGTAATGTTGTTTTCTCTGCATTTTGTTTTAAATGCTAATAAAATATGATTATTTCAATATTACATAAAAAATCTTATTTAGGAATATAAATGTAATCCTTGAGAGTCCTAATCATTCTTCAATGCTTTGAAAATTCATTAAATTTATAGAATTGTAATATCTTAAACATTGCTTATATTGCAGTGAAACCTGGAGCTTAGTGTACGGAATATTACGGGCCAAACGCTTAGACGGTTAATACAGATCTTGTTTTCAAAACTACCTTGGTCGTACGTCCTGGAGGTGGTTATATTTCATAACCCACCCGTCCCAACTACTCGATCATCTTTTAATACAGTGTTTTATTTATATATTGATTTGTGATTTTATTTATCAAAATTTCACTTTTTTCGATGTATCCACCTAGTTTATTTTTTTTTTGTCACATGCTGCTATGACTATCTCCATGTATATTTTTACAACTTATACAAAAAAAATGACCAGAATAATGCACAAGAATGTCATTAAATGGATCTATTCGGCCATCTATTATCTTTATCAAACTCACATCGAGTTGACGAATAGTGGTTGGAAGTTCTGCTAACACAACATTTTTTCAATCAATTATATTTTTTTACATAAAGATCTGGTTCAATGATGATTTCAGATATTTCAACTACATGTAAGCCATCATTTATTCTATTTTTACATTTTTTTATATGTTGAGAAGCGCACCGTTTAATGCGATGATGATCGTCAGAGAGAATTGCAATGAGAGTTTGTTCAGAGTCAATGTGCAAAGGAACCGTTGTTGTAAATATTTTTTTTTCGCATTACACTTTTAAAAATGGAGGATATTCCAAATCTGCGTTCGTGGCTATCAAAAGGTCACGTGGTACTGGTAATTTACCCAAAGAACTTCTAACTGATAAGCAAGGAGGCTGCTACTGCTTTCCCTATGAACTGTTTCATTGGCTGATGGGGATTTATATTGCATCTAACGAAGCTTTCTCTTCTTTACACTAGAAGCTTTTGCCTTGACCACATGATCAAAACGTAAATGGAATATCCTCCACTTTACCATTTTCATGCATCGTCACTCCCCCGTTTTTATAAAAAACGATTACTTCACCAAATTGTGGAGCATTCTCATGGGTCAAATTAGAAATGTTCTATAAAAGCGAGGAAGTGACGATACAGCAAAAGGGTCAAATTTTTAAGAGTGTAGTTTTATGTCATTTCCTAAGTGTTTTTGTAGCCAAGTAATTTCCCATTAACTTTTAGATCCCCTTTTTATATGTGTCCAACATTTGATGGTGAACTGTCCTGGGCATAAACTTATAATGCACAGTATATTCTTAGAGAATGTACAGAGTCTAATAAACAATAAGTACTCATTTAAAATTAGGAGAATTGTTTGTCGCTGTGAACCATTTTGCATGGGATAAGCTTATAATTGTGTATAATAATGGATCATATGTTTTTTCAACGCGTGAATTTCCTCTGCGTCAATTATTAGAGAAGTAGATATAAAACGCTCTAATCCACATGGATTCACTGGATCAATAGAAAAATATTTGTCTACGTACTATTCCCTTCCTATTGCAATTTTTTATAACATAGAGAATAATTTTGAATAAAATATTTTCTCAAATTAAGAAAATGATGCTCAGAACAGACTAGAAATTTTTGCTGGAGATTGCAAAACTAATTCATAAAGAAATCTATTTCTCAGAAGAACTGGGGAACAGAAATTTAGAAAACACCTGACACAAAAGACAGCTCATAAAGCGAATAAAATTTCTCTCTTTATATAAGCACAGTCTGGCAATCAGAGTCTATTGGTTCACTCACAAAATATATAATCCAAGTTTATACCACAGGATGTTTTACACCAAATGCACATCTAAAGAATAGGCTAAAAACTTATTGGGAATTACTTGACTACGAAACAGTCCAGGAAACGACATAAATCAAATACTAAAACTTCTTTATAAATATTGTTGCGCAAATTTTGTTTGTAATCCTCAGTGGCGACCGTCATAATATTAAACAGCTAGCTTCAGAGCATATACTCAATGTAATAGGCACAGTAAATGATAGCATACTAGAAATTGAATTCATACAATCAATTTTTAGGCAAATCATTGTATATAAAATATAATTGAAGGAAAAAATGGTTTGATAACATAACTTCCTATCATAATGAATAAAAATGCATCAAATTTCAATGAAGGTAATAGACTGCTAAAAAAGTTAAATTAACAACTTACTCAATATGTTACTCAGTTTTTCTTCTGTTATGCAAGGTATAAAAATATACGTCCAGCAGTTACACTAGCAGTATCCAAAGTCAGTGAATACAAAGAAGAGGTAAACTACTTTGATACTGATACATAGAGAACTTATGCCCGTCTTCGGGGGGAAAATAACAATTCAATGCATAAATAAAACAATGGGCTTAGATGGTCGGGTAGTCGGTATGGGTAGGATATGAAATGCAGCCACATCCATGAGTTGTATCCAGGGTAGTTTTGAAAGCAGCTAGGTAAGAAATACATTCAAAACAACAATTCGTTGTATGCTCCAATAGACACGTAACGCTGATTTTTTACCAAAAGTTGCCAGATTTGCTCCAAATACACAGACTAAAGATATTCTTTTATAGTTTAAATATGTTAAGCAGATAAATATAAAGGTTTAAGTAACACTTTTAAATAATAACCAGCTCTGTAGAAACTTTTAAATTTTTTTGAAAATATGTCAAAAAATGTCAAATTTTACTAAAAATTTCGATTTTTGGAGCAAAAGCCCAGATTTAAGCCATTTTTTTTTTCAGCTGTAAAATTTTACGTAGTTGATGTACTAGTACAAAGGCAACTTTTAGTACCTACCCGTTTTTGATTTAAAAAAAAAATAATTTTTTTTCGATCCACCCTAGTGTAAATATTTTTTATTATTTCACGCAATTCCTAACCACCATCTACTATTTGAAAAGATTTATTTATGATTTATCTTGCATAATTTCCAATAGGTATTTTTATTTATTACTCAATATGTGATATTTTTCTGTGATTAATGAAATCATAAAATTCTATTCAAATTTTATGGTTCAGTTGTACGCATTTTTAAAGTCTTACATTTCGTTATTAATAAAGCTTTGCAGTATTTAAATAAATAAAATACTTTCACATTACATAAAATTAAAATATTCCATAAAAGTTTATTAGAAATCATTAAAATTTTATTTATCATTCTCATTATAACACTCGAAATGATAAATACAAATAAGAAAACCAAAATTTTATAAACATACTAAACGCAGTTCTCAGTTATTAAGCTAATATTCGGAAAAATTGTATGTCCCAAAGATAATTTGGTTGACAAACAATTATGCGTTCAAAACATTTTATCATTTCAGAATTTAATTTACTTTATGCAAATGAAGGAGTTGTTTGAAGTTGAATAAATGTTGTTAATATATATATTATATTAGGAATATTTTCTTAACCAAAAAATAAATAAATAAATAATGCATGCTCTCTATGACTTATTTCACGCAAGCAATTTAAAAGTTCTGAAAAGTAATTTGAATAAAATCAATTAAAGATTTGATTATTTTCAAAACTTATATATATGTAATAAATAAAAAAAATTGAGCCTGCCCTGAGTTTTAATTCTAACTTTTATGGAACATATTTTTATTCGCAGTTTTCGTAGTGTATTAATATTTTAACAGCTAAAGTTATTTTATCTTATTTTATTTAACTTAGTAATAATCTATTGATTGTTTTCTTAAAAAGAGCGGGAATATTATTGCGAAATCTATGTTTCAGTGTATAGGTGCATTTTTCTTTTTGGAATATTTATCGAGACTTTAATTTTGTTTTATTAAATCGTCTGCTGGAGAATGGTCATGCGCTTTTTTACGTGTGAGCAGGTTGTGTTATTACGCGCTTAGATAGTAGTTCTTACAAGGGGACACGCCCAAGCTACCAATAGGAGATGGTGATGTGGGTTGTCTTAGCATTGAAATTATTTCTAATGGGTCTTTAAATTGCTTACGTTGATGAGAGGAGGGGCTAGTTTTAGCTCTGATTTTGGGAAACTCGTTTTTCGATTCGAGAGCGTCAGAATGCAACTAATCTTTCAATTGTTAGGATGCCCGTCTCATTATCCGATAATTTAAAACATAGAGATGACGCAGCTTTGAGAGCGAATGGTCTAGTGTTAATTGTGTGGAATGGTGACCGGTTGAATAACTTTATATCATGCTCTAAATAAATAAGGATTAGAAGCTGATTGACTTGTTTTTTAACGGAAGCAACACCTAAAGCGAAGAAATCCATTGTTCACCACGACGACTGCTAACCCTGTTATGATTTTCAAGTGAATGGACTTGTTATACAGCAGAGAGGATATTCTACACGAACTGACACATTTAAACTGAAAATCACCATATTATAACATATATATACATTTTGTAAAAAGCAAGATCTCCAGCACTGTTAAAAATTTCTGTAAAAACATAGAAAAAGTGATACTCTCTGTAAGCTTACGCTAGATCTTGGTTAAATGCATTCGATTGAACTTTACGGTCATCATTTTACAGACACCATTTTACATTTCCTTTATACATTTTCTAATTCCCTGTAGGGACCTCCATCTCTTTATTTAGAGATATTTTTAATCTTTGTTAAAACTTATAATTCAAAATACACGCATATGAAATTACATAAAAATATATGACGAAATAAAATTTTCGCCTTGCTTATAACACAAAATATATAATAAGAACTTTAAAAAGTTCAGGTTTACTTAAGAGGTGATAAAAATTATCAAATATTAATGTTAATGGTTAATTTTATTTAAAAACATCTTAGTACTTTCAAACCCTTAATCACGCTCTTCCTCAGAGGATAATTTCTTCATTTATACAAATAACGTTATCTTTCGTTTATATCTGAATCAGAATATCACAATAGACTTTGATCATACTAAAATCATATTCCCAACATCCAATTATTATTTATCCATTATGAGAATCTATAAAAATACTCTGCAAAAAAAATCAAGTGTATAATGATTCCCTGTAGTATAATATTTCGAGTTTATGGATTCACATTCTGGAAATAAATCTTAACAATCTGAGAAAATGAAGTATTAAAATTTATAGTACAACAATTAATATTTTTTTTACCATTCATCTAAGATACTACTAGAAATCACAATATTCACTTAGAACAATGGATTCAATTAATTTGTAATTGAATTCTAATTATTTTAAGACAATTGATTTAAAAAAAAGTGTGATTTTAGATCACGTTTGTAATATTGCCAGATGGTTAAAAATATTTCCAATCTGAGACTTTATCTTAGAATGTTTTTGTTTATGATATCGATTCTCTTCGAACTGAGCTATCTCGAATCTATCATATCCAACACAATATCTACTTAGAACAACCCTTTGATTATGAGATCTGTTCTGTTATTTGTAACTGCCTATGGATGCTTAATTGCATTATAATTATTTTAACTCAATCACCGTATTTTTAAACAAATTAGAAATGTACTAGTAATTTTTTCCGATATAAGAAAAATATGTCCGGATCGTGATTGAAACCCCAAACCTCGTTAGTTTTAATTGCCAATACTATTTAAGTTTAAAACACATTTTCACACAGTTGTAAAAATTGCTAATTGTATTATTCCTTGACCAATCATTTGATAAAATTAAATAAATGATAGTGTAATTTCGCTTTCATACACTGTTAAAAACACAATCTGTGAATTCACGGTGAAACTACCGGCAGAAAAGTAGCCGAACTTTCACCGTTCCATTATGGAAAATAAAAGAAAGGAAAACCCCGTTTGAAGAAGCGGTAACTTTCTGTTAGAAATTTTGATTTTTAATGATAATAATTTAATATGATTTTAAAATTTATGAATAAATTAATCGTCAAGGAATACGAAATTTCCGAGTGAATTTAAGCAGCTATATTATTTTACCTCATTTATTTATTTATTTATTTATTTGTATAATTTACCTCAAGCCGTCCTGAGATTCAAACTCGAGACCTTTTAATAACGGAACAAATCCTCACTGACTGAGCCAAAGCTGCTGATATCAGATTGTACAAAGTATATCTTTTATAAGTTAGTCAGGAAATCTGTTGTTCTTTTTAAAAATTTCCTTTCAAATATATTCGTTAGAATATTTGTAAACGGTTTACTTTATTTTGTTTCGACTGATGCATAATACTTATATTTTTTAATCAATTTTAATTATTTAACTAGTTTCATTTTAAAGAAAACACTGTTTAAATGTCTAAATTCACTGTTTATTTTAATTATTCATTAAAGAAAAAATAATGTTACAGACAATTTTTTAAATCGTCATACACTGTTTTTTTTTTTTTTTTTCTAATTAGTTAAAAGATTTTTTTAATAAGAAATAAGAGAAAAATAAACAGAAAAAATTTAATTTGAAAGCGGTTTTTTATGTTCATTTTTTAATCGCACCAGTGAGATTCGAATCCACAATCTGTGCTCGCACGCGATTAGCGGTGTGGTTCTTTGACCACTCGGCCACGGTGGCCCCCAAATAACGGCATATTTCGGTTTTTTGTTTCTATTTCAATCTGTTTCGTTATTTTCGTTATTTCGTTATTCCTTATATGGTGGAGTTTTTTGATTTTTAACGGAAAATGCCCTTTTGTTGTGAAAAGGGACTTTTTCTATGAAATTCAGAAAAAAAAATATTCGTGAATTTCAGAATTTTTTTAACAATGTAGTTGACGATCGATTTCCTTTACTTGTGGTTTAGTGTTTACGGTTGTTTTCAACTACGGTTCATTTCCAAATGGTTATTATGGCTGAATACAGTGTTGGTTAGGATTTGGTCTACATAGCTCAACAAACAGTGGACATTAAAAATATAAAGTTTCTAAAGCGAATCCCAGCTTTGAAACATTTTCACTCAATTGGAAAAATTTCTCTTCGAGCAAAGGAGTTTCTTCTCGAAGTTCAACGTATTGGAGTTTCTCATAAAATATTCTTACGGCTGTACCACGGCTGTGTGACGAATAAGTCTGAAAGTTTAATCGCCCAAATGACATTTGAATTTCGCGTGATTTGATAACGACTATATAAAATCTTCGTACATAATTTTACAGGAATTAACTTTAATTAGTAATTAATTAAGCGCTATTAGATGAAATGGAAGTTGCAATGCCATTCTATAATTTTTAATTTTCCATTTAATTTCTCCTTAAAATACGTTTTCAACACACATTATTAAATAGTTTTTAATTTAAATGGCGTATGTAAAGTAAATAAAATCTTTTCTTAGTTAACTAATTTAATGTAGGTAAGACGTGTATTAGTGCATATAATTCTAGAATAAAGAAGTAAATTATGAAATTAAGCATATTGCGTTTTATTTCACATGCATTTCCATTTACTTAAATACGTTCGGTTTAATTGTCAGAGAACTTTATGTTAGTTTCTGTATAAAGATGTGGGGAAATTTAAAATCAGATTTTATGCTTTTACGTTTTCTGTTTATCATTAAATATACAAAAAATGCTTTTTTATTCCCTGTAAGAGAAAAGTAACAAATTTACATTCAATGCAGATGGAAAATAATTTGAAAAATATACGAGGTAATTGATAAAATGAATCCGTCACTTCACATTCTTCCTGAAAAATGTTTGCCTTTACTTTGTAATAAAATGTTCCTACAAATTCACTTTGTAGTATCAAACAGAAAGTTTACTTAATCACTTACATGACTTCGGGACATAACGGGAATGGAAAACAAACTTTAGAAAAGCCTCATCTCACGTGTAACAAGAATCGACTTAATTAATGTTTTATTGAATCATCGTAGTTTCGTTGAAAGAAGATGATAATCTAACATTATTTACTTCTTTTATTGATTTTTTTTGTGTGTGTGTTCCGAAAATTTATATGAAACTGCAAATTTTCGAATTTTTATACTTATCTAAAAAGAAAAATACAATTAAATACAGGACATATCTTTCTTACATCAATGTTAGTCTTTTTTTGAACCAACAGTTTATTTCTAAACCGTCAATATTTAATGTATAGTTACATTTGTAAAAACTGTTTCAAATGTTTGTTGGCATCAAAAAATCCTTACTTTTTAAAAAGATTTTAAACTGTAACAAATAATCAATAAAATGAATCCGTTGGTTTCGTCGTGAATAATGTTTACTTTATACCCCCAAAGGCACTTTGTAGTATCAAACAGAAAGTTTACTTAATCACTTACATGACTTCGGGACATGACATGAATGGAAAAATAAACTTTAGAAAACCTCCATCTCCTCTGCACCAAGAATCAGCGTAATTAATGTTTTATGAAATCATCGTAGTTTAAATGAAACAAGCAGAGGAATCTAACATTATTTACTTCTTTTATTGATTCTTTTATTTTTGTGTTCTAAAAATTTATATGAAACTACAATTTTTCTAATCTTTATATTTGTATGAACAAATGCAATTATATATAAATATAAAATTTCTTTCTTAGATTAATAGTTTATATCTTATTTATTAATTCTAAAAGTATAGTTACAATTGTAAAATTGCTTCCATCCGAAAATCCCCATTCTTTAAAAATATAGGAAATTTAAGTTTTTATAAAGCCCCAGATCTTAAAAGTAATTTTCGAAAAAAAAATTTGAATACTGTACTTTTCCCATAGAATTCAATATACTGCACTAATAACATTCGATTCTGAGTGCTTTGTTATCATATGAAACTGAAAATTAAGTTTTTGGCACAGATGGATTTCGAATATTCTTGTTTAGAAAATAAAAGTCATAAAGCTTGGTCTAGAATTAACGCATGATTGTATTAGAATATAGTCGTTCTGAAAAACGTGACTGCATATTTTGCATTTTTAAAAACTTACTTTGAATTTTATAAATTTTAAGATTTTTTCGGTATTAAAAACCAGTTTTTATGCTTTTGAGTCAGAAAACTTTGGATATGAAAGATGATCGTGCAAGGCAACCATTATCCATAAATAATAATAATAGTAATAATAATAATAATAATAATAATAATAATAATAACAATATTAATAAAAATTAATAGTAAAAGGCAGAATGAACGAGCGTAACTTCTAGAAAAAAATAGACATTATGTATAAATATGAATATTGAGGTACATAAACATAATCATAAATATAAACATCAAAATAAAAACAGTAAGAATATTATTTTTCTACACATAAATTTACCACCTTATGGCTTTCTGAATTTTATAAACTTCAAGAACTTTCCGGCACTAAAAGCATAAATTTCTAACTTCTAGCGACAAAAAAGGCAAGGGAACCGCAAAAGAAAAGTATTTTTTCAATTACATGGAAAATACAGAATGAACAAGCGACTATTCTATAAATATACATTAGCAATCAATTAAGCTTACGAATGATATATAATGATATATAATGTTATTTATGTAAATTTAATTATTTTGCAAATATCAGTATTTCAAAGACTGAAGTTTAAAGTTAGATTTAGATGTGTGTCTAGAAATTAAAGCTGTCTTTTGAATGACAATTCTATTTTTAGAGTGTACTAAATGTTTCTGATCACTCAATTATCCAACTCAAAATTTATTGTCCCACTCAAAAATTATTGTCCGCTGTTATAATGTTGCACTTCGGTTTATCATACGAAAATTTCCTATTGGTGCGATTTCGGATTACTTAATGTCAACTGTGTATAACTTAGCTGTAAATATAGGGATAAAAAAGTACGAAATTTAATAAGAAATCAATTTCATACATAGATATATATATGTCTCCTCAGATATACATCATTTAACACTTAATATAATAATTATTAGATTAAGTATATTGTATTAAAAAAATGAAATTATGATCGGTGCAAATTCACATTAATATTGCACTTAGAAGTTACGCAGATAAGAAAACACTTCCAGATATTATTTGAACAAATATATTAAGAAAAATAAATAGTAACTTAAATAAATCATTTAAATTGCTAACTTTTGTTAGAAAAATACAGAACATTTCTGCGGGACAGATAAAAATGCATCACAAATGTTCTCTAAGTTTTCACATTACCAATGAAATCTCTCGAATATTAAGTGAAACACTTTTATTATCTCTCCAGGCTACTAGAATGTTCCCATTGGAACACATTTTAAGAGTGAAAGATTTTCGATTCTCAAAATCGACTACAAAAACAGAAAATAAGAAACTTTAGCGACAATAGAATCCAGAAGAATTTAAATCTCTATAAAAGTAACAACATATTCTTAGAGAAGAAAAATACAACATACTCTTTGATTTAGTTAATTTACAATAACATTTATAAAATAACTCCACTGCATCACAATTTAAAAAATATTGTTATAAATTACTATATCTAATACAAAATTATGAAAAAAAAATAACATTATAATCTAAACTATGATATAAAGTAAGTATATTTAAAAAACAAATATGTCTTTTTGTTTAACTATTGTGATATATGGGAAAAAAGTTTTATTGGTTGGCTATAGACACATTAGTAATACTTTTTTGTATTTAAACTTTCGTAAGATTTATTTACATTTCTAAGATTATGATGAATTTGCATGTAAAAATAAATGCTATTTTGCTTTAAATATTGTGATAATTATGTGAAATAAGCCGAAAATTATACATGAAACGTAGCAATTTAGAATAATTACCATGAAAACTTAGAATCATTACTTATCATGGGATATCATTGCAGTAAGTATGTATGATACGATTTTATAAAATGAAAAAAAGTTACTTTTATTTAAGTTTTTTATTTGATTTTTATAAACTTTGAAAGGACTCGACGAAATTATCATGTGATTAAGCATATTGATTAATTTCAAAGCGTGTGTTTCAGTAGTTTTTGTGTTGATATATGTGGACAGACGGACGAGCCAGATGGCAAGTAAGGATACTAAATGTATATATGTAAATAGATAGAGAAATATAAATTATATCATATGTAATTTTTTTGTTTTTGATTTTGTTTTACACCGTAAAATGTAGATTTATTTTCTGTGTACAGATACACTGCAGGATTTAAATACTTTACATTTCTGTATATTTCAACACATTTAAAATAAGACCAAGAGGATACATACGCGCACACACACATTTTTGGGTGAACGTGTGCGTATCCGTAAAAATAGCATTCTTCCCATTCAATCTAATAATAATATTTTTACATCCTTAAAAAAAAACAATATTTTAGCGATAATTATTACTTGAATCTTCTAAATGTCTAGATATGACAAAGGACTTTAGTTTGCATTTGTAACTTTATCTTTTATAAGAAAAAAAATTGTGTTTTAGCAAACAGCTAAAAAACGCAGCTTAAAAAATATTTTATTTATATTCAATATAACAAAAAAAGTATACTTTCTAAAGAAGCAATATTTCTCATCTCTTTTATTTTATATTCATACACCTATCACAGGTTTTTTGTATTTCATATATAGTGAAATAAACTTTACTTCAACTGTATTTTAATGCAAGGAACTGTCAGAAATGCTTACCGCCAAGACGTCAAGCATATTTATTACTTGAGTATTCTATTTTTCTTTTAAAAGTCAATGTATATAAGTAAAGGAACACTTTTTGAACATTGTATATATATTCATACACAACGTTTAAAACAAGTGGACAGATTTTTTTTTCTTTTTTCGAAACTATACATTTTGTGTTAGCATTAAGTTTTACAGTATTGTTGCAGCGCTACGTTTGTCGTCAATTCACGTGCTAATTTTAATGAAATAATTTCATACTGTTGTGAATTTTAACTGAATCATGCAGAAGGTATTTACACATTTTTAAAACTACAGAGAAGAAAGATAAACAATTGTAAATACATATACGTATGTGTGCAAGCCGAGAATTTTAGCCTTTTAGTGGATTATTAATATATTCACGTACATAAAAAATAATACAAATACTATTCTAATTTTCTATAAATCCAAATGAAATAAAAGGGACAGTGAAAAGCATTCTAGCTTTTATGAAACATAAGGAAAATCATCTATATGCACTGATGATAAAAATAATCTTTAATTCTCCAAATGTAAATTATCATAGATCTGTATGCTTATTGATATTCTACTGTACACTGTACAAAACAAAAGATGTGAATCAACAAAACTAGTTTCTAATAGTTTTTGTAAAGCTGCAAAAAAACTGTAGCTTTTCAAAAGAATCTACTATAATTACTGTAATCTTACTGAAATTTTATTTTTAATCCGGATTGTAGTCCGGATCTAAGCATCCCAGTTTCCTATAAAAACTTTAGTAACACTGCAGATTTTTTGAAATAGAGTGCAAACGTGTGCCTGTTACATGAATTTGTGTTGTTCTCTTTACATAAAATGCTTTAGGAATCAGTTTTCTAGTGAAATTTTGTAACTTTACAGATATATTTTTTTACTGTATACTAACGTGGTTACTAACGTAAAAGATAAAAGGAAGTTTTCATTTATGTCATTTATATCATTATTTATGTCATTATCATAATATTATTATATCATTATTTATGTCATTTATAACATTATTTTTTTAACTATTTTTTTATTGGATATTTAAAAAAATATAGGCAAAAATACAATAGATGTTTTACGAACAAAATAAAAGATCTTACATCAAAGGCTTAAAAATAGAAAAGTTAATGCCCTTAACGAATAAGCTTATCATCTGAGGGTATCTTTAAAAATTAAAAAATATTAAGAAAATTTTAAAATAATCTGTTTCAGCGAGCTAAATTGTTAACAGGCATAATTTTGTTTGCATAATTACTCGTTTAATAATTATAGTTTTAGTCTGATACTTTATAAAATAAACACCGGTATTAAGGTAATTGTGCATCTTAAGAACTTTAAACAGATTATATTAAGATTAATTTTGTAAAACTGGCATTTTGTGGCATATTTTCTTGTTTATAAATGATCCATCGTTAGTACTTTGTTCTCAAATATATATATTATCAAGGTTATCGGATCTATTTCATGTTGAACATTTACTGTGTCTGGATTACGAAGCGCAGCAAACAGAAGTGAATATGCATAATGAAAGAGATCAACTCTTAAGATTTTAGTGTGGCTTATACATTATAGTTTATTCATACTTGAAAATAACATGTTACATGATCTTTCCTTGCCATCTGGAGTTTTCTATTGGTTTTCTGGTAAACTATCATGTGTTACATATGTATGATAACACGTGTATTTAAGGCTGTGAAGTCTGTTTTTGACCTGGTTTATTATCACATTCAGAATATAAAATCTTTTGATGATACTGCTTGCACTATGCTCAACTGGCGTCCTTTCGCTCTTTTTATCAGGTCATTATCAAATCTGGAAACTATTAAAAGTATTATAAATAATCTTATGTACTTAACAATAAACGATATAAGATGTTTTGTAATACTTTTAATAATTTATAATAAATATATTAATAATATAAGTTTTTCTAGAAATTTTGTTATGGTACTCGGGAGTGACAATATGGCCAACAGAAACATAATTAAATTTTCTCACTATTTTTCTATTGGATAATTATAAAAAATAGACGGAAATATAATACATGTTTTGTGAACAAAATAAAAAATAACACATTAAAGACTTACAAAGGTTAGTGCTTCCATAAATAATTTTAATTATCGGAGGTATCTTTTCAAAATTATAGACTAATAAGGAGATCTTAAAACAAACTGTTTCAGTGAGCTAAATTGCAAACAAGAATAATTTTGTATAATATATACTTTAAGCTTTATTAAGTCTGATTGGGTGGATATTTTATAAAATAAATGTCGGTATTAGGATTATTTTGCACATTAAGAACATTAAACAGATTGTATTAAGATTAATTTTGTGAAACTGTTGTTTTGTGGTATATTTTCTAGTTTATAAATAGTCCATCGTTAACATTTTGCTCTTAAATATATATATAATCAAAATTGTAGGATCTAAATCAAGCTGAACATTTATTGTATTTGGATTACAAAGGGCAGTAAACAGAACTGGATATGAATAATTAAATAGTTCAACTCCTAAGATTTTAGTATGGCTTATACATAATATTTTATTTATACGTCTGAAAGTTTCATAGATATTTCGCAAATACCATACAATTTTCCCATATATTCTTATCTTTTTAAGATTGCACTATCAGTAATCCCCGTCTAAAAATCCATACATAATATACAGTATTGTTATACTAAGAATTATAGATATAATTTTATGCATCCAACAACCCGCATACGAGACGAAAGTCAATAATGATAATCAATGAAATATTCAGAAATCGGAAGATAAAATTTCAGAATTCTAATTTAAGAAATAAGAAAGGCATGTTACAAATTTCATATAAATTATCACATTACAAGATAAAATTTAAAACTCGTTAATGTTATATTTAAAAAATATATATGATGCAAATGATATAATAATGCATTCTCTAGAAAAAAGTTCATCTTTATTAAATTCAAAATGTGTCTGATAGAAAAAAATCCTAATATTTTTCAGAAAGGCTTAATCAATGTTTAAATAATATATGAACAGTTTTCAATATATATGAGTATAAATCAGTGAATAATAGATATTTTTGCGAAGTCGGCTTTTGAAAAAAATTACTCTTATTACCATTTAAATGAAAGTGTTCTTCATAAGAAACAGTTAATAATAGAAAACAAATATTATTTATTTATATTATTAATAATATTTTTATTGCTAATATTATTATTCGTAAACAAAAACTAAACATTATTATTTCATTTCTGTATTAAAATATAAATGTTAAAATGAGAAAAATGCTTTCAGTTAAAGCATTTGATAAAATAATAAAAAAATAAAACTTTGAAAGTATTATAAACATAAAATAATAATTTTCTGAAATCAATTAAGAAAATGTTGCATTGTCAGAGGGAAGTTAAATGAAGCAAGGATTTTCATTCAACATATTCTTTCTCATTACGAATAAAAACATAGAAATGGTTCAGATTTTTTTTTTTTTTTTTTTTTTTTTTTTTTTTTTTTTTTTTTTTTTTTGCGTAGTTTAAATAACTACCCAACGAAAAAATATTACATAGGAAAACAATAATATTTTTGTTCTTTCGCTTTTGATTAAAGCTTTAAAAACTATTTTTAATGAAAGTTTTGTATATAGAATAATTGTATAACGATCTTAATATAATTAATTATCTTTGAAAATGTTGAATTTTTATTTTTGTACATTAGTATAAAATATAGCATATGGTTGCATTACTCTTAAGGTATATTTAGCAAGATTTTTTTAATTTAAAGAAGTTTAGAAGTAGTTTTTATATAACAGTGAAAATGCCATCAGACCTATTTTTATATAACGATGATGTCAAATGAAAAATAAAATAATAATAAATTAAAAAAATAAAAATAAAAATCCGACTGCGAAGCGAATTAAAATGAGGGAAACAAGATGACACACAAAAATTGTATAGTGTGTAATGGAAATCCTTTTTATTTAAGTCGGAGCCGAAAAGAAACTGAAATACATTCCGATTCTGATGCTTCCGACTGCAATTACTCCGACTGCAATTAAAAAGTTTTCTCAATACATACTCTACTTTTCATCCTATGTCATCTTGTTTCCCTCGTTTTCGTTATCTTTTTACGATTTGTGATTTAATGAAAAACCGTGAATTCTGATTTTAATGAAAAACCGTGCAGTATTTTCTGAAACATAGTTATTACAGAAATCGTGTAAAATACTATTTAACAACACCACTTGTTGACCGATGTACATAAAAAATAATTAAGACCAATTTATAACAGGTACTAACAAAAACTGAATTTTGATGAATATTCGTACATTAGTTCTTAAAATAAAGCTATTGTGGAAGTCGTGACAAATGCAACACCATCTGGTGGGCGAAATAAACAAAAATTAAGCAGTTCCAATTTATATCATGAGTTAAGTGAATAAAAATTTTTGTACAATAGATCTTGAAACAGTGTGGTCACAACATTTATTTTCACATGCAGACTTACAGAGTGACTGAGTGACAAAAGGATTCCAAGGCAGACATTTTATAAAAACCCTCAAATCATGGTCAAGACTTTCTGAAACGCATAAATCCATAGCAGACTGTGAATAATGCAGCATGGCAGTGGAACCTGTTGAACAAAAAACACAAAAACTAGTCAGCTTCAATTTATATAATGGTTTAATGAAATTTAAAGTTTTGTGAAATTCTATGCATTAGTTCTTAAAACAGAATGCCCATTTTTTTTTTTTTTTTTTTTTTTTTTTTTTTTTTTTTTTTTTTTTTTTTTGTCACATTTATCTTTACAGTGTGACATAATGACAATCAGAGTTACAGACTGACTCAAAGATAGACCTTTTCTAAAAGCTCTTAAATCATGTTTAAAACCTTCTAAAATATATACATCCATTGATAACCGGATTTCGAAATTTTTTCCGAATCCATTATTTTTTTTTCTAGAAAAAATAGAAGTGATAAAAAAAAAACAGAGAGACAGAAATTATTAAACCTATCTGTAATCGTTCCGATGTGAATTTTAAATATACATTGGTTTTATAAAAATATTTGTCTTTCTCCTTATACCAAAACATTTAACTTTTCTTCAGTAATTCTTATCGCAGAAAATGCTTTCTTGTGAAGACAGCACTATAGATTTACAGGTCAATTTCATGGCTCTAACAACATAATAATACAATTGATTGCCATGTTACAACATTTTAGCAATCTATTTATTTGACCGATCAGTCTTACGCTCATGTAACTAGAAGTTTGTCAGATTATTCAATGTTAATTAAATCGTAACTCATCTTCATCTTGTTAATTTGCTTAGATAGGTACCCGTAAAGCATGGTGACGTCACTGCAACGTCGTTCTGAAGTCACATTGTGACTTTGTGACCATCGATTGTCGATGTGACGTCACGTGAAGTCGATGTGAAGTCACAGTGACTAAAATGTGAAATCGTTATGGCCGTATTAGAGCTCTTTTGTGACGTTTCACAAAGTGGTCACAATGTGACAAATTTGTGAAAAATGTGTCATTTGTGACTAATTTGACATTAACATTGTGACGAAATTGTGACAAAAGCAACGATATTTAAATTGCCAGAAACATGTTTTTTTAAAGTAAACAACATGTTTTGAAGGATATTTATAAATTTCTAAAGATTTCTAAGAAAGTCACATCTCAGGCACAATGTGATGTCACTGAGTGGTGGCAAAGTGACTCACAGTGACGTCACTGTGACGTCACTGTGACCATGCATGCTATTAGGGTATGTGCTTAGATATATGACACATTTTTAACGGAAATGTATCGTTTGTAGAAAATGACTAAAATTTCGCACACAAAAGACTTCCTTATATTTTCCCTACAAAAACCATCTATATTTTTATAAATTAGAAGGTTTTGAAATAAAAACAAGATGATTATTTTACATATTCAAGGATTTTAGTAGATCTATAAAGCTTTAATAAATTTGGTAAGTTAATAACACTAAAGCAGGCTTAAAAATATCCGACATAATCAAAATAAAAAATATTAGTATTGCAATCAATATTTATTTTACACAGTTTAAAATATTACGAGTGGATAAAAATTTCTAAAATTATGCATTTAAGTGGCAATGAAATATGAAACCGTACACATAATTTTCAAAATAGAAATTCTTTTTATAGATCTTAATTTTTTAATTAAAATTAGTTTACAAATACCAGAAAAACAAAAACAACTATTGTAAAGCAACTTCTAGATATTAACACAAAAACAACACAAATATTTCGATGAAATTACCACACTTTATAACGAAGCCGATGTTTAAAAAGAAAAGAAAATTAATTTCAAAAAATAAATTAAAGTATTAAATTACTTTATAATATAAGAAATTAGGTTAAATTCGTGAACCTCAATATAAAATTCTGTAAAAAGTTTTACATCACATATTTATTATCATAATAAATTACTATGACACATGACATATTTATATCACAGTATGTAATAGTTATTTATATGAATTTCAATAAAATCATTTAAAAAATAACAATTTTTTACGAATATCCATGCGTAGTAAAATCGTAACTGTGCGGCAATCTTTGAATGGATATCTAAAAACATATATCACCGAAAACTTTATCTGTGGTTGTAAGTTTTAAAGTATTTGTTTTAAAGTATCAAATTTCAAATGATAATAAAAAACGGAAAAAATGGTCGATTCGTTTGTGGTTTAAAACAAAACTATTCTTTAAGTCAGTATCTTCTTAAAATAAAATTTTAAAGATAAATTTAAAAAAAACCGTAAGAGGGCGCCTTAAACTTCAGAGTAACCAACAACAAATTTTAACCGTTAATTTTTATATCTAATTAAATGCTTTCCAAAACTTGTTAAATGTTTTCGAAATCTTAGATTTAAACTTAAAGTTTGAACTCAAATTCTGAATCGTTGGGAGAGGTTAAGAAGCGCAAACTGAAGTGGGTACAGCAGTTGAAATTTAACCCCCCCCCCCTCGAACACAGCTCACTTTTGCGCTACTTAAACACTCGCAACGACTCAGAATTTGATCTCAAAATTTAAATCTAAGCATTTGAAAGCATTTAATGAGATTTAAAAAAAAATAATGGTTAAAAATAGTTGTACGCTACCCTAATTTCTAAGGCGCCCTCTATCGGCATTTTGTGAAATTTATCTTTAAAATTTATTTTCAAGAAAACACTGATTTAAAGAGTAGTTTTAGCAAAAACCGCAAACGAATCAACTAATTTTTCCGTTTTTTTATAGTTTTCCGTTTCGGTTGAAATTTAAACCCTCTGAACACAGTTCAGTTTGTGCTACTTAACCACTCCCAACTATTCAGATTTTGAGCTCAAAATTTAAGTTTAAATCTAAGTCTACGAAACCATTTAATGATATGCAAAAAATAACGGCAAAAATAGTATTAGGATGGACTATTTCGTTCATCCAAAGTCTAAAGCGCCCTCTATCTGCATTTTTCGAAATTTATCTTTATAATTCATTTTCAATAAAATACCGACATAAAGAATAGTTTTAGTGAAAACCGCAAGTCAATTGACAAATTTTTCCATTTTTTATAATAATTTTTATAATAGTTTAAGTATAAGTCTAAGCTTACGAAACCATTTAATGAGATGCAAAAAATCACGGCAAAAAATAGTTTTTCATTACTTCAAATTCTAAAGCGCCCTCTATCGGCATTTTTCGAAATTTATCTTTATAATTTATTTTCAAGAAAATACCAACATAAAAAATAATTTTTGGTGAAAACCGCAAATCAATCGACCAATTTTTTCGTTTTTATGTGTATTGAAAATTTTGGACCCCAAACTTTAATGGCGGCTATCTCCTTTGGAAAACGTTTGGGATCCTTGGTTTCCTATTTACTATTACTCATCTTGATGTGTTTTATCACCCCCTAGCGTATGTACCATTTGTTTAGGGACACCCTGTATATATAATCGCATAACATCTCAATCAACATCACAATGGCATTAAAAATCATAAGCAGTCTACTGCTCTTTTTAGATATTATGCGAATAATATTAGTTGTTAGATGGATTTTGTAAATGCTAATATAACTTGTGTTATACAATATCACTCCCCCCCCCCTCCAAAAAAAAAAATCTTGACTATCACTTATTTTTTTTTAAAGCCTTCAGTTTAAATCACTAGAAATCACAAAAGAAAAAGCAAGAGCTGAGTCACCTCTAGCTGCAAGAGCCCCAATCCACGTGACCAACGTGTGACTGAAACTCTCGCCCTCCACTTCGTTTTAAATCAAAATCGTAAAATAAAACCTCTGAACATTAAGATTTAGGGTTGAGTTTCATTTCGCCCCCCCTTTCCCCTGTTTAGCTGGCACTATAGTACCAGGATATTAGTACTGAAATTGAAAATTTTACCAGGAAAATTAAGTGGTGTATGTAATAGTAATGCGCAAGATAATATTTCGAAAAGTTTATTGAATTTGTTGAACATACGAGTCATATTTTTTCAATTTTAGAAAAAATAAGCCTTTTAAATTTCGAGATTTTTTGAGTTTTAACAATGCTTTTTACTCTGCTTTCTACACTGATTTTAAGAACTATTCAATCCAATTCGGCATTTAGTGATAATTTATACTAATAAATGGCGTTATGTGCCAGTTAAATTGTTCAATAATGTCTATACTGAATAGTAAAGCATTGTGCCATGATTTCTCAACTGCAGTGGACCTTCCCATTAACGAAAACCCAATTTAATAAAAATTTTTGTTTAACAAAATTTTCTGCTGAATCTTGATACTGAACACCACTAAAATATTCATTAATGCACATATTATGAAAAATATATTCCGTATAACGCAGTTTATTCCACTTCGTGGATATATAACATTTAAACGGAGAAGTTTTTGTTACCAGAGATCTATGAATATATATCAGAGGATTGCATGAAAGGGAAAATATTTATTTATATAATCATTTCCATTTAAAAAAGGAAATATATAAAAGCGTTTGATGCAATAAGAAGGGGATGAATTCCGATGTCATGAAAATGTTACAAATGAATTGTTTCGATGCGAAAAATTGAGAAGAAGTTTTTATGAACAGTTTATTTTTTTATAAGAAATATCTGTACAGAGTAATATTACAGACTTTTTTAATGTTAAATAATTAGAATACAAAAATATACATATATTTACACCTCTATCTCATGTATTTTTAAAAGACATGATTCAAGTTAAAATTTACTCATACGTCTAAATTTTATTTAAAATACTTACGGTCAAATTAAAAAATATTCTTCTCATTCTTCTATTATTCCTTTAAGCGCCCTACGAAATTTTACATGCAAGTTTAACGATTCAACAAATAACAGCTACGGAAAGTATGGATATGGATATTTCTATTCCACAATCTTAGATATTTATTTATCATATGCAATTAAAAAAGTAGCATTAATATAAATTTTAAGTTAAATAAGCATTTGAATCCAAAAACTACGTGACGAAAAAATCCGGTAAAGTCGCTTAAAGAGTTACATATGTATTTTTCATTTTATCCATTTGTGTTTTATTACATAAATTTTATGAATACAAGGTAATGTTTATTTAAAAAATTTTCTTCACGATGAAGTATTTATGTTTAACGTCGAGTTTTCGTTAAATGAAAGTTTAACTGTATAAGAATTTCTGAATCATCTTTTAGAAGCTTGCAAGGCAAATGAAGCTTTCAAGGCAGAGGAATAATATAGTCCCTATTGCCAAATTAAATTTTAGTATTCTTATTTACTTTTATGTAAATTTATACTTCTGTTGTTAAGCTCTGCTTATCTAGTTAATACATGCATATCTAATAATAAAAAATAGGGCAATAAATATTTCATTTTGATCAGAATCTGAAATAAAATTAACATCGCTGCATCCTTCTGGAAAATGTCATTAGTTGTAGACGTGACATTGTTAATTTGTATTTCTTTTTAATTTTAATGTTTTTAACGTAACACATCACTTAGTACTATATCCTCTTCAGATACCATGGTTTATTTTTTACATCAGTTATAAATTTTTATAAACAAACTGATCCCGTAAGACATGGTGACGTCACTGCAACGTCGTTTTGAAGTCACATTGTGACTTTGTGAACATCGATTGTCGATGTGACGTCACGTGACGTCGATGTGAAGTCACAGTGACTAAAATGTGAAGTCGTTATGGCCGTTTTAGAGCTTTTTTGTGACGTCACATTGTGACCACTTTGCGACGTCACAATGCGACCAATTTGTGAAAAGTGTGTCATTTGTGACTACTTTGACATTAACTTTGTGACGAACTGTGAAATTTTTTTTAGAAAGTCACATCTTAGTCACATTGTGACGTCACTGAGTGGTGGCATTTTCGTCACAGATGTGATGTGACCAAAGTGACTCACAGTGACGTCATTGTGACGTCACTGTGAACATGCATGCTATGAGGGATAAGTTTTAAAAAACTGGCAAATCGATTTTTTTTCAGAAAATTGGAATTAATAAGTACATTTTTTGACAATTTTTTATTTATTTTTTTATTTTTTCATTGCAAAAACAATGAAAAACGTGGACTAATTATTCATTTAATAATTATTTATTCTTAATGGACTCTAAAAATGTTAAATGTTCAGAAAAAAATATTTAAGCTTTCGTTTTTGTACATTTTGTGCATACATTTTGCTGCAAGACTTTTTAGTATAAAACATATCTCGCTAAGAAAACGCAATAAGAAATAAATTTATATTTTATTTAGTTCCTATCTGTTATCTCCATTCACACCAATTTATTATTATTATTTTCCTATACGAGAAAAAAATCGTAAAGATGGGTTTTCTATACGATACATCGAGTCTGAGGAAGTAAAATGTGGTTTGTCACAGTTTTAAAATTATTTTTCGAATTCTATTTAGTACAAAAACATCAATATGATCTTTTTGAATGTATTTTATAAATTTTCATATACTATAAAAGTTAACGTAAATGAATACTATTGTATCCAGTATTCATTTACGTATCGTATGTCAATAAAACGATATATGCTGCATAGCACCTCGGGGCCCTGGGTCAAGAAAACAGTGTTGGACAGTGTCCTTCATGGACTGTAATGTCACAGAGTTTCGATTTAGGTATTATAACGATGTACTATATAAATAAATTTTCAATCAGAAAATTTTCAGTGGTATCTCTGTATCTGTGTATTTACGCTATTGTTTTTAAAACATAAAATATATAAATATAAATATAAATATAAATATAAATATAAATATAAATATAAATATAAATATAAATATAAATATAAATATAAATACATTTTTGAGAAAAATAAGACAAATTTATTTAATTGAATTTGCAGTTTATCCTTTGATTCAATATGTTTGCATTTTTTAATATGCTGTAAAAATATATTTTCCATATTATATCTAATATGTTTTAAGGCACTTTTAAAAAGAAGAAAATTTTGAAAAATATTTTAAAGAGAAATTATTATTTACATTTAACAACCTCCATTTTTTAAATGCCAATTCTTTTCACTGAAAATAAATTGCTTTTAAATTAATTTCTTTCAAAGTAAAAAAGTAACTAGGCAAAATTTTTGTATTTTATGTGTAAGGTAAATGCTTAAAGTAGTTTAAATACTGTTAGAATAACATTATCTAGAGAATTTTCAGTTTTTGTTAATTACTTTTATGGGGTAGAACTGTGCGAAAAAAAAACACGTAATTATACCTTTAAAATTTTTAATTAAAGATACATTAAAATTACGAAAATATTAATTTGCGTTAATACATTTAGAAAAAAGAAATAATTTATTTGTTTGACCTGATATTTTTCCAGTTCAGTTACCAGACAAGCTTTTATTATGAAAAGTGTACAACTAAAATATAAAAGTTTCCATTGATATTTTATCTGAGTTTTTTTATTAAAACATGGAAGAGCTTATGTTTTATTTGGCTGCTTGTAAATATATTGATATAATAAGACAAAGTTAATAACTAATTTTTAATGGCAGAGTTTTTTTTATATAAAAACAACAACAAGTACACAAAACAAAACAAAACAAGTACGAATATATACGTTTATACTCATTTTTTAAAACTTCAGCACATTTGTTTTTTGTTGTTAATTACTGAATTGCCCACATTTTAAATAAATCATATAAGAATTTAAAAAAAAAATCAATTTATTATTCACTTTTAAAGTAAGTATTAATCTGAAAATAAACAGCTGAGTTAGTGCGTTATCAAAAATTAATTATTGGAGAAATAATATATGGAAACTCAACAATAAAAAATGAACCTGCTAATTTATCTACACCGCTAACGAAACATAAGTTCTTTTTAGCACTTTCCAACAAAGTTGAAGAGTGCTTATGCATTCGGTTTGTCTGGCCGTGTGTCCGTCTGGCCGCGCTCTAACTCCCGTAAATATACTCGGATTGCTATGAAATTTTTATACGTTATTGAAGTTTACCCTAGCACGAACCCTATTGAAAATAAAGTATCTACCATGATTAGTTTATCTACAGAGAGAATCAAAATTTTCCCATTACATTACGGCCTATGGGGAAAAATTGTTAATATACTCGGATTGCCATGAAATTTTAGGACGTTAATGACGTTTACCCTAGCACAAGTCCTATTGAAAATGAAGTTTCTACCATGATTAGTTTGTCTACAGGGTCAAAAGTTTCCCATTACATTACATCCTATGGGGAAAAATCGTTAATATAATCGGATTGCCATAAAATTTTAGGACGTTATTGACGTTTACCCTAGCACGAACCCTACTGAAAATGAAGTTTCTATTATGATTAGTTTATCTACAGGGCGAATCAAAAGTTTTCCATTACATTACGGCCCACGGGGAAAAATCGTTAATATACTCGGATTGCCTTGAAATTTTAGGACGTTATTAACGTTTACCCTAGCACAAGTCCTATCGAAAATGAAGTTTCTACCATCATTATATTATCTACAGGGCGAATCAAAAGTTTCCTATTACATTACGGCCTATGGAAAAAATCGTTTCAAAGGAATTTTAAAGATGTTATACCCTGTCAAACATATTAAAATATGCATTCTATAAAATATAAGGTGCAATGTAGCTATTATTCTTTACAGGGCCACACAAAAGAACTCCATTAGATAATGGTAAAAGGGGGAATTCTGTGACATATTTTAAATATTTTAAGCTTTTTCATGTATAATAAAATTGATATATGTCACTGAAGCTTAATATAAATTATACGCTACTGTCTTGCATAATTAGAAGTACATAGCATTTACTGGGCCATACAAAAGATTTCAAATACTATATTCTGTCCGAAGTACCGTATATGTGTCTGATGATGGCTGATGGAGGGATTAAATGCATTTTGTTATGTTTGGGAGAAGAGATGAGAACGCTTGTTTTCGTTTCATCAAAAATAGGCCAAGTGATCATACTAGTGGGTAGACATACATTGCATTGGATGAATGCAAGCAAAAGACCCGTAATAAAAGAACATGACAAAAGGCAACCTTTATAGTTCTTAGTAGTAATTCTTTAACTATGATAATAATAACTCAAAGTAAATTGTAAAAGACAAAATATAAAATAATAAGAAGAATGTTACCTGGAATCTTGGCAAATGAAGAAATATTCCAGACGACGAATAAATTAACTTGGGACAAATCAAAAGAAGAAAAATTGAAGAACAAAATTTTTTATTTATAATTATTTGTGAAATACGTCATGACTTTATATTTTTTAATATATATTCTCTTTCATGCTCATTTTATGTAAATATATAATTATTCATTTCGTACAAATGCTTCACAAGGATAATATATAGGAGTAGATATACTTTTCACAGAATTTTTTTTATTTATATGTATTCACTTTGACAACATGATCGATCATTTTTTTAACGATCTGAAGAATAAATTATTTTTAGAATATCAAACAATATCAACTCAATAAAGAATACGCTTGAATCACAAAGAGATAATCAATACTTTCCAGTGGGGATCCCGTTTATGCAAAGATAATCCTATTTATGCGTATGAGCGATTTATCATGAATCGAAAAAGAACAAGCTGTGATATTTTAAGTAAGAAGAATATTCTTTGTATTATCTTCGGAGGAAAAGATGATTTCACTGATAATAACAATATGGAAATAACTGGAAGAACTTGAATAAATTGAAGAGAGCCCTTTTTTTAAAACTACGACGAAGCACATATGAAAAAGATTAATTGATTCTCAAAAAGCCAAGAGAACATTTGAGTGGCCGACATAGAAAATGGACAAACGGATTAGGTCGCAGCGGCAGAGGTGCACTATACTTCGCAGCAGAACGACGATTCGGAGGTTTACGTTCCATCTTGCAGCAGCGTCTCCCCTCTCTCTGCGCCCTTTATTTTTGCTCTCGCAAAAATAAAGGGTTACCGCAAACCCGGAATACGCCAAGTTGGCAACGTTAGGATGGGGAAAGTGAGGAAAAAGAGGCCAAGTTACGTGTCAGGTATAGGGAAATATGAATTTAATAAAGAAAAAAATGATAATACACTTAAAGAAGGAAAGCCAAAGAAGGTGGCCAGGCACCTAACTGCATAAATCACGTCACCTGTGGACTTTAATTTGATAGGCCAAAGGGAGGGCCAGATTAAGCGGAAGTAACCACCCTTCGAACGATCAAGCAATTTCTAGAAGCTTTTTAAACCGGAAGGAATGAATTCAAACAAGATATTACCGTTTTAGAACATTCGATAAGCTACGTGAGGAAGAAAAATTTACAGGGGAAGATATCAAAAGAAACGAAATCGAAATAATATTTAAATTGAGAACATTAATAAAAAGAGATGATAGGAAATAAAATAGTTTATACAATTGAATTAAAATAAAATTATGTGAGGGGTTACAGAGTAACCACCACATATCTACCCGGGCCTCCCCAAAAGAAAATATTGGAGAGATGACAAAAATTCAATATTTTTTTCATCGAGACAATATTTTCTAAAACATGTACACAGATATAAAATATTTACACAAAATAAATGTACTAGAAATGGTTATATGAATACAAATAATTGTTTTACATGATACTAAATAATAATAATAATTACTATCATAGTAGTAGTCCTTATGTTCATACAAAAGATAGCAAAAAAATAGAAGGTATACAAAAGGTAAGTTTCTTCCAGAGGTAGCTATCATGTATCAAAAATTGTTAAAGTCTATTTATATATTTGCAGAAATAACAGTCTTTAACTATTAGCAGTCTCTTGTTAAGCTGTGCACTTGCAATATGATAATTAAATACTTTAGCATATGTAAAAATATTTGAGTATAAAACAACAACATGTATCTATATATATTTCAGTTGACATCAACATGAACCATACTATAAGTGTATATCAAGTGGATGATTTCAAATGACACCTGATAAATTGAATGAATTTGTAAGTTGAAAATTTGAAAAAGAAAAATACATACAAATGGTCAAGAGAGTATTTAGGCTCTCATAAAAATGTACATATATCAACATATAGTACCTTTTTAAGCTTTTAACTAATCTTAACTGAATAATTTTAGTATCATTCAATAACAACAGTTTCAAAGAAAAATATAACAAATTCTAAAAGGCATATGTAAATTCGTAGAAAAAGGACAATGTTATTTTCCAATGAGAATAACAAGTTTCACAGAGAGAATGTTTATACACTCATAAAAGAATCTTCTTGAACAGCTTCAACATACATTCAAATTAATTGTATAAATACTTTTAATACTATATTTAAAGTAAAAAATTAAACAGAGGATATTTATACTCTGATAAAAGGAACTTATATGAATATATCAATCTAGCATATGACTTTGATAATGTCAACTTACAAACAAAAATCTATTATGTCAAAAATTTATATAAGATATTTTGAATATGTGTAATTGGCATATTCAAACCTTTTAAATAACAAGTGATCATTTTTTTTTGTCATATAACAAGTATTTGTTTTATATAAATATATAATGACTCAACCAATATCTTTGGATCCAAAGTATGATTATAGGATAACAAAAATCCTTTTTTTTGTTTACATCTTTATGAATTTTCAAAAACTTAGAAACATACAAAAAAAATACTTATTCTGAGTCATTTATTTTTTTTTTTATTTTTATTTTTTTTTTTATAGGTCAACAATAAGAGTAGAAGTATTAGTATGCATAAGTTTATCATTCATTGTCATTTTTTTTAAATGTTAAAGGAGGTTAAATGTTAGAGCATGCATGTATTGTAAAGAGAAATTATTATATAAGTCACAATAGGGAAAATGATTTCATGAGTACTCATGTTTACCTTACATCAATTACAATTCACTTTTCTTAGTAGAATAAACATTTGTCAAAAATAATTTTAAGTAATGACACAATATTTCAACAAGTATATAAAAAGACAAATTTTTTCTCAATTTAGCTCCAACTATTGCAATTAAAGACTTTGTAAGGCTAGAAGTAATAGTATATGGCATATTTGAGAGTATATATACTTAATACAATAATTATGGTTTAGAAGTGAATACAGTGAATAGTAAAAATATTAAAACATTACATACTTTTTGAGGATGACAATTGTATTGCCTCAAGGAGAAGATGACTTAAATAAAGAAGAGAAAAAAAAATAACAGCTGCCTGCAGCTTGGAGGAAGAAAATAAAAATTATACAATCATTCTTCATACTCGAATATCAGTCGAACTAGTATTGACTGAATATGTTACAAATCAAGAGTCATCCTGAAAAAAAAAAAAGAAGATTAGTTCATTTTTTATACATTTTATGAGTGCGAGGGCGAAGATCATAATTTTTATATTGAGTAGACATGTTTCTAACATCATTGTGAGTGCTATCAGGAGGAGCCTGTGAATGTACCGATTTACACGAATATGAAGATGTTTGTTGGCACTTGGAAGAAAAAAGAATTTGAGGAGATGTGTTACAAGCAGCATCATGATTAGGAACTTGAGTAGGAGAGTGTTGTCTCACAGGAGTAGAAGATGCATTATCAACAGCTGTTTGATCATGTGATGCATTTTTAGAAGAAACTGAAGGATATTGCAATGCTTCATTTCCCTTTTGAAGTTTCAAGATTCTGTTAGTGTGAATCAACATTGGTGAAGCGTAACTATTATTGGAATCTTGAATTTTAATAAGTACAGGAGAAATTATTTTCTTCACCACGTATGGGCCTTGTACTTTTTTGTTAAACACAGTGGGAAATTTTACGTAAACAATGTCATTAACATTGATGTTGGCAAATTTTAATTTTTCTCTCGATTTTTGGTACACTCTTTGTCTAGAAGATTCGTTATTCTTGTAAGCTTGATAGTATATTTTCTCAATAACATCCATTAATTTATGAATTTCATAGGCAGTATTGAGAATTTTCCAGGAAGCCTGAGTTTTGTAATTAGCATAAATGTCATTTACCTCTCCTGAGGTGTAGCATTATATATGGATTGGTGAATTTTTAGAGCAGTTGGTACATCACATCCTTGGGAAGCCATTGTATTCACAGACGATTTTATTTGAGAATTACATCGCTCACTTAATCCATTAGCTTGGGGATGGGCTACCGAACTGTGTTCCAACTTTATTCCAAGTTTTTTGTTAAAACATGAAAACATATCACTAGTGAACTGAGAGCCATGATCAGTGAGAGTTAATTCAGGTTTTCCATGAGTAGAAATGTAATGTAGTAGAGCTTTTGTAACAGACTCAGCGCTATTGTTATTGAAGGCATATAATTCTAAATGACGAGAAAAATGATCGATGACCGTCATCACATATTGGCGATTTCGCAATGGGCCGAGTAAATCCATAGAAACTTTTTGATTGGGAGCTGTCGGGAGTGGTGCTGGTAAGTTTTGAGCAGTATTTTTTTTATGATTTTTGTTTACTAAACAAATTTCACAAGAGTTGACATAATTAATGGTATCAGAAACAAGGGTTTTCCAGGTAAATCTTTTCTTTAAATTAACAATAGTTTTATGAATTCCAGTGTGAGTAACATGAGCAATTCTTAAGGCTTTTGCTCTAAGTGACAAAGGTAAAACAACTTTATGTAGCTCAATATCTTCTGAAGAAAAATGTCCATTGTAGCAAAGTAAGTCATTATTTGGATTAATATAATAGCCATTTAAACTTTTAGATTTTTTGTTATTTTTAAGATCTTCATAATTTTTTTTGATTTTTGGGTCCTTTTGTTGTTCAGAGAAGATGGTGTGATCAAGAATTTCTAATAATGGATCTTCATTATTATCATTATTTGGAGGTGAAGAGTCACTTTGAAGATGACATGTGTGGTGCATTTTGTCAACGAAACCAAGTGGAAAGTGAGGAATTTCATTATGTAAATCTTTCTGATTATCAACAATCGGTAGTGGTTCTTGTGTAGAAATAAGATCTGGATTATTATGGAGATCTTCAGTAGGAATGTGAGGTGTTCTACTCAGAAAATCTGCTAACCCATTTTCTTTGCCTGGTACATGTTGGAATGTGTACGAGTATTCTGACAGTTCTAACATCCATCGAGTAGTAATATCGGCTGGTGATGTAGCTTTTTTATAATTATTAAGAGGTTTGGCGTCGGAAAATAGAATAAAGGGGCGACCAAAAATATAGTATTTAAAAGCTGTTATGCCTTTGTAAATGGCATAAAGTTCCAATTTGATGGCAGGGTACTGTCTTTCAGACTGAGACAAAGTTTTAGAATAATAGGAGATGGGTCTAAGTTCACCATCAAATTTCTGCATAAGAATAGCTGATATTGCTGTCTTTGATGCATCTGTATTAACATAAAAGGTTTCATTCCACTTTGGGAGATTGAGCATAGGTTTCTGAAAGAATATGTCTTGTAATTTTTTAAATGCATTTTCTTGTTCAGATTTCCAAGAAAATTTTTTTTTTGGTTTGGTGACTTCGATGAGAGGAGTAATCAATTTAGCAAAATTAGGTATAATTGACCTATAAAATGAACATAAACCTATAAAACTTTTCGTTTGCCTCTTGGTTTTAGGCGTTGGAAATGAAGTAATCTTTAAAATGTTGCTTGTAATTGGAAGAATTTTATGATCTGTGAGTTGGAAACCTAAAAAGTTAATACTAGTTTGCATAAAGGAACATTTTTCAGGAGACAGAGTAATGTTGTTAGCAATAAGAGTGTCTAAGAGCTTTGTGAGTTTCATGGTCATCTCTTCAAATGAATTAGCGCCAACTACAATGTCGTCTTGGTATGCATAACACGAATCAATTTGAGATAATTGAATAACTGAATCAATTAATTGTTGAAAAGTGCTTGCAGCTGTCTTCAAGCCAAACACGAGACGTAGGTAGGTAAAAATTCCCCATGGAGTAGTAAAACTGAGCTTATCTTGCATTTTTTCGGTACAGCGATCTGCCAGTATGCAGAGGGCAAGTCAAGAGTAGTATAATACTTAAATTTTGATAACTGCACCAATAGATTTTGAATTCTAGGAAGAGGATATGAAGATGGGATGATAATAGAATTTAGCAATCTTAAATCTAGAGCCAAACGATATTTTTGAGGCTTCGACATATCAGTTCTCTTCTTTTTAACAAGAAGCATGGGACACGCCCAAGATGAATTTGATCTTTCAATAATACCAGCATTTAGAATTTGATTAATTTGGTCAAGAGCTTCTTGCTCGAGTGCCTGTGGCACAGGAAAAGGTAGGGTTTTGACTGGATGAGAATTTAGCATTGTAAATTGAGGATTAACCAGGTCGGTATGACCTAAAGTGTCAAGAGATTTGGAAAAAGCTACAGCTTTACTTCACAATAATTTTGTTAAAGAGTCTTTTTCATGAGGAGGTAAGTGTTTTAGGTCAAAATCATTTTGAGACAGTTCTTGAACACGTTTTCTCTTAACTTCTTCAGATGGTAAAATTAAACTGCAATATTCGTTTTCAAAATCTAAATCAAAAGAGTATTCCTCAATGTCCTTCTCATCTACATTGATACATTCGCCAATAATTGAATTTTTATTTAAATGAATGTCCAGCTTTGATATATTCTGACATACAACCAAAAATAAATTATTTTGAATTGAAGAGTTGGAATGCAGTGATACATGTAAAACAAGACCTTTATTTTTTAAAGTAGATTTGAAAATAAAATATTCAGATGGAGGATTCAAGTACTTGACATGCAAATAAACAAAGGAATTAGGGGGAATTAATTCCCTATTGAGTAATTGTACCATGTTGGAATTCACCAAAATTTTATTATCAATATTTAAATGAGTTTGCTTTTCACCAACATAACTATCATCATTAGTACTTTCAGATGTAAAATTTTTGTCAGGTATATTATCATTAGTAGATAAATAGTTCACAACATTACCATAATCAGTTGGAAAATAGTTAGAAAAATAAGTAAAATTACCATCAATATAAGGATTATGAAAATTCATAGCAGTGTTAGCAACATTATTTGTAAATAAACCATTATTTTGAAAATTATAATTGTAAGGATAGGTTGTATAATTGTTGACTAATTGTAAATTTGTGTCACCATAATTTGCATATAAATCATCAGCATAAGTACCATTAGTTAGATTATTTGATATAGAATCTTCATAACAAGGCATTTTGTGTACATCTAAAGAATATGGCACATTTGAATTATCATAAGTATATTCAGAATTCATGAAATAGCAAGTGGGAGATTCATTATGACTGTGAAAAGGGATATGTTTATCCTTATCAAGATAGACTTAAAGGTTGGCGATATGGTTACAGAATGTTTATTGATGAACTCAAATCCAAGTATGGCTTGAAAATGGACATTTTGTATCTTTGTAAGGTAAAAGACATGATGAAAAAAGAATTTGTCGATTTTAAATGCAATCTGTATGCATCCTTTGAAAAAAACTTTAGAATTTATAGTAGACACAGACACATTTCTGGATAAGAATTTGTAGTGAAGCCTGGATTTAATGCTATTAAAGCATTCTTGATCCAAAAGGGACAAACTTGATCCAGTATCAATTAACGTTGAAATTTCATTATGTTGTATATTTATTAGGATGCATGGAAGCACATAAGAGTTATTAACCCGTCAGTAGTCGCGTGTCGGTCTTTTAGCCGCCCATATAACTTATCTTCTCCTAAATCATATTCCATAACAAATACAAAAAATATCTACCATGTAACTGACTATAAAGGTTTCTGCATCACCTTAGTGAGGTAACAGGACATCTCTGTTTTTTCTTCAGTTACATTTTTGTAATCAAAGTTGAAATTGACGAAAAAAATCTACGGAACAATCCCTAATGTCAGTTTCTTTTTACTTTTTCACATTACTCCAAATCTTATGATTAAAATGCACAACTTAAGAAAATTGCATATTTATATCTTCATTGAAATTTTATATTCATATATTAAGTGAAAAATATTTCTTAATTTACGTTTTTAATATGCGGGGGTACAGCGGCGAAAAGACCGAGCGCGACTAATGACGTTGCAAAAAAAGACGCGACTACTCGCGGGTTAAAGGAACTGCATATGACATGTCTTTCTTGTACATCATCATCAATTTTAAAAGTTTGTTTGGATGTCAAAGAATTATAGGAACATGAAGATTTGTTAAATTTAGGTGTTACAGGGGAAGTTTGGACAGCAGTGGATGATACTAAAGTGATTAAAGAGCTTTTGTCAAATTGATGTTTGTTTTTGTCACTAAACTGTACTGACCCTGAATGAAAATTATGGGAGAGCAGGCGGTCAGTAAAACCAGTCTCCCCTATTTGTTTAAATGATAGACATTGTTTTTATTTTCAGAAGAAGAGGTGTAGTTTTTCCTTCTGTGAGGATTAGACGAAAATTGAGATGAAGAGTTTTGATTATAAGAATTGATAATATTCTTAAATTTGTAGCATGTGTCCATACGATTATTGAATTTTCCACAAAACGCACAATGCACAACATCTCGTTTGTGATAAAAGGATGCAGAATTTTTTTTGTGAGAAAATTTGTCGAAGGTGGGTTGATAATAAGGACGTTTCCGATATGATCTATGTTGACGAAAATTATTTTTATATTTATCTGTAGCCTCTTGTCTATTTGGAGAAGGAGAATATGTTCTAGCTTTTCTTTTAAAATTACGAGAAGCATGAGAATTGTCTTTTTGAGTTTGCAAAGGTGAGAAGGTAGTTTGAGAATTGACATAAATTTTATCCTTCGTATGTTTTATAGGAGTTTTATGGAGCACATTATTAGAAGCCATAGGATTATCATGAACTTTTTTACTATCTAAAGAATAAACTTGGTCATAACTCTCATAAGATTTTTTAGGAGGAGAATCATATATATTTTGAAGAAAAATTGCTCGTTCAAGAGCTAAATCAAAAGATGAAATATTTTCTTCTAAAATCTTTCGCTTAATTTGTTTAGGCAAAGCCTCAAGAAAATGAGTGAATTTTAGTGAATTGAGAGCAGGAGGATCCAATTTAGGGTATGCAAGGCAAAGTTGTTTATCCAGACGAAATGCAAAATTTTTGACTGATTCATTTGAATCTAACTTTAAATTTTGCAAGGATTTGATAGAAACAGCCTTCTTTGAGGGTAAGAAATAGTCTATAAAAGCTTTCCGAATGTCTTGAAAATTAATGTTTTTGAACTGAGACTGTGTTTCAAGGAAGAAGAGTAAGGCACTACCTTCAAGTTTTGATTTGAAGAGAACAAAGAGTTCTTTATCAGAAAAATTATTTAACTCTTGTATATCAGATAATTGATCAAAGAAGAATTCCACAGTCTGTGGGTTGCCGTCGAACGGCTGTATTGCAATATTTAATTTTGATTTGGGAGGCATGATGAGATAATTAAAATAAGAGCTCAATAAATGACAGGTTAAATTTTCTTATAGACTGATCACATACTAAATAATATATAAATTGACCCATTATTTAAAATATTGACGAATTTCATCTACGTTATACATCATTTTTATACGTTAAGAAGAAGAATAAATATATGATGAAGAGAAGAAAAATACCAACATATCTTTCTTAGCATCAGATCAAAAGAACATGGCCCAAAAATTTTTATGTATATATATATATCATATCCCTCAAAACATAGGTTCTTATATTTATGACAAGAGGATAATTTATATTAAAATAATCAATTGTCTTTACCAGCACCTTCGTTAAATATCATATGATATTAGTTATAAATTATATCATGACAAGAAAAATATATCAATAAATTATGTTATATAGAATCTACTGCTCCAAAAAAAATATTATTTCAGCATAAAATCAAAATATATTATGTATTCATTTATTACACTCCGTTCAATATAAAATATTGATCACTGCATAAAGAATAGATAATGAAGATATAATTTATTTTTTGTTGAATATATATATAGATAAAGAAAACACAATATCATCTAATAATTGTCATGTCTTGAAGAATATTAATTGATTCAAAGAGGTACATGGTGCCAGAAGAAAAATATTGGTTCACAAGGAAACACGGCACCAAAGGAGACTGTATTGTTATGTTTGGGAGAAGAGATGAGAACGCTTGTTTTCGTTTCATCAAAAATAGGCCAAGTGATCATACTAGTGGGTAGACATACATTGCATTGGATGAATGCAAGCAAAAGACCCGTAATAAAAGAACATGACTAAAGGCAACCTTTATAGTTCTTAGTAGTAATTCTTTAACTATGATAATAATAACTCAAAGTAAATTGTAAAAGAAAAAATATAAAATAATAAGAAGAATGTTGCCTGGAATCTTGGCAAATGAAGAAATATTCCAGACGACGAATAAATTAACTTGGGACAAATCAAAAGAAGAAAAATTGAAGAACAAAATTTTTTATTTATAATTATTTGTGAAATACGTCATGACTTTATATTTTTTAATATATATTCTCTTTCATGCTCATTTTATGTAAATATATAATTATTCATTTCGTACAAATGCTTCACAAGGATAATATATAGGAGTAGATATACTTTTCACATAATTTTTCTTTATTTATATGTATTCACTTTGACAACATGATCGATCATTTTTTTAACGATCTGAAGAATAAATTATTTTTAGAATATCAAACAATATCAACTCAATAAAGAATACTCTTGAATCACAAAGAGATAATCAATACTTTCCAGTGGGGATCCCGTTTATGCAAAGATAATCACATTTATGCGTATGAGCGATTTATCATGAATCGAAAAAGAACAAGCTGTGATATTTTAAGTAAGAAGAATATTCTTTGTATTATCTTAGGAGGAAAAGATGATTTCACTGATAATAACAATATGGAAATAACTGGAAGAACTTGAATAAATTGAAGAGAGCCCTTTTTTTAAAACTACGACGAAGCACATATGAAAAAGATTAATTGATTCTCAAAAAGCCAAGAGAACATTTGAGTGGCCGACATAGAAAATGGCCAAACGGATTAGGTCGCAGCGGCAGAGGTGCACTATTCTTCGCAGCAGAACGACGATTCGGAGGTTTACGTTCCATCTTGCAGTGCAGCATCCGCTCAACTGAACTCGCGGCGCAGAGAGAGGGGAGAGCAAAAATAAAGGGTTACCGCAAACCCGGAATACGCCAAGTTGGCAACGTTAGGATGGGGAAAGTGAGGAAAAAGAGGCCAAGTTACGTGTCAGGTATAAAGAAATATGAATTTAATAAAGAAAAAAATGATAATACACTTAAAGAAGGAAAGCCAAAGAAGGTGGCCAGGCACCTAACTGCATAAATCACGTCACCTGTGGACTTTAATTTGATAGGCCAAAGGGAGGGCCAGATTAAGCGGAAGTAACCACCCATCGAACGATCGAGCAATTTCTAGAAGCTTTTTAAACCGGAAGGAATGAATTCAAACAAGATTTTACCCTTTTTAGAACATTCGATAAGCTACGTGAGGAAGAAAAATTTACAGGGGAAGATATCAAAAGAAACGAAATCGAAATAATATTTAAATTGAGAACATTAATAAAAAGAGATGATAGGAAAAAAAAATAATTAATACAATTGAATTAAAATAAAAATATGTGAGGGGTTACAGAGTAACCACCACACATTTTAATTATGATATTCGCGTTTATATTTCGTTAAATATATGCACATTATATGGCGTGTATAAATGTTATAGTTTATATACAGGGCTACCCAAAAGAGCTCACCAACGTTACTGAGTATGAGCGTAAATTATTTAAACGTGGTTCTTATATAAGCAATGCATTTTTACGCTGAGCTGCATTCAATTTACTGAAAAATGTTTGCAGAATATAGATAAAGGGATATACAGGGCCACGCAAAGAATTCGGTACATGGACGCCTACGAATGATGATTTATGAGAATGTGATTTCAGTTGTTTTAAAAGTGTTTTAGTTTACAATAAATTTTAGCCTAATGCTGACGTGTAAGAAAGCTACAATGTAAACTACCGGGCTGAACAAAAGTATTCAAGTATGTTTCCATCTAATAGTATGAATTGCTGAAAAAGAAATTTCAAGCTACTGGGTATTTTCTTGCTAAGATAAATTTTCCCATTATATGAACTGACATATGAAATAAAAAGCTGTTCTAATGTACTGGAATATATATTTGGGTATATCTGGCTATACACTATTATTTCCCTAAATAACAAAGTTTTGTTAAAGATTTCATTAAGTGTTGGAAAGTGCTTCATAATCTATGCTTAACGCATGATTTTTCTTACTTGTTTTTTTAATTTCGTTGATCTCCAAAAAAAATAATTTAATATATTTTTCCTAATATCTGTTTATATTTAATAATTTTTCATGCAAAGTTATTTTTCGCCATCTTCATAAATAATTAATCTTAATTTAATAATTCAATTATTAATATCATAAACAAATTGAAGTTTAAAGCCATAACATTTTTTACCTTGCCAGACGCAGCTTTTGAGTATCTAAATACATGCATATTTAATGGAGTAATGATGGCATTTGGCAAACGCGGCGTTAAAGTCATTTGATTATAAGATTGATTAAATAAAAATGATTGAAAAAATATTCTTGCATATAATTAATGTTATAAGAATTTTTTTAAAAAATAATGACCAATTTCTTTTTATTATCTTTGTAATTTTCGAGAAAGTAAGGTAAAATATATTTGAATGATGCAAATGCTTAAAAGAATTTTTAACCCTTTAAGCTCAACAAGAAAAAATGAACCTAGAAATTTCTCTACACCGCTTATTAAACATACATTCTTTTTTTTAATTTCGTTGATCCCACAAAAAATAATTTAACATATTTTTAAAAACATCTGTTTCAATTTAGCAAATTTTCAAGCAAAGTTATTTCGTGCTATGTTTATAAATAAATGCACTCAAATTAAAAATCCATTAACCAATATCATAAACAAATTGAAGTTAACCATATCATTTTTTACCTTGTGAGATAGCTGCTTTTAATTATCTGAATTCATGCATGTTTAATGTAAGGATGAAGTAATTTGACTGGGAAATGTGGTGTGAAAGTCATTTGATTATAAAGTTGATAAAATAAAAAGGCTTGAAAAAATATTCTTGCGTCTAATTAATTAATGTTATAAGAATTCTTTATAAAAATAATGATTAATTTCTTTTTATTACCTTTGTACCTTTCGGGAAAGTAAGAGAAAATATATTTGAATGATGCAAATGTTATAAGAATTTTTAACCCTTTAAGCTCATCAATAAAAAGTGACAACGCGTTCAAACGAAGCACATTCCGCAGTTTATGAACGCCAGTATTTTAAAATCATGTTGAAGCAGTTATCACAGCAGATTACTCCAGGAAAGTTGGTTCTCCTGCTTACGATCGCCAATTCTGAATGGTGCTCGTGCGATCCCGAATTAATATTATCTTTTAAAAATAATAATAATAACTAGCTGTAACTGCCTTGATTTGTTCCAATGTTTGTTATATAATGAATAATTATTTCTACTGATGAGGCCTTGCGCGTAGCTTGGCGAAATGTTTACTCTTGTATTTTTAAATGCTTTTTAGTGTTTTAATATTTTGTATATAAATTTTATTTATTTTTAAAAAGTTTATTTAAGAGGTTCTTAGTTTACATAATTCAGTCTTTTAATAAAAAATTAACCTAGCAATTTATCTACACCGCTTATGAAACATTCATACTTTTTTAAATTTCGTTGATCCCACAAAAAGTAATTTTACATATTTTCCCAAACATCTGTTTCAATTTAGTATTTTTTCAAGTAAAGTTGTTTCACGCCATTTTTATAAAAAAAATAGACTTAAATTAAGAATTCATTAACCAATCTCAAAAACAAATTGAAGTTTAAAACCATATCAGTTTTCACCTTCTGAGATAGTTGCTTTTAATTATCTGAATTCATGCATGGTTGATGAAAGGGTGATAGAATTTGGCAAATGCGGCGTTAAAGTCATTTGATTAGGATGCTTCCTTATCATTTTCATAAATATTCATAAAAAATTACGTCGCAAGGAACATTTCAAAAATCTAAAAACGCTTAAAAATTAGTTTTGAGAAAAACAGATTTAAAATATATAAACACACTTAGCTTTATTATTTACTTCTTAAAAACTTCATAAATGATATTTTAATAAGAAAAAACTGTTTTGGTACTATAACACCACAGAAATAGAACTTTTTGCGACGATTTTGCTCAAATAAAGGGTCCCCTTAATGGAGTAGTGAGGGCATTTTGCAAATGCATTAAAGTCATTTGATTATAAGGTTGATTAAATAAAAATACTTGAAAAAATATTCTTGAATGTAATTAATTAATGTATAAGAATTCTTTTGTAAAAATAATGACGAATTTCTTTTTTATTAGCTTTGTAAATTTCGTGAAAGTAAGAGAAAGTATATTTGAATGATGCAAATGCTTCATCTTCAAAAAATTCTTGTGAATTTTTAAACCTTTAAGCTTAAAAAAAAAAGTGAACCTAGCAATTTATCTACACCGCTTATGAAACGTATATTCTTTTTTAAATGTCGTTTATCCCACAAAATATAATTTAACATATTTTTCCAAACATCTGTTTCAATTGAGTAATTTTTCCAGCAAAGTTATTTCACACCATCTTTATAAATAAATACAATTATTAAGAAGTCATCGACGAATATCATAAATAAATTGAAGCTTAAAGCCATATAATTTTTTACCTTGTGACATAGTTGCTTTTAATTATCTGAATTCATGCATGTTTAATGAAAGGATGAGGTAATTTCGCAAATGTGGCGTGAAAGTCATTTGATTATAAGGTTATTGAAATAAAAATGTTTGATAAATATATTCTTGAAGCTAA
The DNA here is from genome assembly GCA_964019185.1 of Maratus speculifer. Lineage (NCBI taxonomy): Eukaryota > Metazoa > Arthropoda > Arachnida > Araneae > Salticidae > Maratus > Maratus speculifer. The sequence continues at coordinate 75,099,833 of OZ025302.1, read as the reverse complement.
TTAGTTGATGTTATAATAATTCTATAAAAATAATGATTAATTTCATTTTATTAACGTTGTAACTTTTGTGAAAGTAAGAGAAGTTATATATATAACGTTTTATATATAACTTAGCTTATAATAATATATGTACACTGTTAAAAATAACTTTTAAAAATCTGTTATTTTACAGAAATAAAATTACATACAATATGTATGCTTACTCATATTTTACAGACCGTGTAAAAACTATAATGACAGCAAAATAATATTTATTTTTCAAAACAAATGAAACTTTTTTTCTTATAATATGTATAATCAATCTGAAAAGCTAATAAAGAAGTCAAAAAAGTTCGGCCGTGAGTATTTTATTTTAAAAATAAAATAAAATAATTGTACAAAAGGACACTATTTTTGCCTGTGTAGAAATTTTATGGACAGTAAAATAAATTCAATAAAGTTATATCAATAATTACATAGACAAAATTAGTGTTTTTGTGTAAATTTTCATGATAAAATACTCACAGTTAAATTTTGTGACTTTTTTATTAGCTATTCAACTTGAAGATATATATTATAAGAAAAAAAGTTTCATTTGTTTTGAAATTTAAAAAAAAATAATAATAATTTTTGCTGTCCTTATAGTTTTTACACGCGCTGTATATGTATTCTGTAGAAAAGAAAAAATGTAAATCATCAAAATTTGTACTAGTACAAAAAAATCCAATAAAATTACTTTTATCTTACAAAAAATTAACTGTAACCCGGGTTGCAGCAACACAAAAATTTCTAGGCATCCCAGTTTCTTTAAAAATTCTTCATAACCTTATATATACCGGGTGTCCCAAAAATAACTGATGGATTTTAAAATTCACTAATTTGCAAACGGTGACAGCTATTTAAAAAATTTTTGCAGGAGGGTCATGTATAATGTCAGGAGCTCTTTTACCGTAATTTTTTATTTTAGTTTGCATCTCAAACAATAGGTGGCGCTGACGACGATTCAAGACCAGGTGATCAGTGCTGAGTGAAGCGTCGACCTGGCCTTCAATCGCCGTCAGCGCAACCTATTGTTTGAGATGCGAACTAAAATAAGAAATTACGGTTAAAAAAAAAAAAAAAAAAAAAAAAAAAAAAAAAAAAAAAAAAAAAAAAAAACTCCTAACATTATACATAACACTCCTGCAAAAAATTTTTAAATAGCTATCACCGTTTGCAAGTTATTGAATTTTAAAATCCATCAGTAATTTTTGGGACACCCGGTACATTTTTAATTTATATTTCAATGGTGCATTTGTTATATGGGAATTTGTTGTTGTCGTTACAAAGACAGCTCTAGGAATTCCACTTTCCCATGAAAAATTATGCAACTTTAAAAATTTTTTACAAGGGCTTTCTTCTGAAGGTTACATTATATCTAAACTTTGCATAAGTAAAATATTGAATAAAGGAAGTGTATTCGGGAAAGAGAATACAAATAGTTTCATTACAAAATTAATATTCTTAAGAAATAATGAATTTAAACTCAACAATAAAAAATGGACCTGATGGTTTATATACACCGATAATGAAAGACATTTTTTTTTTAATTTTGCTGATCACTCAAAAAAATAATTTAATTAATTTTTAACAATGTCAGTTTTTATTTAATAATTTTTCAAGCAAAGTTATTTTGTGCTATTTTTATAAATAAAGATATTAAAATTAAAAATTCATTAACCAATATCATAAACAAAATGAAGTTTAAAGTCGTATTTTTTACCTTGTCATATGGTTGTTTTTAATTATCTCAATGCATGAATATTTAATGGAGGAATGAGAGTATTTGGCAAATATGGAGTTAACCCTTTATGCAACGACGGTACTTTAAAGTACCATTGAAGAAAGTTTTATGTAAAACTTGCAACAGGGTGACTGCCTTCCCTAATTTATAGAATCTATAGGTGGCGCTATTTCCCCCTTCGGCAAAATATCCTGAGATATTTTGCCTTCCTTTCTAAAAAGACATGAAATGAACTGAAGTAATTTAGTTTTCAGTTAAGATGTAAGATTGGGATGTGTGTTCGAAATACGTCTCTCTTAGCCCATTAGTGCCTAGCGTCCCATTTTTGGGACAGTTTTTAAAAAAAAATCAAGTAAGCGCATTTCATACCAGTAAAAAGGACTATAAATAAATAATTTCTTTGTTGAGAGGAAGTCCTCGATAAATTAATATAAAAGTTATTCTTACTTTAAAAGTGATGGGAAAATGCAAAATTTGAATTTTAACGAAGAAAATAATTCAGGCACTAATGTGTTATAGATGTTCTTTGTGCTAAGTAATTTATATGAATATTCAATTGATTGAGTTGCGCACGTCTTGTGATTTGTATATAATGTGATATGTGTTGTGTCGTCTACAATAAAATGTGACTGTATCATCTCTGTTCTATATTTTAAGTACCGGATAACGTCCCACAAACTTATTTATTCTGTCTATTAATAAAAGTTTTTTTTATTACTTCCACTCAAAATACTCTTCTAATTCAAATTTAGATAGAATAGAGAAACATTCGAAGCTAAATATTTTCAAAAAGTTGTCGTTTTCTTATTCATGTTTGTAAGCATTTTTTCTTTATTTAAATAAAATTATATGAAACATCTTCAACTGCAAAAGCTTTCCATTTAAAGAGAGGATCATGATGCATTTAAACTCATTGCTTTTTTAAAAATTGTGATATTTTCAAAAGAGTAATTTTGATTAATTAATCTGATTATTTTTGTAAATATTTTACAAAACAATTATAATTACCGATATATTTAATCAGTTTTAATGAAAAACATATCTAAATTCCATATTAGTATTATCAAAAAATCCCGCTATACCTTCAGATTATAAAGAAGATAATTGTTGAGCTGGATCAAATAATTCGGTCGATAAAGTGTTAAAGTCATTTCACTATAAAATTGATTAAATAAAAATGTTTAAAAAATATTTTTGCCTCTATTTAATTTAAATTATAATAAAACTTTAAAAATGATGACTAATTTCTTTAATTCTTTTTGTATTTTTGTAAATGTAACAGAGAGTATATTTGAATGATGCAGGTACTTAAAATATTTTTAACCTTTAAGCTCAACAATAAAAATTGAACCTGATAATTTATCTTTATTGTTTAAAAAACGTACATTTTTTTAAATTTTGTTGATTCACAATAATAATTTAATGCATTTTCCCAAATATCTGTGTCTATTTAACAATTTTTCAAGCAAAGTATTTTACGCAATTTTTATAAAGGATTAGGCTTAATTCATTACCTATATCATAAACAAATTGAAATTTAAAGCCGTGTCATTTTTATACACTGTCAGATACTTGCTTTTAATTATCTGAATCCATGCATGCTTAATGGAGGATTTGGCAAAATTGGCGTAAAAGTCACTACATTATAAGGTTGATTAAATAAAAATGTTTGAAAAATTATTCATTCATCTAATTATTGTTATAAGAATTTTCTTAAATAATGATTAATTCCTTTTTATTTTCTCTATATATTTCGTAAAAGGGAGAGAAAATACATTTGAATGGTTGAGCATTAATTAAATATTTTTTTAAGTAGGAATTATTAATTATACTTAACAGCCTACGTTTTTTACTGTTAATTCTTTTGACTACAAATGAATTGCTTTAAAATTAATTGCTTTCCAAGTAAATGAATAACTACACAAAATTTCCGTATTTTATTCGCAAGTTAAATGGTTAAAGTAATTGAAAGTTTATTCGAATAACATAATTTAGGGATGTTTCAGGTTTCGTTAATTATTTTTATATGGTAGAAACTTGCGAAATTAAAAACTTGTAATTATGAGTGGAGAATTTTAACTGAAATATACTTTAGAATTATGAAAATAAAAATTAATTTACGTTAATACATTCAGAAAAGTAATTAAATAACTTTATTAGCTTCACCTGTTACTTTCTTAGCTCAGACTAGCTTTTAATCTGAAATGCGTGCAACTAAAATATTGAAATTTTCATTGATATTTTATCTGTGCATTTGAGACACTGAGAAGTGTTTTATGTTTTATATGATTGCGTGTAAAAATATTGATATATTACAACAAAGTGACTAACTAATTTTTAATAACAAAACTGGTCTTACTTAAAAAGCAACAACAAGAACAACTACAACAGAAAAACAAATATATTTGAATGAGGCAAGTGCATAAAAGAAATTTTAATTAACGTTGCAATAAGACATGTACACTGTTTAAAAAAAAGTAAAATTGCAGAAAACTGTATGCTTACTCAAATTTTATATGTACACTCTACAAAAAAAAGAATGTAAATTTTCAAAATTAGTTCTTGTACAAGAGAATCTACTAAATGTGCAATAATCTTATTAAAATTTAAATGTAACCAGAGTTGCAGTGACATAAAAAACTCTAGGCATCCCATTTTCCTTATAAAATTCTTCGTAACCTTATATATATATTTTTTCATTTATAATTCAATGATGTAATTGCTGTATGGGTTGCATTAGCAGCTCTAAGAATTCCAGTTTCCTAGAAAAAAATGTGTAACTTTAAAAAAATTTTTACAGGGACTATCTTCTGAAGGTTTCATTACATTAAAACTTTGTATAATTAAAATATTGAATAAAGCAAGTGTATTCGGTAAGGGAATACAGATAGTTTCGTTACAAAAATTAAATACTTAAGAAATAATAAATTAAAACTCAACAATGAAAAATGGACCTGATGATTTAAACACTGTGAAAAAAAAAGTAATAAAAAAAAAAAAAAAAAAAAATGTATTAAATTTCTGGCAAAGAGTGCTTTAAGCAATGTTGCCAGCAGTTTTTTTCGTAAAAACTGCAATACAATTAGATGATAATCTAATGAATTGCATCTAATTTTGCCGTAAATTTAACGGTTTTTTTTACAATGTATGCACCGATAATGAAAGATAGATTGTTTTTTTTTTTAATTTCGCTGACCCCACAGAAAATGTTTTATTAATTTTTAATAATACCTGTTTTTACTTAATAATCTTTCAAGCAAATATATTTTATAACGTCTTTATAAATAAAGAAATTAAAATTAAATATTCATTAACCAATATCATAAATAAACTGAAGATTAAATCCATATTGCTTTTTATCTTGTTAGCCAGTTGCTTTTAATTTTCTGAATACATCCATATTTAATGGAGTAAAGCTTTCATTCGTCTATTGTGGCTTTTAAAGTCATTTCATTAGAAGATTCATTAAAGAAATATATTTTAAAATATATATATATTCTTCCATCGGCTTATTTAATTTTGCAAAATTTCCTTCCAAAAACACTGATTAATTTCTTTTGATTGAATCAGTATTTTTTGTGAATATAACTTAAATTATATTTGAATGACTCAAATGCACTGTGAAAAACAAATCTGTAACCTTAGTAATCAAATTTACCGAAATATGTTATGCTTACTAAAATTTTATGCGCATAGTGCACAAGAGAATGATGTCAATCTTCAAAATTTGTAAGCAAAACTATAGACATCTGTAAATATACAAAAGAATTTACCAAAATTTTGGCAATTTAACTTAAATGTTATCTAATCCTCGTTACCGTTACTTGTTCTGGGAATACGATTTTTCAAAGAATTTCTTAGTAACATGAAAAAAATTTTGATTCAAAGTTCAAATCTGTGTCTGTAAATTGCCAGTGTTAATTGTGAGCAGATATTCATTTTAAAGTTGCTTAGATTTATGATATAAGTAAGTTTTTTTTTTCATTATATGTTAAGAATTACCTTCCCACCATATATCCGTTCACAAGACTGCAGGTTTCACTGCAGTTTAAACTTTATTTAAATTAATATAACTCTACAAATTTAATCCAGTTTTAAGACAATAAGTTATGATTGAAACTTTCAAGGCTTATAAGCACATACGTAAGAAAAAAATTATACCATAATGGGAAATCCCTCTTTTATTAACATTTAAAATAAATTGCAAAATGTTACAATTTTGCCCTTTTGCTCGGTGATCAGTGGACTATAAATGCCTTTGAATATATATACTACTTTTTACTCTTTTCATGAATTGCAAACATTTTTTTTAGTTTATTTCCACATAACGTACAAAACTAACTGAAAGCTGTAAAAAGTTATTTTTATTATTAAGTTGATATTTTAAAAGTTTTACATATATGCTTATTTATTTAACGATTCATTTCTTTAAATAAATTTTACATAAAAACTAGGGATTACACGAAATATTCGAATTGAAAAATTGAAAAATTGAAAAACAAATATCTAATTTACACATTTTGAAGAATCAACTATTTTTCAACTTTTATTTCAAGTAATTACTCAATTTCCAGTGTAGTTCTTTTCATAAAGTAAAAGTCTGTTTAATGTTGATAATTATAAGAGTTTTGTTTACAATCTCTTTAGTTGTTTTTTTTAAAGCAGAATATTAATTTATACGTGAAATCAGATAATAGTAATAAATGGACGTTATTTTTTAATGAAATTTTATGAACGTTTCTAATTAAGGCACAAAGTATTTTTCTTATTTTTATGTTTTATGTATTGTGAACATTCAGAGATAAAGGTTAACTTATAAATAGAAAAAATAAATAAACAAAACGTTGTGCGCAGTGGAACACGTAAAAAAAAATTATAGCTAATTAAATTTAATAGTATAGAATTATAAGAATTGAAGCTGTAAAAATATTTTAAGACGTAAAAATATTTTAAGTAAGCTACCATTGCTAATAAAAAACATATATTAGTTTTAAACTTCACTAATTCTATGATCTTTCTACACAAAAAAATGCCTCTTATATTTTTAAGTTTTCATGCATAAGTTAATTTTTGCTAATATCATAACTTTGTTAGAACATAATAAAAAATTCATTCTCTAATCTGAGAAGAGAAATTGTTATTTATCCATAATCATTTGCTGTAAATTGTTTTAATCTTCCCTACGCATGCGTACTTAATGAAATAATAAATTTGATCTTGGAATGTTATTTAAAAAACAAGTACGTATAGAAAAGACTGGATTAAAAGACATTAAAAATTCAGATGTATTTTAAATAACCAAAGAATAAACTTATTTTATCTGAATTTTAAAAACTTGTAAATACTAATAGATAATCTATCTATATTTTCAATGCATCAAAACTATACATGGTAATTCAAAATGAATATAAGGATTACAAACGGCAATAACTATTTAACTCGAAGGCATTAACCGATAAGGATTACAGAGAATTTAAAAAGAAGACAAAATTTTGTGTACATATTTCATAAATATTCTATTTGATTCCCGTTGGTCATATAGACGATATCTAAACATACTTTTTGTTCAAAAATCAGACACCATCTGAATATAATGTTGGGATTTGGAGTAGCTTGACTTTATCGCTGATTAAATTTTCTCTACACTCTGATGCCATAGGGCCTATATCCCATAGCGTAGATAATTGGCCGACATAAATACAACAACAACAACAACTACAGTCTGATGACAAAAATGACATTTGTAAAACTTTAACGCACTAAAGTACTCCAAAATGTCATAACACATGTAGATGGTATTTGGTGTTTGAAGAAAATGGATGTTCAGATGTTATAGGTGTTATTTAGAGGAGTCACAAGGGACATTTTTAAAGTGTGTAAACAATACTTTAACTTTTTGCCTTCACATTCTGTGTAATTTTTATCGATTAAATAATTATAGGCGATTGTAATCGCTATATTCATTTTGAATTGACTTGTATTTAGAAAAATAATAATATCGATTTTTTAAACTTTATGAAAATGTATTAAATTCATAGTGTAACTCAGCAGTTACATTTTTTTTTTATCTTTCGATGATATTTATTGGTCTTTGTTTACTTTCTACGTGTTTACTTGCGTGTGATAACATGCAATTAACCCGTAAGCACACGCATCGGGGATTTTTGACCCAATACTCCCTATCATGCTCAGAATTTTCAGCAATTTATCAAGACTTGCACCTACCACTTTCGGTTCCTTACTGAGTGGTCTGGAAAGGGGAATCCTGGGAACAGAAACTTGAAGCACGAGATTTTTCTATAGTGTCCAGTGTGGATGGGTTAATTTTACGCAATATACAATATATATATATATATATATATATATATATATATATATATATATATATATATATATATATATATATATATATATATATATATATATATGTATATATATTATACAAGGTATTGCTTGTAATGCTATTTAAACATCTTTTTTCAAGAAAGAAATTGTAAACGTAATTAACAAAGTATTTCCGGATAAAAAAAATTGTCTTCACATCACAAAACGTATCTCGCAAATTTTAGATCAAGCGTTAAATTTAGTTGCTTGTAAAAACAATAAGACCTAAAAATGAAACAAATTAACTTGAAGCTGTTTTTTGCGATTTATATGACTCAAAACACTTCTGCGCAGGGCACATGGGTGTCATTTACCAGATTATTTCATAATTATGCATAATATTACCACTTGGCGTTATTACCCCGCCTGGCGTTATTACCCCAGACCACCTTATATTTTAATCTCATCAGCTCTGATATATTTTTAAAATTTTTGTTTGAAAATGACTATATGTATAAATTAAACATTCTATATATGGGCACTTGGTATATGCAAGCATTTATTAACTCCTTTAGAGGTCACCCAATTTGAATGAATATATGTACCAGGAAATTTTAATTAAGTTGTATTTTTATAACTTTAATTGCAAAATGTGAAGAATTGCTTTTCTTTCTTTTAAAATAAATCAACATTACATAAACACAATTGCTTGCATATGAAAAAGTAAAAAGAGTCTAGAAATATTTAATGATTCCAGAGGCATTTAAATTAATTTCGAGCATGTTCTTTTTTATCACCTGCAGGCGACATTGGGACAGAAGATATTAAAATTATCATTTTGTGAGAGAATTTTGTTATATAGGGCGTCCACTCTCAATGGTGTCCAGTGGCTAATTCCTAAATGTTAGTCATAGTCATATAGTTCCAACTACAAAAATGTTTTAACTGTTGTAAAGAAATATATTTTAAGAGAGATTTTGTAAATAAAGACATTTCTTAGAAAATAACGAAATTTTACTTTTTATACGGTCTCTCGGTACCAATTTATGGCAACATTGTTAAAAATCTGATGCATTGTATTGCGTACACTGTTAAAACTAATGGTGACATATTGCACCTTTTAGGGGTGAAAGGCTTGTCTCACTGGTGACACCCCTAAAGGCGCCAGAATGACACCTTTAATTAGGGTGAAAAGATGGCACCCTTAATCCAGAGTGTCCAATAATAAAAAATTAAAAAATATACAAATCGACTTTTGGCCCTCGAAGCATTCGAACTCACACCGTCTGATTACAAACTCAGCGTTCTAACCGCTCGGCCATCGAACTCACCTTCATTCACTCATAAGCATAGATTTTACTTGCCGTCACAGAAAACAGAAAGACACACGTCACAGCGCATGCGCATGGTTTCAGTCACCCGATGAGGTGCCACATTGCTGCCAATACGAAGTGCATGGCACCTTATTTAGCTCCAATCATCCAGTAAGAGACCTGTCGGCACTGCAACCACATATCCAAGCCCCTACGGCACCCTAGGGTTCCAAATGTCCCGGGTTCCAATAGACCCTAGGGCCTTTTCACCTTCGGGTCCCAAATGGCACTGGTTTGTCACCTTCATTTTTAACAGTGTAGGCACTCCGGCGCTTATTTATTATATCTATTCAGACTAATGAGAATGTTCCATATAATACAGGCAAGTAACCGCTTTCCGTATAAGTGGCGGAGTGAATATGCAGCAAAATGCAGCAGATTTTTCACATTGAAGGACTAACTGAATCTATAGTCTTATAATTATACGTACATTAGTTCTAAAGATTTAGCTATTTCGAAAGACGTAAAAAAATCCAGTCAAGTTGTGCCATCCGTAGAGCAATTTACACGAAAATGCAAACAGAATCAACTCATGTCTGGGACTAACTGAATCTGTAGTTTGATGGATATCAGAGCTTTAGTTATTGAAATATAGCTGTTGCGTATATCACAAAAAATAGGTTAACAATGCCACCATTTTCAGCCATTTACATAAAAAAATAATCAGCATAATTTTGCAATTGGAACAACCTGAAATACTTTTTTTTTTTTAATTCCGTACCTTAGTATTTGAGATAAAGTGCTTGCAAAATTTATGTTAATGCAATCAGACAGATAAAGATGCATGCACACATTTTATAAACACATTTCTTTTAAAATAAACATCTAAATCCACCAATAACTGGAATTCGCAAATTTTCACATACCTAATACAATCTTCTATCTTTAAAAGAAGAAAGAAAATTTCGACTTTAGACGGATTTACATGTTTTAAGGGTCAAAGATACCAAAAAACACGTTTTTGCAGAATATATGTCTGTGATTCTGTGATTTCGTGAGTCTATGACTTTGTCTGTCTGCATTTGATACACATTTTGTGGGGGCTCTATCTCAAGGACTAATGCACGAAATTTAATAAAAATTAATATTCAGTTAGTAACTAATAAAAATTGGCGCTGACTTGTCTTTGATGTAAATTGCTCAACAGGTGGCACTTCTTTGCAGCATTTTTTATGGTTTTTGCAATTGCTTAATCTCCAGAACTAATGCACAGATTTATATAAAACTTCAGATTCAGTTAGATGGTGACATAAATTGTTAGAGAAAAGTTTTCTGCGTGTTGGTGTAAATTGCTCAAGATATGTCACGGGTATGTTGCTTTTTTATTTATTTCCGCAATAACTGTCTATCAAAAATAAATGCACGGATATTCATCAAACTTCAGTTTAAATTGGTCCTTAATATGACTTGGTGATGTTTGCAGTTTTGCGGTGAACGCCAAACAAGTGGCGCGCCTTGCGGCTTTTTTTCACGATTTCCGATAGCTCTACCTCAAGAACAAATGCATGGATTTTCATTAACCTTCAGGATCAGTGAGATATTTATATAAGTTGTTGCAGATTCGGATTCAATATAAATCACCCAAAAAGAAGCGTCATTATGCTGCATTTTACAATATTACGTATTTTTAGCGATAGTCATATCTCAAGAACTAATGCATGGAATTTTATATTATCAGAACCCCCATGATCGGCATAGAATACCATTTAATTTTGACACCATGATAGTCAATTTTGAAGTATTAACACATATAAGATAGAGGAATGTTTTGGAATTGCATATCAGACATTCTTTTTTCCTTTCTACAAAAATTGAATATACGGTATTATAAATTTAAAAGTAAAATACTTTGTAACAAGAATTTTTTTCTATAAAATTACATGAACAAATATGTCTTTCTTAACACAAATCTATAGTAAATATAATATTAAAATACAGTGAAATATTTAGTCAATATTACATCAATCCGGTGCATGCATAATCCTGAAACATCAATATTGGTTTAATGTCGGATTTATGTTGCAAATATTTGCCATGAAATCTACTACAGAAAATATTAGTGCTAGAACGGAATCGTTTGCCAGTACTACAAAATATACTGTTTACATTCGAAACATTGAAAATAAAATATAGCTACAGTATGGCAAACACGACCAGTGATGTGCGAGTATTTTGAACAATAAATGCTAATGTTGGTCAAAATGTACACAACTCAAGTACAATTGGTTCAACACTGCTTTAAATAATGGATGCATTTAAATGCGACGTAATATCCAGAAAGGAAAAATAAAAACGTCTTTTTAATTTTGGGAACATTTTGCACTATACTTTTTTTTTTTAACTCAATCGATTTTTATTCTACTGAATATTCCTGTACCTGTAAAGATTATTTTTTAATCAGCATTTAATTTATCATTAAGTTTCATTATCTTCACAAATAAACACCATAAAATGAAATTTATATTAAGGGATAATATTTTAATTGATGTTATTGAGATAGTTTTTCTTATCGTGTAAAACACATCCTTTAAAGTCTCCAATCGCATTTGAATTAACGAGAAAACTAATTCATTTACCGAATCTTTAAGCTTGAATAAGCTTTTAGTTATGCTAAAATTTTAATTAAATATTTGTATAAAGAACTGAGAAGAAATAATTCAAGCGATTTGAAAGAATTTTAGCTTTCTTTTATTTAGAATAATTGTTTAATGCAATTATCTTCGTTTTTGTGGGATTTATATATATATAAATCATAATTAAAAAGCATATGCTTAACCATTGAAGAAGAAACATGCTGCGAGTAATTGACTATTAATAAAATATAAGAAAATCATATAAATAATGGAAAAATCATTGAATTATATTTTAAGTAGGAAGTATTAATTGATAAATTTTCATAAATTTGCAGAATCAATTGTACTTATATTGAAAATTACAATTTTTTAAACAAAAGCTCTAGCAATATCATGATAAATTTCTAGTTTAAATAAAAGATGTTAAAAAAATGAATGCCTGTATTGTTGCTAAGTTCTGTTTGTTTAAATATCACTTAAATTTAGTAGAATTTTTTTAACTTATATAATCAAGGATTTCAACGATTTAACAAGACAAAACAGATTTAATTTTGGTTGGAACATTAAAAAGGTAAAAGGTAAAAGTTATGCGTATTAAACTGACAAAATATTTACTAAAACAGAATATAATAACAATATTGTGCGACTTACCTACAAAAGATCACGGACTACCAATAAATGCCATATTAAAAATTTAACATTTAAATGTGTTTCTGGAAGCTTGGATAAATCTTAATAGTTTTATTGAATTTGAATGGAAATTATCCATGTTTTCAGATTTAAAATTACGCAACTAAAATATCTATTAACAATTTTACCTATCAGGTAGCTTGCATTACACAGAGTAAAAAGCTATTTGTTACAGCCATCCGGAGGAAAGTACTTCTAGATTTTTTTTTTCACTGATCATGACCCCTAGACCTTATAAGTATCCACGTGAATTAGTATATATGCATATAGAACTATTACAATTTAACATCAAAATATAGACTAAGCCATAAAATAACAAACTACATCAAAACAAAGGAGTTGGAAAATATTTGGACAAATACGAAGTATTGGAAATGTATTTAGCTCCTTATCAAGGGTAAAACTAAATAGACACATTAATTGCGATTAATTTCTGATTAGAAATCAGGATAAACCTAAAAATGATTTCTAAATTTCCCAATTAATTGCCAATGCAAAATTTAATTCAATGAAAAATACTAGACAAATATCAAACTAATAATAATCGAATTGTCAATAGAAAAACTTACGCGATAAAATTGCCACCATGTGTGAGAGAGAAAAAATATATAAATTCAAATTTGCAATCTCACCTTGCCAACAGTTAAGCGATGACAGTTATTAATTATATATAATTAAAATAACTATTATTAAAAATATTAAATTTCAAAAATATATTAAACAACAATATTTTGAAATTAATGGAAATAATGTAATTATTTTACATAATAATAAATCTTAAATTAATATCGATATACATATATATATATATATATATATGGGTGTGTGTGAGGGGTAAAATGCATTTCGATGTTTTCGAGATGATGTGTTTCAAATGAATGTAACTGTTAAAAATTGTGTCCAGGAGTCGTCATTCAGTTGAACAACGAAACTTTAATCTTTCCAGGTAAAAGTACATGGATGGAAATATATACAATGGATGATTTAGGCATGAGTAAAAGATGAACAGTTTAGTATAGGCGGTCTGCTTATTGTATTAGCTTCGCAAGACCTGTCTGGCCGTTATCCGCACCGAGATGTTCAAGCAGCTCTTTAGACTGTCTGTCTACAGCTAACTCCAGTTTGCGTCTGCTCTCGTTTTCATGTAAAAAGTGTATAGTTCGGCAAAAATTTGTATGTTCGGTTGCTGAGTCTAACTTCATCTCATCAGTATCCATATCATTAAAAATATGCATACTTTGAGTTACAGAGTTCACTCTTTGTTGCTAGACACCACAAATTCAGCCCACATGACAGGGCGGGGTCCTCCCAGTCATCATCTACTTTATACACCAGATGAATGCTGGACAATTTTGGTGGAAAGTTCATGATACACACAAAAATAAAATTCAAACAATAGGAAAAAAATAATAGAAAAATCAATCATTAAATACTGCTAAATGCAATTTTCTTTTCATATTGAAAAATTGTTTAGATACTTGCATATACCTTTTTTTGTGTGCGTAGTTTTTTTTTTCGCAGTTTATCTATAATAGTTCAAAAAAGTTTTCAACAAATCACAATAAAATAACATAAAATAAAAAGCACAAAATTACGTAAAAGCACAATTGCTTTGCTTTAGATTGTAGAAGTCCAAGGTTTCATGCGATCTGAAGCACTGAAGATCGCATTTGGACCCTCATGATGTCCAAATTTTCTTACATTGTAACGTTTGTTTCTTTTTGCCGCGGCAATTTCCTAGGGACCAATAAACTTACGTTTTAGTTTGGTACCAATTCCAAACTGAGATTTTCAATGGTCACCAAATCATCAAGTTAATAAGTGTTGGCCTTTTTTTCGTTTTTTGTTGTATGGTCTCATGTTTTCTTGTTGTATTTTTAGTATGATTTCTTTGGCTATTTCTCGGATCGAATTTCTTTTTGATATGAATGAATTTAAATTCTCATCATCTAACAGTGTTTTACTTAGTTGGTTTTCTGCCGCAGTTTTGTTCCGGTTTTTGTTCCGGTTAGTAGTTCAAAAAGTGTAAATTTTGTACACCTCGATATAGTACTATATATTATACGTTGTGCCGGCGCAACAAATTTATACCATTTAGTGGGGTTTTCTACACTATGTTTTTCCAAAATTGGGATAAACATTCTGTGCATTCACTCTATTTGACCGTTTTCTCTAGGAATTCCTGTTGTTATTGTAACATGTTTTCCCCCCGGGATTGCACTTATACACTAAATCGAAAGCGGAGTTCTCGGGGTCGTCATCCTTGTTATTGGAATGTGGTCTATATTCATTTCCTTACACTATTTTTCAAAATCACCAGAGGTGAAAGCCGGTCCTTTGTCGGTAATTATTCTTGACAAATTTCAGAAAATATCGTGTTGTTGGGTTAACTTATCGATGACATCTTTAGCGGCGGTTTTTTTACGGGGTATACCTAAACGAATTTAGTAAATTCGTTCGCAATGGTAAAAAAAAAAATTGTCTTTTTAATCGTTGAAGACAATGGAACTTTTTGGTCTGAGGAGGTTTATTTTGTTTTGGAATCGGGTTAAATAGCTTTTCACCTTTCCCTTCCTTTTTATTATAAAGTATACGTTGTATATAATTGGTAATGACGCTGTCTATTTGCTTTGTTAACTGAGAGGTATTATAGTTTTCTTTCAAAATATTTTTAATTTTCAGCACTGCATAATGTCATTGTTACGAACATGACATATTATTTCTTTTTGCATGTTGGTAGGAAAAGTCAGAAATTCTCTGTCATTTTCGTATTTGTACACAATATTGTTTCTTATAAAATATTCTTAAGTATTATTTTTTTTCAATTAAGCATTTTATAGTTTATATGTATTCGACCACTTGTTACGATTTCTTTATTTTTAGCGTTAATTCATCATGTGATCGTGTGACTATTTGTACTGCGTTTCTAGTCAAAGGTCTACATGTTTCTTTTGGGTTCCTGATCGATGAACAATTTCATAATCGAATTTCTGTAAAAATAGTGTCCATTTGACCAGTTTCGGGTTTGTCTTTTTTCCATACTCTTTTGGACGCGGAACAATCTGTAACGATTTTAAATGTTGCGTCTAATAAGTAGTTTTGAAATTTTTTACCTCACTCTTTTATCCGAAGGGTTTCTAATTCGTAACTAGAATACCGTGCTTGGGTGGGTGTAGTCTTACGACTCATGTAATACATTGAGTATAAGTTTTTGTTCTTATCTTCTTGTAGTAGGACATTTCCAAAATCAATCACGCTTACATCTATATGCAAGTCTAGCCTAGCACCTCGTCGGAATATGTGCAATACTAAGGAGTTAAATATTTTTTCTTTAAAAGTCTCAAAAGTTTGTTTTTTTCAGGGTTCCAAATTTGACTGCATTTCTTGTTTTTAATAAATCAGTTACAAGTCTCGTTAATGTGGAATATACTTTCTAAAGTAAAAGGTTAGACCCAGAAAAGTGTGTTTTAAGAATTTGGGGCTCAGAATATTTGCCAGCCTTTTGGCTTCCGATGGCCTAGAAGTTCGATTATATAGGGGAGACTGGGGTACAAAGGTCCACTTTTGTAAATTTTGACTGTTTACTCTTAAAGTATTGATTTTTTTCTTTTGGTCAAATACATGCATGTTACCTATACAATAAAGTTTATACTGCATCCACTCAAAAATAATAATTATGCATACTTTTTTTTTATATATTTTTTTAAAAAGCAAGTGACAAAGTGGACCATTGTACCCCAATGCCGGGGTACAAAGTTCCACAGCAAGGGGCTCTAAGGACCACTTGTAATTTGAATAAAAATATATCAGTGTAGTTCATTTTTTAACAATAAGAAATATAAACTATATCATAATTTGTTTATTGACATTTTATTATTCATTTTTCTTTGTTTATTCACATTTTATTATTCATTTTTATTTTTTATATTCACTCTTTTAGCTCTAACTAAAGTAAAAAAAAAAAAAAAAAAAAAAAAAAAAAATCTTCATTTTTTTATCATTAAGTCATTATACCGGTCGCAGATAGAACAATTAGGTTTATTATCTTCCACAATACATTTTACAGCCTGTTCCATAACTTCATGTGGTACAGAACCTCTATTGGTTTTCCTAGGCTTGATTCTTGGCATTGCTAAAAAAAATATAAAAAAAAAAATATATCCTTTTTTGTCCAATGATGTCACTTAAAGTTAAATATAAACCTTTATAATAAGAAATATATATATATCTAAATATGTGACTAAGAAAAAAATATAATAAATTGTTTAGTCTACTTTAAATCATCTGCATTTTTTTCATGATTTTCACCTTATTTAATTATTATATCCAGATACAAACTAATAGGTAGATATAATTTTGTTTTTCTCATTCTACTATTTTATTTAAATCTAACTTATTATAGATGCATGTATGCATAAGTGCAGGAATATTGAATTAATAAATTATATGAAATTTAAAAAAAAAACCCTCAAACGCACAAAATATTTTGTTTACTAATTTTTAATGTTCAGTTTGGGTTAATTTTCTAATTTAAAAGCTTATATTATATAGATAAATATTTCAAAAATGCATTTCACAACAGAAATCATTAATTAATTCACACACAGAAATAAAATAATTTATTAATTCTTAATTTGGGCCAATTTTTATGTTTTACAACATATATTATGCAGATAAATATTTGAAAAATCCATTACACAACATGAATCATTAATTAATCTACACACAGAAGTAAAATAATTTATTAATTCTGAATTTCGCATATAATATTTAACTTTTAAAAACATGGGATACAAAACTGGCTTACAATGGACCATGGTCTATTGTACCCTAGTTTCTGATGGTCCATTGTACCCCATATGGAAGTTTGACAAAAACTTGCTGATAAAAAAAGAAATTTAGAACTCTATTCTTTTACTATAATAAATATAATAATGTATTGTCTTACCTTTTTATTTTGCCACACAATGTCTTTCAAATTACAAATCTGTAATAAATAAATGAAGATATGTTTCACTGAAAATATTTACTTTTGCCTTACTCCTCCTGTGTCAAATCAATTATCAATCATAAAAAGGCTAAAATGTCAGCTATGCACATGGTTTCAAACTTCTTTTTACTACTTCATGACTGCCATATATATACTAAAATATGAAGCTTTCAAAAACAGAATTAATATGAAAAATAGGAGGTGGACCATTGTACCCCGTGGACCATTGTACCCCAGTCTCCCCTATCCTTGATAATTTGAAAAAAAAATATTATTCTTTGATCACTTTGCAAATAATTAGATTAACAATCTTTTCAAAATCTGTAAATAATGTCTCTCAAAATGCTGAAAATTTAAAATTTAAATGGAAATAAATGAATCAAATAAAAAAATGAATCATATTAAAAAAATATATTTGCAATTTGCACACCGGGAACTTCTAATGAGTAAAATGATAAAAGAACGGTATAATTGCTATGTATAGTTTTTATTCTTATAAAAATTTTAATGAAACGATTTTAGCCAAATTTAACATTATATATCTCTTTAAAGAATTATATTCGATTAAAAAACTCTGAGCATCAGCGTATTTAATAAACATTTCTCTATAATATAACCATTTTTTTTGTGTGTGCTACAGTTTACTTATTATTAACAAAAAAATAGCCTAGGTCACAAAAACTTCATTGGCGGCAACAATGAAAGCGTTAGTCACTTTTTATAGAACAGAGAGATACTTATCTTATATGAATAGTAAAACTTCCCAAAATAGTAATTATCTATAACAATATTCTGCCTTAAATGGAAGCAGTACATGGTCTTAAAATCAATTGCCATACTTTTAAATTTGAAAAAAAATGTCTGAAAGTGGATTTTCACTGCTCTTTAAGATGTCACTGAAAAGACCCGGTTGATAAGTTTTAGCCTATGGGAGAATTATTTTCCAAAATCTCGCTGAAATTTTAATATTTTTACATATTTTTTTATAGGATAGCTGAGAAAGATTTTCAACCGGGGTAGTTTTTACCTTTTCGATTTTGGTTGTATTTTTTTATATTACGATAGTTTCAATTTTAGAACCGATTTCAACCGGTTCCGAAATTTAAAGTATATCTTTTAGAAAAACCTGAAACCAAAATCAAATCAAATAAAAATTAGCTGAAAAGGTTCTTATATGGCAAGATATATTTAGAAATTTACTAATATATATTTTTAAAGGTTTAAGTTTTTCTTTGCCAAGGGAATGGGCTGTTTCTTGTTAGAATAATATTTTTCATTGAGTCTTTTATTATGATGCCAAAAATTAACCTTAAAATGCTTAACCCTTTAACGCGCAGTGTTGCCGGGTCGGCAACACCTAATGTTTCCTCTGTTTAGAGACACAAAAACTCCGTGAATACTTCAAAAACTACTCTAATGGCTTCTTTAAATCTTTTTTAAGAGTTCTAGATGGCAGCACCACAGAGATCAAACTCTACTGTTTTTAAATAATAAGTAAAATGTTTTACTGTAATACGCGCTTCACAGCAATGCTCTTCTCACTGCGCTTATCAATGCTTTACTTATGGGATGTTACCACAGTATAATTAAAACGGCAACAGCTGTATAATTAAAATGGTTAGTGCAATCTTTACAAAGCAATACCTGTGTACTCTTCTAGGCGTAAATAAATTGCCTAATTTTTTATTTCTTTAAATTCCAACTTTAAAGAGTAGTGCGCCGGAAAGGGTGAAACTAAAAAACAATAATAATTATTTAACAAATTACAACGACTATTTGGAAAATTATAATTTCAAAGACTAAAATTTTAGACTTCTATATTTAAAATAATAATAATAGTAATAAACATCCTTTTTATGATGATCAAAACGTATTTTACGTAATAACAGAGTTATATTACATACGTCATAAATTCAAAAATTAATATTCCTGTACGAAGCATATACAAATTTTAAATGAGATTTTATTTTTACAACTTTCGGAACTGAAAATTTTAAAATATCAAACATCACACATTTTCAATTTTTACACAGTTTTATAGAAAAAATGCAATTTGTTTGAACGCTGTATCACAATTTCTTTTTAAGTTATTAATTTTTTGTAGTTTTTATACTTTTTTTGCTATTGTGGTAACAGAAGTATTTCATTTCAAGAAATTAAACATGAACCGTTCAGAAAACGAATAAAATAAAAAACAGAAGTATTCCATTTTTAGACACTAAGTATGGACCTATCATAAAACGAATACAATAAAAAAAAAATAACTTGCGGAATTCAACCAATAAGAAGATTCAAATATACTTCAGATTTATATATACTTTAAAATACATATTTTATGCTAAGTATACTGCACGAAACATAAAATTATTTTTGGATACCAGATTTAAAATTATTAGTTTTTTAAGCAATTTTTTATTAAGTACCTTTGCATTTGCAAAAGACACGCATAATAATATTTTTTTTCATAAACTGAAACATTTAAAGAAAAAACTACTTTCCGAAAATAAACACTGATGTGTAAAACAAGATTTTAACCTACATAAAATAGAATATAAAACTGTTAGTAAGTTTTTATTTTACATTTTGTTATTTGTTTTGTTTGTTTTATAGACCGACATAAATGCAAGTGATGATATGGAATAAATTTTTTTGATGGAAAATAATTTTTTTTTCTCGAAATAATTTTTAAAGAAAATTTTTATAGATGACAATATAAAGCATTTATCCCCAGGCAGTTAAATGATGGAAAATCGGAACGCCAGGAAAAAAAGAAAACAAATAAAAGTAAATATCTTGAAGAGGCAGAACTTTTATTTCCCTGAAAACAGAACAGAATGCAACAAAACTTTTCTCAACTGTCTATTTCCGAGAGGTAGCAGTCTTCAATATATATAAAAAATGAGTTTTGGCGAATGTTCAGTTCAGAAGCAAAAACGTATTTGACAGATATGAATTCTTGAGAAAACCTTGCTCACTTAAGATAATTTTACTAAGTTTGTAATGTTGTGTTTTTCTTTATACGTATTTAATCAACAAACTCAAGCAAGAAATCATGCATGATTTGTTTCTCATAAGTACATTTTCTATATATTTAATAATGGCGCAGTTTCATAGCATTAAAAATGTCATGAGTGATTTAAAAAATATTATATCTGCGTCTGTATAATCACATTGATATACTATCACATAAACGCCGTAGTATAATATTGCAGTGTTTGCTGACTATGGATCAAATATTGAAACATAATTGCAAATGTATATATTTATGTAGTTAGTTTTTACATGCATCCGAGAAGTTAAATTTTTGGGATATAATGTATGTAAATTCTGATATTTAAATATTGAATATAAGTTTTTTTTCATACAATGGCAGTGTTGATAAAAAATAAAATATCATGATTTTTTTTTTAATTCCATTGAAAAAAATTCTGAAAATTATTGATCTTATTTATGAAAGCATTTAATAAAACATTTAATGCTTAAAAATTATATGCTTTAAAAATTATTGCTTTGAAACCCAAACTTGCATGCCACTTTAATAATCTATCTGAAGATTTTATTTTCAGAAATCCTTCTTGAATAGGCATATTTAATTAATTTTTATGCATTTTAGAATTTTGAAGTTTTCCTTTAATTTATAAAAGTAAATTACAAAATGTATTCATAAATAACATTTATTGAAAAAGAAAGTAAAATTATTTGACATTCCAAAGTTGCATTCTGTAAAAATAAGAGAGTAGAAATTTAATTTGACAATTCATTTGTTATAATGTCTACTTTATAACAAATTACTTTACAGACTTCATTTGATCAGGATTTAAAGTTAAATTTCTAATATTTTTTTCTAATTCCTGATGAAATTCGTTAGATGCTTTTTCTCATGCAATGTTCAAAATGGTGAAAAATTAGATAGGGAAATTGCTATTACTTTTCGTATTTTATGGAATCAAACTTCACTGCATAAGAAATATAAATTTATAGACAATCTAAGTATTCTAAAAGTGACAGCTTTAATTTATTTCTTATTGTTTAAAGATCCATGCAAACTACATCTGATTAATTCCATCTTATCAATTAATTTAATGTTGTTCTTCGCTCTAAATTGCACGGGGGATTTGAAATAATGTTAATGATTGAAATAAGTATATAAAATAAATAAAATAAAATTGGTAACATAGCATCAATCATTACGCCTTTTTATAAGTCGCTTTTAAGTAAACAATTTTTTTAGATAACGAATGTTTACAACATATGAGAGAGATTTTATAATTTATATTACTATTATTATTATTTTATAATTTATATTTTCTTATTATTTAGAGATTTTATAATTTATATTATTTTATTATATTTTATTATATAACACAGAAAAATCAACGTATACCTGCTAGATCAATAAACATCGGGGTACATTTCTTTAACAATTGCAGTATAGAAAGAAGTTATGAACAGAAAATTAGAACAGAAGTTATGAACACAGTTTTCGAAATAGTGGCAATGTTCCATTCTGATCGATTAATCTGACACTTATATTCAACTCTAATCTATCATTTTAGTAAGTGATTAAGTATTTTGAATCTATTAAAAATCTATTTTGAATCTATTATCAATATTTTTTTTTAACACACACTCGGTAACAAAAATCGACATAAATCGTTATTGGTATCATGAACGTCGCAATGCATCTAAGAATTCTACATTTCAATAAAATATTACTTATTTTCAGTTCAGAAGTATAGTGTTCAAATGGCACATGTGCTGGCCAACCACATGTTTTCCTAATTAACCCTTTATCTACTGACGGTACTTATAATTAACATGAAATTTAAATATTATAAAATTCTTTTAATACGTAGATTAGTTTTAATACGGTTTAAAATGAGCACCAGATACATTGCTGTATTCTGTTCCTAAAGTATTATTGGTTACACAAAAGAAAAATATTTTTTAAAGGATGGTTTCTTTTGCCTTTGCATCTTTTTCAGCTTTCTTGGCGCTGAGGCAGGGGTTGAAGATTTTTTTTATTCGGAAGTATTTCTATATTTATATTGTAAGAACATCAAATTTGTACATTTTATAATTCCACAAAATACTTAAAAACAATTTAAAATAAAAGATTTGAGTAGGATTCTAAATATTGCAAAAAATCCCTGTAAATTCAAATTTAATTATTCCTTCTAAATCTTTTAATCATTCTAAAATCCTTTAAAAATTTAATAAAAGATTATGTAAATCTTTTAATTTAGTTTAATCAATTTATGCAAAATATTTTAGAATATAAATTTTTCATGAATTCATATTTCGGTAGATAAAGGGTTAACATGAAGTATTTGCAAAATTTCTTCTATGCGATACAAGCTCTGGATGTTTTCAGTAAATAAAATCCATAAATTATTATTTAGAAATCAGAGAAATTTCATTGAATAAATTCTTTAGTATCGCACATGTTTTGGTGCGTGGAAAAAAAACCTGAAGCCATGAAAACGAAAACAAACTACTGGAAAATAAACAATTTCTTGCTTGCGCTATTACTGTTCTAATGATCTCCTGTTGAACATGAAAAAAACTTCTAAACAGTGTATTATAAGAGGAAATCCGTTTAATCGCTAATTGTCCATGTTTTTCTATTTTTAAGTAAAAAAATTTGAAGTCTATATATAGGACCAATAATAGGAAAAATAGTTAAAACAAAAGCAAAATAATTTTAGAATTTTCAGCTAAAAAAAGTCTTAAAATGAAGTAAGTTGCACAATATCAAACTGAGCTTCAAGTTTTTCTTTTAAAAAAGATAGTCTGGAAAGTGCATCGGAAGTAAATAAGAAAACATGAATTTATATAAAAGGACTTAAAAAATGCGTATGTTGAAAATCAAAGAAAAAAAAAAGAAAAAGAAAAAAAGAAATAGGGCTTAATTTTTATTATAGTTTTATTTTAGAAATGTTTTTCAACAATTTCTTTCTATAGAAAAAAATAACAATAAATAAAAAAAAGATATTAAAGAACGATATTATTTAACATTAAGTAATGTACAGATATCAAGAATTTGAAATAATGTTTCTTTCTAATGGATTTTAATACAACAAACTTAAATTTCACATAAAAAAATTTCTTTGAAAGATAAGAAAATTGCATTTTATTAGGCTTTTTATACCATTGATGTTCTAAGTTCGGTAAATCTGCAATATTTTCTTGTAGCACAGTGAAAAACTTTTTTTATTCCTAAAACAATCATTTATATGTAAAGGGAGATTCTTTTACCGTAATGCAATAGATATTTTTTAAGAATAGTCCCATTTTCACATATTTTTAAATCTCTGTTCATTGATATATCAAAAAATTCATCCATTAAAATTTAATGTTTTCTATATAATACAATAAACAATTTTATATAATAAAATAAAATATTAAATAACCACATAGAAAGCAGAAAAATTTCATCACATAATGCTTGTTCTTCAAATTATATTCTAATAGATTAAAAAATCAAAAAATCTAGTCAGATGTGGCAATCCCAAAACTTTTTCTATCTCATACATGTTAAAGTTTTCTTAAAAATACAGCATAGCAGTGCCACCAGTTTGGTGATTTACACGAAAAGTAAGCAGCAACAACTTGTGTCAATTTTTAACAAAATCTGAAGTTTCATGAATATCCGTTCATTGGTTTCTGAGATAGAGCTATTAAACTATTATTAAACAATTATTTCAAATTTGAAATATTAAACAATTCTGCATAATGGATCACCAGTTGTATGATGCAAAATAAAAACTAATCAGGATCAATTTTATTCAGGTTCTAACTCAATCTGAAGTTTAATGGAAATCCATGCATTATTTCTTGAGATGCCGCTATTACCAAATGAAGAAAAATGCAGTGTTGCAGAGACACCCGTAAGGTGATTTTCACATAAATCTGAACAACACTAACCTATATCAGGGACTAACTGAATTTCCAGTTTGATAAAAATTCGTGAATTAGTTCTAGAGATAGAGCTACTGCGATACTGATTAATAATGCAGCATAGCAGCTACTACACCTATAGAGCCGATTTGCACCAAAACGTAATCAGCATCAAATTACGCCAATTACTAATTGAATCTAAAGTTTTATGCATATCCGTGCATTTGTCTAAGGCTATTCTAGAAATTGAGCAGTGCCACCTGTTGAGCGATATGTACCAAACATTAATAAGTTCCAGTTCCTTTTGAGGTCTAACAGAATCTCAAACTTTGTGATATTCCGTGCATTACTTCTTGAGATATAGCCTCCACTAATTTTTGTCACGTGCAGGAACTCAAAGAGTGACAGAGTGAGTGAAGGACAGACTCACGTACAGATATTTTGTAAGAAACATCAAATTATGTTCAGGACCTTCTAAAATAGCTAAATAAATCAAAACCCTGAAGTCGAAGTTTTTCACGGATGCAATACTTTATTATTCTAAAGATAGCAGAAAGTAAAAATCAGGCAGATATCACCAAATATGTAAAACTGAATGATTTATGCGATATATAAAAAAAATTAAAGTTTAGAACAATATACTTTTATAAATTCCTTCTAAAACAGTGATTATATAGTTACATTTTAATTCTGAATGGTAATAAAAGGATATAAAAACATTTTCATGTGTTTCTTGCTTCCTATTGGTTGATTTAAACTATCACGAATTTTTTCTGTATAAAAGCAAAAACAAGCATCAGAAACAATTATGTTTTTAATTAGAATAGCTACATATTGCAAGTGAGAAAATTCTGCTGTGCATCACGAAAAAACAATAAAAAATCAAATTTCATAAAAAAACTACAAATAAGAAGAAAAGTGACGAATTTATTTTATAAATGAGAAAAAATAAAATGATGTAAGAGAAACTGGCTATAGTAAAGAGACTTAAGCTTTCCGGGTTCGAGGTTCTTTTAACAGTAAATGTCCTTTAATTGAGTATTATTTTGTTTTAATAAAATCTTTTCTTACTCTTTACATATAATATTGTTACTATGTGTCTATACATTTACTACACGATTTAATTAATGTTTAGGCATTTAGTAGTGATAATAATAATAAGTATTTGCGTAATTCACTTTGCACCGTTTACTATTTATTTATGTAAAATACACATATTTATTTCTTTAAATTTAAAATGAAGGTTTCTTTCCTGAAAGAATTATGTTTAATAGACATAAGAAAATATAAGAAAGCTGTAGTATGAGTTAAATATTGTTCTAATATCAGTTAAAACTTGTTCTAATACAACTTTCTAAACATCTCCAAAAAAATTTTCGTAGCCTATTGTTATATGAATATGAATTAAATAGTTCGCAAAGCAACAATAATCATTATGTTTTAAAGATAATGAAATATTTAATTCGAATTAATATAATTCTAATTAATTGTTTAATTCTAATTAATCTCTTTGGATAGCTAGAGTTAATGTTATTAAGGTAAAAGTAGTATTTTTTCACCTTGAAAAAAAAACTGACACGAAAGGATTAAAAATAAACTAAACCAATGAATATTGATTATTGAGTTTCAGAAACAATAACCGAGATAGACAAACAGTAACAGAAAAAAATACATTTATGCCTAAATTTCGAACAATTAAAAAAAATCAATTTTGAGTAAAATCCACCATTTTTCTAAAAAAGTTAATGAATATTAAATATATTTAACAAAATTACATTGGTTGTTTTTTTAACATTGTGATCTAAATCAAAAAATACTAATAGTAATAATAATAATAATAATAATAATAATAATAATAATAATAATAATAATAATAGTAATGATAATAATAACTACCTGCCGCAGTAATAAATTTTAAACATCTGTTAACTTATTTTCAGATTTATATATATATTTTGAGGATTAATTTAAAATGGCTATACGATTTATAGTAATGCATAATAAACACCTTATCATACGGACGATACCTCCTTTTTTGTATCTGAGTTAAAAACCCATTAATAATTTATTCCGTTTCCTTCCATTTTCAGTGATAGCACTAAAAAGGTTTTATTTATTTATTTATTTATTTATTTTACATAAAAGGTACATTAAAATTCAGGAACATATGCAATGCTAATTCTTATTTAAATACTTTGAAAATAACAAAATAGGTTTATTTATTTATTTATTCATTTTTTCTTTTAACGAAAATAGAAATAACCTCATTTCATTTTTTGAAAGAAACACAGAACTCTCTTAAATGCAGAATTTTAAATAATGGATCCATGCCAAAATACACTTGAAAAAGAAACTAGTAAAAATACACCTTGCTTTCGTAATAAACACAAGTAACACTTACCTGCAAAATAATAATACTAATATTTTTTTAAAGAAGATCAAACCAAATTATGTATATATAAATGCATATTAAACAATAAAAAGAACGCTTTGCAAAATTTTCATTTGAGGAGTTTGAATTTTTAAATATTATTCTTTCTTATTTATTTTTTAACATATAAAAACATTTCATCTTAATAGAGCTATGTATATAAATTTTTAACTTGTATATTTTATGTATATTAGACGATGCAGTTCGGTCCTTCCGTGCTACAAAATATAAATAAAATGCATTTTTTTTGCATTAATAAGGATTTTTTAAACTAAATTTTACACTATAATTACCAAAAAGTATTTTTGCACGATAGTAGCAACTTTGTATTCAAATAAAATTTTGAAGTTTACAAAAAAAGATGTTTTTGTATAAGTTAAGATCTGAAAAAATCCCTAAAGATTTCAATATTTTCTATAACAGTAATTTTTAATTTCAATCGCTTTACTTACATATCAGTTAAATTTGTCTTTTATTAATATATTATTTTATTTCACTGGTGAAATTTAAATTTTGCTACTTCATATCAGCAGAAAACAAATGCTGAAATATTTGCATTACGTTACGTACAAATGTATTTATTTTTACAACCGTCTGCATTTCATAATAACAGTTTTTTCTTGAAAAAATCATGCTCAAAACCTATTTTGAATACCATAAAAAATAAGTAAATTGCGATACCATTTTGAAACGAATTGCAATCAGTTTTGATACAAATTGCATTTGTTCGTAAATTTTTGTCTCTGTTCGAAAGTGCAAAGAATTCTGTTTTTAGAAATTGTATAGATTGCAGTAAAATCGAACTTTAATTATCTGCTGATTCCAAAATTAAATATGACGTCAGCATTACGGAATGGTTCGATTAGTTTTTATAATGTAGGCAGAAATTTTAAAAATATATTTCTGTTTTAAAAATTGGTTTTAAACTAGTTATATTTTAATCTTAAACCATTCAGTGCAGCATTCATGCATTTCTCACTACACTGTAAAAATGACATTTTTCATACTCAGTATAAAAGAATTATAATCAGTAACAACAAGTTGGGAATTGGACGTCAAGCGAAGCTAAAAAGGTGCGTTTGTACTACAATAATGTTTTAAAAATATTCAGGCCTATGTGTAATGTAGTATACAGTACTTCGGATACAATATAGCAGCCGAAAGTAGTTTGTGTGTCCGTGTAAATACCACCTATACGGAAAGTAACTTGTAGTAAACCTCAGCAATGAATATCAATTTGATAAAATGTGAAATAGTTTAATATAATTAAAACTCGTTTCCCCAAACAATATGTCCTCTTATACCATTATGTAATGGAATAATCTTATGTGGCCCTGTAAATGAATAATAAGCATTCTTTGCACGACAGATTGTACCTTTTAATGTATTCTTCACAGATGTATATCAATTCATTATGTTCGAAAGAGTGTAACATCATTAAAATGCACTTGAAACTATATTTTTCCATCGAAGGTAATGTAAAGGAATACTTATGATTCTCCCTGTAATTAAACTATACATCATATTTTCATAAAATTTGAAAAGAGTCGGCAAAATTATGCAACAATTATATATTTTGAATTTCAAATGTTTCATTATGATAGTTTTTGCTAGATTATATGCGGACGCACGAACAGAGAGACGGACGGACAGACAGACGGACGGACTGACAGACGGACGCACAGACAGACGGACGAACGGATGGACTGAACGACGACTATTTGTGCTACGCGTTTACTTAATTAGCGAACGCACCTAAAAATGATAGATGTTTCTTAACCTCCTTACTGCCTCGAACTGATATATTCTTTTACTTAGCTGTAGGTTTCATTACAATAGCACCGTTATTTAGATTTGCGTAATTCGACATATATACTACATTAGAAAGAATTAAAAGGTGATAAATTCTCTTAAGATTTTTATACCTGTAGGTAATATACTTTTTTATATCATGTTGAAAAATCATTATTTTTTTTAGATTTTTTAAAAACTTACAGGGAAAACAACATTACAATTTTATCCTCTTGCTCGGCAGTCAGTAATCAAGGAAAAAAACAAGACAATAATAAAAAGAATATTTCCCAGTTAAACTGATGGCATTGAACTCACAGGCTACGCATACTAATTGTACATATGATCCTATATATAAGTTTTGAACTAAAATTGATAATTCTCCATGAAAAAGCCATTCTTATAAATTAAAGACAGGGGCATTAGCCCCCCGTTCCTCCTGTTTCTATTTATTCAATGAACACCTAATACCAGTCACGGAGGCTCCTCATCAGAATGATCCTATATCTAAATTGTGAACGAAAACTGATAAATCTGCATGAAAAACCCATTTATATCAATTAATAGGAGGGGCATGACCCCTCCCCCCGTTCCCCCTCTTATACATACCGAAAACTAATCAGGGATGTGCCTTGTTAGAATATACCTATACACAAAATTTCAAGTGGATCGGATATTTTTATCATGAGTTATCGCGTTACGCACGTACGCACAAACGTACGTACATACATCCAAAACGGGCGGCCTCATAAGCTCTCAGGCTTTGATATCCTGTGAGCTAAAAATTTTCAAGTCACCGAACATTCCAAAACACGTTCCTTTAAGCTTAAAAACACAAAAAATTGATTTTTTAAGTTTAAAGGATAATTTATAAATTATATTAATATATTGATATATAGATATATTAATTTATAAAAATATATAAGCTGCCCATCATTTTTGAAAATGTTTCCAAATACCTTTCACAGAGCAATATTCAGCTTTTTCAAATCTTCTGATTTGAAAGACATCATTAAGTCATCTCTTCATCTCATCTAAAGTCTCTCTTCTGATTCTCTAAAGTCTCTCTCTTTAGATGAGAACATCTAAAGTCATCATAAAGTCTAAAAAAAATTTTCTCGAGTTTTTCAAATTTCTATAAATTCTGAGGTAAATATTTCATATTCAAAAAAAATGTATTTAACAAACAGACATACTATATATATACCGTTAACATTAACATGCCAATTCAGATTTTTTTGTTACAATTGCATCTACAAATTCCGTAATGCATCAGAAAATGCTGACTGGAGAATTTATCGAATCCTTTAAAACGACTTTCCGGTTACAAAAACCTGATTAATGCAGTGTAAAAGCTACTAATGATTTTTTACAAAAATTTCGTGCAGCTAGTTTAAAAAAAATAATCTTTCAATTTCAAAAATAAATTGTTTTCTGATGTTTTTTAAAGATAAAAGTATACTTTTCGGAATCTTGGGTATTTCGGAATAAGTAATTCATATTTGCGCTCGCGATGATTGTACTTTTTCTTAGACTAAGAAACATTTGTCATACGCCTTTATTAGCTTCACCTGCATGAATGTATCTATACAATGGAATCTTTGTACGTTATTTCCATCTACTTTAAGACATCAGATTAAATTGAAAGTTTGCACACTTATTGAGAACCGATAACAACCCTAGTAGCAAACCAATATTGGTCCAACGTTACTCCAATATTTCATTAATTGGAAATATTGCCGTTAAAACGTCAATATTGCTCCAATATTGGGGTGTTTACATTTTGCCCTTATTTAGCCAATGTTTGCAGCCAATATTATGCCAATATTGGCGTTTTATTGGAAATATTGGCCATAAAAATGCCAATATTAGTTAAATATTGGCATTTCATAGGAAATATTTCCAATTTAACACCAACATTTGTACAATATTGGCATTTTATTGGCAATATTTCCAATGAAACCCCAATATTGGCAAAATATTGCCTGTGAACATTCGCTAATAATCCCAATACTGGATCAATATTTCATGCCAATATTGCGCCAATGTGACAATATTGCTCCAAGATGTAGCCAATATTGGTCCAATATTATTTGGCTACTGGGGAATTCATCAAATTTAAGTCGCTCTTAATAGGATAAATAAAAAACGCCGGATAAACGAATTAAAAGCAATTTGAAAAATTAACAGTCACCTGACTCCCTAGATGCATGACAATCACTGAAACACATATGAGAACCGTAACTATCTTACCAGGAAAAAAAGACATTTTAAACTTTTAAGTTCGACTTAATATAAAAGCGTGTGTTTTAGTTTTTAAAACTATTTAGCAATTATTACCGTGTAGTGCTGTAAAGGATGACATAAGTACAGCAGTTTTAAGCCAGAAAAGAAATATAGTGATAATAAAATGTAACACATTATTTCTATACGAAATGTATTGAAGAATTGAAAGGTATTGGGATTTCATTATTTCGCGATTGAATTTATGTTCATAATCATTATTTTAAAACTCGATATGTAGAAATTTGAAATCGAAATCAAGGTTTAATACATTAATGAATTGTTTTAATTATTTTAGTAATGTATGTACATAATCACATTTGAATTTATTTCGCATAACATTCCCATTCTCGTGCACTTAATTTCTTTTGCATTGTATGAAACATTACAATTACCGAGATAATGTTTAAGATAATGAATAATAATTTAGCAAAAGTGCAATAAAATATATAATTCATTATGATAATTTATTACTTCCATAATTATTTCTAATAATGCAGCAATTAAAATTATAACAAATGTTTTAAAAAACGATACTAACACTAGTAACCATATTATTGCAGAAATCTTTCATCGTTTAACGATATTTATTGCATAATGCTATCTTTTTTAATTTGAAACTATTTTTGTAATTGAAAACTTATTGGAAGTTACCATTATTGTTTATTTCAAAAGATAAAAGTCAACGATTATTATATCCAATAAATCTAAAATAACTGGGTATTATTAACAGAACTTAAATAACGTTAGGATGATTTTATGGAGATAATTAGCTACATTACATTAACTTTCAAGTTAATTGTACCTATTTAAATTGAAAAAAAATCTTATCAAAGCTTTTTGTGAGCTTAATCTTAACTTAATAGTCTAGAATCATTAGTATCCATTTTAAAATAGATGCATTGTTAATATGTATATCACGCACTTAAAAAGATTAAGCTAATATTTTAATATATGCATTTTAAATGGTTTCTCTCTTTTTGTGGTACATTGTCTTCTTGTTAATTCTACATTAATGGATATGGTTTTGCACTAGAAATCGTCACTCTAAGTTGTAAAGTCGTTGAAATTGTATCAAGAACTCGCCTCTCACAGGTAGGGAAAGTGGTATAACTCACGACTTTCGGAGAATTTTGGATTTTACTATCCCGATGAAATATGTAGATACTGAGACGATTTATATTTTTTTGCTGTTGTGTAATTCAGGAATGGATCAGGAACGATTTCCTAATTCGAAATTTTATAATACTTGGGCCATACAAAAAATTAATTTTTGTATTTTTTCAAACAGACCCCACAAGGAGCTGTAACATATCTCATTAAATTTGCTCTATTTTATGAAATTTTGCAATTGGAAGTATGTGCCTAGAAGCAATATTTAATGAGCAGCCTATTATGCCGATAATTATAACACTTACCCTGTATATATATGTATATATATATATATATATACCGTGTGTCCCAAAAATGACAGATGGAAATTTAAAATTCAATAACTTGCAAACGATAGCAGCTATTTAAAAAAAAAATTGCAGGAGGGTTATGTAAAAGGTCAGGAGTTTTTTTACCGTAATTTTTTTATTTTAGTTCGAATTTCAAACAATAGGTGGCGCTGACGGCGATTGAAATCCAGATCGACGATTCACTCAGCACTGCTCACCTGACCTTCAATCCCCGTCAGCGCTACCTATTGTTTGAAATTCGAACTAAAATAAAAAAATACGGTAAAAAAACTCCTGACATTATACATAACCCTCCTGCAAAAAATTTTAAATAGCTGTCACCGTTTGCAAGTTATTGGATTTTAAAATACATCAGTCATTTTTGGGACATCCGGTATGTATATATGTACATAAAAGTATTTTACTTACCCATCATACGTAGTATAGGGTAAGTCTTGCAATCGTTTTGAAAATCGAAATTTTTTTTTGACGGATTTACACGTTTAGATAGTGGAGATTCCGAAAAACATATTTTTAGAAAAAAAATGTTGCCGTCCGTCTGTCTGTCTGTCTGTCTGTCTGTAAACGCTCTATCTCCCCAACTAATTGAGATAGAGACTTGAAATTTTGTATGTAGTTAGTATGTAAAAATGGGACGAAACCTATTGAATATCAGCAACCTCGATTATCCGGAACAATTTTTTTGGACTCTCGAAAAATTCGTTCTGATGAAATGTATATAAAAATTTCGATTTTTTTTGTTCTAAGGAATGGACGTAAAAGGCAATAAAATAACACACATTTTTCATATAGAACGAAGTCGATCGGATTATTAGTTGCCGAGATATTTGTAATCCTATTTTCGACATTCTTCGATTTTTCATGACCCTGTATTTCATTCAAATTTCAATTCAGAGGTATATTTTAATTGGAAATGAGACGCTTAATCCGATGCAGTTAATTGTTAGTTAATAGAGTTATTATTTTTGGAGTTATAAGGATGTTTCTTTTACGCAGTTCGGTACTATTTGAGTAGTTTGGCGTTTTATATAATTTGTCGAAATCGGTAATCAGCAGTTCTTTAATAGAGCATTACTATGTATATTAACAATATTTAAATTTTGTTTTGGAATTGCAATGCATTGTATAAATAGTTTTCACATGTTTTATTTTTATATACATATCCATGATGGGTAAGTATTACGGTGGCCCCCAATGCCTAGTTTATATACGTATCTGTATTTTTGTGAATGTTTATATGTGCACTTGTTGGTATGATATGAAAGAAGCAAAGTATTAAAACAAATAATGAAAGACATTTAATATTTTTTATGCAAATGTGAAAATAAAACGAGTTTTCTACATATGTAGAATTAATAATAAAAATCTCTTAAATGTATATTAACTTGCTAGCTGTTAAGAGCTTTATAATGCTCTAGATTCTATAACATTTATATTTTTCATGTATCATGTACATGCATTACACTATAAAATAATATTTCTACCGTAAAAAGGATATAACAAAAATGAATTTTTTAACTTTTATTCCAAAGCATTATAATTATGTTACTAGAATGAAAAATTTCATTATTTCAGTACAATGCAGAATTTCAAGTGCAGAAAAATTAAAACTTAAATGAACATTACAACATGGCAGAAATTGAGAATTTACTAATAGTTTAATACTTATGATGTTTTCAAACATATATGCAGAATGGCTGTCTAGTCATTTTGAACAATTTTATTCAAACACATTGTATACTTACCTTTTAAACGTCAGATAACATTAACTCGTATGTTAAAATTGATATGATACACTCGCTTCATCCATTACATTATTTTTTCAAACGTTAGAAACGCCTTTTTACTAACTTAATCTTAACATAATAGTCTAAAAGCATTAGTATTCATTTTAAAATAGATGCATTGTTAACGTGTATATGAATCACTTTAAATGCATTAAGGTAATGTTTTAAAGTTTGTATTTTAAATGGCTGTTTTCTACTTGTGATATATTGTTTTCTTGCATAACTACATTAATGGATATGGATTTGTGCTCTAAGTGCTAAAGTATTCCTTTTATGTAAAAAAGTATCACATTGGATGCTTTTTATGAAGAATATAAAAAATTGCTTAAATTTATTTACTGAATATTTTTTCTCTGAAATGATTTGCTTGTAAAACAGTTTTAAGTGAGATTACTTAATGATATAAAAATTTTTAAAGAGAAAAATATTTGAAAATACAGTCGGACTTCTCTTTAACGACGTCCCTATTTAACGTAGATTTTTACTTAACGACATTTTCTGCTGGACCTTGTGATTGAACGCTATTAACAGGAAAATAAAACTCCAAATCATAAAAAATATATTCATATAACGAAATTTATGCTACTTTTGCGCTTATACAACATTCAAACATGTATGCAAAAGTTGTCTAGCCGTTTTGAATATTTTAATTCAGGGACATTGTATACTTACATTTTAAACGCCAGATAGCATTAACTCGCATGTCAAAACTGGATGTGCTCTTTTCACCTATTACATCAAACTTTGAAGGGCTAGAAACACCTTTTTCTGAGAATCATCTTAACTTAATAGTCTAAAAGCATTAGTATCCATTTTAAAATAGATGCAATGTTAACGTGTGTATCAAGCACTTTAAATACATTAAGCTAATGTTTTAAAGTTTGCACTCTAAATGTATTTTCTTTTTTGTGATATATTGTCTTCTTGTATCACTACGTTAATGGATATGGATTTGTACTCGAAGTGCTAAAGTATTTCCTTTTATGTAAAAAGTATCACATTGGATACTTTTTATGAAATATATTCTTACAGCAAAATGAATCAAATTTTGCTTAAATGTATTTACTAAAAATTTTCTCTCAGCAATGACTTATTTATAAAACGCTTCTAAATAAAATAACTTAATGTAAAAATTTTTTTTACAGAAAAAAAACATTTGGAAATGAAATTAAACTTCGTTATAATAAAATCCCTGTTTAATACCATTTTCTACTTAACGACATTTTCTGCTGGACCTTGTGATTGAACTCTATAAACATGAAAATAAATCTCCATATCATGAAAAATGTATTCATGTAACAAAATTTATTCTATTTTCGCGCTTGTACAATATTCAAACGTATATGCAGGAATTTTCTAGCCGTTTTTGTGAGTTTAATTCAGGCATATTACATACGTACCTTTTAAACGCCAGATATCATTAACTCGCATGTTAAAATTGGATGTGATATACTCTCTTCATCCAATACATTAAACTTTGAAGCGTTAGAAATGTCTTTTTGTGAGATTAATCTTAACTTAATAATCTAAAAGCATAAGTATCCATTTTAAATCAGATGCATTGTTAACGTGTATATCAAGCACTTTCAATACATTAAGCTAATGTTTTAATGTTTGCACTCTAAATGGATTTTCTTTTTTTTGTGATATATTGTCCTCTGGTATCACTACATTAAAAGACATGGATTGACACTTTAAGTGCTAAAATCTTTCTTTTGACGTAAAAAGTATCACATTGGATGCTTTTATATGAAGGATATTCTTGCAGAAATGCTACATCAGAATGAATCAAATTTTGTTTAATTGTATTTGCTGAATATTTTCTCTAGCAGTGATTTACTTATAAAACGCTTCTAAATGAGATGACTGACAAATTTTTTTACAGAAAAAAACATTTAAAAATGAAATTAAACTTCTTTATAACGAAATCCGTTCTACTCTACTTGACGACATTTTCTGCTGGACCTTGTCAGTGAACTCTATTAACATAAAAATAAACCTCCATGTAATGAAAACTATATTCATATTGCAAAATTTATTCTACTTTCGCGCTTGTACAATATTCAAAGGTATACGCGGGTGCTGTCTAGCCGTTTTGAACATTTTAATTCGGGCACATTGTATACGGGTATTTCCTTGAGCACTTGTCGTGTAAGACACATTTCTAGTAACTGCTAAATTCTTAGCCACCGTTATTTTCGAAATGTTTGCATGGCCTAATTCAAGTAATAAAATATCTCTTATAAAATAAGTCACACTTTTCCTTTTTAAAATACTGGTATCCAAAATCGTAGTATGTGACTTACAGGACATATGCTCATGGTACCCATACGTATCTTTTAAAAGGTACCCATACGTACCTTTTAAAAGTCACATAGTAATAACTCGTATGTTAAAAATGGATGTGATATACTCTCTTCATCCATTACATCAAACTTTGAAGCGTTAACAACGCCATTTTGTGAGCTTAATCTTAACTTAATAGTCTAAAAGCATTAGTATCCATTTTAAAATAGATGCATTGTTAACGTGTCTATAATTCACTTTTAATACATTAAGATAATGTTTTAAAGTTTGCATTTTACATGTTTTTTTTCTCTTTTTATGATATATTGTCCACTGGTATCACTACATTAATGACTATTGATTTTCACTCTGAGTGCTAAAGTCTTTCCTTTTCTGTAAAAAATATCACACTGAATGTGTTTTATGAAGGATATTCTTGCAGAAATGCTACAGCAAAATGAATAAAATTTTGCTTAAATTTATTTACTGAATATTTTTTCTCGGCAATGATTTATTTATAAAACACTTCTAAATGAGATGACTTAATGATATAATTTTTTTTTAAGAAAAACTTTTTAAAGTACAGTTGATTTTCTCTTTTATAAAGTCCCCTTTTAACCAATTTTTTCACTTAAGTGTATTGGTGATTCAGCTTCCAAATTCTCTTTCGTAATGTTAAGTCTCTGGCTGTTTGTTGTATTCTCATATTCAAAATATCTAAAAAAAAAAAAAAAAATCAAGCAATAGTGAGTGTTAATGACTGTTTGTATTCGTTTATTGGATCTCTTTGCCCAGTTCCTGAAATTTATTTGTATTTCAGATTACCCAATTAGCTGCACCTGTCATTTTAATCTGTTAACAGCTCATAAAATGTGCAAGCTTTGTCTGTAAACAGCTTTAAAAAACAAATCTTATGCTTGATATGGAAAGAGACTAATATATATAATATATATGCAATATAGGACTAATTCTGTTAATCCGAATTTAACTAATTATTGATTAGTAAATCATTATTAATTTTTATTCTTTGTGATTGTAGAAGCAAGTAGCTTTTTATAAATTTAAACTTCTGCTTTAGTATGGTATAAAAAAATAAGGGCATTGCGGAATAATTTCATAAATTGTGATCAGAGATAACTTATATGATATTTGTAAGTTAAATTATTTGTAAAATTAAAATAAAGCAGCAATATTTTTTTGTTTTTCACCTGTTGTACAACTT
This sequence comes from Maratus speculifer, assembly GCA_964019185.1. Classification (NCBI taxonomy): domain Eukaryota; kingdom Metazoa; phylum Arthropoda; class Arachnida; order Araneae; family Salticidae; genus Maratus; species Maratus speculifer. The sequence goes on along the minus strand of OZ025302.1, from coordinate 75,061,958 downwards.
ACAACGCGCACCCGCTAATGTGATAAAAATTTGTGCGCCTGGCGAAAGGTTAAGGATGTTTCTTTTTTACATATTTTTAAAAATATCTCTGAATAAGCTGCGCTGAATTTTGTATGAAGTGTTGAAATTTTACCTCCACTTTGGCAGTTTTGAAAACATAAATTATTAATTTAAGCAAAGATTTTGCAAATATTGTGCGAGTTTAAAAAAGGAGAATATCCTTTAAGACGAGATCATTGAAAAATGAAGTTAAGGGTGTATTCGAAAAAACGCTTTTCCATCTTCAACAGCTCGAAAATTTCCGATACAATTTCAGACACATTTTTAAAAGTAGAAACATTAAACTTGCTGAGGGGATTCTTGTAGGGACAGATGAGGTGCCGTGTTATGTCTTTTTACGCTCAATTCATTAGAATTTGAGTTATAAACAATTACCTTATCAGTATGACCGTTTTTTTCGTTCCCAAATCTCCCGCTTGGGAAAAATCGATTCGAAATGCCGTTTTTGATTGCTTTTTTGCAATGTTTTCTGCATTTATCAAAGAATTGACAATCACGGCACCTTGTGTACTTTCCAAATAAGAGATTTTGAAAGTTTGGTGTATTTGAGAGCAAAAATGAATTCAAAAATAAATCGGAAAACAAGCAGTTTGAATCGAAAAGTACCCTTAAAAGTGTTAATTTCCCAAAGGTATATTTTGAATATAAAAGTGCATCAAACGCCACTGACTAAAAATTACGGACAAAAATTCGGAATCTCAGTGACTAGCACCCTTAACAAAATTTTCCGCTGAAGCTTGTCGTTAAACTTCATTAAAATGCAAATTTATCTCTAAATAAAGAAAAATATGTCTCATAAATTGAATTAGATAATTTTTAAACATGTTTATTCCATCGGTAAATCAATTATAACGATTTAAATTCTACAAGTGGGTGGGAAAATTCCGGGCCAGGATTCGAACCAGAGATGTATTCGCTGAAGCCGCCAATGATTTTCCAACTGAGCCTTCCCGGCGAATGCTGGAGGATTATTTCACTCAAATGACCTCAATGATCACGGAATCTGCTGTGATGCATTGGATAAGCTCAACAGAAAAAATCGAAGGTGAATATATGGAACTACAAAAAACGCTGCATACGACATAACATTAGATTAATTTTAAACACAATTCAATTCGTAAATCAGTAATAACGGTGTGAATTTTCCATGTTGGTGAAAAAAGACCGTGGGCAGGGTCCCGGGTGGAAGAGCACTGGCAGCTTCAGCTAATACATCCCTGTTTCGAATCCTGGCCCGGACTTTTTCCACCCACTTGGAAAATTTAAACCGCCATATAACGAAGTTCATTCTATTTTAACTAGTCTAAAATATTCAAATTTAGAGGTTCTTTTTATAATTTTAAGATATATGAATGAATTTATTTCAGCGGATTGTATGAAAATGAAATGTATTTGTTGTTTAATAATTTATTTAAATGGGTTCGGGACACGAAAATCTTCAAATTTTGTAGCCAGCAATTTTTTTATTTTCATTGATATACTTACAATCGCTTTATCTATGAAAATATCAAATTTGAATCTTCCTGCATGCATTTTGTATACAAATAATATGTATATGTATATACAGGGTGTCCCAAAAATGACTGATGGATTTTAAAATTCAATAACTTGCAAACGGTGACAGCTATTTAAAAATTTTTTGCAGGAGGGTTATTTATAATTTCAGGAGTTTATTTACCGTAATTTTTTATTTTAGTTCGAATTTCAAACAATAGGTGGCGCTGACGGCAATTGAAGGACATGTCGACGCTTCACTCAGCACTGATCACCTGACCTTCAATCGCCGTCAGCGCCACCTATTGTTTGAGATGCGAACTAAAATAAAAAATCACGGTAAAAAAACTCCTGACATTATACATAACCTTCCTGGAAAATTTTTTAAATAGCTGTCACCGTTTGCAAGTTATTGATTTTCAAAATCCATCAGTCATTTTTGGGACACCGGTATATAGTAACGTACTTGTTTATCACTACACCTCACTATATTATAATTGCAAATTTATAAGAAAATCTTTCATTTTTAATGAAAACCTGCAAATATCGCTTCATTATCCGCCGTCTTCATACTACTTTGTATAAAGTATGAGCCTTCATTAATGCTAATTAATGATATCGGGATGTAATATTTTTTTTTAACAAAGCAAGAAAACAAGATATTTAACAAAGAGTTGTAGAGACGCTGACATGATGGTTATATAATCAAGATGTGGTACTCGAGTTATCTGCATTAATAATTAAACAGTATTAATTACTAATATTACGTTATGTTTTTTTTTTACGCAAAAGCATTTGTTCTAAATAAAATTTTAAATTATTCCATGCTTGAATATAACGTTTTTTTTTATTTCTGTGTATTTTATGCAAACATGTGATTTTTTTTCTTTTTTACAGTAAATATTTTTTACGAATAACTTATTGAAGCAGAAAAGGAATAATCTAAAATTTCATTCATTTGTGTGTTCATACTTACACTTATAATAATAATAATAATAATAATATAAAAGTATTTTGTAATTTAACAAATTATAACGAATTTTTGTAAAAGGATATTTTCAAGGAATCAAATTTTAAAGACTTATAAATAAATTTTACATTTAAATTAATAAAAATAATAAGCATAATTTTTAGGATGATTATAACGAGTCATATATTACACACGCCGTGCATTAAATATTAAGATTCCTAGACCAATAAAAAAAACAGTAGATTGAAGATTTTTAAATATTTTTTTTCTTGTATAAATAGCTCAAAAAACAATTCTTTACCTTAATCAAAGCATTTTTGCAATTGGGACGGTATGTCTTTGACTAACGGTTCAGAAATTAACCATTGGCCACCGTTGAGAGTGGACACACTGTATGTAAACATACTAATAAAATTCATTTACTTATAATACATAAGTATAAAATATTGAAGTAAAAGTAATGTGAACTGCCGTGGCATCCCAGTCGTGTTTTCCTGATAATCAAAAATGATTAACAGTCATTTTAACATGCGGATTTCGTGCTACTCAGAATTCGTCACTAGAAAGTTAAACAAGTTGGAAATTGCACGTGAAGCGTAACAAATGAGGTGCATTCGTACGATAACGAAGTTCTAAAAATATCACTCTCCTCAGAAGTCTTAATCTTGTGTTGCCTACTTGTCATTCCATGGGATTTGGTGAGATCTAATTTATTATTATGTGTTTTGTTTTACCGACATTTAAATTGTCCATATTTAATTATCCTTCATCATCTTCAAGTTCACGGCCGCATCTTACACTTCACAGTCCAAGTTAAAATTTTAACGGTTCAGAATGTCAATCTCACATATGTCAATACATATGTCAATCTCATTAAATTGAAAATATTTAATTACAATTAAAATGTACCCTAAATGTTCTCTTTATACCATTATGTAATGGAATACTTTTGTGTGGCCTTGTAAATCAATAAGAAATGTTCTTTGCACCACAGATTATACAAAATGCCTACATAATGATATTATAATATGTACTTTATAGATGCATATCAATTTTATTATGTTGGAATGAGTGTAAATTGACCATTAAAATGCATTTGAAACATTTTTTCACATTGACCGTGATGTAACGGAATACTTTTGATTGTTCAAGTAATTGAACTATGCATCCGACTTTGATAAAATTTGAAATAACTCGACAAATTTATGAAATAATTAAGTATTTTAAATTTCAAACGATTAAAATGCATTTGAATTTTTTTCATTGACCTTAATGTAATGTAAAACTTTTGATTGTCCCTGTAATTGTCCTATGCATCCGATTTTCAAAAAAATTGAAATGACTCGACAAAATTATGTAATAATTATATATTTAAAATTTAAAATAATTCAATTGGGTAGTTTTTGAGCTGTTATATGCGGACAGACGGACAGACGGAAGGACTGAACGACAATTATAGGTGCTAAGTATTTACATAATTACAAACGCACCTTAAAATCGACATTTAAAAAAAAAAACATGCATTAATTCCCATTTGGCATGAAAAATATATCTATATATTTATACGAATAAATATCAGTCCCATTTTACATTATATTTCGTTTAGGAGTCGTGTGTTTATATTTCATAATCACTATATTCATTTATCACTACATTTATCACTATATAAAAATCGAACTACGTTACGGGTTATAACGTTAGCCATGCTGCCCGTACCGTAGTTTGACTTTTTCTATTTTGTTACGAAGTTTACATATTTATGAGTTAATATTTGGATGGTTTATTTTGATAGTGTACATAATATCGTTTTCAGTTATAAAGTTATGATGTGTGGTTAGAGTTGATAAGAGATAGACAGATATATATATATATATATATGTGTGTGTGTATATATATATATATATATGTGTGTGTGTGTGTATATATTACAGAAACTACCATCCAGAAAAAAATCGTTCCAAACAGAAGTAATATTACAAATCAATCAATTTTCTGCAGCAATTAGTATTTGTCGTCTTTCTTTAATCAAAACCTGGATCAGACGTCACCTGAATATTGGCTAAGTTCGCGAAAATGCTTGAAGGTTTTAAATATATGTTGCTAATTTTTTTAAGTGATTTTAATTAAATTATTAAACAATCAGAGTATTTATTACTCAAATTCTAATTATTTCTTATAAAAAAATATTATTAAAGAAAAAAATTAACAACAAAAGTAGTAGCAATATTAAGTATCTTTCAGAATTTATCTAATTAACATTAACAAATAAGCTTATTAATCTCTTTTTTAAAGATTTTTCATAAATCAGCGTCGCATAATCTTCTAATTATTATTTATCGCTATGGCGATGATGATGATAAAGGCAATTTAAACTCCTTAATTATTCATTCAATGTTTAGTGCAGTTAATAATTGTCTGTTTCTATCAGCTGCCCATAATGATCTTATTACCTTAACTGCCTTTTTTTTTACACAAAAATTACCGTTTAAAACCTATTTATCGTGGGAATGTACCTGAAGCTATTATCATATAATTGCAAGTTAATAACGTATACCGTTATGTTTCAAAACAAAAAATAGATCAATAATCCAGTGTTTTTCTCGAAGACCGAACGAATTTTCTTTTTGCAGTTTCGGTAGTACTGATATACAAGATGTTTAATACAGTTTCGAAGTTTAAATGTCATTCCATTTTTACTATCCTAATGATATATTATTGCATAATAATTGTTTAAACAGTTTAGTGGGAACATAAATTGCAACCAAACCCGAATGTTAATGTTCAATTAAAATAATGTTACCGCTATTTAACAGCGGAGCTTATTTAATTTTCTTATGTTTTCAGTTTAAGGATGTCTAAAAAAAAAAAGATATTAAGAAGAACTAATAAATGTGTTCATTTCCGTTTATTTTCTATTTGTTAAGACAAAGAATTATGTGCATAACACTTTATTAAGTGTGAATGCATTAAGAGTCACTTTAAAAATTGCATTTCTTTCTTTTTCCAGTTTCCAGCAAAGTTTAAATGTGTTTATGCATTTGGATTGTTTGGCCATCTGTCCATGCTTTAAATCCCGTAAATATACTCGCATTTTCATGACACGGATGAATGTTTAAAGATAGAAAACCAACGATTATAAATACACAAATAATGTATGAAAAGATAAAAAACAGCTGTTTCGAATCTACTGTCAAGATTCATCATCAGTGCAAAACTCAGCGAGCTAGAAAAAGCAAAACTGAGCCAACAGCTCAGTGAGCCTCGGTCTTTTTCTGGCTCGCTGAGTATTGCACTGATGAAGAATCTCGGTATTAGATTCGAAACATTTTTCATTTACTATTTTAACACTGATGAATGTTATTTAGGGTCAACAAAGCATGTTTGACTACGCATATGAATCATGTAGGATTAATAATTAATTAACAGAGTACGCAAAGGAATTCCATTCCATTATAGTACATGAGTAAAATCGTTTGCAGAGTATTGATGCTACTTCATATCTACTGAAAATGAATTAAATCACTGATAGGAGTGATATCATACAACACCTTTAGAACAATTTTATCGTAAATGGTCCGCAAATGAAGAATGTGAATCATATTCGTATATATGTATTGATTATACGACGGCATCTTCTCTCTATTCACTTCATGGAAATAGTAATAAAAAGGGGCTGACATATCTTTTAAATAGTGAGGCTTCAACTGTAACCGCTTTTTAAGAAGTTTATTACCACCGGGAAACTTACTATACCGGGCATACATACTGGATGATATTTTAAATTCATATAAGGGAAACGTTTTAAAAATTATCTTTAAGAACATTATTGCATTCTGCAATTTTTACTTAGTATTTAAACTTTAATTTCAATCGAAAAACACTTATTTATACTGAAGTCAATAGATGGCATCAAAGCAGTCAGCCCATAGAGCCTAGTGGACGAAAAAACTGTTGGTTTGAGAGTCAGTCATTTTTGTTTTTGAAATGTTGTAAACTTACTGTTTATAAATGTAAACAAAAGTAGGAAATGTATTTCAAAATATATTTAAAGGTGTCAAATAAAGGTTTAAAATATATTTAAATTATATATTTAAATATATTTTAAAATATATTAATTAATAAAAGGTGTCATTTGACAGTGGTAGAAATAATGTTAAAAGAAATTCCAACAAACCCGTTTGTTATTTTTAACAGTCGTACAAACGGACTGCTGTCACGTTTTAGAAACAAAATAATTAAAAATATAATATTATTAACATTCATTAAGACTAGATGAAAAGATGTCTTTATAGTTTCAGATATGTAAATTTTCTAAATTGTAAACGCCAAACAGTCTTTTAACTTTAATTACAATTTTTTTAAGTTAAGAAATTAGAAAATTTATCAAAATGAAGATAAGTAATTGGTTTGTAACTTTTGAAATCTGTTTACAACCAGTAAATCTTCAGTAGAATTCTCTAACACATTAGATTAGATTAATACATAAAAAAGAAATAAAATATCTTGTTCATTATGGATTTGTACTTTGGAAAATCCAACGATACATTTTTAGTGAAAGAGATGTACATTTATACCATGAAATGTTACAAATAAACTTAAAAATATAAATAACAAGATTACTGTACAAACTTGTTGCAAAATTTTTAAACTACACAAACAATAAATTTAAGAAAATCTTGTCTGAGATGTTTATCAGGAAAACGTTGTTATACTGCTTCCGAACAAAATATAACCGTCTTGAAATTTAAAAGTTCATTATATTACCAGTTAATTATTTCTTTAACGAATCTTAAACATGAAACACGTGTATTGCCAACATTTATCTAACAAAAGTCAAAATAAACAATTAAATGGTTTAACGGAGGAGAATCACGTGGCCTGATCTCACTTTGAAAAGTAAAAGCTGAAAAAAATTAGTTGTAAAATTATTTTAACACATGCAATGAAAGTATAAGCACATTGAATATTTTTAGTCAAATTGTAACTGTTGCCACTGTGCCAAATGTCACCTTTTAAAAGATTTTGATTTATGTTTTCCATAAGCAATTTTTAAATTAAACTGATTACAAATCATTTTAATACATTCAGAACTTTATTATGCTCAATACTTAAAACAGCATGAGGAAAGTAAACTTTAATCAAACTTTTAAGAAAGATATCATTTGACAGCGGTAAAAATAGTGTTAACAGAAAGTCAAACAGCATGTTTTTCATTATGGATTTTTATTTTTCAAAATGCAACGATTTAGTTATAAGCAAATTTTAACATTACTTCCATTGTGTCAAATATCACCTTTCAAAACATCGAAATCTTTCACGATTTCGATTTATGCCTATCCATGTGTAGTTTTTAAATTAAAATGATTACAAATCATTTTTTAAATTTTACCAGAACTGAACCAGAACTTAATACTTTACCTAAACCAAACAAGAACTTTATTATCCCCATTAATTAAAACGCTACGGGAAAAGTAAACTTTAATCAAAACTTTACAAAAAGGTATATTTTGATAGCAATAGAAAAAGTGCTAAAAGTAAGTCAAACAATATATTTTCACTGTGATTTTTATTTTCAAAAATGCGACCATATATATTTAGCCAAATTATAATATTACTTCTAATGTGTCATATGTCACCTTTTAAAAGATTTCGACTTATGTCTTCTCATAAGTAATTTTAAAATTTAAACGGTTACAAATCATTTTAAATATGCCCAGATTTTTTTTATGTTCGTTAGTTCAAAAACTACGAGAAAAGTAAACATTAATCAAAACTTTAAAAAGATATCATTTGACAGCTGTAGTGTTAACAGAAGGTCGAACAAAGCCATTTGTTATTCTTATCAATCGATGCCTGTGGTTTATTTGTCTTTTAAAATAAAATTTACGTGATACATGGTATTTTAGGATTGCATTTAACGCGTAAAGTTTCTTCAAAATAATATGACATCTGTTCCTTTCCATGATAACTTACGTTAAATTTAGAAAAATTTACTGCAGTGATTTTAGTAATATAACACTAAAAAATATTCAAATGTAAAGTTAACATGATTTGCCTATGAAACCTACCTAATTGTAAATTTGGATGAAAAGTTCCTAAAAGATGATGATGGAAATTACACTTTATATCATAACTTGCATTCCTTTTCTAGGAATGTCAGTTACCATAATGAATATGACAAGAAAATTTTAAGATATAACACTAAAATTGGGTAAATTTCATCTAAATTGGACCTTGAATAAGTTTAATTAGCAAAACATGTCAACTTTCTATTTTGAATAATTTTTCGTGTGTGTTATAATACTAAAATTGCTGAAAATAGCCAAAAATGACGTAAGTTACCATGGAATGACCCTGTTTCAAAATTGTGAATTTCGGCAAAGAAAACTAGGTACCAGGATTAAACACACTGAAGACATATGGTGTACATGACGTAATAAGAATAGCTTTTTAAGTAAAAACTTAAGATTTATTACTTCGGAATTTTAGATTTAGTATATTTCCTTAAAAAGTATTCATTAACTACACTAAAAAACCTTTTTTTAAACTTTTACCTTACTTTTTTTTTTACTTTTACTTTAAACATACCAATACATTTCAGTGTGTACCGCAGAACATTTCCATATTCTTAACAATCTTCGTGGCGCAGCTCTGTCTATTTGAATTTCTACGATGCATGTTACTTTACGTCTATATGGATATAAATTGTTTTGTATGGAAGAGTCTTCAATAGAAATACTTGTTATAGCTTTTATTTTTTAATATTTACAACCTTCATTTTAAAAAAAAGTTCAGAGGCTGTGATATTTATTTATTTATTTATTTATTTATTAATATTATTTTTTAGTAAATCTCTATTTGTATAAAAATGTTTCAGTTATAATTAAGGGCCGTTAATTAATATTTTGTGTATTGAGGACTTTCAAAAATGTTTACAGTGAATTCTTCTAAGACGGAATTACCTTGGAAAGAAACAAAATTTGCTGTAGATGAGTTGTCTTGTTAAGTGTAAGTGTAGTCTTTTCAGTTTCTATTATATAGAGTTTCCTTGGATCAACACATTTTTATCTCACATGTTTCAGACAGGATTCAGTCATAAGCAAGTACTTACTCACTGGTATTACTTTTTTTTAACTTTTTAATGTGCTATATTTTAAAAATATATATTTTAAAGTTTAATTTTCAATTAATGGCGATTTAAAAAAAGATTATTTTATGTAAATAAATAAATAAAATAAAATGGACTGAGCCAAATTTTACTAATTTTTGAACCAATCCGGTTAGTCAGATTTTAATACGTGCTAAACTGATAACGTAATTCGCCTCATGCAGGCCTAGGAAGGAAGAAAGCTTATCCAGTTCTGCATGAAAAAAAATCATTAAGCCCGAATATATTAGGCTTCACAATATAAACGTTTGTTGAGATTTAATATGGAGAAAATCTGGGATGGGGTTTAAATAAATAGACAACTTGGGGAAATAGTGACTGATATTCATTTAAACAAATGATTTGATATTTAATTTAAGTAAACGTTCCAATGCACTTCCGATTATGTATGTAAAAAAATGTCTTAAAAATAATTTCTGATTAATATTTAGATACAGATATTTTCATAAACATGCGTAATGTTATTGCCTATTAAAACCACACTTTGTAGCATAATTCATAAAGTAATAAATTTTAAAAGACCTCCTTTCAAAAATATACATGAATATGAGAAAATCACTTCTCATAAAAAAAAAAAATACATAAGCATTTGAAACAGCATAGGACATATTGTTTTAAGATTAAAAGTGCATTACTTATGATATAAACGACCAAATTCAACAGAATAATAACAACATAAATCCGACGATATTTACAAATTCTAAACAAATAAATTATTTAACGAAACGAAATAATGATAACTTAAAAAATTAAGCGATATTTTCTCAATGCTTAAAAATGTGTTAAAATTAATTATTCATAATTATGTTTGTTTTACTGCATTATAGAAATCCAAGCTTGAAAAGTTTCCAGGTTCGTGAAGCCATAACACAAACAAAAGAATGTAGAAAGTACACACGGTAAAATATTCAAAATATCAGGATTTATTCACAATTTGTGTATTATTTAATCTTTATTTGCAGAGCATAATTTTGAAACTATTTTATTGATTTTTATTTAATAGAACATTTGGAGAATTTGCAATTTTAAAAATAAAATATCTGAAAACTTTACGAGTTCTATTGTAGTAAACAAAATAAATTAGTTACCTTCACGAGGGGATAATTTAGATTTTCGTCTAAAATATTTATTTACAGGATATTCTCATTTCAAACTCTGAATGGAAATTGATTTAGCAAAAGTGAAGCTGTTGTTTACTTATTTAAAATTGTTGTTCTAATTTTTCCCCACAGTCAACAATACAATTTTGTATGCTTTATTCGATAAGATATTTGATTTAATATTGTTGTACTTTTTATATTGCTCAGAGAAAATTAATTATAAAAACGAAATAAAATTGAATATATATATAAATATATATATATTTATTTAATTAATATTTTTGTGACCAATACAGTTACAACATTTAAAAGTAGACACAGAATAATTAATCCTTTTAATACTAATCCTTTAAAACTAATTATAGAATTCCATATATATATATATATATATATATATTACAAATTTTAAATTTTTTTTCGCCAAAACTAACCTTTATACTATCTTAATTTTCTTATAATAATATTCCGTACTTACTTCAAATTATTAAATTAAAATCTTGTTTCTAGATCTAATCTGTCAATCTTTATGCAGACGATATAAATTCTTAATTTGCCTTAAAAAACATTATTCCAGTATGCGTAAACTTAAAAAGATGGCTGTAAATTAAAAATATTCTTAAATAAACTTTATTTCTTAATATTCCAAATAAAACTAATTTCTTCTATGTTTTAATCAACCCTTTTAAGAAAGTTTTATTAAATTTATTCCAAAACCATACCTTTCAAAAAATATCATTATTTTATTTTATCTATTTATTTATTTTTCTTCCGTCAACCTTTGATGTGTGCATATTAATAAATTCATTTCTTTTCTTTTTCTCTTAAAATTAATCATTTATAAAAATCGTCTGCCTAAGAAATTATGAATCGATTATAAATTGGTTAAATAATACATTTTTAAAATAAATTTATCGTCTGTGGAAAATAGTCTCGTAGCTGGACAAGAATTCTGTTTACATAAAAGAATGATGGTTTGAGGTTACCGAATGTTCTAGAATTTTCTTTTTAGTTTTAAAAGGTGGAAGCCTCGAGTTGAGAAGGGAGATTCTTGAGTTCTTTCGTTGATGAGTATGGCTGGTTGAAGTAAATGATAGAATATTTTTTGGGGGATATTTCGGTAAAAGATCGTTTGCAAAAAGGAGCTTTTCCCTCTATAATGACTACAGTTGAATAAATAAACTTACAGCTACCAATGAGTGATTTATTGGAACTTCTACATTTATTTTTTTTCCTCGCTGGCCATGACTTCTGTGCAAAGAACGGGGACCTTGGCGATGATGTTTCTGGCTCCTAACTTTAAAATATCACATATATATATATATATGCATATATTTATGCGTGAGCAAATTTTGAGTTTTCTCATATAGTGTTTTATAAAATTAAAGGAAATTATATTAATGATATTAATGATATTAACTATATTATATACCTATCGATATAATTATTTAACGTTTGCAATACTTTGAACATTATGTTAAAAATAGAGTCAATCACAGAACCCAAAAATACTGAAAAATTGAGAGCCATTCAAAAAATATCTCATTTTGTAATAACAAAATTCATTCTCTGATTATATTGTGACCAATATATCAATTTATATACATTATGACTACATTCAAATTGCAAAGAGATATATACTAAAAACTATACATTACTTAAATCTCAATAATTTTTCAGGATAATTCTTGGGGTTTTCTGAGGAAAGCATTCGTTAAATTTCAAGAGGTTAATTGCATATTTAGCTATACAAAACTGAAGCTATGCACAATTCGACTGCAAGTATCAAGTAACAGATATCTGTTTGCATTGAAAAAGTTTTTCATCTATTGCGAAATATCAATTAATGCCACTTCCAAACATTTGGTTTAGTAATAAGGCTCACTTTCGTTTGGACGTTAATATTATTTAGCAAAATTACCAGACTGTGATAAAAAAAATCTGATTGTATTTTTGAAAGGTCCGTAAAATAGTAAAAAACACTGCCTGAAATGACATCTGTTTGAATGGAACATTAGATGCATATATATTATAAGAAACACAGATATTTTAGAAATGTACGGCTGTATAGCTTCACGAAAATGGAAACATTTAAATTATTGCTATTTTCGAAAAAGCTGATCAACATTTTATGCTAGTGCATACAGATTCCCACCGTTCCCATAGAAGTCACATCATTATCGATGAGAACTTTCGAGAGATAGTTATATTCTGCGTTTCAAAATCCATATGAACGTAAAGTTCAACGGCCACCATATTCACCTGATCTTAATCCTCGCTATTACTTTCTCTGGGGAAATGCGAATGATTAGTACAATCGAAATGTGCTATAGCATCTAGATGAATAAATAACAAAAGAGGAATAACAAAATTTTTCTTGGAGCTATTCTTGAGATAATTATAATTGCCAAGAATAGCCGTTCAATTATTATTGAAATGACAGCTGAACATATCGACTCATTTTTATAATGTTATTAAATATAAAAATTCCTTTTCGCATTAAATATTCGGATATATACTGATAAAAATTGAAGTTATCTACTAAACTTTGTTTATGATTCTTCTTGACGAACTTTGTATGATGGAATTAGTACATTTCAGAGAAGAAATTTCTTTCAGTCAAGAAATTTTTCTAAAGTTAAATACTTCTCTTTTTTGGAGATTAAATCTTAAATGGATCTTTTCTAAAGTTAGTTGAATAAACTTTAAAATCCTAAAATTAATCGCTCTTAAAAATATCATAGCAACCATAATGATCATAATTGGTATCTGTGAGATTCTTTTTTATCGTATTTATCACAGAAAATTCGTAACAGAACACTCAAATGTTTTTTTCTTTTTTTTACAAATTTTGTTTTTAACAATTCACATTACTGTTTAATCATAAAACGCAATCTGTTAGATGACCTTATATATGAATCATATATAATAGTAACCTGTTTATCCGAAAATCGGCTTAGCCAAAAGAGTTAGTTAAGCTTAGTTCCTTTAGGTCATTTTTAAAAGTAAAAAAAATATTGTCAACACTATTTTTACCTCTGCCAAATGACACTTTTCAACATATTTCGATTTATGATTACTACCTTCTTTGTTAATAAAAAAAAAAGAAAAGTAAAAATCGGAATCATTTTTAATACATTAAAGGTAGCTTTAAAAATTAGAAGCAAAATTTGTAAAATCAAAATTTTAAATTCTTTTATTGGACGCTGGTAGAAATAGTGTTAAAACAGCACGTTCTTTATGAAATAAATAAACCGAATCAACTTACAGCCTTTAGAAACGGTATAATTTCATTTTGTTTTCGATATTACACACACATATATATATATATATATATATACATATATATTAACCGGTGCACGTATTTTTCAACCATAACTTATAAAATTTACGTTTGTGTCTTTTTACTGCAGCTCTGTGTTGCTCACGCATCTCTTTTCGCATGTTTAAAAAGCGAACTCCCGTCATGTCACTATTGGCATTCTCTTCCGATTTTAATCAATAAGTTATCGCATTGCTGTTGGAGCTACATAAAGTTTTGGTTTGTCATTCAGGCTGCTTTGAATATGGTACCACAACATTTTTATTACAACAATGTTCTACATTAAGATCATTTGGTATCATTTCGAAAACTAAAATTACAGTTAATAACACTAACTGGATACTAAAACTATATTGTTTTCTCAGCACAAATGTATATATTGAAACAATTTTGAATTTCATTTAGAGTTTTTCCTTAAACAATTAACATTTATTGTTCCGCATTAAGGAACAGTTTTACGTATGGTTTTGTTTACATATGGTTTTATATTCATTCTTTTATATATGCACTGTAAAAAAAAGGGGGTCGATCAACTAAAAAAACTTTAGTGATCCTTCTAATTACTAAAAAATTTTTAGTAATCTTAGTCGGTTACAAAAAAATCTGTAAGAATTACTAGAAAAAAGTTAGCAACGAATAGAGTTAATAGTTTTATGTTTTTAATAGCTCTTACTAAAACTCATTTGGTGTGGCCTTGATAGCATAGTGGTTATAGTAACGGACTCCAGGTTGAAAGGTCCCGGGTTCGAAACCTGCGACCGCCAAATACGCCCCCGTGTCTCGTTAATAAAGGGATTATGAAAATCCTGTCGGAGCAGGTAGGAATGTTTGGTGCTGCCATCTATTGCGGTTTAGCCGAAAATCTGCCGCTTCAGAAGTCTGGATGCAGCTCAAAGGAAGATCCTGCGCTTCGGGCGCACGTAATGGTTATTAAAAATAATTTTGGAGCTATTACTAAAATTTGCTTGGTGGCTCATACTAAAAATTTTTAGGTTATTTATACAAAAAATTCTTTTGTTCAGTTTACAAAAGAAATGCTTGTTTCACTTGCAAAAAAAAGTTTGTAATGGTTACTAAAAAAGTCTGTGGAATACAAATTTACTAAGAAATTTTTAGTAACCTCTTGAATTTTTTTTTACAGTGTGGATTCCCATTTTTTTAAATTATAAATATTATTTTATGGTAATGTGTTTATTAAATATATATATAAATATTTGTTTTTTATTTTTAAAGTATTATTGCAAGTGGTTGATGATATGCTGGAGGATATACTTTGCATGATAGATGCAGATACATAAGAGCGACGGTCGGCAACAAGCGGACGGAGGTCCACATCCAGACCACGGAAGGTCAAATCCTGGACTATTCGAATACCGAAGATAACACAGATTAATCATTTAATTTCTTTATTTTTTTTCCTGTTATTATTACTATTATACTTTTCTTCTTGTGTTTTATTACCGACTGCATCTATAGTATTTTTATTTATGCTATAATATCTTTAAGTTATAAGCTTGTGTTATAATTGCTTTAAAATTTAATTTAAATCTCATAATTAAACAATTACGAGGTTTAAATTAAATTTTGATATTAAACATTTAAGCTTTTTTTACAGGCGAATATAAAATTAATGTTTTAAATAATCGTTTGTAGTGTAATTTCGCAAAAGATGGTACCACATTAATATCTCAAATTTTTCGAGGTGAGAGAGTGAAAAGCGTTATGCAATTTCAATAAGCAAAATAAGATAACCCGAATGATTAAAACATTTATATATATATGTATATTTCATTAAAAGAAACTGTAATAAAAACCGTTTAAAAGATGGTGAATGCAGGTCAAGTGAAGAAAAACAATTGTGTAATTTAGTGATGCAGAACTACATCAATGTTTTATAAGTTACCATCAATAAATATAAAGAAATTCTCAATTGAAAATCGTTTTTATTCTGATAATTTTGAAAAACGTAGATGTTACTCGTACTTTGCATTTTGAAATTCATTTTCATCTAATATACCTAATTTTTCAATTTTTCAATTCCGTTGTAGAGACGTTAAATATTCTTATTTATTCATAATAATGATGTTGAAAAATACAAAAAGTAAAAATAAAAACTGGAATTCCATTGTGTTAGTTCAAATAAAATATATAACATTCTAAAAAGCAATACACTGTAAAAAAAAATGTGTGAAGGTACTAAACATTTTCTAGGAAACTGGGATTCCAATAACTTTTCATGTAATGATAACAGGAAAAATTCATGTAATCGATTGTGAAACTTGAATTTTTGCTGTTACCGTTACAGGAAAAGTTCTTGGAATCCCATTTTCCAAGAAAAAGTTTAATACTTTTGCAGATTTTTTTTTTTTTTTTTTTTTTTTTTTTTTACAGTTTACCTGTTCCATTAATTTGAAAAAAGAACATAAAAAACAGTATTATTAGTATTTTTTAAAACGGTTTAACATAATCTTAAACATATATCAATCAATCATTATATAATATGTACAGCAATTTAAAAAGTACATTTTAAATAAACTTGTATTTAATGGTAGAAAAAGTCATTTATCAAACATTTGACATTTTCTATTTTATCTACTTACCATTTTTCCTTTTTACAAAAGCTTTCTTTGGATTAACAAATTTTATTTCTATTATTTCTTTCTCTTAAGATATTTTTCTGATATTCGATGTGTCGTTCAAATAAAGCTATCAATGAAAATAAAAAGGCATGAATACTTAATCAAAATAGCAGAAAGGGCTTCATTTTCTCTTTATTCCTAAATTTTTATTTTTATTTTTTCCATTTATATTTTTACTACATTTCAGTGAAGTAAAAATGTAAAAGAAAATGAGTACTGCTTTATGATCTTCCTGCAACTGTTTTATTGAATTCTTATTTAAAGAATGGATAAATGTTTTATAACTGCCCTTCGCGTTGTTATGGTTCTTGCTGTAAAAGAATAAAAATAGATCTCAAAGAAATACAAAAAGTAATTTTATATTTTTATTAAGTTTAGTACCACGGTGATAAAAAAGTTCTGAAATATTTGTGAAAGTTATGTTGTTATGCACAAGTTAACTACAAAAGCAACAATGACTAGTCTCCAATGTAAAAACCATTATAGTCCACGACTTTTTTTCACGCTGTAAAAAAAATCTGTAAAAGATACTAAACATTTTCTAGGAAACTGGGATTCCAAGAACTTTTCATGTAACGATAACAGGAAAAATTCATGTAATTGATTCTGAAACTTGAATTTCTGCTGTTACCGTTAAAGGAAAAGTTCTTAGAATCCCAGTTTCCTAGAAAATGTTTAGTACCTTTGCGGATTTTTTTTACAGTGCATCGTTCTGCCAGATTCCGGTTTTGGGGAAGTACCATAGCGGATCTTTGTCATGGAAAAATTCTTGATATGCTTGTTCAACTACATTGAAAAATAAAAAAAATATTGGCGCTTGAAAGTTATTGAATTGATCGAAAGAGCCCATAATCAGATGGACCAAAGTCTGGACCGAAATTTCTGAACTCCTATAGATATACTCCTATATATTACTCCTATAGACAGTACAAATTCTAGTAACTACACTGTAAAAAAATATGTAAAGTTACTAAAAGTTTCCTAGGAAACTGGAATTCCTAGAATTTTTTATGTAACGGCAACAGCAAAAATCTATGTAACAGATATAGATTTGAACTGAAAATCAAAATATCTGTAAGGTTACTAAGAATATTTTAGGAAACTATGATTCCAAGAATTTTTTATATAACTGCAACTCAGGTTACAGATAAACATTTAGTAAGATAACTGTAATTTTAGTAGTCTCGTTTGTAAAATTACCGATTTCTGAAACTTTACAAAAATTAGTTTTGTAGATTTACATTTTTTCTTGTACAGTGTACAGAAAAAATGTTTATTCCTATTCAGATTTTGGCAACTTTACATCTGTAGGATTACAGACTTTCTTTTTTTTTACAGTGTCTTAGATGAAATTTTTCCCGAATATTTTGCTCAAGCTAATAAATTTTGTTTTACCTCTTTTCTGTTTGCAGTTTGAAGCTTATCTATGAAAAGAAAATAATAAAAATTTTCGCGGTTTTTTTTTCTGAGAAGATTCTTGGAATATTTAGAAATGACACAATTGTTATATTTTTTTATTTTAAAATTTAATACATTACTGAAAGATTGAACATATATATTCCTACTTGTACATAATTATTGTTTTTTTGCTTGAATAGAAAATATTTAACTTTAAAGGCGTTCATTCGGTTATAAACTTAATCGATCTTTTTTAAAATTACACTATAACTATTGATAGATTTTTTTTTACTTTTTTTCTATTAATGTTGTTTTACAGTAAATGACATACTGAGTAAAAGTATAGATTGTATGTATTGTTTGGATTATAAATATAGCACTTGAATTATTTCAGGAAAAGTGGTTAGTACATAGTAATATATGCATAGATAATACACAGTAAAAACTAGTACAAATGTACGCATAATAATTCGCTTTAACTTAAGTTGACCACATCGTTCATTACAGTTCCAAGTGAATGTCATATTTCTAAAAAGGGTACTCTTACTTATCAAATGCCTCGATCAATTAAACAAATTTCGCAGATAGCCCTTTTTTATTTATTTATTTATTTATTTTCAAAAAGCATTGTTTTTCTATTTAAAAAAGAGAGGTTTTTCCACACGGTAACGTCATAATTTTAGAGTTACCAACAAGCTAAAAATATTCTCTTAAAGCTGAAATATGTTTCTAAACGATGGTGTGATCTGTATTTAAGATTATCAATTTTAGCTATTTCAAACACACCAGTGAATTCAAGTCAGTTCTCATCTCATAGAGATAACTTTTGTTGTGCTACACAATCTTTTTGAGTATCTCAATAGATCAGAATTACATCTTCAACAAAAATTTCGGAAACCTCATACGGGAAGAAATATATTTTACAAAGCAAAACCCATTAAAATTTTGACAAATCGGTAAAAATGTCTGCGTTTCATCACGGTTTCTTTCGTTCTCGGTGATTTTATCACGAAATTTTCACACGAGCTGGAAAAACACTATATTTATAACCGATACAACTTTCGAAGATTTCAGATGACAAGAATTATATATTTTTAATCATAAAACGACCAAACGTGAAAAAAAAAACGAGAGAATGTCTTCTAACAAACGCTTTTACAAATAAAAATCAATATTTTTGTGTGATTATTTCCTTTAAAATTGCAAAATCAGACAATGGAGTTAAAGATAGTTAACGATTTTAAAAAGGAATCTAAAATAATTGCATCAGTACATCTTCTTTTTACGGAAAAAATCATGCTTTTCATATTTACTTTCAGATTTTATAACAGTTTTTGTAAAAAATCTTGTTTTTTTATTAGACATTATGCAAATTATTTGTTTTATCCTTTACAGCGTGAAATATTTCACAAAATGTATTTTAATCACATTTCATAACCTTTTATCAATTTATACAAGTAGACTTCATATTCATAAAAATTATTTCAGTATGTGTTATTGCATAGGAAATAAACGTGTTAAAATGAAAAATCCGCACTGTCAGAAGTAAAACTCTCATTTTTGATGATTCAGAAATCCTTAAGCCTTATTTTGTCGTTTTTGACGATCATTTCGTATCAAAATCATCACGCGACTATTAACGAAACGTAAACTCTCAAATAGCTGACGAAAATATTTCCTTAATTATAGCCAGACTTAGTAAATTTTAAGGAAACTGTCGCGATAGCTGTTTATAGAAGGACCTGGTATTGCATCACCTCAAATCTTGTGATTTTAGCAAGCAGATATTTGCTTGATTATGTTTGTCTTCTAATAATTTATTTTAAAACAGCACTTTTTAGTTCTTTTCTGAAAATAAGGAAATATAGGCAGTTATTATTTCTGACTCAGTTTTTTTTGTCAAAGTTTTTAGGGATGTGTATTATTATTTTTATTTATTTATTTTAAAGTTGTATTTTGTTACGATTTAATTCGAAAGGAACAAATTTCCTGCCTTCTACAAAACCATTCAAAAGGTAAATTTGATGAATAAAATTTCAAAATTCCAGATTTTTCCTCTAAGAAGCATATTCTTTTTTTAACACAAATTAAAAGTATACATAATTGTTCCCTCTGCTCTCTATAAACAGTAAATTGTTAAAATCTTATCCACCTACTTTAAGTAGCAAAATATCTCCCAATAATCATTTCAATAATTCATTGTTTCTGAGCAACCAATTAAACAGTACATCATTTCATGAGCAAATAAATTTCTGTAAATATTATTTAATCGAGCCATTGTATAATTATTCATTAATCATAAGAAAATCATAATAATAAATTCGTATTATTAATTAAAACTTACAAGATTTATAACAGAATCGATAAAATTTAAATCACGTTATAAAAATTTAAACACACACTATAATCCCCTATGTGCCTTTATAATCAGATCTTCCTGAACAACCTGTGGTGTGAAGCTAGAGCATCGGACTCCCACACTGAATGTTGTGAGTTAGAGCCTCCAATATATCATGTCTTTTTTGCTTCTCTCAATTAATACAGGAGCTTGTAAAAGATTCGATAGATGGCAGCACTTGCCCTTTTTTGACGAATTTTTTCATGAAACTAATATCGTCAATAGTAAGGAAAGTAGTTTCATTAATTTGACGAAATATTTGCTTGGAGCATCTCCCAGGAAGAGGTTTCGTCAAAAACGAAGAACATTTCGGGAAATCTGAGTATTGCTTTCTGAGCGTGCGTAAACGCGGGGGATTCTTTTTATCCCAAGAGCCAGATTTCTCACCTTATAGTTAAAAAAATTCCTTAACCCATTATTCCTCGACCGTCACCTTTAAAGATAGAAATCAAGTCAGAAGCGTCCTCAAAATTTATTCTTAATTTTTTCCTTAGAAAATGTGGTTGGGGTAGATTTTTTTTTCGGCGCATATGCTGATGGATTAGTCAAGTCTAAAATTGCACTTCAAACAAAGCAAATGAGGTGCGGTTCTATTATAACGAAGATTTTGAATTATTCAGACATTGTTGTAATAGTATACAGTACTTCTGATGCAATATAGTGTCTGAAATCTTTTGTGTGTCTCTCTAAATATTATTTGCTTTCTATTATACACGGAGCAAATTGTAGTAAATAAAACATGAAAAAAAAATCAATATAATGAAAACGCGCCACAAAAAATGTTTCATCCTATAATGTTATGTCGTGAAGTATTTCTGCATGTCCATGTAAATAATTAACAAATACTTTTTGCTGCACAGATTGTACAAATTGTATATTTTAGAATATATTTCATAAATGCATATCGATTTTATTATGTTAGAAAGAACGTAACATCATTAAAATGCGCATGAAGCTATTTTTTTCCCATTGGCCGCAATGTAACAAAATAATTTTGATTGTCCCTGTAGTTAAACTATGCATCTGATTTTCCTAAAATTTGAAATGAGTATGCGCAGTTATATATTTTAAATTTCAAATGATTCGGTTAGATAGCTTTTGCTCTGTTGCAGCTTACAGACGGGCTGAACGACGACAAGAAGTGCTACGTATTTACATAATAAAATTAAAGTTCTATTATTTATACTATAATACCAATTTTTTAGTTATTGTTAGTTATTTTATTTAACGTTTATTCATTTATTTATTTATTTAAAACTATGCAAAAATTACATATTTTAAATTTCAAACGAATGGCTTGTATATTTTTGCGTTGATATATACGGACACACAGATATACTAACAGACAAACGATCGGACGGACGGACTGAACGGTGATTATACATGCTACATATTTACATAATTACGAAAGCAAATAAAACTAGTTGGATGTGTCAATCCCAAAACTTTTTTCTATCTGATAAGTACATTTTAATATTAAAAAAATAAAAAATAAAAAAATAACGTGGTGACCCCAAAGTTACCCACTATCGAATTACCCCGAACATTTGACCTAGCCTAATGAGATGCTGGTATCCGAAAAGCCTAAAACGCAAAATTAAATTAATATTCTGAGAAAATGAGCTTAGTAGTGCCTCATGCTGGGTAATTTATACTAAAACCTAATAAGCATCTATTTATGTCAAGACCTAACAGAATCTGAAATTTGATGGAATTTCATCCATTAGTCTTGAGACATAGTTATAACAAAAAATTTGCAAAACGTAGCGCAGCAACACCATATCTTGGACAATTTATGCCAAAACGTAAAAAAGCGTCTAATTATGGTGTAAAAGAATATGAAATTTGATGAAATTCTGTGCATTAGTTCTTGAGATATAGCTAGTTTAAAAAAACCGTGCAAAATATAGCACAGCAGCACCATCAGTTGAAGGATTTATAACAAAAAGGAATCATCGTGTAATTATGTTATATGTCATTTTATATTAAAATCTGAAGTTTGATGAAATTCTGTGCGTTGGTTGTTGAGATATAGCTATCGGAAAAATCGTGCAAAATGCAGCATAGCTGCACCACCTGTTGCAAGGTTAATACCAAAATGTAATCAGCGTCTAATTATGTTATATATTCTAGTGTAACAGAATCTAAAATTTTATGAAGTTCTCTGCATTAGTTCTTGAGATATAGCTATGGCAAAAATCGTGCAAAATGTAGCATAACAGCGCCACCTATAAGGCAGTTCACACTAAAACCTTATCAGCGGCTATGCATCTCAAGGTATCCCGGAATCTGAAGTTTGGTGAAATTCTGTGCATTAGTTCTTGAGATATAGCTATCATGAAAATCATGAAAAACGTGCATAGCAGCGCCACTTGTCGGCCAATTTACACCAAAACTTAATCAGCGTCAATGTATATCAAGGAGTCACAGAATCTGAAGTTTAGTGACATTCTGTGCATTAGTTCCTGAGATATAGCAATCTTGAAAATCTTGAAAAACGTAGTATAGCAGCACCACCTGCAGGCCAATTTTCACCAAAAACCAATAGGCACTATTTCATATCAAGGTGAACTGAATATAAAATTTTATTAAATTTCGAGCATTAGTTCTCGAGATAGAGCGCCCACAAATTTTTTGTCACATACAGACAGACAGACTCACAGACAGACAGACGGACAGACTCACAGACAGACATTTTCTAAAAATAGTTAAAACGTGTTCAGGACCTTCTAAAACGTATAAATCCGTCGAAAACCGGAAGTCGAAAATTTTCATGAATCCAATACTTTCTTCTTGTAAAGATAGAAGAAAGTAAAAATATCGTTTCTGTTTTGTGATGAAAATTGAAAATTTGTTACCATACGGTCTCCAGCCACGAAAAATTAGTAATTCGGCAGAAATTGTAACTTTTATCTAATCACTCAATACATTGTTTAAACTACGAACATTCCACAAAAAATCGAAAATATACCTACAGGCTCTTTGCAGCAGAAAGCTACATGCAATTTTAAATGATGCTGTAATTTCGTTCCAAAATCAATTTGTAAAGAACATTCATTTAATAGAAATATAGTTCGTTAATTGGAAGGATCAAAGATCGATAAATTCTGCTAACTTGTTATCGTAGAGAAAAATCATTAGGAAAACCTTTAATGATTTTTCCAATATATTGATTTTTAAATGAGAAATTAATTCCTCTATCCTGACTTTAGAGCTTATAAGTTTTGTACCGGTAATGAAAATAATTTTCTTAAACGTTTTTTCAGTGTTTGTCTATTATTTTAAATTATAATAATTATTCTCTGCATACCGGGTGATCCAAAAGTCAAGACGAACTTTGAAAATAAATATTAGATAACGAATCAGGATGCAAAAATACGTTTCGCACCAAACGGATGGATACGAAATCGGGTTTTGTGTGGCAACGAAAAAATAGTTTTTTTGGCTACTAACAACCCGTAAGGTATGGTGACGTCACATCGACGTCGTTGTAAAGTCACATTGTGACTTTGTGACCATCGATTGTCGATGTGACGTCAGGTGACGTCGATGTGAAGTCACAGTGACTAAAATGTGAAGTCGTTATGGCCATTTTAAAGCTCTTTTGTGACGTTACACAAATTGGTCACAATGTGACAAATTTGTGAAAAATGTGTCATTTGTGACTAATTTGACATTAGCATTGTGACGAAACTGTGACAAAAGCAACGATATTTAAATTGCCAGAAACATGTTTTTTAAAGTAAATAACATGTTTAGAAGACTTTTTTTTTATAATTTTCTAAAGATTTATTAAAAAGTCACATCTCAGTCACAATGTGACGTCACTGAGTGGTGGCATTTTGGTCACAGATGTGAAGTGACTCACTGTGACGTCACTGTGACCATGCATGCTATGAGGGAAATGGTGCTATACATATTTTATTGCTCCAAAAGATGATTTACAAGTAAAAAATTATTTACAACTTACAATTTAGCTTAATTACAGTTAATTAGTACAACATTAAATATCCAATGTTCTGTTCATCATTCAGAAATGCAGCTGTGAGACGAGGCACCACACCTTTCACATGACATCATTCAGTGCTGCTAGTGATGTCATTGGTAGCCAACAGAACTATTTTTTTTTCGTTGTCACACAAAACCCGGTTTATTTTTTATCCGTTCGGTATAAACCGTATATTTTTATGTTGATTCTTTTTCGAATTATTCATTTTTAAAATTCGTCGTGACTTTTGGATCATCCAGAATATAAAAAAAAAATCGAATACAATAACCCCTTTACACTCACGTGTTTTAGATTTTTTGAAACCTCCGCTAATGTCAAAATTACGAATGTTGAAACTGTCTTTTGTGCGTTAAAGGGAGTTAGATTTAAGATTTTGTTTTAATGACAAAAGCTATTGAAGCATAAAAAATATTCATTAAGGATTGAAAATACTTTATATAAATTTGAATAATTGTAAATATATTATACGTAGATTAATTGCTAATTTATGGCTGAAAATATTTATTGATATACGATTGTTTTGTTGAACAGGTCATTTGTTTATGAGTTTTCGTGTTAGGAAAAGTTATGGTCTCGAATTCTCTTTTTAGACACCTCGGTAGTGTTGCCATTGATTTCTCACAAAATAATATTCAAATTTCTCACACAATTTTTCCAGGAAAAAATTTCAATTGCAGTAAAAATTTTTAATTTTAAAAAAATTAGGATTTTTTAAAATTTAGGATTTAGGATTTTTAGTTTTTAGGATTTTTTAGGATTTTTCAAGTGACATTCGGATTTCTCGGAGTCAATGTTCTCTATTTTGACACAATTCAAGGGCCTTGTTTATACCTAAATTACCATCAAAATTTGATATATTAAAACTATTAGAAATATTTAAATATCTGTAGTAGCATTCACACATTTCAGTTCACGTTTTCTTTCACAGACACACACACAAAAAAGAAATCTTTGCAATCCGATTATAATTTTATGATTACTTCAGTAAATTTTTATAAATGTGGAAATTTTTTATAATTTTTTTCAAATTTGTATTTAAATTCTTTTTCTTTTTAAGTATTTTATTAATTTTATGTAAAAATATATAAATTCTTCCTGAACAAATTATAGATTTTGTTTTAAATATATTTTTTATTAAATGACAGATATATTGATCGCAAAGCTTGTTATTCGCAATACGACATTTCCTTATCTCTTGTTGAATTAGCCGTTATCTTGAAATATATAAATTATATTTTCTACCGGATTGAAATTCTCATTTTAAATTAAAATGATTTTTTTTAAAGTAATTGCAAAATATTAAATTCGTATTAATATCAACAGGGTTCTATTGCTAATGGATGTCCATTATATATGTTTTGGAATAGTTCCATTACACTCAACTCAATCATTTATTTACTTGCATAAACTAAGCAAATACACTTAAAAAATTATATTACATGTATTTGATAGAACTAATTCAAAATTAATGTTATATTATTGAATGAAAAATAAAATATTTTGAATTGATGTATTTATAATTGATCTGTTTAATTACACTAAGTATAGAAATAATTTATTTTATATTGTATGTATGTATTAGAAAATTGATAACCTTAGTTCAATAAGTTTGGTATAATATTGTTTTAATAAATAAATATTGTTTTAACATATAGGTCCTTTAATACATTTTAAAATAAAAAGTAAATCACAAGTTTTTGCTGTTACCGTTACGAAAAATGTTTTGGAAATCCCAATTTCCTAGAAAACGTTTAATAAATTTACAGTATAACATTTTGAAATTCCAGTTATGAGTTGTCGTTTTATGAGGAATTCTAATTTTCTATTTATATACTGTAAAAAAAGAAAAAAAAACTGTAACATTACTAGAATGTTTCTAGGAAATTAGG
Source organism: Maratus speculifer (assembly GCA_964019185.1). Lineage (NCBI taxonomy): Eukaryota > Metazoa > Arthropoda > Arachnida > Araneae > Salticidae > Maratus > Maratus speculifer. The sequence goes on along the minus strand of OZ025302.1, from coordinate 75,035,514 downwards.
ATTTATGCAACGGTAAAAACAAATATTTATGTAACAGATACACGTTTGCACTGTAAATAAAAAAAATATGTAAGGTTACTTAAGAATTTTGCAGGATACTGGGGGTGCTGAAATCTTTTTATATAATTATAACCAGGAATACCTATAAAATTTTAACGAGATTACCGTAATTTTAGTAGATACTTATTTGTTAAGCTATAGATTTATAAAAAATATATTTTTTAGTTTTTAATTGTTATTTTTTTGTGAAATTTACTAATAAAATATACTGATATCTGTAATTTTACATTTTTAAGATTTACAGATTTTTTTTAGAGGGTATGGAACTTTCTTGACGTGTTTTGCAAGCGATGTAAAAAGCTGTATTTTGAATCAAACACAATCAAACTCTAACAAAACTGCATTTTAAAACTATTCACACTTAACTTTATGTACTATTTCACGAAAGTCATTAAAACCTTCAATATTAATTTGAACTTGAAGTATTTTACCTCATTAATTTTAAATGTGACGATTTTTTCAGAGTACGATGAATAATTTAAAGACAAACAAAGTCATTCATATGCTCAAATAAAATAGAACACGATTTTAACTTTTTTTTTCGTGTATATGTGTCACCCACTTTGTCTTTAAAATACATTCCAACAACAGTAAAATGATGATAAACGTTCAAAATAATGTTTCGTACCTATGAAATTTGTTTATATTTTAGATACAAGATACATTATTCGATACAAAATCAACTAAAAAAAGAAACAAACAGGTTTCTATAAAATTTCATAAACACCATAACAAAATTTCTTGTAAATAGATAACATCAAAAATAACAATTTCATTCAATAATGCTTTAAAATAGGCATTTAATTTATGATACAGAATTGAATATGAATTTGTTGCTGAAAAATTGCCTTATTTTGTAATCCTGCTAACTGAAACACTAAATGTTTTTACTTTTTTTCACTATTATTATAACTAATTCACAGAAGAAAATGAAAGTATTTTATTAAAAATAGGTGCCACTAATGATTTGTAATAATTTTATCAATAATTTAACCCCTTAACGCGCAGTGTTGCCGGGTCGGCAACACCTAAAGTTCCCCCCTCTTTAGAGACACAAAAACTCCGTGAATATTTCAAAAACTACTCTAATGGCTAGTTTAAATCTTTCTTAAGATTTCTAGATGGCAGCACCACAGAGATCAAACTCTACTGTTTTTAAATAATAGGTAAAATGTTTTACTGTAATACGCGCTTCACAGCAATGCTCTTCTCACTTGGCTTATCAATGCTTTACTTATGGGAGGTTACCACTTCGGCAACAGCTGTATAATTAAAATGGTTAGTGCAATCTTTACAAAACAATACCTGTGTACTCCTCTAGGCCTAAATAAATTGCCTAATTTTTTTTTCTTTAAAATCCAACTTTAAAGAGTAGTGCGCCGGAAAGGGTTAAATGTGTATAACAGGTTGAATTGCGCTTTTAGGAACCTAGATTTTGTTATTTATAGTTGGAAAAAAGAAATTCGTTTTTATATAATGACTATGTGAATATTAAATTCAATTTAAATCCTCATAATTCAAGTTTCATTAACTCAAAAGAATCAATGCTTAAAAAAAAAAAAAAAAAGAATGAAAAGATGAAAAAATAAACTTCAAATTTATACACACACACATAAAAGTATATGCATATATATCAATTTCATTTGTATTAATCTTAACTGGAGCAGAAACTATAATTTTTTTCGTTTTGGTATTTTTTTCTAACTTTTAAGAAATGGTTGCCATAGAAATCACATTCCTGTAAAAATTCGTTTTTCTTTATGATGAGATTTTTCATCAACTTTCATAATTAAATCTTAATAACTCAAAAACCTTAAAGATAAATTTTTCATATTTGGTATATGACTTTTACAGTTGTTTTAGTTTAGTTTTGATTCAGTAAATGACAAAAATATTTCCTTTTGAAGATAAGATTTTTTTACATATATTTTTTTAATTGTTATTAAATTAATATATTGAATATTCTTAATTTTTACTCAAATTAATATTTTTTAAAATACTGCATCAAAATTAAAGCTAAAATATTTCTACTTATTTCAGTAAAAATATAAATGAAATTCTACAAATAATATTTCTAGCTATAACGATTTTAAATTAAATTTTTTTAAATAAAATTTATATATAATATTTTTTAAAAAGTGAGAAGTTTAATCGTATGATTTTGTTTACAAATGATATATTTAACCACAAAAAATAATAACTCAATAAAAAAATTTATTTTAAAATGGGCTCCTGATCTCCTTAAAGAAATGTAAATGTTTTTTCAAGTTTAATTAAAAAAACTATGTACACTTGTTTATTTTTTCTCAATATTTTTATTAGTTGTATTAGAATAAACAACCCATAACATAAATCATATTTTTCTGTAATCTAATTGCCATGTTTTAGAAAATACTCCATAGGGATGCTTATAAAGCATTATCAGAATTAATTTGTCGTAGAAAATATAATTATCCTCGGATATAAAGTTAGTTGCTTGATTATATGCTATTTTGGAATGTAGATGTTCGATGTTCATAATTAAGCATAATAAAACTAAAACTTCACAGTAAAACTATGACCACATTTAGAAGCACGGCATGAAGTTGTACTAATAAAAGATGTTTATTTTTGAATGTTTTTAGTGCTTTTAGAAATCATATATATTAAAACGGTAGGCTAATTCTTTAAGATCAACAAAGTTCAGGCATTTGCGCATGCGTGAAGTTGAATTTATTATCCCTTCCAGTTAGAGGATTGCAGAAACAAGTCTGGTTAGCTCAGTGATTTAAGGCACGAATTTGAAGTTCTGTGCTTTCGTAGAGGACTAGGGTTCGATCCCAGCGCCTGGCAAGATAATTTATTTGAATAATGACACATTTTACTACGAGGAAAAGTTATATGATTTGTATTCTTTTGTTATCATTATTATTTTGATGCTATATAATTAAATAAAATTTAACACTGAACAATGTTTTTTTTTAAGTAACAGTTTAAGAAAAATAGTCATGTAAGAATTATAATTGAACTACTTTGTGATACTCATGGTTTAATAATTAAATAATGTATGAAAACGTTATGAAAAATTCAAATAATTTAAATTTATTATAAATAGTTAGCTTTGTAGCATGAAATTTTAAGTTACGGGATTGAAAATGAGAGTGATAAAAATAAAATTAATAAAAACTTTTCAATATATTTTTAAAAATTAGAAAACACTAAACATTGTTATTTTTTTCGAAACACTGAGAGAATTCACCAAAAGAAAAAGCAGCTCAATTAATTTTAGTTATCTATCTGCTAAAAATCAAGCTCTGTTAAAATTCTGCTTAAAATTCTCTTAGATAATGAGTTGAGTAGGTTAGACTGATAAAACCATGAAACGCTTTGAATCTATTGGAATCACATAGATAACATACAAATAAATCAAGTTTTCAAAACATCATTTACACGTAACTAATAAAGAAAATCAGACATTATACTAATTAATCTTTTAGCATGTTTATCGTCAAATGTTGACGGGTACCATCTAGTAATTATTAAAGTAGTAAAAATGCAACTTAGCATTAAAATAAAGTTGGTTGGTTGGTTGATTAAAGTGTACTACACAAAATCCCTAAAGGGACATGTTGCTCCATGAGGGTAAAAAGGAGACAGAAATATGTTTTAAAATGTCTTTAAAACCATGAGATAAAAGCAATGAGGGAAAAAAGCAATCAAATTACTGTAAAAGTAATGTGAAATGTATTTGAGTGAAAGAAAAAAAAATAAATGGAGAAACAAATGAGATGATAAATGGAGTTAAAACCTATCAATGAGATCAAAATACAATGTTTAAAGAAATATTAAGAGTTAAAATTTATATCATCAATAAATAATAAGTATACAACAAAACATAAATTATACAGAACAAAAAAAATCCCCCAATTTACTGTGAAAGGAACGTGACAATAACAAAGTTTTTTTTCTTTTTTTAATGGTTAATAAAACCAAATTAGAGTTTAAAGACAAAAAAATAAATCAGTAAAAACTCTAAAGTTATGATTATCTTTTAAAACAAAGCATAAAATGTTATATCACTGTTTAAAACGTATTTGTAATTCAACAGTTAAAAAAAGGAAGGGACTATCATGCAGGATGAAATTCTTCAAAAGCAGTATTTATTTCATCATCATTATCAGAATCGTGACTGGAAGAGTCCATAGCCTCTTCACATACTTGAGCAACTATTTTGGATCCATTTATATTTGTTATTGCCGAGGTAAGACCTGATTATTTCTCCTTTCTCTTCACAGTTTTCCACTATGAATATACTTGAGTTTTCCTTTTATCTTTTTGCACGCAAGGTTTTCTGTTTCGTTTTTGAATTGGACTAACACACTAGGGTTCATCAATTTGTTTTTATCCAATACTGAATTATCCTCAGTCTCATGTTTGGTTAAATTTGCAGATTTAATTGATGAGATTTGCATTCAGCTATTAACGTATTCTATTTTTACAGCTTCTGATGATGGTGGCAATAGTTCTAATTGTGGCATAAGTCTTGTACTAGTGGTATTGTATAAGTTACGGTTTTTTCTTTGATTTGCTAGATGAGGGTATTTTAGGTGGAATAGCAGATTTAGTTTGGGTGCTTATATGCCTCAGAGAATTTGATTGATGCCTGAATAAGCTAGAATAGAAGACGCCAAGTGACGGGGTTCTAGATTCAAGAAATTTCTAAGCATCAGGGTAAGAGAATTTTTGCGTAAATTTAACGGTAAGAATTTTTTTTAAACGAATAAAATTAGGAGAAGAGTGAGGATAAGCTGTATAATCTCCTTTGCAGTTTGCTCAGCGTTTGGGTTTTTCACACGATTTACTGTCAGGATCGACATCTTCACAACGTGCACAGGTAACAGTACCACGACAGGTAATATTAGTATGGCCATAACACTGGTACTTAAAGAAACGGATAGGGTAAAGAATGTAAGGTCGCACATTACTACCTTGGTAGGCAGCTTTTATTCTAGTAGGTAGATTAGGGGTATTGAAAATCAGAATGATGCATTTTGTGTGAAGCACTTTATCATTCCGACGAATTGTTATACAGAGCACATCTATGACATTTTGATATGTTACATTTCCTAAGAGTTCCTCAGTTCTTGAAAATAAACGTTCGTGTTCGGATGTTACACCACGACTAGTATTTAGACTTTTATGTCTTGAATGGAAAGTTAAAAAGGTTCGATTGTAGTGCAATTGGAAAGAATCTGTGATTGTTTGGGAGATGTGACCTCCACCAGCAGATTCCCAGTTTTCAGTTTTTTAAGCAAATGACCATCCCCGAAAACTTACTGAATTTTTTTGCGAAAAGAAATGGTGAAGTATTTTGTGAAAGAACAAACAAAGTGACTATCATTGCTTTTAATTAAAAAAATAATAAATGCATTTTCTTGCACATTTTGTTGCTCTCCACATGGGGGACAAGTAGAAGGAAGTGAATTTTTCCTTTCACATTAGAAAAAAAAATACATTTCAGACCCTGGCCTCATCACCCATTACCAAGCCCAACAAGGGGATGCACATTCGTGCAACAGTGCTGACGAGGGCCCACAAGATCACAAAATAATCCTACGGCAGTCTACACCCCTAACGAGATGACAAATTGTTGTTTGCTGACTTGATCCTTAAAGCTATTGACATAAATCATTTGACAAGTTGATTTATGCATACGGCATCTGCAGGGTGGTCATAAAAAAACTTTGCTGATATATGGAGCTCTTGCTGCCAGTCCGTCCAACCGATCGAGGTGAAATTTCAGATATAGCTATTCAGAGGTATGAGCTCGAGATTCTGTGCATGGCAAGAAAATGGCACTCACGGTTACGGTTATAGTTACAGAAACTCGAAATTCTCCAATGGCAACATCCATTTTTTTCATCGCAAAATGCTCAGCGCATGCGAAAACCTTAAAAAGCGTTGGAAGGGTACGGTTCTTGCAATAAACGGACGCGTTATGCTCGCTCAAAATCAGCTTTGCGAACGGCCCTAAAAAACACAAACAAGGCGCACGAAGAAAATTTGAGTATGACAGAGACAAAATATCAATCACAGAACATCGTTTGCCAGAGAGTCAGCGTAGAAAACGGATAAAAAGTAGGGTAAAACATTAGTTCTTCAGTCGGAGCTCGCAGATTCCAACAAAATGACTTCGTTCGTGGTAAGATAGTAAAACTATTATCAAATTGAGATGAATACTGCGAAATCCTGGCGCGTTTACCGTCGAAACCATCGCCAAATACTTGGACTATGCATTTCACAAGCTCTTGGTGATTTAGTAATGAAATTCGAAGAAATTGGCTGCACTTGTGATAGTCTGCGATCTGGACGACCAACAGTTCCTGAGGATACTATTATGAAAATGCATTACTTACTGACCAGAGGACGCATGCAAACTATAAAAGGTGCATCTCGTGTATTTAATATACCAAAATGAATGGTCTTAAAGTTATTGCGCTCTGTAATTCGCATGTTTGTTTACCGGTATCAGCGCGCCCAGATGTTGGAAGTGAGAGACCATCAACAACATATAGACTTTTTTAATGAATTTCTTATCCAATATAATTGAGAAAACGATCGACCTCTCCGCATATTATGAACGAAAGAGACATATCTCACCTTAACTGGTAACACCAATGGCTTCCGCGATCCCCCGACCTCACTCCTATGGATTTCAGGTTCTGGGGATATCTAAAATCCAGAGTGTACATGTGCAATCCGCAAACTTTTCCGGATTTGAAAGATTCTATCAAACGTGAGATTGCAAACATCCCTCATGCAATGTAACGTTCGTCTGCTTTGTCGCCACCATGCAATGTGTAATTGCCTGTGATGGCACCCATATGGAAAATGTGTAATCAAAATAAAAGTTTTCTCCGATATGTGTTGCAATCAGAGATTATTGTACTGACTCTGTGTCATATGCAAATTTACTCCTTGCGCCCGAATCGTGTTTTTTATGGGGGGGGGGGGGATTCGCAGAACAGTTTTTTGTGCGTGCATAACGTGTCCGTTTCTTGCTATGCACGTAAGGTTCCAACGCTCTTTAGGGTTTTCGCATACTCTGAGCATTTTGCGATGAAAAAAATGGGTGTTGCCATTGGAGAATTTCGAGTTTCTGTAACTATAACCGTAACCATGAGCGCCATTTTGTTGCCGTTGCCTTCATCCCCAGAACCTGAAATCCATAGGAGTTAGGTCGGAGGATCGCGGAAGCCATTGGTGTTACCAGTTAAGGTGAAATATGTCTCTTTCGTTCATAATATGCGGAGAGGTCGATCGTTTTCTCAATCATATTGGATAAGAAATTTATTAAAAAAGTCTATATGTTGTTGATGGTCTCTCACTTCCAACATCTGGGCGCGCTGGTACTGGTAAACAAACATGCGAATTACAGAGAGCAATAACTTTAAGACCATTCATTTTTGTATATTAACCGAGAGTGCCATTTTGTTGCCGTTCACAGAATCTCGAGCTCATACCTCTGAATAACTATATCTGAAATTTCACTTCGATCGGTTGAACGGACTGGCCGCTTGAGCTCCATATACTGGCAACATTTTTTTATGACCACCCTGTATATTGCACAAACAGTCTACTTGAAGCAGAGGCCAAAGCAGTGTGTTGATTTACCTGAACTACCAGGATCCGCCTTTCCACGGTCACCACGCACGGCAAACACGTGGTTGATTTACAATTATCCATGAGTCTATATACTACATGATATCGTCTCATGAAGAATTGCTCTCATATCTGAAGAGGTAACCAGAACGAGAGTGAAAAAAAAAGGAAAGAAATAGAAGCGAGATAAGATAAAGATCACTCAAGTGCCCGGAAATGCAAAGCCCGCGCATACCTGAAGAACGTATCAGCCTGGGGAAAGCATTATTATAAAATGTTTATATATATATACATGGATGTACCTTTTTGTCTGGATGCAGAGGTAAGCCGGTGTTGCTTCAGAACATTTATTTAAAAAAATCTTTAAAAAGTTTTTTCAAATGTTTTATTTTTATTTAAGGGAACAGCAAGATTCCTCCTATCGGTTTTTTCGCTGCAATACAGAATCTATTATAATAAAAAAGTCATCACTTAGTGAAAGATTTAGTGGTATATGTGCAAGATAATGAGAATTTATCGAACTTTTTATTTGCTATCTATACAGAGAAAAACATAACTCATGATTTCTGAAAGCGTATAGTGTGTTTGATTTTTGACTTCAGGCTATTAGGGGACATTCCTTCCGGGGTGGGGGTATGGGGGAGTAAGAGAAATAGGCTTCTCATATGACAGATCGTTTTAATTCTTATGGTCTGTACATTGTTAAGCACACAACCTTTTGCTCTTAACTTTTTTCATCAGTAGAGAACTTTTCAATGTTTTAATTTGTTCATTTCTACCCCATACAATTTTAGAAAACTTTTGAAAAAAATTGCAACAATCAGCAGACTTTGCCCATATTCACACAGTGAGGATGTGAGCACCCACACACAGTGTAAAAATGAGCTAATGATATAAAATGATACACATTTAAGGCTCTTTTAAAGATGTGGTCTCGTTCAACGCCAGACGGGTCTGTTAGTAATATAAACAATATCCTCAAATTATATTAAATTTTAAAAAGTTTAATAATTTAATATAAAAAATCTTGTATGAAATATTTTTATAAAACGGGTAAGTTTAGTGTGAGATGATCATTCAAAAAACACAACATTACTGAAACTATTGATACGTATAATTTTTTATTAAAGATTCTTTATACTTTATAAAAAAAAAAAAACAAACAAATAAGTGTGTAACATTGAAATACTATAATATTAATTTATTCAGAGCTGTTCAATGTCAAAAGTTTCTGCAACACGCGTTATCACTGATAAAAAATACAGAATTTGTACTGTAAATTTATTAACCTAGCTTCCACTAATGGTTGACAGTAATAGATTGAAGGTGTTTTGTGTTTTTCTTTTTTAAAACTATAAAATGTAAACCATTCTTTAACTTTAGACCTGCATTATATATAAATACAAGAATAATTTTAAAATAAAGTAAATATTGACATTTATTCGACGCGGTGAATTTTTGTAATAAAATTGTCAACTAATTTCAAAATTATTATTTTTTATATGCAGGAAAAAATATATAAAGATTCACTACACCTTTCCGTATTTCTCTGTTACATTATATTGCCACTCTATTACATACAATCTGTGATACGTTGAATTTCTGTAATAAAAATATTAATTAATTTTTATTTAAAATTTTCAGATATAAATTAAAAAACCCATAGTTTAAACATAGTTAAGCATATTAAAAAAAAATTTTTAATACAGATTATTCATTTTGGGAACTAATTACTTGATCAACTTCAGCCTTTATTCAATATTTGTGCTCTTTTATTGTCTTTTATATTCACAACTTAAAGTAAACAATTTTCGAAATATTTTACTTACCTATTATCACAGAGAATATTTTGATAATCTAAAAACAATACTTCCTGATAATGGAGGCTATTGATTAAATACTAAGTATGTACCGAATTTTCAAGTCTCTATCTCAATTTGTTCCTGAAAAAGAGCGTCTACAAATAAACAGACGGCAATTTTTTTCACTAAAAGTTTTTCTTAATCTCCAGTGTCTGAAACACTTAAATCCGTCAATTTTGTTTTTCGATTTTTAAAATGATTACAAGACTTACGCTATACTACGTATGATGAATATGCAAAGTGCTCTGAAATAGATGTATTTTTATGTTCTGTACACTAAAATATTAAATTTCATGAATTTCCAATTTTTTATGCTTTTTTCATATTTAATATGTTCATTATTTAATATGTTTCCTATTTGAAATTTTTAAAAAAATGAAAAGTTATGTCAGCTAATAAATTTCTTCGATACCTTTTGTCTATCGAATAATCCTGAAGACGACAGAAGAAATAGTTTGAAACGTTGACATTCTTTATCATTAATTCTATTTGTTACAAGTTCCTATAAAAGTTCTCATTTAAGTATACCATTAACTATGTTTGTGTGTTTCTAACATATACATCTCATGAAAATAAACAGTTTTACTTATTCACATAATAGATGAATACCTACGTAAGCAAATTAGTCTAACACTGATGGATCCTACATTATTAATTCTATTCGTATACATATTTAATTAAAGATTATTTCGTTTTAGAAACAAAGGAAATAACTAAGATATATCATTCTAGCATGTAGGCTATCAATAAATTCAATTAACGTTATCGTAACCTTTATCTATTTATTCCCAGATGATTATTTTCAAGGTACAAGATCGCGTCTAATTACATCATAATCAATTCATAGCTAATGAAAATGACTAATCGATAAACTAATTACTTAACGAGAGATTTTCAATATTTTTCTTGCTGGTCTAACTGTTAGCCAAGAAAAAATGCGCATAATAAAACCTTCTCTTAAATTAAAAGATATGTAACATTAATAACAACTGTATATATAATGTTAAATATGGGAATGTCCACAATTTCTCTTGTGACAATTCGAGATTATTTTTATAAATAATCCCAGTTATTTTATTTAAAAATATAATTTCTATAAAAATTGATGTAACCAGTTAAAAACCTTGTTGTCTACTCTCATAAAATATACCTAATTTGTTATGTATTTTGCTTATCTACATAATAAATCAACATTTTATTACTCTTGTGATCAGAGTGTCACAAGATTGACAAAATTTTGATTTTCTTTTTTTGAGTTTTTGATAATTTTGTATCGATTTTTAACAGACTTCCTAACAAGATAAAATTGAAAATAAAGGTTCACAGGTTTGTTGTCGATGTTAACATAACATTCAACTGTAATTTAATACATGTGTTTAAAGGCATATTTCAGTTATCTCGCCACAGGTGACCAATTTCTATCTACTTTCCTTTGTAAGTTAGATATCAAAGTTGTGAAGCATAGCTAGATCTTTTATTCGATATATGACAGAAACTTATTACAAGTATTTTATGTCATATACTGTAAAAAAAAAAAAAAAATATATATATATATATATATATATATATATATATATAAGGTTACTAAAAATGTTTTAGTAAATTTGTATTCAACAGAATTTTTTAGTAACCATTACTCACAGTACAAATAGTAACCACTCCAAACTTTTTTTTTGCAAGTGAAACAAATATTTCTTTTATAAACTGATCAAAAGAATTTTTTGTATTACTAACTTAAAACTTTTTACTATGAGCCACAAAGCAAATTTTAATAACAGTTTCAAATTTCTTAGTAACTATTCCAAACGCAACTATAGCAAGTGAAACAAGCATTTATTTTGTAAACTGTATAAATGAATTTTTCGTATAAAAAACTTAAAACTATTTAGCGAGAATCCGCAAATGAGATTTGTTGTTGACGTGTGCCCGAAGAGTGGGTAAGAAGACAGATTTTTGCATTGGAAGATTTTGCGCGATGCCTCAATAGATGGCAGCATCAAACATTGCCACCTGCTCACTTTTGATATGCTACTGAAGGGGAAGGAAAGTCCTGAAATCATTACCCATGGTAACTGCTACAACAGGATTTTCATAATCCCTTTATTTAACCAACACTTACACTGCATGTACTTGGTGCGTCTTTGGTGGTGTCGAGCATCGAGGCCGGGACCTTTCAGCCTGGAGTTCGGTGCTATGACCACTAGGCTATCATGGCCACGCCAAGTGAGTTTTAGTAATAGCTATTAAAAATATAAAATTATTAACTCTATTCGTTACTATCTTTTTTCTAGTAATTCTTACAGATTTTCTTGTAACTGAGTAAGATTACAAATTTTTTTTAGTAACTGCAAGGATCACTGAGAGAAACTAATTTTTTTTTAGTAGATCGACCCTTTTTTTTAAAGTGTAGTCATTCATTATATTTGCTTGCGTTTTGCCATTACGTTTCTTTTTAATTTTCTATTTAATTCAAGAATAATCACCCATAATGCTCAGAACAATTGTATATAAATATGATGTTTTAGCATAAAAATGATATACGTTTTCAATAGGTTTTCTAACTTTATCGAAGTAATAGTATTTTGTATACATTTAATGTTTTTCCTGTCGGAAATTACTTTTTATTTATTTTCTTATAAAAATATCAACATACAATACTTTTGAAATACAGTTTTGAACTACATATTCGAAAATAAATATGTATTAATTTTCTGTTACACATAACCAAAACTTCATGCTCATACTTCCTTTTTATAGTCGCTTTTACTACAAAATAAAGCCGCCAAAACTGCATATTGTTATGTATATAATTTTTGAACGGCTTTTTTATGATGTTACGTTTAACATTTTCCTGTCATAAATATGATTTCCAACTTATTTAATACGAACATAGCCTATTTCTAACTGTTAATAGTTTTTTCCTCGTGAACAAAATATATTTATGGACATAAAATAACGATAAATATATTTGATAACATTATGTTTTAAAAGAAAATAGACTGAAAAGGCAGCATGTATATTTGAATTTTTTCAGAATAATTTAGATTGGTGGTATAAATTTTCATTTCTTACACATTACACTGTTTAAAAAATATTTAAACTATTCCAGATTTTATGAAAAATGGATATAAATACACTAATAATATTTATTATTGTTAGTAGATATAAACATTTGTAAATACGCTAATAGTATTTAATAATGTTAGTAGATATAAACATTTATAGTTACACTTTGAGAGACATGGGATGGTGGACATAGTTCTTAATTACATGCTTGTTATTTGTGTTCACATACACTGTTAAAAATTTTGTGCTACTTTGAACCAAAATTTGGTGCCTAATAGCTGCCACCATAAGATGGTGAAATCTTCTTCCAAGATTTGGAACTTCGGTTAAACCATAGTACTATTTTTTCAAATAATATGGTGCAAACTCGTTCCAAGATTTGGAGCTTCGATTGAACCATCCTATGGTGACAGCTGGTAATAGCTGCGAGCCCCAAATCTTGGTTCAAATTAGCACGAAATTTTTAACAGTGTACAGTAGGGCGGAGCGTAAAAAACTTTTTTTTCGAAATTCTTTTCTCCCTAGCGCGGAAAAGTTGTCTAATGGTGTCAGTAATCTACTCACAAAATTTCAAAACAATCAATAAATATCTTCCGGTTCCACTTTTGGGTTGAAATATGCAATTTTAGCCAAAAAGGTTGTAATTTTTCACATTTCAGTAATATTTTTAATTTTCAATTTTTTCTTCGCCCTAGTGCTAAAGAGTTGAACGAGTACACAAGGAACACAAGTCCAAAATATTTGAGTAATTAAAAAATATCTTCTGGTTACAATTTGAGTTCTAAATATGGGGAATTTGTCTAAAATCATACAAATTTTTACATTTTAGTCATTTTTTTATTTTTCGATTTTCTATTCCCGCTGGCTTGGAAATGCACGAAGAATATGCAAGAAACATAAGTAAAAAAATTAGAATAATAAATAAATATCTTTCATATTTCCTTTTGGGATCTAAATATGTCAAAGTAGCCAAAAAGTATGAAAATTTTCACATTTCAGATATTTTTCTTTCTTATCAATTTTCACTTCTCGCTGGAGCGGAAAGTCATTTGAAACATAGCAGAAGAGGTTATTGGTGACACTTGCCCTACATAATCTCAGCCAGATTAGTCTATAAGTGTCAAGTATTCTTCAATCACTCTTTGCTGATGGATAGGATCGTGACACAGTTGTTCATCAACAAGACTAAAAGATTTAAATAACTCTTAAGTCTTCGATGAAGCAGTAGTGATTGTTATTTCCGTTTTATATCATTTTCTGAAACTTTCTTATTTTTATTCGAGCCTCCTCGTTTATTTACTAAGTTTCCGTGCTGTGGGCCGTCTTTTCGAATGTATCAATTGGGTCTATCGACAATTTTCTTGACGTTCTTTGATCCTTAAAAAACTGTCTTCCAATTCTGGAATTTTTATATCACGTGGGCATTTACATCATTCTAGAGATGTACTCTTGTAAGAAAAAAATTCTAACAGGTGTTTTTTTCCCTTCCAATAAGAAAATTTTCAATTTTGACTTTGTCTGTTCTTGAGCGTCAAACTTCTTTATATTCTTGTATTTATCATTATATGAACCAATCATTTGGATTATTCTTGGCCTAGAAATCGTTGGAACTGAGGAGCATACTAAATTGCTTCAACCATTTCAGCTCATAATCCGCTATCACCCCAAAGGTGGGTCCGATTTTTAATTATATTTAGATTCATTTCTCCCCAACAAAAAAGTACATTATATGTTCATAAGTTGGTAGAACGCCAGTTCTTAATTCAGTAGGATCCCAAAAAATGGGATGAGAAAAATCCCGTGTATACTGCGCCTTAATTGTGATATTGTAATATTCTCTATGCACACTATGAGTTCAACACAATATTAAAAATTAAAATTTTGTAAACGCTTTCAGATGTATTATTTTTCAATAACATACAGAAGCTAAAATTGAATATTTCATTAAGAACCTATCACGAGCGGAGCACTAAACCAACAGTAACACTACAGTAAACGAACAGAAATCTGAACTTATTAGAGGAATTTCCCTCAGATCGCTTTTAATTCGATTGTTGTATGATTTTTGAGTACATTAATGCCATGAATTTGCCAGTTTAAGTAATAAAAATTAAATAAGAAGATATTTAATAATTATTTTAAATTTTTACCCTTATCTTTGTCATATGATTTTCCGAATTTTCCGCGCGAGCGAGAAGAGAAATTTGATAAGAAAAAAAAATCTCTGAAATGTGAAAAGTTACATACTCTTTGGCTATTTTGACATTTTTAGACCCCGAAAAGGAAGACGGGAGATATTTATTTATTATTCTAAAGTATTTATTATTCTTTACTTATGATTCTTGCATATTCTTCGAGCATTTCCATGCCAGCGGCAACAGAAAATTGAAAAATAAAAAAATGACTAAAATGTGAAAATTTGTATTTTTCGACAAATTTCCCATATTTAGAACCCAAAGTGGAACCAGAAGATATTTTTTAATTACTCTAATATTTTGGACTTGTGTTTTTTATCTACTCTTTCAGTTTTTCCACCCTAGGGCGAAGAAAAAATTGAAAATTTAAAATATTACTGAAATGTGAAAATTACAACATTTTTGGCTAAAATTGCATATTTCGACCCAAAAGTGGAACCGGAAGATATTTATTGATTGTTTTAAAATTTTGTGAGTATAATACTGTTACCACTAGACAACTTTTCCGCGCTAGGGAGAAAAGAATTTCGAAAAAAAGTTTTTTACGCTCCGCACTAGTGTACAGGGTGTCCCAGGATTAGTCTTACAAACTTTAAAGGGAGGTAGGGGAATTTACAAGGATTTAGATTAACATAGTATCTTATGACTGGAAACGTTTTCCTGGTGCGGTAGTGACAACACAAAACGCAAGATAGGACACAAATAAGAGGAGAAAACATGTTATTATCCTTAGTACTGCAACATAATCTAAGAAAAATATAACGTTGAAGAGATAATGATTGTCATTAAAATAAGTGTTCAAAATTACCACCAAGAACCGGAATCCATGGAAGAGTATCTCCAGCTCATGAAAGATCGAATGTTCTCGAAAATACCAAGAGAATCCCTGACTTTCGCAGCAGCTGCCATGATGGTGCGTCAAGTTCCTCTGAAATTTTCAGCATTGTCCCATTATTTTTGCAGCACTAAGTACAATAAACATGTTTTCTCCCCCTGTTCGTGATCTTTCTTTATTGTGTCTTGTGTCGTCACTACCTCGCTAGGAAATCGTTTCCGACCGAGGATTTCTCTGCAAATATGAATCCTTGTTATGTCCCCCACCTTCTCTCAAAGTTTGTCCCAATAACCTTGCAGCAGCCTGTATAAAATCATCTCGGTATTCATCATAAAAATAATGTTTTTGTTATCAAAAATAAATAAATAAATAAATAAATAAAATCTTGTTATTTACAAAAATTGTGGTATCTTTTAAAGAGCCTAATTTTGAAAAGGCGATTTTTTAAAGAAATGTACGTTTTTTGTATAGCTGTTAACTGAGTAAAACTTCCCCATTTTAGGGAAGTTTCAGTGGGTTGGCCGATTAAGGTATGTCCCTACTTTCAAGACACTTTTTGAAAAAAATAATATCAAACACATGTGTTGCTAATTAAAACAAGGAATAAAAGTATGAATTTTTATAAATTTTGAATTCAATTTTAATTCAGATTTTAAATTTAGGCAATAATTATTTAAATTTTAGTAAAGAATTGTATTTATGCCAAGCCTTCTCTAACGAAATTTATTCAATATATTTTACTTTTCTTTACAACAATATATTAGCAAACTACATACTTGTATTATGAAGCAAAAGGTTTCCGATGTCTCTTAAAACCCTCTAAGCGGGTTTGCCCGCAATATTCCGTACACTAAGCTCCAGATTTCACTGCAATTTAAACAATATTTAAGATATTATAATTCTATAAATTTAATGAATTTTCAAAGCATTGAAGAATGATTACGACTCTCAAGGATAACATTTATATTCCTAAATAAGATTTTTTCATGTAATATTGAAAGAATAATATTTTATTAGCAATTAAGACAAAATGAGGAGAAAACAACATTACAAATTTACCCATTTGCAAGACGCTTGGAGGGTTAAAATTACTAAGATATACGAAATTTTACATACAAAACATTTTTTTAAATGGTATTATTCAATAAAAATAGTTTGTAAATTAATATAGAAAAGCTTGCAAAGTAAATTTTGCTGCGTAAATTACGAAGAGACGAGCAGGACCTTGTCACAAAATTTTATTTCAATACCTTAAGAACTTTATAAGAAATTATGTTTCTCGTAAACGTACATTGTAAAAAAAATAAAAAATCTGTAATCCTACAAATATAAAGTTGCCGAAATCTGAATGTTTACTAATATTTTATCTGTAAACTATACAAGAAAAACTGTAAATCTACAAAACTAGTTCTTTTAAAGCTACAGAAATCTGTAACTTTAGAAACACATCTATTAAAATTATAGTTACCTTACTAAAATTTTATCTGTAACCTGGGTTTCCACTTTCATGAAAAATTCTTGGAATCCCAGTTTCCTAAAAAAAATTAGTAACCTTACATACTTTTTTTAAGGTGCAAATCTGTATCTCTTACATAAATTTAAGCTCTTGCCGTTACATAAAAAAGTCTAAGAATCCCAGTTTCCTAGAAAACTTTTAGTAACTTTACAGATTTTTTTATAGCGTACACAATAACAATCGCAATTATCCAGAAAATGCTAATTGGAGATTTTAATGTAGCACATATAATTATGCATAACGTTTGCAAATTTAAAATACACGCTATTTCTAGATGTTTATATAGTTTTGTATTTATTATAGATTATATATTTGTGTATTAAAATGCATTTTTTACCTTTTTGTGGTTCTTTAACCGTCACTTCCTCACGGTAAAAAAAAAATTCTGTAAAGTTACTAAATTTTTTCTAAGGAACTGGTTTTTCTAAAACTTTTTATGTAACGGTAACAGCCAAAATTCAAGTAACAGAAACAGTTACGTGAATTTTTGGTGTTACAGTTACGTGAAATGTTCTAGAAATCCCTGTATCCTTGAAAAATTTTAGTAACTTTACATATTTTTTTAAAACAGTTTAGTATTAGAAAGTTCATTTCCGGTTTATATTTTGGACTATAACCTTGCGTCAATCTATCGCTGAACTGAAAAAAGTAAGGAATCCTAAAACCTTAATTTGAAATAATACAAAAAATGAAAAGTTTTGCGAAAACAACGATTTGGGTACAGGTACATACCATGTATCATAAAAAAGTTATAAAATCAGATTTTTTTATTATTACTTATTGGAAATTTATATAATCTTTCTAATATGCTTTTTACGTAAGCATCTGGTAAGGTACTTAAACCACAATACACAATATATAAACCAGATCATCTTCCATTCTGTTAAATGAACACAAATATGAAAATTTTTTCATCCAGAATACAACAATAGAAATCGTCTTTAATGATATTACTTTTTATTATTACTTATATTTAAAATACATATATTTATACAAATACCACAATCTAATATTGCACGTAAGCTGATCATATATTTAAAATCCCAATAAATAATTTAAAAATAATTTTGACTCTTGATTTTTTTTAAATCATTAAATGAATTATGGCACCTCATGGCTAAGAATTATAATTTTGGAAAAAAGTTGACACGAAGTAGGAAAAAAAGATTTATCAATCCTAGACTATGTTCTTGTAAAAATATTATATTATAAAATACGTATTTTATTGTTTTGTTTCATGCAAATTTGTTTTTTTTAACTATGGTACCCTGGGGTAATAACACCACGTTAAGGTTCTACCAATTTTCACGGCTCAGTTTTAGATTGTATTTTTCAAACATATATATGATTTGATACAGCAACTCATTATCTATATAAAAAAAATAATTTAATAGATATTGTAATAATCAACAGATTTGTAATAATCAATAATAATAAACAATAATTTAATGGGACCGCTTAAATAGAATTATTAGAAACATTGCACGGTTTTAACTGTGTTTATTTGAATCAGTATTTAGGATGTAGCTCGGCCACTGTAGGGAATCAACCGGGGTATTAATGCCAAGGATTGGCGTTATTACCCCGTTATAGTTATTGCGCTGTACATTTTAAATTACAAATTATCTCGAGAAGATATCCAAAATCTTCAACAACATTTTGAAAGTCCATGAAATGTACTACAAATTTATGTAATTAACAAAGTATTTCCGGATAAAAAAAGTAGTCTTCAGATCACAAAACGTATCTCGCAAATTTTAGATCAAGCGTTAATTTTAGCTGCTTGTAAAAACAATAAGACCTAAAAAATGAAAAAAAAAATTAACTTGAAGCTGTTTTTTGCGATTTATATGACTCAAAACCCTTCTGCGCAGAGAACATGGGTGTCATTTACCAGATTATTTCATAATTATGCATAATATTAGCACTTGGCGTTATTACCCCGCCTGGCGTTATTACACCTTACCACCTTATTTAAGAAATGTTTTTTGTTTTCAATCGAGAATAAACCTTGTATTGTTTGCATCCTTCCTTGATCCTTTAGCTTTTCTATCCTTATTCTAATCCGTTAGAGGAAGCCAAATTCCATAATCCCGACCCAAAATGACATGGAAGGATATCAGATGGAAGGTCATTTTCCATCTTTGTGTTTATTTGTATATTTTGTTTTTCTGATGATGACTGAGTGAATTCAATCGAAACATGTCAAATTATTAAGATCTTTAAATGTATTTTATTAGCATTTGACGTCCTTTTTAGCAATTAAATATTTTAATATATATTTTTGAAATGTTTTTAATGGATGTATAAGAAATCTTCTATTTATAACTAATGGATTTTGAAGGTTTGAAGGAATTAGAATGATTAAAGAATTTGAATTTACTGGGATTTTGCGCAATATTTATAACCCCACTCAAATCTTTATTTTGAATTGTTTTCTTGGTATGTTGTAGAATTATAAAAGGTACAAATAAATGTATAGAATGTTCTTACAATATAAATGTAAAAATATTTCCTAACTGAAAAATCTCCATCCCTTTCCCTCAGCGCCAAGAAATCTGAAAAGATACAAAGGAAAAATAAATCATCTTTTTTTTTTTAATATTTTTGTTTTGTGTAACCAATAATGCTTCTGAAATAAAATAAAGCAATGTATCGATAACTCATTCTATACAGTATTACAACTAATTTTTTAATGTATTATTTTATTGGTACTTATATGTACCATCGGTAGATAAAGAGTTGAAAGGAAAATGGATTTAATAAAACACCGAAAAGCATGGGACTATGAAGCCACCAAATGACCGTAGCTATGGTGAGCTTTTTATTATTAAACCATTAACTGACCATTTGTATTGGATAAACTTTTATCTGATACCAGTAAATTTTCTTCATCAGAATCTGAATTTAGCATGTCAAATTGATTTGAATTTCATTTTCCAAATGGTTGTTATATATTGTTAAATTACCATTTTTTCGTGTGGTAGTGGGGGGGGGCTACAATGTCAGATACAAAATGGATTGTTTGATGATATTATGGCTAACAGAACGTCGCAACATCTGAAAAAATTTAAAAAGATTATAAATCCTTACATGAAATTCTAGATGTGTATCTTCTTTCAAATCAACAGGATAAATATTCTTTAAAGCAAAATGATATGAATTATATTTTTATATAAAACTTAAATATGAGGTTTCGATTGTTAAACTAAGAACTATTTTTTCTGGCACGAAATGCTAGATTCTATTTTCTGTGTTTATTTTCGGTATAAATGAATGAAAATGCAACTAACTAGCAGAAGCGGATTCTTTTTTTTTTCACCGATTTTCTACTTCTCAATTTTTATGTAAATTGATCTATTTATTTTAGAGGCAGTGTGATTTTTTTAATAGTTAATTTTGAATCTAAATAGTTAATTGTAAAATATTTCACTGCTCATGCTCGAGTAATAGAACATTAATATTTTTTTCATTTAGTATTTAACCATTCCCCTGATTTTTTCGTAGTTCATACGGGCACCTTTGTCATTTTCACCAGTAAATTTTTACTATAAATTTTGCACTATTTAATCCGAGCAATTTTTTGATTCAAATGGGTAGAAAATTCTATTTGAATAAACCGTCGATAAAAGATTAAAAATGCTATAAAATACATTGTTCCGAATAGATTAGTGTGGAAATAAAAATTGCAAAAATAATCTTTATCTTCGAACTGTAATTATTTTGCTTCATACATTTCGTTTAAAAGGGACATGAAAATGGGATTTTTTTAAGAAATGGGTATTATATAAAAAATTTGAAAAAAAAATGATCGGTTAAGGGGCTAACTCTACACTATAAGTTTTACAAAAAGATCATTGAAATATTATGGCTATCCAAGAAAATATCGGTGATTCAGTTTACACATGAAACTGGTCGGTAAAAGATTTCCAAGAAATATCAGATTTCCATCAGAAAATGCAAATTATTAAGATTTTTAATAACACATGATTCGAGATATTAGTATTTCTATTATTGAATTGAAAGAAGTTTACAGTCGAATAATAAAATAAATGATTTACATTTGGCGTATCGCTTTCAGACTTTCTTTAATTGCTTAAATAACTGCTACATAAAATTATAGATTGCACATTTGTAAAAATATTTGCTTAAAAAAGTGTTAGTTCTTATTATCATACATAGATAGAATTCAATAAAATATCTTGTTTTTAATTCATACATTAGGACATACCTGTAAAATTTTACAACATCTATTAACTAATAACATTTATATATTATTAGACAAATTCTCAATTTAAATTCAGATAGAATACAATTAGTAGGTATTTTTATTCACGAAAATTTTCTCACGGGATTATCCCCACTTTCCGTGTGGCTGATTTTATCGTATTTATTCTCTAATATATGATAGCTTAATTTCCCTTTTAGCCATCGAAACATATTTTCAGGATTTATTGGAAAAGGCTATAATAAATGATCTTAATGTGAGAATTTCATGTTTATTGAATGAGAAAATTCTAGAGGTTTTAAAATTAGTTTTGAATATGTATATCCTCAATATTTGTTACAATGCTATTTCTAATACATCCATTAATGTTTTGATTTTGAAAAATATTTATGCAGATATTACAAAAATTTAAATCTCAAATAAGGTATTTATTGAGTGTTAAATGTGTTTCAGGTTTCAGGATACATAGATTTTGAGTTTAATCAGTGCTTTTCTTAGTTTTATTGTTTCTTTAATATAATAAAATAAATAATAAAATAAATAATAAAATAATAAATAAAATAATAAAATAAATGATTTACATTTGGCGTATCGCTTTCAGACATTCCTTAATTGCTTAAATAACTGCTATAACAGTTTGTAAACAGAATTTTAATCCGAATGACAGGTCATATTTCCGTGAGTCTAAATGATCTACATTACATGCAAAATTATGTACTTCGTAACTTATTTTGTTTAACCTCATTGTGTTTTAGGTGCAACATCGAACGTGGAGGCTAGAATCATGAAGAACTTTTTAGAGGGTAGAAATGTGTGAAGAAAATAAAATGGTGCATCATTTTAAATTGCCGAAACTTGACATGTAAAGATGAACCCGAACACAATTTTTGAAGCCGTATACCAGAGAACATGCCACCTGTGATCTATGAGGCAACACCACTGACCACGTACTGCATCATGTGAGGAATATTTTATATCGATATTGCTTTATTTTCGTTTTCAATTACTTCTTTCATTATAGCAAATCTGAATAAAATTCTATTGTTAAAAGTATTTTGAGTGAACATACATTTTCTATTCCCTGTTGTGGTATTTTCAGATAGTTGTAAAACGCTACAGGTTAAGCTGATTTTAGGTAACATGCTTGATCGCAATGCAACAGTTTTTGAAGATTCTTGTCGACAAGTACGACTGTTTTTTATAATTATTTTATGTAATAACGTTTTGACAGTTACTACTGCGTCCTACGATAGTTACTATTGTAGTTACTGCTATAGTTAATATTTAGCTATTTTAATATTCCAAGGAAACAATGTGAAGTCTAAAATTTTGTTTCACTCATCGTTAACATTTTTTTCCGTACAAAATGTATATAGATTGCCATATAAGTAGGTTATTTCTAAAATGGATATGATAACAATGTATGAAAAACAACAATTTTTC
The DNA here is from genome assembly GCA_964019185.1 of Maratus speculifer. NCBI lineage: Eukaryota > Metazoa > Arthropoda > Arachnida > Araneae > Salticidae > Maratus > Maratus speculifer. The sequence goes on along the minus strand of OZ025302.1, from coordinate 75,012,668 downwards.
TAAAATCATGTTTAATAATATTGCATACAATCGCTTGTGTATTATCTATGACCAATACATCAAAAATAAGAGTACATGGACACCGAAAATTTTATTAATTTTTGAATAATAGTTTTGGTAATACTGAGCACGGTGTCATAAATGCAACGATTAATGTAACTTTACTAGCATGTATAGTGCTGAAGATTATCCAAGGTTCATACGGATCATGGAATTTAATTACACACTAGTCACACACTTGAAAACTGAATAACATTACGGGCCCGGGCAACGCCGGGGAGATCAGCTAGTTACTCAAAAAAAAAATGTTATCGAACAAAAATAGAACATCTATATTTTACCTCTAGCAATCTATGTAAATATATTCAAAACTCACATTTTTATGCTATATTAATACTAATGTATAAAAACCCCAGTCACAATCTCATTCAATCCAACCATTCAATCAAATGAATAGTAATTCCTGTCAGTCAAGTATGAACTCATTTTCTGTGAAAACCTACATTTAGTTCGTTCTAGTTGAGTTATGATCGTGAAGTGAACTCATAAGCAGAGAGATAAATTTAAATAAGAGTTTCTCCATGCAAAAAAATAAGGCATTTTTGATAGTTTTTGTAGGATATTAGCAACACATCGTCTAAAACAGTTCCCATCATTATTAAAAAGCTCAGGTCTTGATGTTACGTATTATAGTTGGTGTTACAAGAAATTAGAAAGAAAAAAGCGATTGTCATAAGAGAATTACCATTTAGCATACGATGCTACACTCTAAAAATATCCGTTAAACTTACGGCCAAAACTGCGGGCAGGAATTTTTCCAGCAGTTTTTTCTGTAAAGATTGCAGTAAATTTAGATGTATTATTACGTCTAATTTTACTGCAATTTTTATGGCAAAAAACTGCTGGCATCACTGCTGGCATCAGTATTTGGCGTAAATTTAAAGGATTTTTTTTACAGTGTAGCAAGTTGAAAAACTTAACTAATTCTGAGTTTTCATCGAATGCAGCTGGTTTTGAACCAACCTCGCAATAATACAATTTATGATGTCGCGTCTGACCAATGAGAAGCAATAATGTCACTCGTAAAAGTCTAAAACTGTAAATAAAAAAAAAAAAATCCGTTAAATGTACCATAAAAAATGAAGTAAAATTAAATGTTTTTTTGTATTTTAATTTCTAATTTTACTGTAATTTTTACGGAAAAAACCTGCGGGCAACATTGCTACCTGCAGTTTTTGTCATAAATGTGACAGATTTTTTTTTTTTTTTTTTTTTTTTTTTTTACAGAAGTATCTGATGAGGATGTAAGGAAATTTAGAGCAAAACATATCATAGCACGCGAAAAATCTCGGAATAAAATGAGTAAAAGAAATGAATTTTTAAAAAAACATTCGAATTTACAATAATAATAGAAATTGGTCAAAAATGATGATACAATACAAGAACAAACTAAAAGCTTTATATTTAAGTAAATTGTGTAAAATAATAAATAATTTAAGAAGAATTCAATGAGATTAATGATAGATATTACTAAAGAATAGGAAATTACTAATATGAATATGCCGGTATTTTAGCATATTAAGAAGGACGTATACGGAGATATTAATAATATAATATAATATCGCCTTAATAATATTAGTATTAAGGAGATTATTAATATCTCTATATTAATAATATAAAAAGAAAATAATATTAATATAACAAGTAAATAAGCATAATAAAAGATAAATATCACGAAGGAAAAGTTAATAATATAACATATGTATATACTATATACAGATTTTTAAATATTCAAGATAAAAGTCTATTTCATGTGAATATGCACTAATAAATTAAAAAATATATGTATTATATACAATTCATTATATAATCGAAACGGCATAATCATCGCGATGCAGTCGAAATTCACAGATTAAAATATTTTTTATAACACCACTTCGACTACAATTTCTACGTTTTCAAGGGATTTGAAGGAAATTAATCTATAATGATTGCTCTTAATGAGATTTAACGGATGAACGATCTTAAGATGACATTTACGAAAAGGTAATTATAAACAAAATCAATCAACCGTTAGTGGCTTTAAATCATTCACATAGAAACCTTGTCCGAAAGGAATTGTGTTAGTAACTGCGCTTTGAATTTAAAATCTTGCAAAATGCTTAGAAATGAAGGTTGAATTTGCAAGAAAAAAATATTTAGAGAGTCATTTAGATAGTATTTTCCATATAACATAACATAACATATATAACGTATAAAACATTATATATATATATATATATATATATATATATACATAGAGAGAGAGAGAGAGAGAGAGAGAGAGAGAGAGAGAGAGAGAGAGAGAGAGAGAGAGAGAGAGAGAGAGAGAGAGAGAGAGAGAGAGAGAGAGAGAGAGAGAGATATAGATATAGATTACAGATACAGATACAGAATACAGATACAATTTTTTAAATCTTCAAGGTAAAAATCTATGTCATGTGCATCTGTACCAATAAATTAATATGTATATATATATATATATATATATATATATATTGTGCACAATTCGTTAAAAAGTCAAAAAGGAATAATCATCGAAAAGCTGTCGAACTTCACAAATTAAAATATTTCTTTTCAAAACCACTTCATTTACGATTTCTACGTTTTCAAGGGAATTAAAGGAAATTAAAATATAATGTTTGCGCGTAATGAGATTAAACGGATGAATGATCTTAAGATGACGTTTACGAAGGGTTAATTATAAACAAAATCAATCAACTGTTAAGGCCTTTAGATCATTCACATGGAAACCTTGCTCTAAATGAATTCTGTAGTAATTGCGCTTTGAATTTGAACGCTTGCAAAATGCTTAGAAATGAAGGTTGAATTTGTAGGGAAAAGATATTTAAAAAGTCATTTACATATTTTGCTTAAAATGAATAAATTTACAACTAAATGTATATATATTTCTTACCCTTTTAGCCTTGGCGGTCAGAAATGTGTTCCTTACTTTTTAAATGCTTTAAACTATCATATTGATATATAATCATAATCCCTTTTGTATATTCACTTATGTTTCAACATCATGTAATAATATAAATAATGAAAATTTTCTTAATTATCTGCAAACCGTTGGCATTTCGTTTAATTTAAATATGTGTTTCAAACTTTAAATTTAGTTTCGGGACTCCTTTTCTAAATTAGCAATTTGTGATTATAATAATAATAATAATAACTCCTAAAATTTTGTGTCCGTTTAATCTTGTTGTAATACGGCATTTTACAACCATCTTAAAAAAAATTCCGTAGACTATTGTTAAATGAATAACACGGAAAATAATTACATTTGTTAGGTTTCAGTAAAGAACACATTCGTTAAAATTCAGTAAACCATAACTTCTGTACTATCGATAGCTATTTTTAATTTTAACATTTACGAAAGGTAATTATAAAATCAATCAACTGTTAGGGGTTTCAGATGATTCACATGGAAAACTTGCTCGAATGTTTGTTAGTAATTGCGCTTTGAATTTGAAAACTTGCAAAATGCTTAGAAATAAGTTTGAATTTATGTATTTTTTTTTTTCAAAATCCATTTACATAAAATTTTGTTTAAAATTAATAAATTTACAAGTAAATGTATATATATTGCTTAACCTTTCTGGCCTTGGAGGTCACAAATGTGTTCCTAACTTTTAAATGCTTTAAACTATCATATTTATTTAAAACCATAATCCCTTTTGTGTAGTCACATCATATAGTTATTATGTTTCAACATCAAGTAATAATACAAATATTAAAAGCTTTCTTAATTATTATCAAATTGTATTATTTATTAATAAAGTCAATTGAAAACTATATTATAAGCAAGATATCATAATATAATATATATTATAAGTAAGATAAGTACATATTTTGCTTACCATCATTTTACCCATAATTTATTTCTAGTATATATTTTATGTATTCGGAATTTACGCTTGTCTCTTCATATAGATTTATTCACTTGCTTTTAACCGAGCCATTTCCGGAAGCTGAATAGATAACATCAAATCTCGCAGACCTTTATTTTAAAGCTCACTAACAACATTAACTGACGCTGCCAGACAAATCGGATTTCCTCAGAGGTGTAATAGGATAAATTATGATTCAGTGTAATCGTTTAAGCTCTTATATTCTTCAATGGAAAATACATTTAATATAAATTTAGACTGTTTTTACCACATCAATATAGGAAAAAAATAGGTTAGTTTCGATAAATACAAAAATAAATAAATAAATAAACTAAGTAAATAAATACTCTCTAAATGTATTTTTCGGTAAAAAGTTTATTGTCCTGATATTGTAATTATAAATTAAAAAGAAATTGCTTGAAGCAGAAATATCTATATATATTTAAAAGCGAAACTATGCATACGATTCCAGCTGATGTAAATGTTGAGGAAACTCAGAAAAAATTATCTAAAATGCTATCGATTTTAGAGAAATGTTACCGTATTCCATCTGTACGTAGAATCATTTAGAGTTCATCCTAAAAATTAAAAAAAATCTACAGATTAATTCATTAAAAATTATTAATTGTATTAATTATTAATACAATTAATAATTAATGCTGAATCGTTTAATTTTTCTTCTTTTTGGCATTTTTTTTTCACACTCACCCTTTCATGTAAACGTCCCCTTTTATTTTAGTAAATGTCTGAAATGTTATTTAACACAAAATTAAAAAAATAATAATTTATCTTTTAATAAGATTCAGAATCTAACAAGGGAGATATCCGTACGGCCATACTGCAAAAAACTGAATAACATACAAATTGTTCTTCTCTGGAGTATATAGTTATATATATTTAGAAAAAAAATCAGCGGGGACTCAAAAGAGCGTGAAAGCATTCAAAGCAAAACCGGCGGAATCTCTCAACAATCTCTCAACATTAGAGGAATTACAGCACTGATTTACACAATGAAAAATTCGGATAGAGTGGTGAAGAATCGCCTTAGGGACTTATTTGAAAGGATAAAAGTTTTTTAATGTTATTGTTGAATATTTAAATATATTAAAAGTCGTCCAATATTTTAACAGCTACACTTCGTTCATTAAAAGCAATGAAGGAAGATAATCTGAACTGCAGTTTGCCACTAAGAATAATTTTTGGGTACAATTTACTTGTTTTCATATATTGAAAATAATTACATATGTAAAGGATGTATCCCAAAATTAAGATGCATAACTCTATGCAAAAATATTCATTCCAAATAAAGATTAAAGCAACTAAAATCTTCAAAGTTGTTTCTATCCGCATCAAAATACTGGCGTGGGCGTTTTTTTAAGGCGCTAAACGCAGCTTGGAATACATCGATGGGGGGATACTTCAAGTATTTCGTCATCGCCTTTTTGACGGTTTTCAAAATCCCAAGATAGGGCCTTTGAGTTTCGTCTTAATCCTTGGGGAAAAGAAGTCCGTCAAAACGGCCTAGTGCCAAGTCGGACCTGGACGGCTGCTGGGGCAGTGTTGCCATACCATGTTTCAATAAGTACGATCCTAAAATGATGGCAGCGGGCGACGGCACTTTACTATGATGAAGACTCCAAGAGTTACTGATATAATTCCTGATTCATTTCACTCTGCTTTAAAGTATTATCTGGACCGCCAACTAAAAATAATTGTTCACTGACACGCAGGTGGCGATCAGAATTAATGATAAACCTCGATTTCTTCATATTTTGGTCGGTATGTACCGCCAATGGGCAATGAGATCGGTCTTCGTTTTCGGGGTTCTCACTGCCTCTCAGAACATCTTCTGCCAGCGGTAAACGATATTTTGGAACATCATATTATCGCTTTCTTAAAAGCAACGCAAAATCTTACCACGTAACGCTGGCCCTTCAAAATTTCAACAACTCACTAAATAAAGGATCGAATTAGCAATGATGCACGCTGTGGAACTGTGTTTAGCGAACTGTACACAGATATCACTGGCTTCTCTAAGCCCACCAACAGATTTCGTGTCACTGAGCGCACATTGCTTAGGTCTTGCTTTGGAGACACGAGGTCATGCAACAGATACAATGGATTAAGTATTAAGTAATGGAATTTTCTTTTTAATAAAATAATTGCTTTGAAAGATTAATGTTTTGTAGAATAAAATAAAATAAAAAAAGGGTGGACTAAAAATATGGAATAAAAAATATATGTTAAAATATTATAAAAAAGAAAGGGAAAAGTCCAATATTAAAAGCATTTGGAAGTAATTAACTTAAGATTAAGGAGAAAAATTTTTATTATTACATATCCGCCCACTCAAAAAGATGAATTAACTCGTACATATAAGACAAATACATAATAAATAATAAATAAATAAGAATGATTGGGAAAAAGAACAAATCATCAATTCAGCATAATTATGGAATCATCTAGTATGCAATCAAACAAGAAAAAAACACAATTTATTGCATGAAAATCGGGCTTATAGCTTTATTATTATTATCAATATTATTATTATTATCATGAGAAACGGTTGACGTAACTTATGGAATTATAAATAATGTGTAAAAATATTATAAAAAGGAAAGAAAAAAGTTCAATGTTAAAAGAATTTGGGAGAAATTAACTTAGGATTAAGGCGAAAATATTTTATTGTTACATATATATATATATATGATTTTACATCGTAACCAGATTATAAAATCAATACCGGATAATAATGACTAATATAAGGCAGTAAAAAAATCTGCAAATATGAAACCTGAATAATTTAAAAGACTTTTAGACTAATTCCATGTCTCTTCCCCAAATTTTATGATTGTTGTTATGTAACAATTTCTTAAATAACGGAATGCAAGCATATAAAAATTGCATAGAAGTGATAAAAAAGGGTTATTAATATTTTACTTGATATTTTAAAATAGTAAAGAAATCTTTTGTATGACATTTGACAGCTACCTTTCTGTGTTTCTCAACTACTCAAACTGTTATTATAAATATTCATTTAAACCTGCACAAAGATGTATTCTAACACCGAAATCCTGAATCATTAAATGAATTATTTCGTGTTACATATATTGTTGTTGTTGTTAATTTTTAACGTTAAAAACTGTTTAAAAGAGATAATTTTATCATATTTAATATGTTCTTTAGTTGTTCTTTTTATGTTTTTTAAATTCCCTTTTCTCATGATGATTTTAAATATAATTTGCACTTATTTTAAAACGTCGCAGTAATTTCCAGGCATAGCAGTCGGATCAAATCAATTACTCAATTTTATATAAAAACATCTAAAGTTTTTAAATAAAGTTATTCAAAAATTAATGTAATTTATTAATCACCCAAGTACTGTTAAATAAAAGTGTTTTTAAAATGAATAGAAATTTGCAAGGGATTTTCATCACAATTTTACTGACTCTATTTCGAATAAATCTGATTGGAAATACTACACTATTTTAATCAAATAATATTTAGATGAAAGCAGTAACTGAACATAATTTCACCAAAAGCTCTTCAAATGCTGTTCAAATACTTACATAATCAGTAGGCTAATAACAATTTGCTATTTTGAAATTACTTCACGTTACATATATCAGATGATATCAACGTTATCTATTGAATTGAGTGTTTGTAAGTACTCAGAAATCTGTAGTTTGATTTTAAAGCCTGTTATATACTAATAAAACTATCCTATAAGTTTGAAACAATAAGTTATACATGATAATATCTGAGTATACATTAAAAAGTAAATAAATAATTTTTCTTTTCTGCATTGGGAAATAACGCCACGTTAAGGTTCTATCCATTTTCACAACTTACTTTTCGATTTTTTTTCGAACGACTGTAGGATTTCATACAGCTACATACTGACTATATACACAAGTAAGAATATTTGAGCAGATATGTATTCATAAAATGTAATGGCATGATTTTTTGACCAATTCTAATTGGCGTTATTGTCCATCTATGCGGGTAATAAAGCCATACAAACAAAAATACAAAACAATATGGAATAATGGCATGGAGATTGTGCAATTATATATATACAAATTCTAAAGCTTTAGAAATCGACAAATGTGAAAAAAATAGGGCATATCTAAGAATTTTTCTTTTTACTCTTTGGTTTTCAACAATGAAAAGAGTGTTTTCACGTGCATAAAATAAAAAATAAACCTTCTTCAGATGTAAGTCCAGCTCATAAAAGAATCAGTCGGAGTAATTACAATAGTGGATGACGTTATTATACCAGTATACTCATTGCACAGTCAATTTTAAACTACCAACTGCCTCGCGAACATATCCAAAATATTTCACAACATCTTGAAAGTACATGAAATGCACAGCAAGTTTATGCAGTAAACAAAGTATTTCCTAATAAATATATACGCCTCAGATCGCAGAATTTACTTCTCAAAAATTAGGTCGTGCATTAACTTTTATGTGCTTCTTCCAGCGATAAGGTCTAGAAAAGGACACAAACAATAGCTAAAAGTTAAATGGAACAAATGAAGTTTTGGCTGTTGTTTGTAATTCAGAAAAGTCAGAGCCCTTTTGCAAAAAACCCGTTAATGCTATCTCCCTGATTCCTTTATAATTACGCGTAATATTAGCATTTGGCATTATTACCCACATTGAAGTAATTACCCCGGACACCTTACATTAGAAAAGGAGATACATACAGCAAAATACCGCTAATTAAAACATCGCTCATCCGAAATTTCGGTAAATCCAACCAATTTTATTTTCGAAACTTATGTTTGAACAGATTAATTGAAAAGATTAAATTACAAAATTTTACAGAATACTGGATAAAAGTAGGGAAAACACGCAGAAGTTAGAATTAAACGAAAAATGACAGTCAAGCATGTTTCTATTCTTTATTAAAATGATAAAAATTTATGTTTTCTTTCAACTTAAAAATTGGTTTTGCAAATTATCCACAGAAATATTTTTTCTTCTCTACTCGTCTACATGGTTAAGGAGTTATTTATAATTTCGCGATTTTGATCGATTTGTAATAGATTTTTTCGTAATTCCTCATTCTGAAGTTACTAAAATGAAGTTACTAATGTGAATAAACAAGTAATACTGTTTTTCTGAAATTCGTACCGAATTATCGAGCATGCTGGTGCTTAGAGTGCCGAATTTGAAGATATTTACTGTACTACTAAAAACTTATATGTATATTTTTTCTATTTTATCGAAATTTCTGGTGATCCATTTTTTTTTCTGATACAAACAGGTGCCGGTCCCAATTAATTAGTATTAGCAGAGTTCTACTATATATTGTATACCAGGAGCGGCCAACCTTTTGGGAAAAGTGCCAACTATCTAAAAAAAGAAATTATATATGCTATTTCCAAATTTTCCAACTTTCAAAAAGATATAAAAAAAGCAAAAACATGCTATTTATAGGTTAATAATATTTCTAGGGAAAATCCTTACTTTCTTTCTGGAGAAACATACGAACAGAAAATTCAGAAATATCTAAATAAGCTATGAGGTCCTTGATTGGGCTCACATGATATACTTATATGATTTTTTTTGCTGTTTTTAAAATCAAGTACGAAAACAAACTGCATGAAGAAAATTTGGGATAGCAGAGAGCCATGTTAACTTCGAAGAGGCTAAAATTATTGTTCCATGCTAACCCAGTTCATAGTATAATTAGAGAATCTGTCGAAATCATAGCACGTAGAAATTATATCTTGTAATGAATACTTATTCTATAGTATACCAAATAATATGGCATAACACCAGAAAATCTTAAATTTGTATTTGTTTGCAGTATTTCAATTTTTCTTCACACATAGTTGGCATGTTGGCAACATATCCAAACTTTTGATTCATTTCGGTTTTATTTTATTAGAAATATTATCTCTCGCTCACAACGCAATTTTTTAGTCATTTCAATATCATAATATCCTGAAGACGGCAGCAGAATAGGGTGGGTCGAAAAAATCAATTTTTTTTTTCAAATTCACTGTTAATAGTGCGGAAAAGTCGCCTTTGGAAATTAGAAGGATAACGCAAAATTTTTCTTTGAAAACTTTAGGTCGCGCACTGCACTTGAATTTCGGAAAATTTGACCAAAAATGACATTTTTTGAAATAAATGATGAAAATTTAAAAAGTTTCGAACCTATTTCTAATAGTGCGTAAAAGTTTCTTTTTATGTCTAAAAAGGTAACGCAAAACTTTTTTGAAATCGGTTAATATCTTCAGGTGGCCCATCGCTCTTGAAGTTCGGAAAAATTGATCAAAAATGACATTTTTTGGAATAAATGAGGAAAATTAGAAAAATTTCGGACTTTCTTGTAATAGTACGCTAAAATAACCTCTTACAGTTTAAAAATAACTTTTTCTCCTTTTTAAATTTTTTAATATCTTTAGGTCGCGCATCGTACCTGAAATTTGGAAAATATGATCAAATTCCCATAAGCTAATTACAAAATCAACTGATGAATCGATCTTTTTCTATTCTTCTTGCTCACTGCGCAGATGAGCTGTCAACGCAGGTGGTTTTAAGGTTTGTCATGTGATTACCACAAACAGTTTGTTACATCAAGTGAAAATGGATTTAAAATTGTATCGAAGATCAAAAAGGGAGGGACACATTCCTTTAATTCAGGAGCCAACTTGAAAATTGGTCATGTAACGCCTATGAATGGAACCGAAAAAAAAAATATTTGTAAAAGTATCATTCTATATCTGTCTCAAAAGAATATCTCCTTTGATGAAGTCCTTGTAGTTGGATGTGACGTCATCTCTATCAATATGGGATTGAAAAAAGAGGTTATTCAAACCTTGGAAATGTAGATAAGCAGGCTCTTGCAGTGGTGCCTTTACCTTTTGCATTTCATCGAATTGCTTTTAGGCACTTATTTCAATATATTGATAATAAAAGAAAAAGGCCTGCATTATTTTCTTGTCCTATAGGCAAGCAACTAGATGCTTGCGAAAGATTATCTGTCATCAATTTGAATCAACTAATTGCTCCAGCCCATAATGACTGTTGAAAACTCAAACGACCTTAGTAAAGATCAAAAATTTCATTTTGAATTGTCAAATGCTGTGCGATCGGCTTCTTCCTGAAATCTTTCTATCCGAGATCCAGGGCCCATTCCTCATTCCCGATGGCTAACGACCGCCAATAGAATTCTCAGACTGTATACATTTCCCAAAATTCTAGAATAATGATGCGTAAAAAAGTACCAAGCTATATTCCTGTGAGTTTAATGTTTATGTTGATTTGCATAAACATATTTGCATAAACATTGTTGATTTATATACAATATCATTGCATGCTATCATATGCCTTTGAAATAATCTGCTGTCAAATATATGGGATAACTATTATGCTTATTAGCCTATTTAATATTAGTTCAAACATTGAAAGATAATGGATTAAATACGTGCCATATTGTATGCTAATTGCATTGAATATTAATACAGGATATCATAAATTCATAGGAGACTGAGATAGCTTCACCAGTTACCTTGGTCTTTGATCAAACCAAATATTTGTGTCGCTTAAAGATGATTTTCCATTGTAAAAATATCTAATGAAATTTTTTTAATAAAAATACTACAAGTTAACATTATTTACTAATTATTTTCGCTAATAGTATGTTAACCATTTTATATAGAGATATTTTGTTACTTTCATTCTTCAGATAATCAAACTTCTTTTTTCGTAGTGGATAGAAATATTATTATTATTCTAGAACTTTGGAAGAAGCTATAACGAAAAATGTTTCACAGAATATTAATTTTTTTAAGTGTATAGGTACTGCATAAAAATGAACTTACATAAAAAATATGTGAGAGCCACACGATGATGAAGTAGCTTTTGATAAAAAAAAGATACAAATTTAACATACACATGGGAATATTGTTAAATATTTTCTTTGCTTATTTTAGACGTGCATAAATTTACAACATGTAGACATTTACATATTTCCTTTCGTTGTCAAGATCGTACTTTTTTTGTGATGAACATGCTTAGAATCGCTTACTCACTTTGAAGTGATGGAGTTAATTTTTTAAAAGTTCTAACTTTTCAGAAAGGAAAAATATCTATATTATAAAGGCCAAACGTATCTGTACGTAACGCATACGTCATTTTGCGCATGGCAACACTTTCAAATTTTAAATTTCGGTATTACATTTTTTGCTACTAAAATTTATTAGATTCTAAATATCGCACATTTTCAATTTTTACACCATCGTGTAGGAGAAAAAATGTACTTTTAAATGAAAGGGGGTAGCGGGTTAAGGGGGGTCTGGCGGCCCCCACCGAATCTGGTAAAATCGTTCCAAAAATCTTGAAGAGGGTCGAAAAACAAGCAGTTTAAGCTTTTTACCGACATTACAACCCCAAACGAAAACACTGTAATGGCGAAAAATATGATTTTTTGGGATTTTTATTTTTTTCAACCAGTTTAATTTATTTTTAAATGGTTTAAACGCAATTAAAAATTCGTTTTGGATGTGTGGAAGTCCCCTGAATTTTTTCAGATTTTTTGGTCAAGTAAAAAACATGTGAATTTTAGGTTTAAATGCGAAAAAATCGTGAAAAACGTGTCATTTTCAAGATTCAACCCTCTAATTTTTAGGGTTGTTTTCATTTTCCCGAGGGGTGCTGTATAGTATAGATAGCGGCAATCGTCCTCTTTCGAATGCAGGCAACTGTACTCAATTTGGTCAATTTTGGTGAGCGGAGCGATTTTTTGAAAAAAACTCGAATTTTCAACTTTCGGTAAATTACGGCGCGTACTTGGTATAAAGGGTCTTTGCTATAAAAAATACATCTCTATAGGGGTTTTTGAGGTCGCTGATCACGAATTTGATGTCAAAAAAATTTTTTGACAACAAATTCACCCATAAATATTTATTAACACAGGTTTGATAATGTAAAAATATTAATGAAAGATTTTTTTTTAATTTCTCTCAATTAACTTTTTTTAGTTTTTATTCCAGAAAAAGTTAATTAATAATATTAATAGTAATATTAATAGTATTAATAATATTATTAATAATATTAACATTAATTTAAAAAAAATTATGTGTCGTTGAATTTTCATCGTTATTTTATTTAGTCAAAAATATAATAATTACCGATAACGTAATATGAATTTTAACTGCATTGATAATGGTAATTTGAAATTCAAATGAGTTGACTGAACCGCCATCTGGTAAAAGACTACACTACTAGGCCCACGACTCGAGGCATTAGGCCCAACCCGAAGTCATGCTACTGCGCACGCGCCATAGCGCTGTGGCGTCGTCATAGCGCTGTAGCATCACTCTAGCTTTCTTTTCCTCGTCAACGTTCGTCGCATACACGTGTCAAGTGTCACCGCTGCAACACGTAGTTGTTACTTTTACCTTCTTTACTACATTTTATAAAAGGTAATGAATTGTTATTTCTTGTACATTAAATCAAATGTTTTTTACATTCTTCGTTTTACTAAGTTACATAGGAAAAATTCTATGAAATAGTTCTAGCGGAATCTCCAATTATGCTGGAGGTTTTTAAAGATCCAAGCGATTTAAGATCACTTCTTCAAAAAGGCGACGTCTTTATACTTGATAGAGGATTTCGAGATGTAAAAGATTTCTTACAGTCTGAAGGATTTGTTGTTTTGATGCCTGCGTTAAAAGGAAAAAGGAAACAACTAACAACTCAAGAGACAAATGACAGTCGATTTGTAACTAAACTAAGATGGGTAGTAGAGGCTGTTCATGGGATCATTGGCAGCATGAGTTTGACAATAAACGTTTGCTATCAGCTAAAACTTATTGCAAAATAGCGAATTTTCTGGTTAACTTGTTCGGAAAACGACTCAATTGTGATAGCGAATTACAAGATGAGATCACTAACGAAATGTCGCTCAGAAAAAACGTTAATAATGATTTGGCGAAAGTGGTAGAAGAGAAAAACTGGAACAGAAAAAAAAAGGATCTTCAGACCTCTGACGTCAAATGATGTTGTAGACTTTCCGGAGTTGACAGAAAGAGATCTGAAGATACTTTTTACAGGGTCTTACCAGTTATCACAGACCGTTTCTTATTTAGCAGAATTATGTACTGAAGATGGAGTTCTTAATATGCATTACTTGTTGGAAGATAAATCAATTTTGAAATGCGAAGTTCAATCGAGACACATAAGTCGGAAAAAGTACAGGTGTTACGTAAAATACTTTCCAAACGCTATTGGAAGAAGTGGTATAGAAGAATACGTATGCGATTGTGCGAATGGCCTCAGAACTGTCGGTTGTTGTGCACATGTGGCCACTATCATTTACTTCTTAGGGCATGCGAGATATTTGTCGCGAATTATTCGTCCAGCACAGATTCTCACAAATCTTTTCTCTGTTCAAAGCGTTGAACCTGTTATTGAAGAAGATAGTGATGAGGATTAAAACTGTAAAATTGTTAACTTAGCTCTGTAAAAAAGTATTATGCTATTTTATATTACTGTGTGACTATTACGTAAGCTTGATTAAAATCTGATTCATACCAGAAAATTTAGTTTCATTGATTATATTAGTTGAACACGATATTAAAATTGTTTAAATGCTGTGATTCAATGATATTTTTTACATTATCAAATCTGTGTTAATAAATACTTATGGGTGAATTTGTTGTCAAAAAAATTTTTTGACATAAAATTCGTGATCAGCGACCTCAAAAACCCTATAGAGATGTATTTTTTACAGCAAAGACGCATTATACCAAGTACGCGCCGTAATTTACCAAAAGTTGAAAATTCGAGTTTTTTTCAAAAAATCGCCCCGCTCACCAAAATTGACCAAATTGAGTCCAGTTGCCTGCATTCGAAAGAGAACGATTGCCACTATCTATACTATACAGCACCTCTCGGGAAAATGAAAACAACCCTAAAAATTAGAGGGTTGAATCTCGAAAATGACGCGTTTTTAACGATTTTTTCGCATTTAAACCTAAAATTCACATGTTTTTACTTGACCAAAAAACCTGAAAAAATTCAGGGGACTTCCACACATCCAAAACAAATTTTTAATTGCGTTTAAACCATTTAAAAATAAATTAAACTGGTTGAAAAAAATAAAAATCCCAAAAAATCATATTTTTCGCCATTACAGTGTTTTCGTTTGGGGTTGTAATGTCGGTAAAAAGCTTATACTGCTTGTTTTTCGACTCTCTTCAAGATTTTTGGAACGATTTTACCAGATTCGGTGGGGGCCGCCAGACCCCCCTTAACCCGCTACCCCCTTTGTTTGAAAGCTGTATCTTAATTTGTTTTTGAATTATTATTTTTTTTAGCTTTTAATATCGCTTTTCTAATCGTAGCAACAGGAGTACTCCGTTTCTATTAAAATCATAGAGAAAAAGGGAAAAAAATATTGTTGTATCTTTATGTTGCCATTTTCTCATTAAAAGGAAAAAAATTAAATTTAAATATCTTCTGTTATAGAACAATTTGAATTTTGATTTTATTTAAAAAAATTGATTTACGCGTAAAAGAATATCAACAATTTAATATCTGTTTCAGCTAGTAGCATTGAGACTTCAAATTTTGAATCAAAATGATCAAATTAAAATGCTAATTTTTTTTGAAAAAGTGAATACAGATGCGAAATGTTTATTTGTAAATTTTAATATGGTGAAAAAGATGCCGGATTTAGATTTCAGGGGAAAAATAATTCTATGATTGAGTCAAAGTTAAATAAATTTTGCATTTTTCATTTTGGAATACTAGCATAATACTAGCATTTGGAATACTAGCATAACACCTTAATTGATAACTTCATCATGATAACATATCTTTATTATTTTTTACTTAATAAATTATACTTAATGCTTACATATACGATTAAATTTAATTTTAACGATTTCTACAACTGCATTTTATAGAAATAGTATTTTGTTAATTTGACGATATATACCGTTTCTTTAAGAATTAGACATAACAATATAAAATGAATTTTTTACTATGATTAATTTTGTAGGTTTATTATGAGTCAATGAAACAGTTCCTTCTTAAACATTTTCTTTCGTCAAAATGTGACGGGTTCTACCTTGTAGTTATAATGACATATTCTTAAATCCCGAAATGCATTATTTAACAATGTTAAAGAAAATCACATTACATATTTTCACAAACGTTTTCTCTGTGCACACCGAAAAAAAAAAAAAAGTATAATCACACAGATGAGTGTATAAAATTTTACGAGTTTAAGCATTACGCTGATTAGTTTTCTGAATACCTAAACTAGAAATATAGATACCCGAAATATGCGAATGTGGAAAACCACTAAGCTGAATAGACAAAATGATTTAGAATTTCTACAGTCTAAAGAAAAATCTGTAAAGTTACTAAAAGTTTTCTAGGAAAGTGGGACTCCTTGAACTTTTTATGTAACGGCAACAGCAAAAATTCATGTAACAAATAGAGATTTGTATTAAAAATCAAACAATCTGTAAGGTTACAAGGATTTTTTTTAGGAAACTGAGATTCCAAGAATTTTTCATGTAACTACAATTCAGGTAACAGATATAATGTAAGATAACTATAATTTTAGAAGACTTGCTTGTAAAGTGACAGATTTCTGTAGTTGCACTGTAATCTCTTTTTTTCAACTTGACGGAACTATATTGAATCGTTTAAGTAGCGAGAAATTATCGCTTAATTTCTGGAATGGTTTGTTAAACTAGAATTATAATTTTTGAAACTAACCTCTTGTGTTCGCATATGTTTGCAGAGATTTTTAAGTATGCTTGACCACGAAAATATAGAAAAATGCTCTTGAATTCTAGTAGTTGACTCTAAAACTTTTTTAACAGAGGAAACTAGAAAGCCACATTTTAGATTCCAGATGCTAGAACCATATTTATTTCTCAGTGCAATACTATGAGCATATATTTCGAGACTATCTCTTATAGTGATTATATAAATAATGTATATTTATGAAACCATTTATAATTTTGGGACATGATTTCGATTAACTTAGAAAATAATGTAATTTTTTATGTTAAATATTAAAGTGATTTTTGTTTTCTAATTATTGAAATCACCTCTGAAATCCAGGGTATTTACGAATTCTCTCCATGTTGTCTCGTGATAACAGGTAAAAAATACTTACAAGTAGGCGGAAATGTGATCTATAAAACGCTAGAAAAATACCTGTCCAATAAATGGATTGGTGAAAGTTGTCATAGAAATAAAAGTTTGAGTTAAAACAAAACAACAACAACAACAACAACAAAATACCTGTGGAAAATATATCAACGAGGCTGGATTACTAAAGACCAAGTTCAATAAGAAGCATATTTTTAAAGATGAGATTGGAATTGTATAAAAGTTCCTCTTCAACTAGCTAGTTATGTTATCTTTAAAATGTCTCTCTACACCCCGTGATAAAAGCACTGTTTCCCTACACCTGCTGCCGGTGAAATAGATAAAAATGTCCAGATAACCAAAGAGACGACCGCACAAAACCCTATATCATTTAGCACAAGAAAAACTCCTTTGTATTATGGAAGAGTAGTCATAGGGGAATTTACTGATCCATGTCTGCCGGAAGTGAATTGGTGCATAAACCAAAAATTAATACCCCTAGTGGCTCACACGTAAGTCTATCATTGTATTTGCCGTACAATCAAACGTATGAAAACACGGAAAACTGTGTGCAGGAAAACATAATACTAAGTCTACGAGTAAGCCACTATAAATTTTTGGCTTATGCCCCACTTCACTTCCGGTAGACATGGATCAGTAAATTCCCATCTGACTACTCTTCCATAATATGAAGGATTTTTTAAAGGAAAGAAGGAAAAGTGTATCGAGGAATCTGCACTTGAGACAATCCTGTTTCCAGTCTTCCCGCAATTCAGCACCTCATTCCATAATCCTAACATTGGTGGTTACTTATGCACCGGAAGATGGCAGCAAAAGCAATCTTCTCTTGGCGTTCATAGCTGACATTTTAGAATTAGTTAAATCTCGGATCGCAGATTATAAAGAAATCGGTCTGCTAAGTCATATGTCGGCCAAAACCAAAAGCACGAATTAAGCAGTTGACTCGTATGTTTACCATTGTATTTTTCTGCTTCAAGTCCTCCATGTTTTCATAACTTTGGGTGCAAGAAAACATAATGGTAGACGTCGGGTAAAATCGGGTTTTTAAGTGTTTTCCATCAAGTTAAGGTTTGACAGAACATATACAAATCGAGTTTTAAGGTAATTATAAAATTTCAGCCATGAAGTCAATGAGGTTATTGTCTGTGCTACTGTGTCGCTCTCTCCTTGTTGCTCTTTTCTTTCAATATTATCGAATGTTCCAAAAAATACCAAGACATTCAGCAAAGTATGTGACTGAACTAATTCCGAAAATTACCCCGCTCGCTTATAAAACCTGTTACTCTGTCCATTCCATCCATAAACACATGTACGATTACATACTCAACACTAAAGAGTTACATCTTTGTTTCGAAAGTTCTACGTTTCGTTCGTTTAATAAAATTAGAAAAAATATGCTAATTCTCTTACATTTGAACATGATTGTTCATCTACGGAAGATTTTTTATGTATTTTTTATGCCATGAGCATGAATACTGTTTATTCTTATTAAGTTTCTGACAATTTAGCTTATTATTCATATTTAATTAAGGGGACACAGTATCTTTAAATTGGTCTAAATATCAATTTTATATATATTAATTTAAATTTTCCTTAATTGTCAATAATTTGACAACCCGTTTTTACCTATATGGCATTTATATCGAGAAATTTTGTAAATTTTGTTACTAGATCCATCGCAATTACCCATAGAAAAGGAAACTTTAAGCTGTTTTTTTATGTTTATAATTTTATAACTTGTTTGTTCAATAACAACTAAAACTTTGTAACTAAGTTAGATAGAGTTTTGAATTTTTTTTAAATTCTCCATGGTGTATTTAATGTTTTTGTGCATCGATTTAACTTTAAAGTTTATAGTTAATTAAAAAAAATTAAATTGAGTGTTTGTTGAAGTTTTTCTATCTATTAATATACACGAGAAAGACAAAATAATCATATAAACTGCAAAATCCCATACATTTAAATATACCTGCTATTACTGTTGAATATAATGTATTCTAATGAATGTGGAAAAAAATCGAAGAAAAAATATTTCATATTTTTGCATAGTAAGAATTTTCAAAAAGTTATTAAAAAAATAGTAAATTAGGCTATACTACGAGATATTTTATTAAATTTTCAGTATTAAGTATCGTTCCAACACACATATTACAGTATTCAAAATTGAAAAAAAAAGTTTCAAAGGAGCTTTATCCCCTTAACCCTTTATCTACCGTATTCTTTATCAAGAAATTTATCCACACTACGAGATATTTTATTAAATTTTCAGTATTAAGTATCGTTCCAACACACATATTACAGTATTCAAAATTGAAAAAAAAAAGTTTCAAAGGAACTTTATCCCCTTAACCCTTTATCTACCGTTTTCTTTATCAAGAAATTTATCCACCTAAGTAATTACCTTCTTTAATGTCTGAAAGTATACTGGAGTTTTTATATAATACTAATGTGAAATTTAGACATTTTTTTTCGTTATAACTGATTAAATATATCGCTAGTTATACTTTTTTGTGAATAATTTACAAAAATAATCAGATTAATTAACCAAAATTGTCCTTTTGAATTTATCACATATTTTTAAAAAGCAATGAGTTTAAATGCATCATGATCCTCTGTATAAATGGAAATGCTTTTGCAGTTGAATATGTTTCATATAATTTTATTTAAAGAATGAAAATAATTACTACAAAAATGAATAATAAAACTACCACTTTTTGAATTTATTTAGCTTCAGTTGTTTCTGTATTCTATCGAAATTTGATCGAGAAAACTATTTTGTGTTTAAAGGATATAAAACTTTTATTAATAAACATAATAAAGAAGTTTTATATAAAGTTTTCTTCAATGGTACTTTAAAGTACCGTCAGTGCATAAAGTTTTAAACTGTATAGTGTCAATTTTACTGATTGAATTGTTACAAATGTCTCAAAATCATGCAAAAAGTAATGCTTTTCGAGAAACATTTCTGACTTTGATATACTTAGGACAAAACACAATTAATAAAGAAATAAATCTTTAAGAGAATTATAAACTGGTTAACCCAAACACAATGAAAATGAGTTTTAAAGATTAAACTAAACGTATGTACTACACTTTGCGCAACGAAAATGGCATATTTTCTCAGACAGCATCAGCTGAGAATGTTTGCACATTTTCACCGACATGGATGATTGAAATATTTGTAACAGTCTTACAAAGTGATATATATATATATATCTTTTATTTTAAGTAAATAAATAAATAAATAAATAAATAATATGTAATTTAACAAATTTCAACGACTATTTGGAAAATTGTTTTTTCAAAGACTAAAATTTTAAAGTCTTATAAATAAATTCTATATTTAAATTAATAAACATAAGTTTTTTAAAGATCAGAACGAGTCATATATTTTTACGCCATGCTTTAAGAATTAATATTCCTGACACATCATAAACAAATTTTAAATGACATTTCAGTTTTACAATTTTCGGAACTGCGAAATTTAAAACTTCTCAGCATTGCACATTTCAAATTTTTACCCCATTGCGAAGAAAAAATATGAACTTTTGAATGAAATTTGTTTGAAATCTCTATAACAATTTGTTTCCAAATTATTATTATTATTATTATTATTATTATTATTATTATTATTATTATTATTATTATTATTATTATTATTATTATTATTATTATTTTCATCGTGGCAACAGAAGCATTCCATTTTTGGACATTAAACGTGGACCTGTTAGGAAACGAATATAAGAAAAAATAGAAGTATTCCATTATTGGACATTAAAAATGGACCAATCAGAATGCGAATAAAATAAAATAAGTTGAGGAATTCAATCAATAAAAAGATTCAGATACACTTTAGATTTCCTAATTCTCTAACGAGAACAACAGGTATTTTCCAAATAGGCAAAAAAAGAGGAAATATTTTATAGCATACCCTAATAACATGCATGGTCACAGTGACGTTTCTGTGAGTCACTTTCATCACATCACATCTGTGACCAAAATGCCACCACTCAGTGTCGTCACATTGTGACTGAGATGGGACTTTCTTTAAATGTACTACACTTTGCGCAACGAAAATGGCATATTTTATCAGACAGCATCAGCTGAGAATGTTTGCACATTTACACCGACATGGATGATTGAAATATTTGTAACAGTCTTACAAAGTGATATATATATATATCATTTATTTTAAGTAAATAAATAAATAAATAAATAAAAAATATGTAATTTAACAAATTTCAACGACTATTTGGAAAATTATTTTTTCAAAGACTAAAATTTTAAAGTCTTATAAATAAATTCTATATTTAAATTAATAAACATATTTTTTTTAAAGATCAGAACGAGTCATATATTTTTACGCCATGCTTTAAGCATTAATATTCCTGACACATCATAAACAAATTTTAAATGACATTTAAGTTTTACAATTTTCGGAACTGCGAAATTTAAAACTTCTCAACATTGCACATTTCAAATTTTTACCCCATTGCGAAGAAAAAATATGAACTTTTGAATGAAATTTGTTTGAAATCTCTATCACAATTTGTTTCCAAATTATTATTATTATTATTATTATTATTATTATTATTATTATTATTATTATTATTATTATTATTATTATTATTATTATTATTATTATTATTATTATTATTATTATTATTATTATTATTATTATTATTATTATTATTATTTTCATCGTGGCAACAGAAGCATTCCATTTTTGGACATTAAACGTGGACCTGTTAGGAAACGAATATAAGAAAAAATAGAAGTATTCCATTATTGGACATTAAAAATGGACCAATCAGAATGCGAATAAAATAAAATAAGTTGAGGAATTCAATCAATAAAAAGATTCAGATACACTTTAGATTTCCTAATTCTCTAACGAGAACAACAGGTATTTTCCAAATAGGCAAAAAAAGAGGAAATATTTTATAGCATACCCTAATAACATGCATGGTCACAGTGACGTTTCTGTGAGTCACTTTCATCACATCACATCTGTGACCAAAATGCCACCACTCAGTGTCGTCACATTGTGACTGAGATGTGACTTTCTTTAAATGTACTACACTTTGCGCAACGAAAATGGCATATTTTATCAGACAGCATCAGCTGAGAATGTTTGCACATTTACACCGACATGGATGATTGAAATATTTGTAACAGTCTTACAAAGTGATATATATATATATCATTTATTTTAAGTAAATAAATAAATAAATAAATAAAAAATATGTAATTTAACAAATTTCAACGACTATTTGGAAAATTATTTTTTCAAAGACTAAAATTTTAAAGTCTTATAAATAAATTCTATATTTAAATTAATAAACATATTTTTTTTAAAGATCAGAACGAGTCATATATTTTTACGCCATGCTTTAAGCATTAATATTCCTGACACATCATAAACAAATTTTAAATGACATTTAAGTTTTACAATTTTCGGAACTGCGAAATTTAAAACTTCTCAACATTGCACATTTCAAATTTTTACCCCATTGCGAAGAAAAAATATGAACTTTTGAATGAAATTTGTTTGAAATCTCTATCACAATTTGTTTCCAAATTATTATTATTATTATTATTATTATTATTATTATTATTATTATTATTATTATTATTATTATTATTATTATTATCATTATTATTATTATTATTATTATTATTATTTTCATCGTGGCAACAGAAGCATTCCATTTTTGGACATTAAACGTAAACCTGTTAGGAAACGAATATAAGAAAAAATAGAAGTATTCCATTATTGGACATTAAAAATGGACCAATCAGAATGCGAATAAAATAAAATAAGTTGAGGAATTCAATCAATAAAAAGATTCAGATACACTTTAGATTTCCTAATTCTCTATCGAGAACAACAGGTATTTTCCAAATAAGCAAAAAAAGAGGAAATATTTTATAGCATACCCTAATAACATGCATGGTCACAGTGACGTCTCTGTGAGTCACTTTCATCACATCACATCTGTGACCAAAATGCCACCACTCAGTGTCGTCACATTGTGACTGAGATGTGACTTTCTTAAAAATCTTTAGAAATTTATAAATATCCATCAAAACAAGTTATTTACATTTAAAAACATGTTTCTGGCAATTTAAATATTGTCGCTTTTGTCACAGATTCGTCAGAATGTTAATGTCAAATTAGTCACAAATTTGTCACATTGTGACAACTTTGTGAAACGTCACAAAAAAGCTCTAAAACGGCCATAACGACTTCACATTTTAGTCACTGTGATTTCACATCGACGTCACGTGACGTCACATTGACAATCGATGGTCACAAAGTCACAATGTTACTTCACAACGACGTTGTATTGACGTCACCATGCTTTACGGGTAGTTTATGTTCAAAAATAAAGATGAAAATATGATTATGTAACCAGAAGCTAAATATGTCTCATTTTCTTTGTGAAAGCAATAATTATTTGAAAAAAGTGATTTAAGTTTTCATTTACTTTTTTTAATTATAGAGTTTTTTTATTACTATGCCTTTTCTATATTTAAAGTGATTTCCAGTCAATCTTAAAATTTTTACAGATTAAACAATTCGGAAGTTGCACGGGAAATGTAGCAAATGAGGCACGTTCGTACTATATGGAAGTTTAAAAAATATTTAGAACTTGATGTAATAGTCCACAGTACTTTGGATACAGTATAGTGCCCGAAATATTTTGTGTCTGCCTATAAACACTATATGGTTTCTATTATACAGAAAATAACTCGTAGTAAAATTTTTCAACGTGCATAAATTTCATAAAATGAAATAGCTTATTACAATTAAAACGCGACCCAAACAATGTTTCCCCCTTACGGAATTATGTAACGGAATATCTTTGCGTGGCCATCTAAATTAATAACAAATATAATTTGCACCACAGATTGTACAGAATGTATATTTCAGTACATAATTTATAGATGTACATCAATTTTATTATGTTCGAAAGAGTATAACATCATTAATATGCACTTGAAAATATTTTTCCCATTGAGCGTAATACAAATGAGAAATTTTGATTGTCCTTGTAATTAAACTATACATCTGATTTTTATAAAATTTGAAATCAGTAAACAAAACTATGCAGCAATTATATATTTTAAATTACGAACAATTCGGTTGGGTATTTTGTGCTCTGTTATATGCGGACATACGGAGAGACAGACGGACAGATGGATTGAACAAGGATTATAGGTGCTAAGCATTTACATAATTACGAATTCACCTAAAAATATTACCTCATTTTGAAATAACATTTTATTTATGCATGTGCATCATATTAAGTACCCATTTTAATTCAATTTCTCTTTCTCATTTTTTTCTTCACTATTAAAAAATATTTACGTTTGATATTTATAATATTTGCTGAATTGTAATGTGTCACACAAAAACACATATAATTTAAAAAGTTTCGTATTTCATATAAGAATTTAAGAACAATGTAAATTATTTTAACTCGAAGATAATTAATGTAATTTTAATGAATCGCAATAAAGGAGAATTTACAACCCGGAATCTTACATAACGTGTTTGGTCAGACAGCATCAGTTAATGATATTCAAACACACATGAACTGTTTAGCTTTAATGAATAGCTTCAGTCAGTATAATGAATGATAATAGAGTATAATGAGGTGATGAATTACAGTAAAAACAGGTGCAAATATTTTTTTACCCATTACAACTAAGAACAAAATATCATATGTATAATTTTTCAGTTAGCGTATTTTAGGCATTTTTCATAAGTAAATAAAATTTTAACCATTTATAATATCAACTCGAAGTCGAATGTAAAAGTTTCAAATGAATTTACAGAAACTGCATGATGTAAAATTTCAGAACGATTTTCTTCTATTGTAAAATTATTGAAAAATCTAAATCTAATTATTATTATTTTTTGCCATAACTATAGTTGTCTATTATTGTAATTTTCATTTGATAAAAATTCAGGAATATTTTTAGAATTATTTTTTTAAACAAAAACGAAAAATCACGCGTTAAGAATAGATTTTGAAACACTTTCTAACATTTTTGGAAATTCAAAACATTTTCGGAACATTTTCGGTGAAAAAAACCTGAATAATATAACTAAGTAAACGTTTTAGAAATTCATAAATCATTTTCAAATTTGATAGTGGTTACCTTCTAGATATATAGTAGTTACCTTCTTAGACAAATATGCAATCTAATTCTTTTGAAGAGTCCTGAATTTCATTTGCAGTTTGATATATATACTATATAATGGGAAAATTTAGTTTAGAAAGAAATCGCATAGCAGGTTATGATTTTTATTTCAGCAGTTTTTACTAATAGATGGAAACACACTTATATATTTTTATTCAGCCCTGTAATTTAGGTTATATCTTTATTACACACTACTATTTTGTTAAATTTTAATTCAATAAAATACTCTTAAAACGTATTAAAATTATCATCTATAGATGGCCACGTGTACAATACTTTGCATGGCTTGGTACATCAATTTATGAATATACTACAATCATTACGAAGTAAACTAAATGCAATTTAGCGTAAAAATGCACAACACATTAAAAAAAATTTATACACTTTACGCTCATAACAGTAACATTTGCGAAATCTTTTTTATTTTTTTGTAGTCGTGTTTGTCAACTAGAGCATTTATGCACTCAATATAACATGCATAAATATAGTGAAACTTAAAAGTGCGTACCATAATTAAAAATACGTATTTCATGTCATCATCACTAACGTCCAGTACTTCGAGTAATATAAAATATTTCAAATATTTTGTGTGTCCCTGTAAATACTATGCATTTCGTATTAAATATGAAATAACTTATAGTAAACCTCACCGACGTATATAACTTTCATTACGTATGAAATAGTTTAACATAATTAAAATACGCCATAAACAATTTCCCCCTATTCAATAATGTAATGGAAATATTTTCTGTGGCGCTATAAATAAATAGTAACTAATCTTAGAACCTCAATTTACAAAATATTTTTTAATGGCAGTATCACTTGAAAGTAGCCTACTATGCATGTATGGCAAAAAAAAAAAATCCCTTACATACGGTGGCCAAAAGTTGCAGGGAAAGGTTTAAGCAAATAAATACAATTCTGAATTGTACTAATTTGAAAAGTTTTAATTATCTTTTTTCAACATAAGATTCAACAAAAACTTTAACTTCTCTTGTCATTATTATTGCAGTCAAGTTTCATTAACATATTCAACGATTTCTGCATGATATTTCATATTTACTGCCTTAATCGTTACAAGAAGAAAGTATTGGATTCGTGAAATTTTTCGAATTTCGATTTTCCACGTATTTACACATTTTAGGGGATCAGAGAACTCGAAAAACATGTTGTTTTACAAAATGTCTGTCTGTGTATCTGTGATTCTGCAAGTCTGTGACTCTGTCTTTCTGTATGTGACATAGGGAATTTATTAAAAATTTATATTCAGGTAGTCCCTCATATAAATTGATGTTGATTAGTTTTTGGTGTAAATAACAATACAGGTGGCCCTATATGCTGCATTTTTTACCGTTTACGCAACAGCTATATCTCAGTGACTAATACACGGATTACCATCACACTTCAGATTCTGTTATCTCTTCACATGAATTGATACTGTGTCTGTTTTGATGAAACTCACTCAATACAATGTACTGTGAAGCTGCATTTTTTATGATTTCTTGCAATAGCTCTGTGCAACAGCTATTGCAAAGCCAAATACAGTGGAAGTTTTAGAAACAGTCAGAACATGATTACATACAAGTATTTGGTGGAGACATTTGGATTTTTAGACAAGAAGATTGACGAAACTGATATGTTTAAGCATGTGGTAAACCATATGTCTAACGTTTGATGTTTCTGAGTTGTTTGAAATCCCCGAAAAAGCGATTTGCTAAATGTAGATCGATGCACAATATTTGCAATTATTGAATTTCAGTCAGACTTGGTACAACAAGAGAAGAAATATAAAATATGTATAAAAATTGATCGTTATAAAACACTACCCTAATGATGCGGAAAATGGATATGCGTAAAGCATATTTCTGCATAGATTGCAATTACTATCCCTTTACAATTCAGGGCAGCAAGTCCGCTTTTTATTCAATATTACGAAAGTATCTGTTTTTTCCCGTACGTGGTGGTTTATATCTAAAATATTTTTCATGTCTCTCTTCTATAGAACCAAAACACTAAATACATTCCACTAAATACATTTAAAATAAGCCGTTTAAACTGTCATGTGTTTATGTAGAAAATTTAACTCATTTATGTTAATTTAGATTAAACCTGATATTTATTTTCAAGACTTGCGGTAAAAAATATATATATATATATATATAAAATCAGCAAACAAATAATAAAAATCGAAAAGTGCAGAACAAATCCAAAAAACTTGTGTCATAAAAGCTAAAAAACTTGATTTTAATTATTGTTCTAACTATATGATTCATAGTTAAAAAAATCAAAACGTTAAGGAAAGTACATAGTAGGTATTACGTAACCGCATATATTGATAACGTATATGTTATAATTTTAAAAGCCTAAAAATTGCTCATACCTTAAAAAGGGCACATTAATTGCACATATTAATTTATTAACCTCCTTTATTATTTTTATTTATACTCATGCTTATGGAAATACAATCATATGTTGCGCTAGATAAAATATATTAAGGTAAAAATTTTTGCGCTAAAAAATAAAAATAATAATCAGTAAGCAAGTATTAAATTTAAAGAAAGGGCAGAACAAACCAACAAATAATCTGTCATAAAATCTGAAGCACTTTGAAATGTAAGTTATTGCCTTAACTACATGATTTATATTAAAAAATCAAAACATAAAGGAACGAATGTAATAGATATTGCATTATCACATAGGTAGAGAACACTGTAAAAGAAATCTATAAAGGTGCTAAAAGTTTTCTAGAAAACTGGAATTCCTTGAACTTTTTATGTAACGGCAAAAGCAAAAATTCCGATACAATTTTGCACAGAATATCAATAGATCTGTAAGGTTACTATAATTTTTTTAGGAAACTGGGAATCCTAGAATTTTTTATGTAACTGCAACCCAAGTTACAGTTAAAATTTTAGCAAAATAACTGTAATTTTAGTAGATTAATTTGTAAAGTTACAGATTTCTCTAGCTTTACAAAAATTTGTTTTTTAGATTTAACATCTTTTCTTGCACAATGTGCAAATAAAATGTTAGTAACCATACAGATTTCGGTAGATTTACATTTGTAAGATTACAGATTTTTATTATTATTATTATTATTATGTTAAGCTCTTTTAAACAATGTCATTTAAACATCTTTATCATTTTTATTAGTTTACGATATATGATTATCCAAATACAATAATGTGTTGCCTGTGATAGAAGAAGCAATTAAGCTATTATGCAACAAGCATTAAATATTAACTGATGCAATCGGCCAAACGAAAAGTGGTAATAATCCCAGGATATTCGGGAGGATAAGAGGATAAGAGGATTTTCAGGAATCACGATTGCTTTTTATTATATTGTACTTGAATGTAAAATCGAGAATTTGTTTAATAAATAAAAAATTATAAATGCATGCTATACATTTTCGTTATAATATTTATAGGAGTTGTAATTTAACACGCTCGCTGACATTAAAAATTATATTTCCTTCTTCAGAAGCCAGGTAACAAAACGGTCTTTTAACAAGATCGCAACAAGAACCTTTTTCTTAATGTTTAATCTTTTACTACCGGTTATAAAAAACAGTAAATTTTCTATAAATTAATCGCGAAAATTCTCTAACTGAAAACGGTAAATTTAAAAATAAAAAGTAACTGGTGAGAATCGTAAAGGATTCTGAGAACCTTAGCTGGTGCTTCAAACGCTAGATGCTGTAGAGCGTCGCTGGCATACAAAGAAGCGCCATTCGAACTCGCTAGCGGGTCGATGCGTCGAACGTGTTAATTTAGGCGAATATGAACTAAACCAGTAAGCAGCCACTTAAGAACATTCAATCATTAATAATAAAATATTATACATTATATGATGTAAATGTACTGAAATAAAAAATAATGACATGAAATTAAAAACTAGTTGGATGTGCCAATCCCAAAACTTTCTTCTATCTCATACGTACATTTTAATATTTAAAAAAATAGTTACTCATTTTAATGCTTTAATGTATTTAATTCAATACCATAACTACTTTGATTTTCATCTTAAATTTCTGCTTCAATCAATTAACCCGCGAATAGTCGCGACTTTTTTCACAACGTCATTAGTCGCGCTCGGTCTTTTCGCCGCTGGCAC
The DNA here is from genome assembly GCA_964019185.1 of Maratus speculifer. Lineage (NCBI taxonomy): Eukaryota > Metazoa > Arthropoda > Arachnida > Araneae > Salticidae > Maratus > Maratus speculifer. The sequence goes on along the minus strand of OZ025302.1, from coordinate 74,983,245 downwards.
CCCGCATACCAAATATGTAAAATGAGAAATATTTTTCACCTAATATACGAAAATAACATTACAATGAAGAAATAAATTTGCAGTTTTCTTAAATTATGCATTTTATTCATGAGATCTGGAGTAATTGGAAAAAGCAAAAATGAAGTCGCATTAGAGCCTTTTACGTAGACTTTTTCGCTAATTTCAACTTTGTTTCTAAAAATCTACATGAAAGAAAAACAGAAGTGTCCTGTTACTTCACTAAAATGCTCAATAAAGCTTCAAAATCAGCTACATCGTAGATCTCCGCTGTATTTGTAATGTGATATAAGTTAGGAGAAGATAAGTTATACGGGCGGCGAAAAGACCGACACGCGACTACTGACGGGTTAATCGGAGAAAAAACGAATTTCCGTCTGCACGAGCCAATAGACAGTAGAATGATAGGCAGATACTTGCCTTACCAAAAAATGATCATATACAAAAAATTTAGTTCAGTTCTAGAACTAACTTCATACACTTTTAAGTGATGCAATATTGAAAATGGTATAAAATTCGCTATTGCAGCGCCCCCTTCCGGCGGATTTTTTTTCAGATTCAAGGCAATCCAACCAGCCATAGTTTAATTCGATGCATAACTTCATGTACTTTTGGTCTGTACAATATTGAAAATGGCACAAAAATCGCGATTGCAGCACCCTCTTCCGACGAATGTTTTTCGAATTCAGGGAGGAACAACTAGCCATAGTCATACACATACATAAGAAATTTGGTTCAATTCGATGCATAACTTCATATACTTTTGGTCGGTACAATATTGAAAATGGCACAAAAATCGCGATTGCAGCGCTCCCTTCCGGCGGATTATTTTCAAATTCAGGGAGGACCAACTAGCCATAGTCATACACTTACACAAAAAATTTGGTTAAATTCGATGCATAAATTCATATACTTTTGGTCGGTACAATTTTGAAAATGGCAGAGACATCGCGATTGCAGAGCCCCCTTCCGGCGGAATATTTCAAAACTGCAGGAGAACCTGATTGCCACAGCCAAAAACATTCACAAAAAAATTGGTTCAATTCTATGCATAACTTCATACACTTTTTGATGGTAGAATGGCGACATACAAACAGACGCACACACAGACAGACGGACAGACAGACATTTTGTAAAAACATGTTTTTTGGAATCTCTGACCCCTAAAACGTGTAATTCCGTCGAAAACCGGAAGTCGAAAAAATTTCGATTACAATACTTTCTTCTATTGAAGATAGCAGAAAGTAACAAGCAACATTTGTGAATTACAATTTTATTTTAAATAAGGTTTTTAGACTTAATTTTGTATTAAATTATCCACAATCTATATATGTTTATCGTCGTTATTTAAACAATCAAACAACATCTGCTAAGTAAATTATTAGATGTATTTTTTTTAATTGCATACTTTTTTTGCACATAATAATGTGAAACCTAATATTCGAAAAGACCGGTTATTCGATATTGTTAATGTTGTTAACTTTTTGTATTTTATGAATTAAATATATCCAACTGAGCGAAAAATTGCGCAGGCCGGGAACTGAACCCAGATACTTGGCATACAAGACCAATGCTTTACCGTTTAAGTTAAAACCGGTGAACATTTTCCGCTCAGATTGGTCATAACACCTTGTAGGTCATAACACCTGGTCAATCATTTAGAGAGCTCAACAGATTAGACCGCAGGTAAAGGAACACCGTAAAATGACGGATTATGGAGGATGGATGTGGATAAAATGCCTTTTTTTAACACAATCAAAATGATTGATATTGGTCTTTGTATTCTCTAACATAAATCGGAAAATTGTTGTAATTCTTTAAATTTTGAACATCAATTAGAATGCAAGTTAGAGTGATCAAATCAATTAGAGTGCTAAACGGATACAATTGGTTAAACTAAGCTTATTTAGCTGCAAAATGTAGCAATACAAAATTTTAAAGCCTAATTAATTACGTTTGTCACACACCATGAGATAAGGTATTTGTACCCTATATGGACAGTGCTTGCTCTCAATATGGATACCCCTAATATTTTTAAAAGTAACATTTTTGATAGAAAGATCGTGCTAAATGTCCGTGAAGAAAAGCAGTTGAAAAGATGATTAAGTCAGGAAAGTACAAAAAAGAGCGCCGTTCATCATTTAGAAGGAAACTTGTTGTTTTGTAGTTTGCTGATCTTAATTACAGGTAACTTTAAAGGCTTATTAGATATTGTAAAATTACTTTAAATATTGAAAAGTGGAGTGTTTTAGAGAGCTTTTAAAACGTATTTTCGAATGCTATTGCATATATTGCTTAAAAAGTTTTATTTATTTATTTATTACAAGATTTAATAAAGTTACTTTCGATTCCCAGTATGGACACCTTATGTCCACATTGGTAGTACAACAGGTGAATATTGAGATTCTCAAAAATAGAAAACTAAGTTAACCAACTACGATATTTCATAATATTTTGTATTAACTGATGTTCTTTTTCATTGGTCTTCAAAGAGCCACGATCGAAAATGACCCCCCGTTCTAAAGTGCATGTTTTGAAGATATTTACTGCGCCCTACCCACCCCTGCTATACTTTAAGACATTTTTTTTTTACCTCTTCTCATCTAAAATTCCATAGAAGAATGCCTCTTCCATACACCCTGTGTAGTAAGTCAATCAGGAACCACCTGTCCATGATAGGGACTGGTGGTTCTTAATATGGACATTTGTCAAAATTTTTGTTTTTATCATTTAAATTAAACAGGAATAGCTACAGGGTCGCTAATTTTAATAATGAAAGTGAACAGTCCAGGGATTATGGTCATATATTTTTGGAGTCCTATCACGTGTTTATGGGGGTGAAAAAATAGATTTTCCTTAGGGTGTCCATATTAGGCACAGATACCTTATAAAATTTTAGCTTAAAATTTGTTATTTATTTCTTTTTACTATTTTTTCCATCATTAGAACGATATGTAGCTTTGGGTTAAATCCATTGGATTAAATCCAATTTCATGTAGTAAAATTCGTATACATAAAAACATTTATTTCTTAGATGTTTTTAACATTTCCAGAATTTTTTTTCCGCAAATGGAAAAAATTCAATTCAATTATTTTAATCAACGAAGCACAAAATTAAATCAAATTGACTCCAAACATCAATTGTTGGATTGAGTTAGAAATTTACTTGTGATAGAAATTGGCAATTACGTGAAAATATTCAATGAAAAACCTGTTTCGGATTTTGCAAGATAATGAAAAAGTCAGAAGATAAACTATTAATTAATTTTTTTAATTTAATTCCAACATTTTAGATAAAATCGGGAAGTTAATAAGAATAGAGACTTTTAAAAAATTACACGCATGTTTGAATAAATACGATTATTCTAATACCTTTTTATAAATACATTTCGATTTCATTGATATTTTAGATGTATAATTTTAATTAATTTTTCATTCAATATTCAGTAGTGAAGTTACTCTTGAAATTGACGAATATTTCTTAAGTAAATTAACACATTACTAGCTAGACATCACTTTAAATAAAGGTCCAAGTCCCGGATCGAATCCAGAACCCATGGAATAGCACTCGAAGTGCCCTACCATTTAAGCTAGCAATGTGACAATTCACTTTTTAACCTTCCCACTTCCGCGACCGGATATATCCGTTCACTAGGCTGCAGGTTTCACTGCAGTTGAAGATTTATTTAAATTAATGCAATTCTACAAATATAATCCAGTTATAAGGAATTAAATTATGGTTGATACTTTTAAAGCTTATAAGCATATACGTTACAAAAAAAGTATACCATGATAGAAAATACCTCTTTTGTTAACATTTAAAATAAATTGCAGGGAAAAAATACAATTTTGCCTTTTTGCTGTTTCAATGGTAATTTCACCGCTTAATTAATTGAAATGTTATTAAAATTATATATATGTTTAACAATGCTGGTGTCTCATGTTACGCCGCAGGTATGTCTGCTTATGTAGACGTTGTGCGGCAGACGCAATCTCACCAACATACGAAGGTGAGAGATGTAAAGCTGAGCATGAAGGGAAGAGCTGTTGGAGCGCTATTCCAAAATTTCTAGATCCGATCTTCGTCTTCGGCATTTTTCCCTCTGTTAGATCTACGCGTCGTGATAGCTCACTTATTAAATATTCAAGAAAACATAAATTGTGATTTATAAAAAGAAAATAAACATTGCTTGCAGATTAAAATGATTTACATGAAAACAATATTTAATGGTTACAAACTTGTTTGATGCGAATTATTTGCCCTGCCAATTTTACTGTAAATGAGTTTCACATTACTTAACTCCCGTGCAGCTGCTTCAAAATGTAACGACAGCGCTTTGGTACGATTGCTATGACTTTCTTCTATTGTACGCTTTTCATGGCTTCTCTTTGAATCACTGTAATAAAAAAATTTCCCAGAAAATCGTTGGAGTTTTTCCTCCATAATTCCTTAAATGACGTAGTATTAGGTAGCAAGACCTTTCATTACAAATAAATCTGTCACAATTTATAGTGAAATATTATCAAACTATCTTCAGTGAGAGTTTTCATGATTTATTGGGATTGATATACAAAAAGTGTCACAGGAAGTAACTCTTATCTTGCCCATGGAAAAAAAAATCACTTTATCAAGAAAAAAGATGACATATTTAATACAATAAAGATATTAAAATATTTGAAACAAAATTAAGTAAACTACACACTTTCACAATAACATAATATCACTCAAGTGTAGTAGAATGTAATAGACTTTTTGTTTTGTTATTCGCGTTAAAAGAAAATAAAATGGCGTATTAAAAGTAAAACTTTTAATTTTTTGTATTAAACTTTACGTTCCCTTGATAGATAACTTTTTATTCCTTATTTTATAACGAGATTACAAAAATAAAAACACTTTTTACTTACCTGAAGAATATTCCACTCTTTCATTAAAAAAATAGTACAGGGATTACATCTTTTTTTTAGGAGAATTTATAAAATTTATACAAAGTAGCTTAATTATATCATTTTTTAAATCCAATAAATTCTTTTATTCAGATGAGAGACATTAAAAATGTTATAACTCTTTTTTTTTGTAACATTACGGCCGAAAAACAATTCTCTGTAAAAATTTATTGCAAGAAAAAAATCTCTAAATTAAGAATGTTTTCAATATAGAAGAAAAAAAGTTTAAATAATGGAACAGGTATTTCTTTTTTTTTTCTTCAGATTTGAAAATCGTATTAGATTTTTATATTTGATTTTGAAAAAAAAGAATGCTAAAATATTTCTTTAAATAATCTTTTATTATTAGCGGTAGCACAATAAAAAGAACAACTAGTCTTCGCCTGCTATGACGGTCGGTTTTACATAAAGGAATATTTAATCAAAAGAAATACAATCTAGTAAAGATTAATAACGAAAATAATGACATGTAGTAAAAATTAGAAAAAAAAAAAACTTAATATCTAACCAAACATTCATAGTTTTTATCTTATTCGTATAATCTTACATTATCCTATTCAAAGTCGATTTTGACGACATAATAGACAAAATAACTCTAAAATTACTGAATACCTATGTTTAACTATTTTTAATAGGTGTGTTATCTTGAATTTCCCGCTTCTACCTAAAACTACTCCTGAGATATGGCGAAATATCCTAAACATGCTACCATTCCATTAAACCGTATTAGGTGGGAATTTCTGAAGCATATAAAATATATGTTTAAGTTCACTTTAGTAGAATAGGTAACTTCAGATTCATAACTCTGTCTAAAATTGCTGCTGAGGTATGGCAGACTGGCCTAAATTTTCTAACCTTTTGTTAATACTTTTAGAAGGGGGTAAATTTCTAAAATCTCTGGAATAAATGTTTTATATTTTTTTAATAGGTTTGTTATCTTAAACTTCACACTCCTACCTAAAACTGCAGCAAGGATAAGGCTAGTGATGGACGATTATCGAAAATTTATCAATCGAAAAAATCGTCATCATAATGAACGCAATCGCATAGTGTTATTGATTATTTGCGAGAATCTACAATCAAGATGTCCTACAATCGATCATTAAAATAATTGTTTTTATATGCTTATAGATGATTTTAGTGACAACTAAAATTAGATGAAATGAAAAAACAACACACCGAATAAAGGCTATAAGCGAATCACAGTAGTCAAAATGTCAGATGACGGTATCTCCTTGTTGAAAAAGTTTGAAAACGCGCGAGAAAGTATAAAAAGATAAGTAAGTTTAAGTATCAAATATTAGAATTTTTCGACAATTAGCAACAGAATGTCAAAAAAATAATAATTAAAGGCACACCTGGTGGCAAAAACAGGAACTAAACTGATGGATGACACAAAGATTTCGAATGATATATCACATGAGGATTGTAAGCCAAATATAGAAAATCCTCCCACCTCCCAGAGTTGCAACCATCACTCCTCACTGATATAAAACTGCACTTCTCTTTCAATTTTTCATATAGTATAAATAATATTTATCAAAGAGCTTCGTAAAAAAATCCGATCAGTATTGATAAAACGCTACAACTTTAAAAATTTTCGAAAACTGCTGCTCGGGGGGGGGGGGGATTGGTGTGCCGAAAGAAAGGTTCACAAAATGAAAGAGCGGTCCGAGATCTTTCCTATTATATGTCATATGACGGGTACAAAAATATTTGGGAATTTTTCGACTCCTCGGGAGAGGGGAAATTTTAAAAATCGCTGAAGCCCAAATTTAATCATTTTTTAAATAGATTTATTTTTATCTGTTTCGTGCTTCTACTTGATAAGACTGCTGAGATGTGCCAAAAGTTCAACGTTATTCGACCACCCCCACCTTTTAACCCCCTCAGGGAGGCAATTTCTAAAATCGCAGAAATGCATACTTAATTATTTTAACTAGATTTATTTTTTGGAAATTCACGCTTCTACGTGAAACGGCTGCTGAGATACGGGGAGATGCTCCAGAATTTTTCTATCCTCCGTTTATCCCCTTAGGGGGGAAATTTAAAAAAAATCCTTCTTAGTGCACACTTACATCATAAGAAGTACAGGGTGTGTCATAAATTCGTGAAAACTTTAAAAATCCATAAAAAAAGAAGTAATGACCTGAAAAAATTTCGGTTTACGAGAGTACGATCAGACCTATTTTGATTTTTTTCCCATGTATAATAAAAAATGATTCCAAAAATAACCGATAAAGGGCGCACGCACGCCATATTGGGACGTTTTATGCAAATCAGGTAGACACAAATAGAAAATGGAACAAATCACAATTATGATATGATTACACAGATGATATTGTGCTTTTATTATAAGGTAGTAAAACATGCTCAACATATGAAACTTTCGCGATGTTATATTTGTGTATTTACCATTTTTGTAGAAAATTTAACTAGCAGCGTTCAATCTGGTAACGATAACAGCTGACGATATCGAATGACTTCATTAATCTCCAGCTAGGTGTTTTGATGCTAGCCAAAAGTAACCGATAGAGGGCACGTGTGAGTGCCCTCTATCGGTTACTTTTGGAGTCATTTTTATTATACATGGAAAAAAAATTCCAAAATCCGTCTGATCATACTCGCGCAAACCGAAAATTTTTTTCGAAAATCACTTTTTTATAATAGATTTTTTACAGGAATTTATAAAGCACCAGGTAGATTTTCCCCAATTTTCATGTTTCTGCATTTAGTAGTTTTGACTGTGCATTGATTATCAGTCAGTCAGGACAAACAATTTTATATATGTATAAATATGTGTTTATAAATTCATTATCAATTAACATGTAATGTTGCATTATTTTAAACCTTAAGTAGATCTTCGTTATAAGGCGCTTAATAACAAAAATGAAAGGATGAAGCGAAAAAAAAATTATAAAAATCTTAATGAAAAGCTTAATGTATGCTGTGTTTATTTTTATTCAGAAAAGCGTAGATTTTATAAAAGCCGGATTTTTATGTTACTTTTGAGCATGAAAATTTATTTTTTGAAGAGAGTTAAAATTTACCAATGTCTTAAATCAAACCTATACTATAAATAATAATAATAATAAAAATCTGCAGAGTTACTAAAATTATTCTAGAAGACTAGTTTCCCTAAAATTTGTAAAACTAAGCATCCATTAAATTAGTTAAAGTCTTTTAAGTCTTAGTTTGAGATTGTTTAAGTTTTCTTAAGGTTAAAAAAAATCATGTAACAGGCACACGTTTGCACTTAATTCTAAAGATAAGAATATCTGTTTATGGTTACCTTATGTAGTTTGGGTTCAGAAACTACAGTAATTTTTCTAATAACATTTAGAATATATTTTTATTAAATTATGAAACGGAATGCTTCTTATAAAGAGACGTAATAACTACCTTAACACCAATTTTTGTATTACCATAAAATATTATACATATATATAAATTGCTCTTTTTTAGGAAAAATAAACAAATGTTATAACATTATTTGGAAAAATCAGTCAGATTTTTTAAAACAAATAATTGTATAAACTGAAATTTTAAAAAATATATTCAAATTTAATACTAACAGAAATAAAGTATTGAAATTTAATCTAAGATGCATTTAATTTTCTGAAATATGAATATAAACTAAAACTTTTATGTCTCTCTCTTCAATTTAATCTCTGTAAAAAAATATATCGGTAATTAAAGGTATTTGATGGGATTATGTTGTCACTTTCTTCTCAGTTAGTGACAAAGTTAATTGCCTCTAACGAAATTTTAATTAAAATAAATACTTGCGGTTTTGTCTGAAATTTAATGGCTATAAACTTTGTCACTTAGGAAATAAAATTAGTTGCATTATTTCCAATCTAAACATTTTTTTTTTACTTTTTACTGGTATGTTTAGAGGCTTAGAATATTTTTTAAGAAAAAATATATAAAATTCTGAAAATTCTAAAATGTAAAATGCAGAAGAAATGCATTTGAAACATCTATGTAAATGACATATATTATAAGTCTGTGTATATTTTCTGTATAATATTATGTTCTTATTCATATTTCTGTGTAATATTGATACACGTATTTCGGTGTAATATGCAAAATTCCCTGATAATTGTGCAATATCCAAAATTTGTAAATTTTATTAACACACTAATTTGGGTGAGTCCGTAACACTTTCTACCATTTACACACTAGTTTGTGCTTTTTTTTTTTTTTTTAGAGATAACAATTTACACATTTCCTTTGATCCAATAAACACACATAAATACAAGTATATTTTAGTGACAAGTTTGTAAATTTTATGACAAAAGTATAATTTAAAATTTGTACACACATAGGTCTGTAAAACTGATTAATTTAATATTTGTTTTCTAGAGTGAATGAACTAAAATACAGTGTCACATGTAAGTGTTAGTATTTTAAAATCAACATCAGTTTACAGATTTTGAAGTGGACACTATTTAAAATCGGCTCATACGGATAACATTTCTATACCATGATTTTAAGCAGAGTAATTCAGATTTTTTTTTCAGTTTTTAAATTTATCGCTGAAAAACCGACGAAGAAAAAAAATTTGGTTTCTTTATAAGGAAAGGTATTTTTAAACAATAAATTTATCACTTTGAGCTCTTTCAACACACCGAATTCTTTTAAATAAAATATTTAGAGACGGCTTCGCGTAAAATATGATAATATATATCCTTGGGCGTTTCTTACTTGAATAGCGTTTTCTAAAAAGAATTTTTTAGACTCACAATAGCATGAATATTACATAAAAGAGTAAATGATACAATTTCCGGTATGGTACCATATAAAACCACGTTCCCTTTCAAACGATCTCGAGCTTTTTTACTGAAGCATTACTAGTGAAACGTGATAAAATACCCTCGGGTGTAAAGACAAAATAACCATGAAATAGTGTTTAAAAAACTCATAAAATGTGTTTAGGAAATTGATCGAATGTATTAGGTTTTAAGTATTTATGACCTGCATTAACCTATACTGAGTTGTATGATGTCGAACCGCTATGAAACAGGTAACAAAGTCAAATGGAAGGAAAATAAAATTCTTGTGTAAAGATATTTACATTTAACAATTTCAAAATGTAAATAATTAAATGAAAATATATACGAATGGTAAATTTTAAAAAGCACTTAATGAACAAAAAACTACAATAGATGATTAAAAATTTATCTTTATTTTATTAACTATTAATATTTCAACATTACATTATGTTTGTGTTGATTTTCGTAGAGTTATTTATTATTTTAATGTATGTTTTGAGGTTGTTTTGTATGATTATTATAAATGTGTAAAATAAATGTTACTTGCAGAAATAATTTCCTTATGAAATGTACTTTAGTAAGTTTTTTAAATAAAAATTGTGGGTTTTTTTTTTGTTTTTACCTCTCTATATGTTTTATAATAATTAATTTTTATAATCGTTTCTTATTGCACTATATAATTAGAATGTTTTTTATTATTAACCGAACTGGATATTAATTCTAAATCCTATTCTGCATGAATTTGTCTTTTAGAAGTATGATTTTTAATCTCATATTTAGGATTTGATACCACAAGTTTTAAAGAAAAATTCTTGTCCTTATATAATAGAAACGATGAATTCTTTTATTCAAATATAGTTGTAGCTTTGAAATGAAGCTGTATTGCAACAGATTAATAAATACTTCAATGTGCACAGTGCAGATTAGGACACTTTTTTCCATTCTTCTTGAAACACATATGGATATAATGTCAAGAATTAAAATAAAAAAGAAAAGAGTAGAAATTTATTTACATTTTTATGTCTAAGTTAACTTAATGCTAATTCAAAAAATAGCATAAGACGCAGTGTAACTATTCAAAGCATTTTGCGTGAAACCTTTTAAAACATAAATTAGTAAGAAATATGCAATACATATTAATTAGTTCCTTGTTAATAAATTTATATGATAGATTATATAAAAACAGAAATTAAAAAAAAAAACATTTTTGAATCAAAAGAATTATTTTATAGTTAAAAAAATCTGCTAATAAATAAGGTATTTGTACACTATATGGACAGGGCTCTCAATATGGACACGCCTAATAATTTTAAAGGTAATAATTTTGATCGAGAGATGGCTAAACATTTTCGCGAAGAAAAGCAGTTGAAAAGATAATTAAGTCTGGAAAGTGTAAAAAAACGCGCTGTTCGCCATTTAGGAGGAAACTTGTTATTTCGAGATGTGCTGATCTTAATTACTTGTAAGCTTAAATTCTTATTAGGTATGGTAAAATTATATTTAATGTTGTAAAGTGGAGTATTTTAGTAAGGTAATAAAACTTACTTTCGATTGCTATTGCATATTTTGCTTAAAATAATTTTCCTTATTCATTTGGTGCAAGATTTAGTAAAACTACGCCCGGTTCCCAATATGGACAGCTTATGTCCCCATCGACTACAACTATAAGAAAAAAGAATATTCAACGTTACCAAGCACTAACTTGAAAAGTCATCAAAGTAGTAAAATCTTTGTTCAACAAGATGCTATTTGAACAATCCCCCCAAACCTTCCTGCAAAAAACCCTTGCAGAAAAATAAAAAGAAGCCCCCCCCCCGAAGGGTCAAAACCGAAGGGTAAAGAAGGGTCTTCGAAGGGTAAAAACCGAGAATGACCCCCCCCCCTTTCTAAAATGTACGTTCTGAAGATATTAACTGTCCCCCCTCCTCTTCGGAATTTTTTAAGATACATTTTTGTATTCCCTTTCCTCTAAAATATCTTGGAAAAGTGGCTCTTTCATACACACTGTGTAGAAAGTCAATAAGGAAACACCTGCCCATAATAGGGACAGGTAGTTCCTTATATGGACACTTGTAAACATTTTTTTTGTTTTTATCATTTAAATTAAACCAGAATAATTCAAGGTCGCTAATTTTAATAATGATAGTCAATAGTCTAAGGATAGTGGTCACATATTTTTGGAGTCCTATGACTTGTACATGGGGGTGAAAAAAATACATTTTCCTGAGGGTGTCCATATTGGGTACAGGTACCTTATATAAAAAATATTAGATTAATTATGATTAGTATTCTTTTCTGCACATATATCTATGATGGTTAAGTACAGAGGGGGGAAAGGAAACACCCCCTATTATCTCCTTAATAAATTATTATAGAAGAAAGTTATTGGTACCGAACGATTGAAAATACAGTCTACTTTTAAACGATGCGTATGAAATTGCATTTAGTAAGAATTAGTAATCGATGCTACGAATTGTCCAGTTTTAAACAACTCTATATAAACAATTAAGTAAAATAATAAACTTATTTAAAATTTCTTTAAAAAATGCGAAATATTTTTTCTTTCCTTTATTTATACTAAAATGGTTTAGAATTCCTGAAACATAATAATAGTTAGAATAATAATTAAAAAAAGTATTTGGTTCATTTTTATGTTTTTATCTACATTTTTATCATACATCTTGAATTACAATTTTATTTTTTTAGAATAATGTTTGTCTGGTGGCTTGGTTGGTGGTTACACGAATTTTCTGCTTAGCATACCCCCCAAAAAACGTAAGGTGTTAGATAATTAATATTCTATAACTCCATGTAATACTTCTAATTATGTTTCGTATGTATTGCCAAAGATAGGTTGTTAAACTGCAAATTAGGCTTTTAGTTACATTCTATTTCGACAGCAATGGAAGAATCTTTGTTGCAGTCTGTGTTTCACCTCATTTTTTTTCTTGTATACTTCACATTTTTAAATTAATGTGTGTTTCCTCTTTTACAAATAAAAATGTGCCGTTATTAGAAATTTTTATTTTATTTTATTTTTGAAAAACCGTAATTTAAATATCAAATCGAATAAGTTACGTAAAAATTATTTATATTTGAAAAAGAAATTAAGAAACCAATTATTCTTATTAAATAAAAAGTTAATACTTTAACATTATAATCTTTATTATCCACAGATAAAAAACTAAGTTAATACTTTTATCTTTATGGGCGTATTTAAAATTCCACAGTTTTTAAAATTCCATTTTTGAAAACATTTTATTTTTGATTTTAACAATAACGTATAATTCGTCACAATACTATTAATTTATGATTTTTCCCTGTTCCTTCATTCAAATAGTCTTATAAACATCCTTAAATTGAATATAACAATTGGGGGATTTATTTAAGATTGATGAAAGATTTCTTTTGAAATTTATTTTATTATTAACACTTAATTTTAATCATCAAACATGAAAGGAAAATTTTCTATTAAGATATATATTTTTTTCTAAATTTTGAATTCAGGACATATGAGATGAACTTCTTGTAATTTCGCTTTATATCTTATAAATGCGGGATTAAATTTATGAATAGAGCATATTCTTCATAATGTCTTACTGGTTGTTTGCCTGTCTTTTTTAGTCGCAAGTAATATATATGAATAGATAGACTACATTTTATGTTGGAGAACTATCTTTTAAACAATATGTAATAAAAGGAAGAAAATTTCCTGCCGTTCTTTTAGATTATGAAACACTTGAAAACTTCAAGAATATTCTATTTTTTTTTATTACGTGAAAGAAGATATTGAAATGAACAATTTTAAAAAAGTATAATACATTAGGAAATCCAATATTAGCAATTTTACTGTTTCTCACCAGCCTATCTAAAGAGCAGAATTGTAATGTTGTTTTCTCTGTACATTTTTTAAATCCTAAAATAAGATATTATTTGAAATGGGATATATATATATATATATATATATATATATATATGTATGTATATAGATATATATAATCATGTAAGCCTTTTGGAATGAGAAAAAAATATGGTTCTGGCATATAGAATCAAAGTAATGGCTCTAGAAAAAATAGTTCCATGTCATCCCTATAAATTTTAGTTCCATTTCTTAGAGAGTTCCAGAGTCTCTTACTAGAATTCAAGAACGTTTTCCTATATTTTTGTTATCAAATTTATCTAAAAATCTCTTCAAATAGATGCGAACACAAGAGATCTGATTTAGTAACTATAATTATAGCTTAAGAAACCATTCCTAAAATCAAGCGATAATTTATCGCTACTGAAACGGTTCAATGTCGTTTCGTCTCCTAGAAAACAAGAGACTAGAAATGTCAAGTCATTTCGCCTATTCAGCTTAGTTGTTTACCCGACTCGCATAGTTTGGACATCTATATTTCTAGTTTAGGTATTTAGAAAGTGACTAACTATTCATTCTAGGTGAAGGCGGCATATTTTTTTTCTCAGTGTGAATATTAATCATCATTTATTTTTTAATAACCGTATGATATTTATTGAATTACATAATATTAATTATGCTCTCATTGCAATGAAGCTTACACCTTAGTAAATGGGTATGCCAGTTTGCAGCAGGCAGTGGTTAAAAGGCTAGTTGAACATTACCCAAACACATTCTGAAGTTCAGAGGATGGTATCATTGATAAATATACGGATAAATCGAAGTTGCATGGAAATATTTAATACATCCTATATAAGGTACCCTGGGGTAATAACGCCAGGCGGGGTAATAACGCCAAGGGCTTATATTTTGCATAATTATGAAATAATCAGGTAAATGACACCCATGTGCTCTGCGCAGAAGGGTTTTGAGTCATATAAATCGCAAAAAACAGCTTCAAGTTAATTTGTTTCATTTTTAGGTCTTATTGTTTTTACAAGCAACTAAAATTAACGCTTGATCTAAAATTTGCGAGATAAGGTTTTTGATCTAAAGACTACATTTTTTTATCCAGAAATACTTTGTTTATTACATAAATTTGTAGTGTATTTCATGGACTTTAAAATTGTTGTAGAAGATTTTGGATATCTTCTCGAGATAATTTGTAGTTTAGGATTTACTGCGCAATAAGTATCCCGGGGTAATAACGCCAGGGATTGGCGTTATTACCCCGGTTGATTCCCAACAGTGGCCGAACTATACCCGAAGGGGGTTTATATATTAATATGGGACAGCATTATCATCATTGTTGAAATGGTAAGATTAAGGGGGCGTGCCCAATACTTAAAAATAATCTCTCTATTTTATTTTTTATTATATCAATATTATTTTTTTACTAATGTAAAAAATAATTTTTAACTCTTGTAAATAAAACTATATCAAAATGTTTTCGAGATTCAAATTCGAACATCTTCAAAATCAGGTTTCTATTAAATTTCCACTGGATTGTTCAATTGTGTTCGAAATTTTAACTGTCCGTTTTCTCAGCGTTCGGTTTTTCAAAACTTTATAATTTTAACCTTTAACTGATGTGACAGAAATTGTAACGTATGAATCTGATGCGGTTTGTGAGACCACAAAAGTGAAAGATGAATAAAAGGCGGGAATAACTCACAGGATTGTGTTTTTGTACTAAACTTTTTATACAAGAGTATTATGCTTAATATTCACCTATTTAGTCTCTGGTGATAGTACTAAAATTCCAAATGAAACAAAATTTCGGTAGTATTTGCAGTTATACTGAAAATTACAAGTTAAACTAAAAAATTAAAAGAAAAATAGTGGTCTAAGAGACCGGTAACATTAGTTAAAGGTTAAAATTCTTCTATGATTAAAAATCATAGAATATTGTTCCTCGCTAAACTTTTTGTACAGAATTAATTCTAATTAAATTTAATCTATTCAAATATTTCTAACAATATTACGAGAACTCCAAACGAAAGAGAATTTCATTTGTAACTATAGTTAAACTGGAAAATACAAGTCAAACGCTATTTTTTTTGGGGGGGAGGTAGGGGTACAGTGTCAGATTGCTAACAGCAGTTAAAGGTTAATTTTGATGCTAATATATAGCTACATATGAATTATGTATAAAATTGAATAAGATATCTCTTTGGGATAATATTTTTTAATCAAAAATTTTATTCAATTTATTAAAAATTTATTAAGGCATGCTCTTTTAAACGTCGACAACTTAACTGTAGGTTTAGAGAATCCGCATTAGTGTGGAGTTATGGGTTAAAAACTATTTACTAGTTTACTATAATAGTATTAACCCTTAACTGCTGTGACAAAAATTGTCGCATAACTTACTGTGAGCGGCCTGTCAGACCGTTTAATCTAACGATGAATAAAATGTTAAATTAACTTTTAGAATATCATTTTTGTATTGAACTTTATACACTATATTGCCATTGATTGTGGGACACTTGCAATTTTAGACATTTTACTAAATATCTAGAAAAATACATGAGGAATCATCTCGAAACTCTTAGTGTATAAATATAATAGTATACGTCATAAATCTCCGTGAAGATTTTTTCCCGACACTCCAAAGGGGACCGTCAACAAATTAAAAAAGAATGACTATCTTTTGAATAACCCTGTCAAAACTAATGTAGCAAAAGCGCTCAAACTCTAGATTGTGATTGAATGCTTTATTGTAATAAGCCTTGTTCATTTTTATGCAAATAGCATGCATACTCGCAGAGTAATTAAGGTTTTTTATAAAAATGATCCCAAATTTTTCCAAGTTTTTTCCTTATAATTTTCAGAGTTCTTAATATAAAATATTATTTTTTTCAGAAAATATGACAAACAACATTGCACACAGTACTCTGTAATCAGAATTAAAAAATAATGAAAATTGTATAAAAAATGAGTTGGTTTACTAAATAATTTTTTACTGCGCATGCGTCAACGATATCAAAATTTCATTTGCATATTATGTTAGCTAAATGTATAGAGCAACTTTTGTGAAAGTCACAAAATCATAACTTGAAAATTCTGACAATAATCGTCAATTGAATAAGTCGAAAATCCGTTATTCTCAAAATGAAGCAAAAACAAGAGGGGTTGTATCCATATATTCATTGATTAGTGTCAATATAGAATACACAATATGGGATATACTACTGCATTTGGATAAAATCCCTCATTTTTTTGCTTCATTTTGGAAACAACGGATTTTGTCCTTTTTCTATAGACGATTACTTTCAGAATTTTCAAGCTATGATTTTGAGACTTTTACAAAAATTGCTCTATACATTTAGCTAACATAATATGCAAATGAAATTTTGATATCTTTGACGCATGCGCAGTAAAAAATTATATAGTAAACCTACTCATTTTTCATACAATTTTTATTATTTTTTAATTCTGATTACAGGGTACTGTGTGCAATGTTGTTTGTCATGTTTTCTGAAAAAAATATTTTATATTAAGAACTCTGAAAATTATAATGGAAAAACTTGGAAAAATTTGGGACCATTTTTATAAAAACCTTAATAACTCTGCGAGTGTGCATGAAAATCTTTTGCATAAAAATGAACACAGTGTATTACAATAAGGCATTCAATCATAATCTAGAGTTTGAGCGCTTTTGCTACATTAGTTTTGACAGGGTTATTCAAAAGATATTCATTCTTTTTTAATTTGTTAACGGTCCCCTATGGCGTTTCGGGAAAAATCTTCACGGAGATGTATGACGTATACTATTATATTTATACACTAAGAGTTTCGAGATGATTCCTCATGTATTTTTCTAGATATTTAGTAAAGTGTCTAAAATCGCAAGTGTCCCATAATCAATGGCAATATAGTGTATACAGGACTATTATAAATAAAATTCAGCTATTCAAAAGTTTCTTGAGATAGTAATAGGACTCCAAATTAAATAAAATTTTCAAGGTATCTATAGTTAAACTAAAAATTGCAAGTTAAACTCTGAAACTTGAAAAACTAAGCAGTATGTGAGACGCTAACAGCAGTTAAGATTTAACAAAAATATTTAATACATACAACTCTAGTTATTATAAAACTTCACATGATTAAAACATTACATTATGAATGGTTAAAACCATGCAATGTTTCTTATGATCATATTTAAGCGGGACTTTTTAAGTAAAGAGAGACACATATTCTGTTGAAGCTCCCCCTCACTCCCTTTTCTTTCACTTTCACAAAAAAATCAATATTTTCTACCGCATAGAATGCATACATGGGAATATAAATACTAATTCAAATAATCCGTGCATTCTAATGTTCTAATAATTCTATTTAAATGGTCATTTTTAAACAAAAGTAGCTTAGAATCAGATATTCTTTAGCCTCCTCCCCCCGCCACCACCACAGCTTTCTTTTTCTTTCAGAGTCACAAAAAAATTGTACATTTTCAATAGCTTAGATTGCAATTTGTCAATTTCTAGAGCTGTAGAGTTTGTATTTTTAGAATTGGGCAATCTACATGCCATTATTCCATCTTATTTTATAGTTTTGTTTGCATGGCGTTATTACCCATATAGGTGGGTATTAACGCCAAGTAGCATTGGTCAAGAAAAAACTTCATTACATTTTATGAATACATATCTGTTAAATTATTTTATTTTATGTAGATAGTCAATGAGTTGCTCTATCAGATCCCATATTTGTTTGAAAAATACAATCTAAAACTAAGCCGTGAAAATTGGTAGAACCTTAACGTGGCGTTATTACCCCAGGGTACCTTATATATTAGATAGTGTTGTTTCCAAGAGATATCTAATGGAAATTACAATATTTAAAATAAATAAAGCAATACGTGAAATGTTATTATTTCTATCTTTCTTAGGCAGTTAATTAAGAAACAGTCATTTGCACAGTGAAAGAGAACTATCATTGGCAAAGCAATTTGACGCTTAAAATTTTCTTAGGTTTTCTCAATGAGAATTATGTAAAACTTTCACTGCGTTTATATGTTTAGTAAAATTTGGTACCATTTTGAATAATAAATAATTTTTCGCACCATTATGAAATAAAAAGCAGATTTTTTTCTGAAATAATAATTTTATCTTTAACACATTCGCTGCCGCTTACATGAAGATGTGATGATAGTTAATGCCGCACTGTAGAAGTGGGTTTTTCCCAGAAGGTGATTTACTATTTATAACAAAGGATCAGTGAAAGATTTTCCCGCGCCAGTGTGTGACTGGCTATTGGACATGACCCCACATCACGCGCTGGCGCGTGAGTGGCCCCTTAACGTTGGCGCCATATCACGCGTTTTCGCGTGAGCGGCAGCGAACGTGTTAACATTAAAATAAAGAAAAGAAGTAAGTTCTACAGTACTAGATTTATGGTTCTTTCTCAAATTTCTCTGAAGAATGCTATTATTCTTTACTGATTTATGTCTTTGTATAAACTAGAGAAGCAGTATGTCTCCATATAACTTTTGAATGATTAGTACTCAAAAGAAGAAATATACATTTTCTTGCAAATGCCGTTCCTGAAATATTTTCTTCACATTGGTTGTCTCAAAAAAAGACATTGTGAGAACATACCTGTCACATAACTAGACGTCAAACATCTTCAGCGTGGCTGGAGAGTTCGAGCCTTTTTGAAAACTTTCTCAACGTTTCAGATCATTAAGTGCCAAATGTTGAATGCTCTTTTCTGTTTAAATGAAATATGAACGGGTGATTTTTCAAAATAGAAAGAGTTCATAAGTCAATTGAGAATACACACCATTATATAAGTGCAAAAGTTAATAGATAAAATGTGAACTTTCTTTAAAGAAATAATTTGTAAGCATAGCCAACTTTAAAATCGATGACCGTGACAAAAAAAAAAAAAAAAAAAAAAAAAAAAAAAAAAAAAAGTATTTGTTTTTTTTACTCTCTCTCTCTCTATTTTTTTTTCATTGTACTAAAAGTTGTGTATCGTAACTTTCCTGTTTATTCATATTCTAAGAATTATATTAAAAGTAAGTATTAATGATTATAAAATATTTACAGTAATATGAGCATATTAATAAGAAAATGATAATAAACGAAAAAAAAATGTTGCACATGAACTTTTAAAAGTAATTTGTGATTTATTTATAATATTTTCTCCCAAGACGAGTATATTATAAATAAATATATTTAGACTTGTTTAAATTTTTATATTCTATTTTTTATTTTAAATTAAGTCATATCAATAATTATTTACGTTAATGTCTGAGATGACCAGAACATAATATATATATGTAATGTAATTTGATAAGCTGGTATTCTGGAAAAGTTCACTTTTTATAATTTATTTGCAAAAAAAAAAATTAGATTACTTAACGAAAAATATCATTGTGTGAAATTTCATAATTCATATAAGAAGTGTGTTTGGCTTGCTACGTATTTTTAATAATCCAATTTAATAATCTATTGTAGCGTGAAATTACTCTCCCAACTATGAATGACTGTGATTATTTGAAATTTTTGGATTGTTATTATCATATATGTATATATAAACTATTTAGATAGGGTTGGTATGGGGTTCTTAAGGGTCATATAATAAAAAGTTATGAAGAAATGAAATTTTTCAAAAATCTTACCATGATAGGTGTAAGGCAATAGGTGTATTTCTTAAGAAATCTACCTAAAAATGAATAAAACAAATTTTGTAAGTTTTGAACTATAAACATATCTTTAACCCCTTTATATCCCCACAGTATTTCACAGTAACGTAAATGATTTATTATAATAATTACCGGCTTATCACAGCTTAAATAGTGTGAGGGAGTGTCCCTTTGTGATAAAGGCACTCTAGTATTTTTAGTGTGATCGTGACGTCAATGTTCTAACATGTGTGGCGCGGAAGCGACATCTATCCTTTATTTAACTTTAAATTTCAGAAGCGTGTGCGTCGCCCTCGGTTAACTGCGGTTAGGTCTATTATGCAAATTTATAGCTCCGTCTTCAGTTCGCAAAGTATAAAAGCTTTGAGTTGGAGTGCTGTGGTGTGGTGGTGAGGCGGCAGTAGTCCGCAAGGTGAAATAGATTGGTGGGGTGAAGCGGCAGTGGCCCACAAAGCGAGATAGATTGTGTTCTACAGTGATATAGCTATATTTGTGAGACGAGTTAGATTGTGGTGAGCTGAGTTGCCCACGAAGAAAGGATGCGGGTAAGAAGTTATTTAATACGTTGAATATTTTTGAGTATAAAGAGTGTTTGCAGCCACAGGCTGTTTTATTATAGATAAAAACTAGCTTTTAGCCGCAATCTGAACGTGAAGCCGGAATGAGTGCCCCGAACTGAGCTTAAGCCGTGGACGTGAGTATAGTTTGCAATTTAATCTCTTAGTATTGTGCTTAGTGACTGAAATCTTGAACTATTGCTCCACTTTCCCATGTTCCAGAGGTTTAAATAAACTGTTTCATTTTATCTTATACTTCAAATTATGTCTTCATTTAACCAGCATACCCGCAGACACGTCACAATGGTACTGAATCAGCTTTCGTCATGTTGATTTATCAGATTAATTTATCTTGAATGAAAATCTCTCACTTTTAAACTAAGGATTATCTTTACCACTGCAGCAAATCGAAGTCGCTTAATCGCAAAAAAATATCATTTGGCATCGTAAAATTGTTACTTTTGAATGCTAAACATATATATCATCCAATATTTCAAAAACATGATCCAGGAATGTC
Source organism: Maratus speculifer (assembly GCA_964019185.1). Taxonomy (NCBI): domain Eukaryota; kingdom Metazoa; phylum Arthropoda; class Arachnida; order Araneae; family Salticidae; genus Maratus; species Maratus speculifer. The sequence goes on along the minus strand of OZ025302.1, from coordinate 74,961,884 downwards.
CAAAAATGTATCGCATAGAGTCAAAACATGACAATCACTAATGATTAAAAAAATATTGAATAATATACACGCACATATATATATATACCCATTTCGATAAAGGAAAAGCAAAGATCAAGCTCGTAAGAGGAGTATGACAAGGAGACACCATTTCACCTAAGCTTTTTAATGCTGTCTTAGAAAATATCTTCAAAAAGCTGGATTGGGAAAACAAAGGGATTAGAATAAATGGGGAATATTTAAGTCATCTGAGGTTCGCTCACGACATTGTAATTTTCAGTAACAATCTTAAAGTATTGGAAATTATGCTAAAAGATCTTGCAGAAGCTAGCATCAATGTGGAATTAAAAATAAATTTAGGAAAGACTAAGGTCATGTTTAATTCATTTACATCAAAAACAAAAAATGTTTACAAGAACACTGAGATCAAAGAAGTGCAAAGTTATGTGTACCTAGGACAGGAAATATCATCGGATAATAGTATAATGAATGAAATCAATAGAAGAAAAAGAAATGGTTGGTGTGCTTTTGGGAAGAACAATATTATTCTGAAAAGTAATATGTTCTTTGTTTGAAAAGAAAAGTGTTTAATCAATGTATTTTACCTGCATTAACTTCCGGAGCAGAAACATGGACACTAACTAAACGGATGATACAAAGACTACAAACAACACAGAGAAGTACAGAAAGATGTATGCTAGGCATAACTAGAAGAGACAGAAAGAGGATAACCTGGATAAGAAAACAGACAAAAGTTTTTGACATCCTTGACAGAATCAAACAGCTATAATGGAAATGGGCTGGGCACATTGCAAGAAGACAAGACAACAGATGGAGCAAAAATATACTGCTGTGGTATCCCAGAGATGTAAAACGACCAAGAAGACGACCACAAGTAAGATGGAGTGACGAAATTAGAAAAGTGCCTGGTGTAAATTGGATGACAAAAGCACTAGTCAGAAAACGTTGGAAAAATCTGGGGGAGACAACCAGCAGTGGATCGAAAACAGTTGATGATGATGATGATATATACATATATACTAGGACTTCCCTCAGAGGGATTAGTCTGAGCGATATTGCTGAGAATACACATTTAATAACTTGCGATAAGTAAAGAAAATGAGATGTTACGTTAATTGGTCATTCATTGTGATAAAATATAATGATGAAAATAAGCATATCGAATCGTAGAACTACAAAATCTTGTTGTATATACTATTTTTATAAAAGAAAAGCAAACCATGCATCGATATAAAATTGGAAATATGCAAAATGTTAAAAGTAATACAGAAAATAAAACACCAATTTTTCCTATATTGGAAATATAGCTCTTTGAAATGATGTCATGAACATAAACAGAAGCTTCGCAACGATTTGAGAAACTATAAATAACATAAACTATTATGTTTGAAGAGAAATGGAGTGTATTTTATATGGTGTGAAATCCGTCCGAATAGTTTATAATGTTGAATATCTGTTTTCCACGGATGCAATGAGGTTGTCGATAAGAGTTAAGGAATCCTTTTTTAAAAATTTGTCCTAAACGAGTTCTTACATCTTATAAGTAGGGATGAGAATTTTTCGCGGTTTTCCGCGTTTTTTACCACCAGTATAATCTTAGAGAAAATGTTATTTTACTCAAACGAAAAATGCTGCAATTTAACAGAACAATATTTTCTCTAATATTATACTGGTATGTAAAAACGCGGAACACTCTCATCCCTATATAAGTTACTGTGATGCCAAAGTTATAGTTTCTGACCCCAACAGTATCCTATAAATTGCAATATTCTCAATAAATTGGGTTTAAAACTTTTTCTAGAAAAAAAATGTTTAATATGTGAAATTAAATTGTCGAATGTTTTAGAAATCGTTCATAACGAGAATATTATATCTTAAAAGTTGCCACCAAAAAAATAAAAAAGATTTTAAATATTTAGTCATATCAACATCAAAAATTCTCAATTTTAGAACTTTTTTTGCTCGTGCATTGATGGTGATTATTGTTCCTACGCAAAATATAGTATATTTTGCAGCAAAGATGGTTACCAACATTTTTTGCCCACATTATTTTTTATATCGGCTAGGTACTTCCAATGCTAACGAAAAACACACAAACGTTAATGCTTTATAGCATAGAAATACAGAATCAAAAGCTATTTATCTCCTATTGTATACACATAAACAGGGGTGGGGAAATACATCATTTTGCTCACCAGTGGCGAGTGGATTTTCTCATAAGCGAGTGCATTTTTAGTTTTTGAAAAACTGTAGGCAATAGGCACAATATCAGAAACACTTTTTTAATCTAGATATTTTAACTTTCCAAATTATTACAGTGTAAGTATGGTACTAAGTTCTATCTAATATTAATCTTACCTTTGTTACATATATTTCTTAATATTATACAAAAAAGAATTATGAAAATGCATTGTAGTAATAGTAATTTTGTCTGTAATCGCGTGCGATTTTGTCATAACTATTTTCAACTGCGTGTGTTGCATCTTGCGGGCTGGCGAAATAAATCCTTGGTTGGTAAGAATTAGGAAAATTTCCCCACTCCTGCACATAAATTATCTAATTAGTGCTAGCAGATGAATTTTTAAATATACATAGATCAATATAATGCTTCATTTTTCTTTTATTAGTATTTCTTAGTATTCATTTTTCATTTATTTGTATTATTCAGTAAAAAACTCACTTTCTTAAGCCCGAATTACGTCAAACTTTTTATAAAAGCGCCTAACTCCATATAACAGCGAAGTATTGTGAAGAGTATTAAATACAAGGTAGTAAGACACTTAGCCAAACGCAGGTAATAAATCGCCAAATATTGTCCTTTTCGCCCTCTCTCAAAATGCATTTTTTCGTATATTTAAAAAACACGATTTTGAGTCATCTTATTTAAAATTCAAATAAATAAATGAGAGGAAGCAATAATAGCATAAGTCAAAACATTTTATTTCAGCATCAAGGAATTGTATCGTAGTTACACATGTGGAAAAAAGCTGCTTTCGGCCAAAAAACGTTGTCTTCACTAAATTTGAATCCGATTAAAAAAAGTACCGTGATTAATTAAAATGTTATAGGCAGAGCTGCCAAGCCTCCGGCATTTTGGGTGCCGGTATTTTAATACAGAAAATGTTTTATTAAATTGGAACATTCTGCGGATTTAAAAAATAACTTTTCCTATAAGAAAATTCTGCTATGCAATAAGCGAGGGTTTGGCATCTCTATATAGGAATATTTCGTAATCTACTTTTTAACCTTAAAAAAAGCAACGACCATTTTTCGGGTACAAAAAGTATTGCTAATTGTTCCATTTTGCATACAAGGTACTGATTGTAATATTGATACATCTATGGTGATAAATTTCCAATAATTTTTCAAATCCCATTTATTTCATTAAAAATATAAATCGTTTATTCATTTAGTTTAAAATAAATGGTTTTTAACTAATTTCATAATACTTTTGAAATATCACTTTTCATTGAAATATTCATACTTAATCCATAACGTACATAATATATAACTCTGTTATTACATAAGTCACCTTTTTATTATCATAAAAATTATGTTTTTACTGATTTTTATTAACTCAATAGGAAAAATTTTGTGTTTTGAGCAATAGATGTCCGCATTTCCTATTATTTATTTATTTTAACAAAATTCTTTGTATTTAGAAGAATTTTTATTTAAATAGGAAATCCAGATGTCGCTGTTAATAAAGAAGAAAGTTACAAAAAAGGGTACAAAACGAGTAGACACATACTATCAAATATGGAAAAACGATGAATCCCAAAAAGACGTCGTATGAAATATCATATTTTAAAGCAAAAAAACGAGGTCTGATTATCGAGCCTACTGATTACAAAATGTGCATTACATTAAAAAAAAAAAATGCTGCAAATATTGATTATTTTTTCTTTTGTGCAGTTTTGGCTTCGAAAGGTGCGCTATGTTGCAAAAAGATATAAGCGCCTATGAAAACACGCCTAGTAAACTTTCATGCTCAGTTTTACAAATAAATATGGCACATGTATGCCCTATATACACCGAGGTACCTAATTGGTGCCAAAATGGCGTTTAGTTGCCTAACATGCTGGTTATCATATAAATGTTATAATAAATTGTTTGTTCTAAAAATATTATAATTTATTGATTGTTATATCTTTTTTAATAACAGGAAATGTTTCATTTATTCCTTTTTTTTTCATTTTGAAATAAATAAATAACGTGTTGTTATAGCATGCTATATGCATCTGGTAATCAAAACGATGTTTTCGCCTAATTCGCATAAAAAATCTCGCCAAACCCGGTGCTTATATCTCTAGTATATTATCTCAAGTATTTTATTTATGTATACTATAATTGTTTTTACATACCACTTACTTCTTCTGGTATATAGAAATAGGTAAGTGGCTCCTTTATGCAGTATAAATTGTATAAAACTTTAAAAAATAGCCTCGTTGCCCCTTTTTGGATCGAATTAAAAAAAAAATCAATGTCTAATTCCAGTATTGCTCCCAGGTATGCATACATACTCCATATTTCAAAGTTGTATGCCAACAGGAAACGGATGAAAAATGGGAAAAAATGTCACATATGCACCAGGGTACATAATTGGCGTCAAAATGGCATTATTTTACCTGAGATGGTAACCCGGCTTTATTTATTTATTATTTGTTTATTTACTCATAAAATATTTATTTACTTTCACTTCCTTCATTTAATTATATAAAATATTTCTTTTTATAGTTATTAATTATTATTTTATTTACTGTAAGTTCTTTTTGAAAATAGAAAATAATTTAAAAATGTGTATGTAAGCGTTATTTGAAAAGGGAGTTGTCGCCAAATGGGCTTTGAAAAAAATTGCGCCAAATCTGATGCGCTTGTGGTATCCGTGCCGAAAAATTAGTGACCAGAATTGACTTCCATACACAAACAAAATATAAGTTAAAAGAAAACATGCAATGAAAATAAATATAAAGGGAAAATGATGTCATAAAAGAAACTTTTTATTTAAAAACTTAATTGTTTCTAATTTTCACACGCGAAATATGTAAAACATTCTTTTAGCGATCAAAAAGTGCCGTTAAGAGATTATCACAAAATCTCAAAATCAAAGTTTTTACGACATTTTTTAATATAGAAAAATAACAGTTTTATTTTCCTGCATGATTAAATTTTAAAATGTTTTATTGCATTCAATATTTCTGAGTGCGAAAATGATTACTATTTACTCCATGTACTGATTCGGTTATCTACGAAAATGTCCAGCCGGTGAAAATCACGCTCACCAAATTTCTGTGACGTATGCACATAAATTGTGCTTTTTTATCAGTTTTTTTAATATAACTTTTAAACTATTTGGAATTAAGTTTTAAAAGTAGGTGCATTCACCAGATTACCTTCATAGGTACCTATTGGTACAAACAGAATCAAAATCCGACAAGTACTTTTTGAGATTTGCTTGACGAAAGAATTTTTTTGAATTTTAATATCGTTACGTATCTCTGAGTATAAAGACTTCGCTTCGCTCAGACAATTAAAGATGCTGTATAATATTTTCCAACATTGATAAATGTTAAAATACACATTCATGAATATAATTTAAAGAGGCTCGTTTTACATTGTCGAATATTAAAATCCTTTAAACTGCCTAACCGTATTTTTCGTCGTGAAATATTTAAATTCAAAGTCTGATTTAGCAAAAGATTAATATCAATGTTAATTTTTTTAATTGTATAAGGTGAAAAGATATGTAAAGTTTTCAAACAGAAATCGTCATGCCAATACTTATAACAGTTATTATTTTATGAATCATTAACCCTTTCCGGCGCACTGCTCTTTAAAATTGGAATTTACAGAAAAAAAAACAATTAGGCAATCTATTTAGGTCCTGAGGAGTACACAGGTATTGTTTTGTAAAGATTGCACTAACCATTTTAATTATACAGCTGTTGCCCAAGTGGTAACCTCCCATAAGTAAAGCATTGTTAAGCGTAGTGAGAAGAGCATTGCTGTGAAGCGCGTATTACAGTAAAACATTTTACCTATTATTTAAAAACAGTAGAGTTTGATTTCTGTGGTGCTGCCATCTAGAACTCATAAGAAAGATTTAAAGTAGCCATTAGAGTAGTTTTTAAAATATTCACGGAGTTTTTGTGTCTCTAAACAGGGGGAACCACTGCGCGTTAAGGAGTTAAATATGAATGAAAAAATCTGCAGGACGCTTAAAGGATTAAATATCTATATTGACCGATATTACATTTCCATGTTAGTCAATATCTTGGTTTTACAAGTGTCCGTAATATTAGACTACGATTATTAAAATTTTATTAAAAATAAAAAAAATGGTTAAAAGACCGGAAGATGATCAATTTAGATAAAAAATTAGTATTTTAAAATATAAAGTTTTTACTTCGTGCTCTTTAAACATACTGATTTATCTTAAACAAAATCATTAGAGATGTCTTCGCTTACAATGCGGTATTATGTATCCTCAGGCGTTTCTCCCCTAAATAATATTTTATAAAACGGTTTTTTTTTCGATTCACAATAGTATGAATATTACATAAAACAGTAAATGATACAATTTCCGGTATGCTACCGTATAACACAACGTTCTCTTTCAAATGTTCTAGAGCTGTTTTTTTTTTAACCATTGTTAGTGAAACGTGATAAAATACCCTCGGGTGTAAAGACAAAATAATCGTCAAATGAAGGTTTTAAAACTCATAAAAATTGACATAGGAAATTATTCGAATATCATAGTTTTTAAGTATTTTTCGATAATTATGAACGGTAATATTCTTTAAAGAATTTCATGATGTGGAACCGCTGTAAAACAGGAAAAGGCATTGAAAAAAGGAAAATAAAGTTATTATCTAAAGATCTTTTCATGTAATAAAGGTAATTAATTGTATAAAAATAAATATGAATGGCAATTTTCAAAAAGTACTTAAAGAAACAAAAAAGACAATGTATGATTAAAAACGTATCTGTATTCTATTAGGAAATTATTTCAGAATTACATTATTATTCAACAGTATACAGAGTTTTTTACTAGTCTAATATATGTTTTTATACGATTTCTCATGTTTATTATCAGTGTCTAAAATAAATGTTAGTTCCAGAAATAATAGTCTTATAAAATATAATTTGTGAGTTTTTGATGCATAAATTGTATTTTTTTCACATAACAATATGTTTTATTATACTTAATTTATATGTTTTTATGCACCGTTATAATAAGAAGAATCTTTTTCAGTTAACCAGATTGGATATTAATGCTTAACCCTGTACTGCACGACTCTATCTTTTAGGAGTATGTTTTTTATCTCCTATTTAGGGTATGATATCACGAGTTTTACACAAAATTTTTCTTCGTTATGAAAAAGATTTCCACTGCTGCATACCGTGAGTATGTTTATTCAAGTATAGTTGTAGCTTAAAAAGGAAGTTAAATTGCATTAAATTAATAAATGCATCATTCAGCAGCGTAGGATTCTTTTTAATCCTATAATGAGGTGTTATTTAAATATATATTTTTTATGATTATGAGGCATGTCATGATATGAGGCTTCACAGTGTTAATCATTATTTATTTTTTTGATAACCGTATAGTATTTGTAGAATTAATATCAGTGTTCATTAATTTCATTTGTAGAATCTTTCAGTGCACCATGTGCCATATCTGGCACATAACTAAAAACGTTATATCTTTCATTATCTGTCACGAATTTGGCCATGTGATATACGTTGTTGGAATGGTATTCCATAAGGCATGGAGTAAGTAAATTCCTCAATAATAAAAATAGATAAAAGCTTTACCTTTTTGTTGACACACATTTGTTTGATGAAAATAAAATAGAATAATGATTTACATAGTATTTGAAATGCTTCACAACATAAAAGTACAGATAGACATTCTTCACGCTATTTACACAGTACTAAAAATGAAGAAAAATAACTTCGAAACATATATTGGCTTCAGTTTGAAGTAGTTCTTGATAAATAGTTATTACTCCTTTGGAATAATAATGGATTTTTAATCCATGGCAAGCTTTTGCAGCCTACTGCTACCTGAGTCAACTACTTAACTCACTGTTCTAAAGTTCTGTTCCAGCAAAAATAGAAGAATTGTCTGGTGCTGCCATCTGACGGCAGGTTCTGGTACAAAAAAGCAATTGTCTAACATACGTCCCTGATCAAAAAGAAATCCAAAGAAGGCAATATCATTTATATTTTCCATGTCAAATGCTACATTTGTCTAAAAATTACATTTCGTTCTTCGGAAAACAAAAAGATTTCAATGAAGATTTACGTTCTATATTTTACTGAATACATAAAAATATTAATATAAAAAGGTAAGGAATGTTAAGCGTATAAAATTATTTATTTTAAGCTCATTTAGTTTCAAAATACAGCAATAAAATATTTTAAAATACTAAATTTGCACATATGGCATACATCATAAAATATTAAATTTTGAATGAAAATTGGTAATTTTTTTTTATTTCTTTTGACAATTGCTTCCATTATAAAGAATATATATAGATTTCAAACATTATTTTTTCATAAAAATAGAAAAGAAATAATTTATTGTGGGGTTAAATGATTTTATTGCATTAAAGCTTACAGTTCACTAAACAGTTATATCGATTAGCAGCCGATATAAGGATAGTTGAACATTACCCGAACACAAACTGAAGTTCAGAGGATGGTTTTCGATATCATTGATGAAACTGAGGATAAATGGAATTTGGCTTAAAATATTTGATACATCCCAAAAAAATCCATTTTATATAGTGTTGGTATTATTAGGCTGTTATTATTAACACGCAAAAGAATAAAACAATGCGTGAAATGTTGCAATTTCTACTTTATTTAGGCACTTAATCAAAGAAAGTCGTTTGCACAGTGAAAAAGAACGACTATTGTCAAAACATTGTAAGGTGTAACAGAAAATTTCGTAAAGTTTTGTGAATAAGAGTTAAAGAAAACTTTTTAAAATGGATGATAAAAGCTGTATTTTTATATTAGATAATATACGGCTCATTTTTGAATAATAAATCATGCTTTTTACTATTATAAAAAAACTGAGAATTATTTTTGAAATTATAATTTTTTATTCAAACATCACGATATAAAGAAAAGAAATATTTCCTACATTCAACAATTCTCGAGTCATGGTTCATCTAAACCATTCATCTTTAATGATTTACATTCCTCTATAAACTAGAGAGGTAATATATCTTTATGTAGCTTTCGAAATGCTACAATACCCAACAGAAGAAATATATATTTCCTTCTAAATGTAGATCATGAAATATTTTCTTCGCACTGGTTGTCTGAAAGAAAGACATTGTGAGAACATACCTGTCACATAAGTAGACGTCAAACATTTTCAGCGTGACAGGAGCGTTCCAGACTTTTTGAGAACTTCCACAATGTTTCAGATCATTAAGTGCCAAATGTTGAAGGCTCTTTTCACTTTAAATGAAATATGAAAAGGTAATTTTTCAAAATATGAGGGGTCGATAGGTCAATCGAGAATAAATATCATATTATGTAAGCGAAAAACTAATTAGTGTAATGTGGACATTCCATATCAAAATTATTTATAAATTATTTTTACTTCAATTATGGTCTCGTATATGTTATAGGATTGGTGATTTAGTGATTACATATTTTTGTATTTAGTATGAACGGAATGACTGTGCAATGTTAGCAGTAATAGTGATTAATGACCCAAGTAGCAATCCAATATTGGTCAAACGTTGCGCCAATATTTCATTTATTGGAAATATTGCTAATAAAACGCCAATATTGATTATATATTGACATTTTACGGAAAATATTTCCAGTGAATTCACAATATTTTATAAATGTTGGCGTTACATTGGAAATATTTCCAATGACTTCCCAATATTGTAAAAATTTTGATGTTACATTGGAAATATATTCAATGAAACCCCAATATTTAACCAATATTGGCGTTTTATTGGCAATATTTCCAATGAAACCCCAATATTGCCATAATATTGGCTGCAAATATCGGCTAAATAAGGAAAAATGTAAACACCTCAATATTGGAGCAATATTTCATGCCAGTATTGCACCAATGTGGCAATATTGCTCCAAGGTGTAGCCAATATTGACCCAATATTGTTTGGCTACCGGGGGATTTAGGATAATAGAATCAATCACTTGGAGAAAAGAATCTCCTATCATTTTTAGAAAAAAATAAGTTTTTAGGCATTCCAATTAATATTTCATCAAAATAGTATATATTTTTTTATTTGTAGTAGAAGAGAATACTGTACTCAACAGAGACGTTAACAGACTATACCAAGCATAGTAGAATGAATGTTTTAAATGTAAATCATGTACCATTAACCATGAACCGTGGATTTTCTCCAAACATTAGATTCAGTTACTACTAGATAAAAATTGATTCTGTCTAGTTTTTGGTGTACACCAAACAAACATGTGGCACTGTTATGCAGATTTTATTAAAGATTTTGCAATAGCTCTATCTCAAAAACTAATGTACTGATTTTCATCAAACTTCAGATTCAGTTATAAGTTGACATAGGTTGTTTTCGACTAGATTTTGGTTTAAATCAACTAACCGGTAGCGCTACTATGCTGAATTTTCCAGCAAGTAATAACACGCATAAGAAAGAAGAAAATTGCTGGATTGCCATATCTGACTACTTTTATCCAAAAATAAGATGTTTCTTAAGTATAATATATATGTAGATAAATACTGCATAATGTATTATAGTTTCAATATTTCAACACTTCAATACTTTTCTTTAATGTACCCTATTAAAATCTCTGCCACAAAATAACTCAAGTTGAGAAGAAATCCACTCATCTCACGATTTGAAGGACAGCTTCTGGAAATGAGTTGAGATATCTCGAAAGTACGAGTTGTTTTTAAGCAATTCAAATCAATATGAGTAATTTAAATATACAATTTAAATCAATATGAGTAAATATTTAAAAAAAACAACTCATTCACGATGGAATAAACTACAGCCATTTCCTGGGAAGCCACATCTACTCTTTCATTTTAAGAGTGTAGCAAAAGAAATATTTTTAGCATTTCAGTTTGCATGATTGTAAAATACTAAAATGAAAATTAAAAGAATCATAAAGTAGTTCTATGTAGACAAATACTACTTAATATGTGTATGATTTCAAAATTCTACACTTCAGTACTTTTCTTCAATGTAGCTCAAGAAATATCTTTCAGTTAATGAGTTTTCAGTAGTGAAAAATACTTTAATGTAAATTAAAAGAATCATAAAGTAGTTCTATGTATATAAATATTGATTAACGTGAGTATGATTTTAACACTTCTGCATTTAAATACTTTTCTTTTGTGTAGCACAAGAAATAACTTTCAGTTAATCAGTTTGCTGTAGTGAAAAATACTTTAATGTAAATTAAAAGAATCATAAAGTAGTTGTATATAGATGAATATTGAATAATGTGTTTATGATTTCAATATTTCTACATTTCTTGGTTGTCACAAACATAGTAATTCAATATAGAATAAAAATAGCAAACTAATTGTCATTGTATTTTGATTAATGTTGTCACACAACTAAACAGAATGATTTCATTGTTTGAGAGTAAAACAAATACACAAATGTTTAACAAGCGTAAAATAATGTGTTTTAGCTACGAGTAGAACATGACGACTAAAACATACGGTTCAGTAAAATAAATGTTCTACATTAACGACAAAACAAACAAGAATATAATGTATTTAGAGGGAATAAACGTAATAAAATCAAATTAATAATATTAATCTGAAGATATCCTGAAAAAAATATGAGCTATTTATGGTATTAAGAAAAAAGTGTAAATTAAACCTTTATCTACCGACGGTACTTATAAGTACCATTAAAATTACTTGTTATTAAATTCTTTTAATACGTCGATTAGTTGTAATACTGTTTAGAATCAGTTACAGACACATTACTTTATTTTGTACCAAAAGCATTATTGGTTACACAAAACAAAAATATTTTAAAAAGATGATTTCTTTTGAATTTGTATTTTTTTTTTTTCAGCTTTCTTGGCGCTGAGGGAGAGAGAGTGGGATAAGGTTTTTTCAATTCCGAAATATTTCTGTATTTATATAGTAAAAACCTCCTATTTGTACATTTTATAATTCTGCAAAATACTATGAAAACAATTTAAAATAAAAGATTTTAGTGGGGTTATAAATACTGCACAAAATCCCTGCAAATTCAAATTTAATTAATCGTTCTAATTCCTTCAAAAGTTTATTAAATGATTATGTAAATCTTTTAATTTAGTTTAAACAATTTGCGTAAAATGCTTTTGAATGTAAAATTTTTATGAATTCATAATTTGGTAGATAAATGGTTAAATATTTAAATGATGGTAGTCATCATTTAAATTAAATTGTGTAATTTTAATTAAAAAAATGGATAAATTTTTGTTTTTATCTGTAGCATGTGAAAAAAAAATTAATCTATGTTTATTAGTCTTTTCATAAAATTATTCACAGATTCTCGTGGATATTCAACACTATAGCAAAATAACTACTTATCCCTGCAAAAGTTCAATATATAGATTTTGTTTTTTACTTCGTTTATTTCTTTTCAATATTAAAAATTCTTAGTATCCATCAAGGAATGCTTTTTGTTGCATATATAGTTTTAAATAAGTATTTAATTAAAATGCACTTTACATGCAGTTTATCATTTTTTATTGGTTGTGAGCACGCAGTTTGTAATATTTTCTTCCACAAATCAGATCATGTATGTTAAGATATATTATTTTAAAAATTGTAAGTCTACCAAGTATGACAAGTGTCATATAATGCGTTTCTCTGTATTTTTCTACATTTTATGCAATTATATATGTTTTTATTATATTTTTTTTACATAATCAAATTTTTACTTTTAATGTTATAAAATGCCATCAAGAGAAGATAATCCTTTAGAAAACTTTAAGAAAATGTGACAAAAAGAGGTAATTTGAAAATGTGCTGCAAATCACTTTATGAAAATATTGTTAATCCTCTATAATAATAGCCGTTGTGACTCTCTCTGTCCCTGTATGTAGAACGATCCCGGGGTTGTACTCATCCGCTAAAGAAGAAATTCTGACGGCCATGTTTTAGAAATTTTGGTGTTTTTTTTTAAATTGCACAAACCTAAATGTTATGTCATTAGAAAGAGCTTTAAAAAATAAACGCTTTTTTTGCTTACGGTTTATCCCTAATTGTAATATCTTCTGAGATATAAAGTCATTTTTTTCCGGCGTTCGAGCGCTGGATATATGTAAACAAAGGCCGGATTTGATTCATTCACATGACGAGTTTTCTATGCACCATGGAGGATATTCGGCGAGATTGAATTTCATATATCCAAACCAGTAATGAAACGTAATAATATATATATATATATATATATTTTTGCAAAAAAATAAACACCTTTTTTGCTTACGGTTTTTCCCTAATTGTAATATCTATATATTAAAGCAAAAGCCTTATTTATTCAGCACATAAAGTGCTCTCTGCGCATTCGTGCTTGCGCAGCTCCGACAACAGAACCAATGAGAGAAGAGATAGTTACTGTCTCTAAATGTTAGCGTGGTATGCCCGCGTTCGTTCGTAGCAGAGCCAATGGATCTACTGTTTGCTGAGTGACATATGTTTAAAATGTGCAATTAAATATATGTATGGATTTTTTTATCGCAACGTAATTTGTATATTTTTAACATAGGATCAGAGTAATCTATTACAGCTTAAATTAGTCTTTTCAACAATATAACCTGGTAAGTGAGAACTTTTTTTTGAATGCAATGTAACATCGGGTCGATCGAGTTTATTTATTTTGATTTTGCCCGTTTTTTCTATTGCATAACACTTCTTATTTTGTTTTCAATCTTTTTTTTTTTTTTTTTTTTTTTTTTTTAAGTAATTCCTTATTGTGATCTTCATTTCTGTCATATGAAAAATACATTTCTATTCTGCCATGGGTACACTGAAGTGAAATATCCCCCTTACGATGTTCGCGAAAACTTTTCTCGGATAGTATTTTTTCGATCGATGCTTAATTTTACATTTCATAATATTATAATTTTATATTTCATAATATTATTTATTTTGATTTTGTCCGTTTTTATTGAAGGACATAATTTAACCGTTTTTTCTATTGCGTTACACTTCTTATTTTGTTTTCAATTTTTTTCTTTTTTCTAAAGTAATTCCTTATTGTGATCTTCATTTCTGTCATATGAAAATTTCATTTCTATTTTGCGTATAGCATTTACATTTGTTGCATTATCATTTTAAAAATTGATAAAAAATAACAAAAGACAAAATATTTCAAATTCTAAATTCGTATTACTCAACTAAATAAACATAGGTCTTGCAAAAAATAAACAAAATAATAAGAGGTCAAAATAGATGCCTTATAAATAACTTACTTTTTTAAATCTGCAGCTACAAAATATATATATATATATATTTAATTTGGACATGCAAAAAACATTCTGAAATGTCTTAATCACAAGATTTTTGTGGGGACTTCTACTGAATGATGATTTTTGTGGGGTTTTTACATAACTGAATGACTTTTTTTCCATGATTGATTAATGAATTTTATAATTTTTACCCCACATGACCAACTGTCGAAGTGATCGACAAATTTTCTATTTTTCATGTGATGGATCGAGAAATTTTGTGATTTTTTTTTTTTTTCTGATGAACAAAGAAATGTTGCATCTTTTCTCCCTGCAATTAATGGAAGTTGTTTTTTTCTTGCAATCTTTTGATGTAATTTGCCGTTTTATTAAATTTATCCTTCTTTCGTGTTTTTTTTTTTTTTTTTTTTTTGAGAAAATGTCGTTTTTTGTTATCTTTTTGAGAAATTTGTCTTTTTTTTGCTATTTTTTGCGAAATTTACATTTTTTTGCGATTACCTAGACAAAATTTCTGTGCTTTTGAGATCTTTGGACGAAATTTGTGTCTTTTATGATACCTGGACAGTTTTGAAGAAGTTTATCGTTTTTCTTGAGTTCTTTCGATGAAATTGTCGTTTTGTCATGATCTTTCGATGTAATTTCCCGTTTTATTGAACATCTTTTTGCAAAATTTGTTGTTTTTTTCTGCGAAATTACCTTTTTGCGATTATTTGATGAAATTTGCTTTTTTTTTTCAATCCTTTGATGAAATTTGCTGTTTATTCACAATCATTTGTCGAAATTTGTTGTTTTCTCACAATATTTTGAATTTTTTTTTTCACAAAATGTTTAATTTGCCATTTTTTAGATTTTTTTTTTGTTAAAATTTGCTTTTTTTTCGAAATTTTTTTAAACGTTTTCGCAAAATTTTGATTTTTTGCAATATTTTTACGAAATTTGTTTTATTTGAGATACCTGGACAATTTTTTTTTCTGCAGTTTTTTGACAAATTTTTTAGAGATCTTTTGAAGAAATTTGTTGTTTTTTGCAATCTGTTGACGAAATTTGCTGTTTTTTTTTTCACATCTATTTACAAAATTTCCAGGTGTTCTTTTTTTGGGGAGGGGGGGGGGTATTTTGACGAAATTTGTTATTTTTTGTGATTATTTGCCAAAATTCATGTTTTTTTTTTATACTTGGATAAAATTATTTGTTTTCTTAGGGATTTTCGGTGAAATTTGTCATTTTCTCACGATCTTTCGATGTAATTTGCTGTTTTATAGAAATTATCTTTTTTTTGTGAAAATTTTCATTTTTTTGTTATTTTCAGAAATTTGTCTTTTTTTTCACCTTTTTTTTGCAAAATTTACCTTTTTGTGATCTTTTAATGAAATGTACCTCTTTTTTTCATCTTTTGACAAAATGTGTTGTTTTCTCACAATCTGTTTACCAATATTTGCATTTTTTGAAGTACCTAGACAAATTTAAAGTATTTTTACGATCTTTTGACGAAATTCACGCCTTTTATTATACCAGGAAATAATTATTTGTTTTCTCATTGATTATCGGTGAAATTTGTCAATGTAATTTGCCGTTTTATCAAATTATTCCTTTTTTCGTGATTTTTTTTTTGTGAAATTTGTTGGGTTTTTTTTTTGTTATTTTCAGAAATTTGTCTTTTTTTTTTCTTTTTTTGCAAAATTTACTTTTTTGTGATCTTTTGATCAAATGTGCCTTTTTTTTTCATCTTTTGACAAAATGTGTTGTTTTCTCACAATCTGTTTACCAATATTTGCCTTTTTTGAAGTACCTAGACAAATTTAAAGTATTTTCACGATCTTTTGACGAAATTCACGTCTTTTATGATACCAGGAAATAATTATTTGTTTTCTCAGGGATTTTCAGTGAAATTTGTCGTATTTTCTTGCCATCTTTCGATGTAATTTGCCGTTTTATCAAATTTATCCTTTTTTTTTTTGGAATTTTTTTTTTTTTTTTTTCAGAAATTTGTTAACATTATGTAAATGCTATAGACAAAATAGAAATGAATTTTTCATATGACAGAAATGAGGATCACAATAAGAAATTACTAAAAAAGAAAAGAATGAAAACAAAATAAGAAGTGTTATGCAACAGAAAAAACGGTTAAATTATGTCCTTCAAAAACACGGGCAAAATCAAAATAAACTCGATCGACCCGATGTTACATTGCCTATCAATAAAAAAGTTAGTTCTCACTTACCAGGTTATTTGTTGAAAAGACTAATTTACTCTGATCCTATGTTAAAAATATACTTATTACGTTGTGATAAAAAATTCCATACATATATTTAATTGCCTATAGAATGAGGGAATAAACATATGTCACTCAGCACACAGTTCAATGGTACACTGAACTGCAGTATTCCCATCGTAAGACACCCAGAAAAAACATTCTGAAATGTCTCGATCAATCACAAGATTTTTGTGGGCTTTTTTACATACTAAATGACTTTTTATCCATGATTCATTAATGAATTTTATAATTTTTACCCCACATGACCAGCTGTCGATTTTTGTATTTTTTCTTCAACTGATTGACAAATTTTCTATTTTTCACGTGATAGATCGAGAAATTTTGTGATTTTTTTTTTTTTTTTTTTTTTCTGATGAACAAAGAAATGTTGCATCTTTTCCCCCTGCAATTAATGAAAGTTGGTTTTTGAAATTTGTTGTTTTTTTCTCACAATCTTTTGATGTAATTTGCCGTTTTATCGAATTTATCCTTTTTTCATGATTTTTTTGAGAAATTGTCGTTTTTTGTTATCTTTTTGAGAATTTTTTTTTTTTTTTTTTTGCTATTTTTTGCAAAATTTACCTTTTTTTGCGATTACCTAGACAAAATTTATGTGCTTTTGAGATCTTTGGACGAAATTCGTGTCTTTTATGATACCTGGACAGTTTCGGAGAAGTTTATCGTTTTTCTCGAGTTCTTTCGATGAAATTGTCGTTTTGTCACGATCTTTCGATGTAATTTGCCGTTTTATTGAAGATCTTTTTGCAAAATTTTTTGGGTTTTTTTTGCGAAATTTACTTTTTTTGTGATTATTTGATGAAATTTGCTTTTTTTTTTTTTAATCTGACGAAATTTGTTGTTTACTCACAATGATTTGTCAAAATTTTTTGTTTTCTTACAATATTTTGAATTTTATTTTCACAATATGTTTACAAATTTGCCATTTTTTAGGGATTTTTTTTTCTTTTTGTGGAATTTGGCTTTATTTTTCGAAATTTTTTCTTGAAAATTGCCAATTTTTTTAGACGTTTTGGCAAAATTTTGATTTTTTGCAATACTTTCACGAAATTTGTTTTATTTGGGATACCTAGGCATTTTTTTTTTTTTTTTTTTGCATTTTTTTGACAAATTTTTTAGAGATTTTTTCATAAAATTTGTTGTTTTTTGCAATCTGTTGACGAAATTTGCTGGTTTTTTTTTTCACATCCATTTACAAAATTTCCGGGTGATGCTTTTTTTTTTGGGGGGGGGGGTATTTTGACGGTAATAACTATTTTTTGTGATTATTTGCCAAAATTTGCATTTTTTATGGTACCTAGACAAATTTTTGTACATAGTAAATGATTTCTAGCATTTTTTAAAAGAAACTTTAACAGTAGAAAAATAATCTTCAAACATTTTCAAGAGTTTGTGATGTATGTCGCAGCGTTGCACCGATTCTGCGCCCGGGATCATGTCATGTTGGTGTTACGTTGGTAAATGGAAAAGCATATTGAAATTTTTAAGAAATATTAATTTTTTTATAGCGGCAAAATACTTTTTTTTTCTTTGGTTCTTTCATATTGTTGCCGTGAAGTTTTGACGGCTTTCACCTAGCCAGAATAAATATCATTAATTTTTTTAATATGTGAAATCGACATGTATTTTTGATTTATGAAAATGTAATAGAAAAGTTAAATCAAAATGCAAATGTTTATTTGTTGAATGGGGTGGGTAATGTAAAAACAAATTAACCACTGAGAGGATCATTGTTACAGTTGTTGCTAAATGGCAAACTATAAATTCAGTCTTATTTTGCTGCGAAGTAAGTGAAGTATGTATATTTTGTATGAAATGAGAAGTGACGGTAATTTATGATTTATTCATGTCATGTACAATTTATTGGTGTTGTATTTGTAAATGGAAAATTATCAAATGAGAGAGATTCTAATTCTATAGCAGCATGTTTGAATGTAACTCTGCCGATTGCGGGTCATTTGCCCAGATGTAAAATGCAGGTTTTTCTTTTATTTATTGAAATTTTTGCTGAAGATTAGTCATTAAAAAATCCTTTAATAGCTGGAAAATACCTTTTATTTCTGTGGTGCCGTCAAGTTTTGACGGGTTCCATCTAGTCTTAATATATTTATTGCGTTCAACAGTATTAATTAATTCAAATCGATAGACAGGGAAAAAAATCTTGGTAAATACTAAAATGACACTTTTTTTATCACTTAATAGAATAAATAAATGATTAAATTTTGGCAAGGATTTTACAGATAGGAATGCAATTTTATTATCTATGAATATGAGAATTTTCAATTCAAAGAAATAACTATGTTACATATGTTACAAAGAAAACTACCTTAAAAAAATCTGAGGAAAATAAAATTATGAGTTGAAATTTTATAATGATAGAGTAAAAAGCATGGATAATGCTTAATTAATGCATTAACAACTTGTTTTTGTTACTGAAGTATTTTTGTACTAATTCTTACACTTTTGAATGTTATAGTTATATTTGGATTTTTGATAGATGTATTTACGATACAACATAAGCAAATTTCTACGAATACACCTTGTCAGGTTCTGAGACCATCTCTGCTGAAGATTGGAATTTCCGTTATTTCTCTATCTTAATCTGTTGTGTATTGTACTGGCTGTGTACTAGAATTTTGAAGGTGACATTCTTTCTTTGTTGAAGGGAGAATTGACAGGTAATCCTGTACAGGTGGTGAATGAGAAAGAGGAGATTGCTGAGAGGCGTGTTCATCCGTCAGTGAGGTATGTGGATGACGAGCAAACAAGCAACATGTCACTAATCAAGAAAGGAATGTGGAATGTGTCCAATGAATAAGCTCCAAAGGGGGTTGACATTGGGGAAACACAGTGATTTGAGAAGAGCAAGGCTTGTCTCAGATTGGAGGAGTTGGTATCTGGGCTCGTACCTAGAGAGTAGTGTAGGACCGAGGTCCTTGTGCAGAGTGCTCTGGGCCGGATATCGTAGGCCGAGTATTCATGAGTTGGGAGATTCGAAGTTGATCTCCGATAAAGTGAATATAACGTGCATTGAGTGTGAGGTGAAAGGTGTAATTTGAATAGTACACAGCCAACCTTTACTGTATTTAATTTAATGTTGAACCGGATCACCTATATGCGAGTTGTAATTGTATAATTGTAAATAGCGTATTTAATACGTACATATATTCTAAATAAACTGTTAATTCAGTTAATTGACAGCGTCAATATTCATTTACACAATCCTCACAGTGGATGACCGATATCACCTAATAATATCGGTGGTGGCAGCTATAACTACCACGGACTTTCTTCAAAGTTGTGCGGGCTGAGAGGAACGTCCGACACACCTATTTGCACTTTTATATAAATTCGACTGTATAGCATCATTTTTCAAAATTATAAGACATCTTGTAATAATAAGAGAAATTGAATTCCTAACAAATGATACATAATTTTAAAAGAAAAATGATTGAAGCAAAAATGACACTAGCCTAGAATTATTTTTTTTCAGTAGCTTGGTAGTAAATGAAAGCATTTAATTAATTTTACTGTACTGAGATCAGTGGTATAATCAGATTCCATCAATCACATCACAAAAAATAGATACAAGGTAGTAACGTTAAAACAAAAGTGAAATATTTGACAAAAACTGGCCGTTTTAAATACAAATAAGACTTAATATTTATAAGTAAAATTTTTCGTTACTACTTGACATAAATTATTAACTAATACAAGCACGAAACCGTTGCACAAAATCCTATAATATTTATATTAATAATGTTATGTTTAAAACAGGATTATGTCTTTTTTATGACAGTTGCTTTTTTTACTTATACAGACAAAAGTTATAATCTACATACTCATTCATTTACTTATGATTTAACCACAAAATATAAATTACGATTTTGATGAAATGTTAATTCCATCATCATATATCTATATAAAAAATTGTACTCTTTGACTATGTGCTTCTTTGCATCTGTGATTTAACACTTCAATAATGCTCAGGTTAGTAGTGAATAAAAATGATTATTTTGTTTCTAAATGATCTGTAGCGTTTATAATAAAGAAATCTGCAAACATGCAATAATGTATAAATAATTGCTTTTAAATATAAATTTTCAATTTTCTCAGCCTCAACCGTATGTAAGAATAAATACGTTAAAATCCAATTACGTCAGCTAATGAATAGTTGAGTTGATATTGAATTCAAAAATTCAATTCAGTGACGTATGTATTGGTAATATAATTGTGCTAATTTCAACCAGTTGTGACCAGTTTGATGCAGTTATATTCAAATCTGTCTGGTGATGCCATTCTATCTTTGACCGCAACACCGTAGAACAACTCTTGTCTAATGTATTGGGGGTCGCTCCGTGAAATCATTTCATTGCTTGCTTGAACATAATAAACTTCCATGTGCCTATCTAGGACATATATATTCTGTCTCTTCACTTACCTGAGGTTCTGCCTATACGCAAATTACTTTTAATTGACAAGGTAAATATCATACGTTGAAGTTAATGGTTAATTTTTTTTTCTTTATACATACATACCTACATATATATATATAACTATATATATATATATACACTGTAAAAAAAAACTCCCTTACTTTACTCCAAAAAGGGTGGCAACTAAGTTGCCACCCCAAGTGGTGTAATGAAATTCCACTTGCAAATTGGTGTAATGAGCCACCAACTATCAAATGGTAAACAAACACCATTTGTAGTGGCAACTTAGTTGCCACCCTTTTGGGTGTAAAGTAAGTAATATGTTTAAAATGTACGTTATAATAAATTGTCTCAATTAAAGGAAAGTTTAGCACACTCTTTGCGTGAAGTTATTTTTTTTAAATTATGGCTGTATTAAATTTGAAATGTAATTTTTTAATTATTTTTTATTTTGCTACCATTTATTAAAGTATACTATATAAGTAGATGGTAAAAAAGGAAATTTTCTAATATTTACATGGTTTTAACAGCAAAATAAAAAATAATTTAAAGATTACATTTTAAATTTAACACAGCCATAAATTAAAATAATTAGTTTCATGCAAAAAGGCTGCTAAACTCCCTTTTAATTGAGGCAATTTATCATAACATGCATTTTAAACATAATACTCAGTTATTAAACAATGTAATTTAGTATATTTACATACTAAAAACATAGTTATATGGGTCACATAGTGTGTTTGGGGATTAGTGGGGGGAGGGGGCACAATGTATCTGCAGCATCTCTAAATTTCAGTATAGTTTCATTACTGTTTGTCACAGGTGTCACAAAATTGAAAGGTGTAAAAGCACAAATAAATTCTATTAAATACATGTTTTTCGTTTATTTTGAAACTTTAAAAGATTTAATATTACAACTAAATACTATAAAAGAACATTGCGCTTATATTTTGGCAAAGGTGATCTGGAAAACATATGTGAAAAAAATGTATCTAACAGTATTGTATGACCACTTTTGGATTTCAAGAATGAAGTAACATGCTATTTTGAAAATGTATGTTTTTTTCACACAAAAAACCCAATATGTTTATACATATAATTTTTTTACAAAAAAAGCGAAGAAACAAAAGACGATAATAACATAAATTTGGCGCCCATCCCCCAGTTTCCGCGCCCGGGGCGACCGCCCCCTTCGCCCCCATCGTTTCACACCGCTCTGAATGAACATACCGTCAGCCCCCCTCCCCCTTTCATTGAAGGTCTAAAGATTTTCCATTAAATGTATTCAAATTCAAATAGGCATTAATGATGATTTTAATTATGTTTTACTAATTTAATAAATAGAAAAATAAAACCATGACAATCTCTTTAACTCTTTCAGTATCAACATATATACATGAAAAAAGAAAAAAAAACGAAATAAAAATAATGGAATTTTTGTTTCAAATAATCTAAAAACACATCAAAATACAAATATATATTGAAAAAATGAATGTTTAAAACAAGATATAACACTATGTTTATTTAATTTCGTGTTAGTTCAAGTTATGCGGAATTTAAAGCAGTAAAACACTATAAAATCAAAACTAAATATTTCAAAGCTCTGTACGAAAGTGACAATTTTACGACTTCTTTTATTATTAATTTTCATTCTTAAAATATCGAAATAGCTAGACTGCAAAATCACATATTGCAAGTATCATGCATTTATATATATATATACGTACAATAAATATAACTAGAAGTACAACAAGTTTTTACAGAGAATTAAGAGTTATTGTATATAAAACAGAAAGAAAATAAACGCCACTTACTTATTCGAAAAAAATCCAAAAGAAAACCAAAGCAACAACACTGTTTTGCAAAACTGTTTATGTTTACGACTATCACAGTCTAATTCATCATACAATAGATTATTTCTTATTTCTTAAATTGTCCGAACTAATTGAATAAGTCGATAAAAGTTCTTAATATGAACAATGTCAGCGATTTCTTAATCATTCATTATTACCGCGAAATATAATCGAAATTCAAAGACATTTTTCACGGAACAACACAGAATGTTTCAACAACAGCGCCATTTTGCATAATAATCTTATCCCCCGCGCTGGTTGCGTAATCGCACCGACTTGCTCTCGCTGGATTAAAAAAACACCTGCGGTTGTGTTGATGAATTGAATAAAGTCTTTCAAAGTGCGAATTATAATGATTTCGAGTGTTTCAGAACGCCTATTTTCTTTTAAAGAGGTATGATACGTCACTCAAAGTGTAACGTAACATTTATTTTGGTATTGGCACCCTAAAAATAATATATTTACACCTTATTTCACATCTCATACAGCCGAAGTCAATGTGATAAAACTCTTTATTTTTTACAGTGTATATATATATATATATATGTATATACATATCATCTATATACATATATATAGACCCTATAATGATTAACATTTAACCAGGTATATAAAAAATAAAATTATGACAAACTCCGACATGATATATATATATATATATATATATATATATATATATGTTACAGGTCAAACTAGAATGGCCTAGGCCAAACCGGTCTATCCTAACGCCAATCGGACAGACTAGTTTTTCCTAGCCCAAACCGGTCTGTCCTAACGCCCATCGGATAAACTAGTTTTTCCTAGGCCAAACAGTTTATCCTAACGCCCATCGGATAAACTAGTTTTTCCCAGGCCAAATTAGTCCATCCTAAGGACCATAGGACAAACTAGATTTTGCTAGACCAAACTAGTTTGGCCTAACTCTTATAGGATAAATTAGTTTAGACTGCTGTTTATTGGTCTGAACTAGTTTATCCTAGGCCAATTCAATTTGATATGATTTTATTGAATTCAATGACCGCCTCAACGCCAACATTCTTGTTTGTCCTAGGATGATCTAGTTTATCTTAGACCAATGTAGTTTTACGTGTTTTTAGCTCACGGTCGTGAAAGCCAGAGAAATAATGGGCTCAGAGGTTCTGTAAATGCATTTACGCATGTAATACGTACGTATGTACGTACATGTACGTATTCAATATTATTTATAATTGAATTATAAATAATATTGAATAATTGTTTATAAAGAATTATAAACAAAATTTGAAGCAAATCAGATAATTTTTCTCAAAAAACCATTCATCTGATTTAAGGAGGGTAATCCCCCATTCCTCCCTTTGTATTTAGTCATTAAACCTTCAAAAGAATTCTGGTATTCGTCATATATAGAAAAAAATATGTTCAAAATTTACGGCAAATCGGATTAATCGGCATAAAAACACTTTTATCTAATTTAAGGAAGGCGATAAAATATCCACTGCCCCATTATACTTAACCAAAAGAAAAAACCCAAATTAATTAAAGAAGCGAATTGTATATTTCCAATTAAGCGAAAAATTGGCCAGGCCGGGAATCGAACCCGGATACTTGGCTTACAATAAGCATCCTTGGCTTAGAATAAGTCTTGTAAGCCAAGTATCCGGGTTCGATTCCCGGCCTGGGCAATTTTTCGCTCAGTTGGAAATATTCAATTCGTATGATAACTTTACCAATCAGTTAGATTGTGTTAAAATAATAGTATATCTACGTATCCATCGTTCTATGGAGTTCCATTACATGCGGCTTATTTTGCCGAGCTGTCTAAATGACAGACAAGATGTTATGACCAATAAGGTTATCTGAGTGAAAAATCCCAGCTGGTTAGCGCCCAGTTAGCTTAACAGGTAAAGCATTGGCCTTGTATACCAAGTATCCGTTTTCGATTCCCGGCCTGGGCAATTTTTCGCTCAGTTGGAAATATTCAACTCTATACACATGCTATACCCATATGCTATACCCATTCGTATGATAACTTTACCAATCAGTTAGATTGTGTTAAAATAATAGTAATTAAAGAAGCGCCTGATCAAATGAATTCATGTCCAAATTTTTAAGCAAATTGGATAATTCTGTATTATAACCAATTTATTTAATTTAAGGAAGGAAACAAATTACAAGTTTTCTCCTTATATTTAACCGAAGAACCACCAAAATTAAACAGTGAAGCGCATCATTAGAATGAACAAATCCAAGATTTGCAGAAAATCGGTTAATTCTGCATGAAAAACCCATTTGCCAAAATTAGGCGGGGTCCCCCCGTTCTTCCAGTTGTTCTTATTCAATTAACCCCCAAAACTAATTAGGGAAGCGCTTTACCAGAATGTATTTATTTCTAAAATTTCAAGCAAATCAGTAAATTCTGCGTGTAAAAAGCATTTACATAAATTATGGGGCGTTACCCTTATTCCCCACCTTTATACTTAAACAATGAACACCCACAATTAATCATGGAGGCTCCTCAATAGAATGCTCCTATCTCTAAAATTTAAATAAAATATGCTAATAATGCATGGAAACTTATTTATTTGAATTAAGGGAAAGGGTGAATCAGCCACTCGTCCCCCTCCCCTTATTCTTCTCCAATGACCTCAAAAAATTTATCAGAAAAGCTCCTCAAAACCTATATCGAAAGTTTGTTGCAAATCGAGTATTTCTATCAAAAAGTCGAGTATTTCAATCAAGTAATATTCAAATCGAGTATTTCAATCATATTATTGTGTTATGTACTTACGTACATACATAGATACAGAACCTATGGGCACATTAGTTCTCAGTCTTTGGTAGTCTGATGAGATAAAAACACGTCAAATTACATTATTTCTATCAAGAGTTACCGCCTTGCGCACATACGTACGTACATAGGTACATACATGCGTACATACGTATATACAGAACCTGTGAGCCCATTATTTCTCTGGCTTTGACGCCCGTGAACTAAAAACACGTAAAACTACATTGGCCTAGGATAAACTAGATCAGCCTAGGACAAACAAGAATGTTGGCGTTGAGGCAGTCATTGAATTAAAAAAAATCATGCCAAATTGAATTGGCCTAGGATAAAATAGTTCGTCCTAGGATAAACTAGTTCAGACCAATAAACAGCAGTCTAAACTAGTTTCCTATAAGAGTTAGGACAAAGTAGTTTGGCCTAGGAAAATCTAGTTTGTCCTATGGGCCTTACGATAGACTAGTTTTGCCTAGGAAAAACTAGTTTATCCGATGGGCATTAGGATAAATCTGTTTGGCCTAGGAAACACTAGTTTATCCGATGGGCGTTAGGCTAGACCGGTTTGGCCTAGGAAAAACTAGTTTATCCTATGGGCGTTAGGATAGACCTGTTTCGCCTAGGCCAATCTAGTTTGGCCTAAAATCGGGTTTGGTCTGTAACATATATATATAAATGTTACAGGCCAAACCCGATTTTAGGCCAAACTAGTTTATCCTAACGCCCATCGGATAAACTAATTTTTCCTAGGTCAAACCGGTTTATCCTAACGCTCATCAGATAAACTAGTTTTTCCTAGGCCAAACTGGTCTATCATAACGCCCATCAGATAAACTAGTTTTTCCTAGGATAAACCGGTTTGTCGTAACGCCCATCGGATAAACTAGTTTTTTCTAGGACAAACTAGTCTATCCTAAGGCCCATAGGACAAACTAGATTTTCCTAGGCCAAACTAGTTTGGCCTAACTCTTATAGGAGAAACTAGTTTAGACTGCTGTTTATTGGTCTGAACTAGTTTATCCTAGGGCGATCTATTTTATCCTAGGCCAATTTAATTTGGTGTGATTTTATTGAATTCAATGACCATATCAGCGCCAACCTTCTAGTTTGTCCTAGGCTGATCTAGTTTAACCTAGGACAATGTAATTTTACGTGTTTTTAGCTCACAAGTGTCAAAGCCTGAGAAATAATGGGCTCGCAGGTTCTGTATGTATGTATGTACGCATTTATGTACGTACGTACATAACGCGCTAACTATTGATAGAAATATCCGATTTGCTTCAAATTTTGGATGTAGGTTCATTCTGATAAGATATTTTCTGATTAGTTTTAGGAATTCTTTGGATAAGAATAAAGAGGGGGCGAACGAGAGGCTAATTTTCCGACCCTTAATTTAGAGAAATGGATTTTCATGCAGAATTATCAGTTTTCATTTAAAATTTTAGATATAGGATCATTCTGATAAGGAGCCTCCGTTATTATTTGTGGATGTTTATTGTTTAAGTGTAAAGAAAAGGCAATGTAAGTAACCCCCACTTATAATTTCGAAAAATGTTTGATGCAGTTATATGCAGTCATATGCAGTCAATTCAGTTATATGCAGTCAATTCAGTGACGTATGTATTGGTAATATAATTGTGCTAATTTCAACCAGTTGTGACCAGTTTGATGCAGTTATATTCAAATCTGTCTGGTGATGCCATTCTATCTTTGACCGCAACACCGTAGAACAACTCTTGTCTAATGTATTGGGGGTCGCTCCGTGAAATCATTTCATTGCTTGCTTGAACATAATAAACTTCCATGTGCCTATCTAGGACATATATATTCTGTCTCTTCACTTACCTGAGGTTCTGCCTATACGCAAATTACTTTTAATTGCCAAGGTAAATATCATACGTTGAAGTTAATGGTTAATTTTTTTTTCTTTATACATACATACCTACATATATATATATAACTATATATATATATATATATATATATATATATATATATATATATATATATATATATATATATATATGTATATACATATCATCTATATACATATATATAGACCCTATAATGATTAACATTTAACCAGGTATATAAAAAATAAAATTATGACAAACTCCGACATGATATATATATATATATATATATATATATATATATATATGTTACAAATGGCCTAGGCCAAACCGGTCTATCCTAACGCCAATCGGACAGACTAGTTTTTCCTAGCCCAAACCGGTCTGTCCTAACGCCCATCGGATAAACTAGTTTTTCCTAGGCCAAACAGTTTATCCTAACGCCCATCGGATAAACTAGTTTTTCCCAGGCCAAATTAGTCCATCCTAAGGACCATAGGACAAACTAGATTTTGCTAGACCAAACTAGTTTGGCCTAACTCTTATAGGATAAATTAGTTTAGACTGCTGTTTATTGGTCTGAACTAGTTTATCCTAGGCCAATTCAATTTGATATGATTTTATTGAATTCAATGACCGCCTCAACGCCAACATTCTTGTTTGTCCTAGGATGATCTAGTTTATCTTAGACCAATGTAGTTTTACGTGTTTTTAGCTCACGGTCGTGAAAGCCAGAGAAATAATGGGCTCAGAGGTTCTGTAAATGCATTTACGCATGTAATACGTACGTATGTACGTACATGTACGTATTCAATATTATTTATAATTGAATTATAAATAATATTGAATAATTGTTTATAAAGAATTATAAACAAAATTTGAAGCAAATCAGATAATTTTTCTCAAAAAACCATTCATCTGATTTAAGGAGGGTAATCCCCCATTCCTCCCTTTGTATTTAGTCATTAAACCTTCAAAAGAATTCTGGTATTCGTCATATATAGAAAAAAATATGTTCAAAATTTACGGCAAATCGGATTAATCGGCATAAAAACACTTTTATCTAATTTAAGGAAGGCGATAAAATATCCACTGCCCCATTATACTTAACCAAAAGAAAAAACCCAAATTAATTAAAGAAGCGAATTGTATATTTCCAATTAAGCGAAAAATTGGCCAGGCCGGGAATCGAACCCGGATACTTGGCTTACAATAAGCATCCTTGGCTTAGAATAAGTCTTGTAAGCCAAGTATCCGGGTTCGATTCCCGGCCTGGGCAATTTTTCGCTCAGTTGGAAATATTCAATTCGTATGATAACTTTACCAATCAGTTAGATTGTGTTAAAATAATAGTATATCTACGTATCCATCGTTCTATGGAGTTCCATTACATGCGGCTTATTTTGCCGAGCTGTCTAAATGACAGACAAGATGTTATGGCCAATAAAGTTATCTGAGTGAAAAATCCCAGCTGGTTAGCGCCCAGTTAGCTTAACAGGTAAAGCATTGGCCTTGTATACCAAGTATCCGTTTTCGATTCCCGGCCTGGGCAATTTTTCGCTCAGTTGGAAATATTCAACTCTATACACATGCTATACCCATATGCTATACCCATTCGTATGATAACTTTACCAATCAGTTAGATTGTGTTAAAATAATAGTAATTAAAGAAGCGCCTGGTCAAATGAATTCATGTCCAAATTTTTAAGCAAATTGGATAATTCTGTATTATAACCAATTTATTTAATTTAAGGAAGGAAACAAATTACAAGTTTTCTCCTTATATTTAACCGAAGAACCACCAAAATTAAACAGTGAAGCGCATCATTAGAATGAACAAATCCAAGATTTGCAGAAAATCGGTTAATTCTGCATGAAAAACCCATTTGCCAAAATTAGGCGGGGTCCCCCCGTTCTTCCAGTTGTTCTTATTCAATTAACCCCCAAAACTAATTAGGGAAGCGCTTTACCAGAATGTATTTATTTCTAAAATTTCAAGCAAATCAGTAAATTCTGCGTGAAAAAA
This sequence comes from Maratus speculifer, assembly GCA_964019185.1. NCBI lineage: Eukaryota > Metazoa > Arthropoda > Arachnida > Araneae > Salticidae > Maratus > Maratus speculifer. Next base: position 74,932,196 of record OZ025302.1, on the reverse strand, counting down.
GCATTTACATAAATTATGGGGCGTTACCCTTATTCCCCACCTTTATACTTAAACAATGAACACCCACAATTAATCATGGAGGCTCCTCAATAGAATGCTCCTATCTCTAAAATTTAAATAAAATATGCTAATAATGCATGGAAACTTATTTATTTGAATTAAGGGAAAGGGTGAATCAGCCACTCGTCCCCCTCCCCTTATTCTTCTCCAATGACCTCAAAAAATTTATCAGAAAAGCTCCTCAAAACCTATATCGAAAGTTTGTTGCAAATCGAGTATTTCTATCAAAAAGTCGAGTATTTCAATCAAGTAATATTCAAATCGAGTATTTCAATCATATTATTGTGTTATGTACTTACGTACATACATAGATACAGAACCTATGGGCACATTAGTTCTCAGTCTTTGGTAGTCTGATGAGATAAAAACACGTCAAATTACATTATTTCTATCAAGAGTTACCGCCTTGCGCACATACGTACGTACATAGGTACATACATGCGTACATACGTATATACAGAACCTGTGAGCCCATTATTTCTCTGGCTTTGACGCCCGTGAACTAAAAACACGTAAAACTACATTGGCCTAGGATAAACTAGATCAGCCTAGGACAAACAAGAATGTTGGCGTTGAGGCAGTCATTGAATTAAAAAAAATCATGCCAAATTGAATTGGCCTAGGATAAAATAGTTCGTCCTAGGATAAACTAGTTCAGACCAATAAACAGCAGTCTAAACTAGTTTCCTATAAGAGTTAGGACAAAGTAGTTTGGCCTAGGAAAATCTAGTTTGTCCTATGGGCCTTACGATAGACTAGTTTTGCCTAGGAAAAACTAGTTTATCCGATGGGCATTAGGATAAATCTGTTTGGCCTAGGAAACACTAGTTTATCCGATGGGCGTTAGGCTAGACCGGTTTGGCCTAGGAAAAACTAGTTTATCCTATGGGCGTTAGGATAGACCTGTTTCGCCTAGGCCAATCTAGTTTGGCCTAAAATCGGGTTTGGTCTGTAACATATATATATAAATGTTACAGGCCAAACCCGATTTTAGGCCAAACTAGTTTATCCTAACGCCCATCGGATAAACTAATTTTTCCTAGGTCAAACCGGTTTATCCTAACGCTCATCAGATAAACTAGTTTTTCCTAGGCCAAACTGGTCTATCATAACGCCCATCAGATAAACTAGTTTTTCCTAGGATAAACCGGTTTATCGTAACGCCCATCGGATAAACTAGTTTTTTCTAGGACAAACTAGTCTATCCTAAGGCCCATAGGACAAACTAGATTTTCCTAGGCCAAACTAGTTTGGCCTAACTCTTATAGGAGAAACTAGTTTAGACTGCTGTTTATTGGTCTGAACTAGTTTATCCTAGGGCGATCTATTTTATCCTAGGCCAATTTAATTTGGTGTGATTTTATTGAATTCAATGACCATATCAGCGCCAACCTTCTAGTTTGTCCTAGGCTGATCTAGTTTAACCTAGGACAATGTAATTTTACGTGTTTTTAGCTCACAAGTGTCAAAGCCTGAGAAATAATGGGCTCGCAGGTTCTGTATGTATGTATGTACGCATTTATGTACGTACGTACATAACGCGCTAACTATTGATAGAAATATCCGATTTGCTTCAAATTTTGGATGTAGGTTCATTCTGATAAGATATTTTCTGATTAGTTTTAGGAATTCTTTGGGTAAGAATAAAGAGGGGGCGAACGAGAGGCTAATTTTCCGACCCTTAATTTAGAGAAATGGATTTTCATGCAGAATTATCAGTTTTCATTTAAAATTTTAGATATAGGATCATTCTGATAAGGAGCCTCCGTTATTATTTGTGGATGTTTATTGTTTAAGTGTAAAGAAAAGGCAATGTAAGTAACCCCCACTTATAATTTCGATAAATGTTTGATGCAGTTATATGCAGTCATATGCAGTCAATTCAGTTATATGCAGTCAATTCAGTGACGTATGTATTGGTAATATAATTGTGCTAATTTCAACCAGTTGTGACCAGTTTGATGCAGTTATATTCAAATCTGTCTGGTGATGCCATTCTATCTTTGACCGCAACACCGTAGAACAACTCTTGTCTAATGTATTGGGGGTCGCTCCGTGAAATCATTTCATTGCTTGCTTTAACATAATAAACTTCCATGTGCCTATCTAGGACATATATATTCTGTCTCTTCACTTACCTGAATAGTTTTGTGGGTTTGATGGTTAAGTATGAAGAGAAAAATGAAGGATTACCCTCTTACCTATGAAAAACTAGTTTACCCTATGGTATTTAGTTAAACAAGTTTGGCGTAGGAAAAACTAGTTTATCTAATTGGCGTTAGGTTAAAATAATTTGGCCTAAGCTAACCTAATTTGACTGAAAATCGGGTTTGGCTGGTAAAAAACAAATCTTTCACTAGAATAAATGTGTGTCAAGAGTTATTGCTTTTAACATCAATACAGAAATTTAACATGTCCACGGTAGAGACAGGATGCATTGGACATGGTGTTTATATATTTTTTTTTCTCTGCAGACTCGTGCTGTGCTGAGATCAATCTTGTATATATTATTATTATTATTATTATTATTTGCATATTCATCGCAGGTCGGTGCTGAACATATTTTGGAATCGAACAGCGTTTTCCATTTTTGAGAAATTAGTTATCTGTCGATATTAAAGCTACTCTTGTCACGGCGTCAAGTTTTTATTTTCCTAGAAATCGTAAGCTGAAATTCAATTCGAACCGTAGCTTTAAAAGTATTTTCTCAACGCAACATAGCTTTTATGAAAAAATGGTTAACGCCATTCGATTACATATTTTTTGAGTGAGAATAACTACTAATCTTATGAATTTCCAAAAATAAATTAGTTCATAAATGTGTTAGGATGTAGCTCTTTTGGATTTGAGAAAAGCCTTAAGGAATGTCAGAGAAATATATTCACATATCTTTTTTTAACTAAACAGATTCAAAAGTTATGATGATTGTAACTCTCCTTTTTTTTTTCGCCTTCCGTTCGCCCCCCACCCACTTATTCTTATCCAATGAATTCCCAGAACTAATCAGAAAAATATCTTATTAGAATGAGCCTACATCAAATATTTGAAGCACATCGCATATTTCTATCAATATCGCGTTACGTACATAGGTACATACATGCGTACATACATACTACATATAGAACCTGCGAGCCCATTATTTCTCAGGCTTTGACGCCCGTGAGCTAAAAACACGTAAAACTACATTGGCCTAGAATAAACTAGATCAGCCTAGGGCAAACAAGAATGTTGGCGTTGAGGCGGTCATTGAATTAAAAAAAATCACACCAAATTGAATTGGCCTAGGATAAAATAGATCGGCCTAGGATAAACTAGTTCGAACCAATAAACAGCAGTCCAAACTAGTTTCTCCTATAAGAGTTAGGCCAAACTAGTTTGGCCTAGGAAAATCTAGTTTGTCCTATGGACATTAGGATAGCTAGTTTGGCCTAGGAAAATCTAGTTTGTCCTATGGGCCTTAGGATAGACTAGTTTGGCCTAGGAAGAACTAGTTTATCCGATGGGCGTTAGGATAAACCGGTTTGGCCTAGAAAAAACTAGTTTATCCGATGGGCGTTAGGATAGACCGGTTTGGCCTAGGCCAATCTAGTTTGGCCTAAAATCGGGTTTGGCATAAAATCGGGTTTGGCCTGCAATATATATATATATTACAGCGGATTTGGACTTTACATATAAAAATTTATAAATTTTTCTTAACCTTTTCACATACGGTGTATCCAATTGGATACTCATCTTTGCGATTTTTTTCAAGTATAAAAAAAATTTCTAACTATGTTGAAAATAGTTGGTATTATCGGTAGAGGATTGGGAAATCTGAAGTACATCTGAATTTTTTTATTTGTTGAATTCCGCAATTTATATTATTTTATTCGTTTCCTGAATGATACAAGTTTAATGACATAAGGTAAAATACGCCTGTTTTTTTTTTTTTTTTTAAATATTTGTTTTCTGATTGGTCTAATTTTGATGTCCAAAAACGGAATACTTCTGTTGCCACAATTACAAAAAGAGTATTAAAAACTTTAAAAAAATGAATAATTTAAAAACAAATTCTGATAGAGATTTCAAACAAATTTCATTCAAAAGTACATTTTTTTCTCTACGCAACGATGCAAAAGTTTATATTGTGTGGTGTTTAGAAGTTAAAAATTTGCAGTTCCGAAAACTGTAGAACTGAAATTTCATTTAAAATTTGTTTGTGATGGGTCCAAGAAAATTAATGTTTAATCCATGGAGTATGTAATATGAAGTGTTCAAAAATCAGTCTGATTAACTCTATCAAATAAAAATGCACATTTTAAACAATTAAAGTTGTCTATCTATAAGTTACTGCTTTTTATCATTTGTCTTGGGATATTAATGTTTAATGCACGGCGCACGTAATATATGACTCATTATAATCATTCTAAAAATGATGTTTATTATTAATTTAAATATAGAATTTCTTTGAAAATATCATTTTTCAAATAGTGATTGTAATTTCTTAAATTACAATTTTGTTATAGGGGAGAGAGGGGCACGTTTGAACAATTTTTTTAAAAAATCAATACATTTCTCATTTGAATTATATTTTTTGAGTTTGAACCATCATATGAACCAGAAATTAAAAGTTTAAAAAGTTGTGAGGTTTTAAAAAACTGAAAAATTTCTGTTCAAACCTGCCCCATGTAGGAGTACCTTTGAACAAATGAATAAAATATGAAAATATTGAGAGTTTTCTTAAAAAACTGCATATGTTTCAGAAATATAATGTAATATAAATAAAATTAAATAGCTATATTTTATTAAAACTAATAATTTTTCTATTATTCAACCAAACTTAAATCCATCAAAGCTGATGTCAAAAATCATTATTGAAAGAACGCAGAGTGTCCCTTCAGTTATGTTTGATTGTGAAAGCTTTTTCACAATATTCTTTAAATACACCAATATGATATCTGATGCTTCTGGAAAATTAAAATTTTTATTCACTCTTTTTATGAAAAAAGCTTCCGTTTTATCAAGTACGAAAACCAATAATAATATTTGGGATAGAGTAAATGAAAGAGTATAGGCTTTGACGACAAACCTGCTAAATTATGAATCATTATTGTGTATCTCGTATTTCCAAGTATTAAATAAATGAGTCCCATTATCAATTTAGATTTGAAATTTTCCATCGCTGATACATCTAGAGATTATAATGCATGTCAGTAAGGAAGGGTTATTAACAGTATAAATCTATGTTCTTTGATATTCTTAATTAACCTCTTTTCACATAGAAAAAATTCCCAAAATAATAATATTTAGGTACATTACTTACTCTTTACTTCATATTTTTACATGTCAATGGTGCCCCAGCATTTTTGTTCAATGGTGCCGCACCACAAGGACTTCAACATTACAACTCTTTACTCAATTCGGCTGAAGATTTTGAATAAAACAAAGCTTATGAGCTAAAGTTTACATCTTTATTTAAATGTTGAACAATAAATCAAACTTTTAGGGATACAAAATTGTCAAAAAAAAAAAAATCTTACAACTTTATTTTCTTAAGTTTAGATTCAAGGGGGAGAAAAATGCATATCTTGCTTAGACAGTATGGTGCAAACAAAAGGATGCGGCTTTGTATACATATTACACAGAAGCAGTAGTAGTGTATTGACATAGACATTTTTAAAAAATAATTTATTTGAAGGAAAATATTTAGCGTGTTCAAAGGGGCCTCCTGTTCAATCGTGTCCCCGTCTACTCTATTTATATAAATATTTTTTTATTTTCGAAAATCATAAATTTAAAAAATACTAATGAAAAAAAAAAATTTCTGAAGAAATTGTTGTGAATGGAACCGAGCAGATAGCAGAACCAAAAAGATAGCTATGTTTTTCTTAAAGCGCTGTTTTAGAGAGTTACGTGTTATAAAAATGGCTTGCAGCAGAAATGTAAGAAATCTTCAAAAATGAAACCGTAAATAATTTTTCTGTGTATTAAAATACCAATTGTAGAGTCGATTAGTAGTAAAACATTATTAAATACATATTTATTTTATATTTTTCATTGTTTTTGCATTGTAAACATGTAAAATAAAGTTTTAAAAAACTGTCCAAGGCTTTACTTATTGAGTCCCTATTTTACTATCAAATTTTATGTACAAAAATTAAATTTCAATTTTATTCGCTTTCCATTCCTCCATAGCTATCAGTTAATTACTATAAATTTACAGCTGAAATTAATATATATATATATATATATATATATATATATATATAAACAAACCCTGGGGTCTGAAGAGATAAATTACAAATCAGACACAAAATGGTTGTTTGCTAGTTCAATTAAATTAGTTTCAGAATAGAAAGAAACAATAACAAAGCATTAACAGATGTTCTTTTTTATTTCACGCATTAAAAGGAATTGATTTTGAAGCTTGAGATAAAAGCAAATCTAGAATTGCGTACTGAGCGTAAAATAATGTGTTTATCTATGATTACAAGAATTACGATTCAATGAAGCAAAAATGTTACTGTCAGTTAAGGATAATTGTAAACAAATTTCAACATTTTTCGGTAATGACGAAATGTCTTACTCATTAGATAAGTGTAAATTATACATGATGCCGTTCTCGCTTCATTTCAGTTTTCCAGTTTACATTTAACATATTTAAACTAAATTATGTACAGATATTTTAACATAAATGACAGCCTGCTAATAACTGACACATGCTCTTTTTACATTGCTTAAGAGACTAAGTTATGAACGTCAGTAGAATTGTTACTAAATATAAATATTTTATATTATGCAATGTTTCTGTAATGCAAACATCTAAAAGAAAATAAAAATATCTAACGAAACTGTCAAAGAATATACATTTTGAATCAATATGTACCATCAAATTTCATGAACAAAAATTATTATTAGCCGCCGATGCTATTTCTTACAGACAAGCTAAAAAGTGCTGTGTCAAAAATTGCAGCCCACTTTTTCATTATCTGGCCGTTAATACGAGACATTCATACAATATATATACTTAATAGACCTGACTGTTTTTTTAGTCATCAGCCCTGAGCTTTCTACTGGCCCGATTTTGATAATTATTTTTTTAAATGAAACCTATTTATTTGTAGTTGTGCCCATTTTAGCTATTTTTTAATTTATTTCCATTTTTATATTTTATTTTTAACATTAAATGCTTTTTACGATATTTTTTCAAAATGGTGGTAACTTAGTTTAGCTTTTCTCTCGATAATAAAAATTTATTTTCCATTATCACTTTCCACCAGTATTTCCCAGCATCCACCTCTTTATTTCATCAGTGAACATGTCCTCGCATTTAAAAGAAAAAAAGTTAATTGTTTTCGTAAAATTTAACCACAATAAAATGATTGCGTATAATTATGCACTAATATAGGTAAAAAAAAATATATTTACTGAAAAATAATATTAATAATGTAAATAAAATCACAGAAAATAATTTATGATAAAAAGTAATATCTAAAGCAAAATAAGAAAAATTTCAAATGAGAAAAATGATGTCATTCAGCAACCAGATAAATGGGAATTACAATATTATTACGGATGCCTTTTTCATATTACTAATAACAGTAACTTTTAAAAAACGTTTGAAGAGAAAATGACGTCACTATTTATCGGATTTTTACTCTTAACGATATTACATTTCAATATTACTTTTCATTATGGACACTGAGATTGAGATTTTACTTTCAGATGATTTAAGTTCGTGAAAATAATGTCACAGTAAAAATAAAATTAGGTTTTTTCTTTTTTTTTTCTTTTTTTTAATAAAAATATTTTTCTGTGAGTGCATATAAAATAAAATTTCTGGATTTCGCCGGCAGTCAGATTACAATTTTAACTGAAGATGTGCGAATATTTGCATGCAAAATTTTAACTGGCAAACTTGACATTAAGTTTGGAAATATATATATTATATATTGATTTATTGTATATTATGTATTATATATATTATATATATTAGTTTATAAGATTTGTATTTATGATTTATTATATATTGATTCAATAATGTAATTACTTTTGCTTTTTTTAAAACCAAATCGATCGGGTCTTTTAAACATTTCATTAGTCGAATTCGACGGGATTCCACTCGTTTTATTGTTAAAATACATTTCCTTTTTCTCAGAGTCTATAAAAAAGCGTTTAAACTAAAGAAAAAATCCGTTTTTGATGAATCTAGTCAATGAAGAAGTAGCACGTCAAATTGTATCTCTTTATTATTCCGCAATTCCAATGTCTCGGAGAGAAATTGCTAATCATTTGGGTATTTCACGCCGTTCTGTTTGCTATTATATTGATAAACACAAAAAAATGAAGTTAGTTCATTGCATTCTAAACGGGGTCGCCCTTCTAAAAAACCTCTATCAATTTTTTTTCTAATCTTTTTTTTTTTCTAAATTGAATTCTGCAATGGCAGAATCTACATTCAACTTATTATTTTTTTTTCTTTTTGCTTTTCAATCTTTCTTAACATCAGTTTATTAATATAAATTCATAACTGAAAATTAAAAACATATGAAAAATTAAAACCTGGGGTATAAAGAGGTAAATTACAAATCAGACACAAAATTGCTGGTGGCTAGTGAAATTAAATTAGTTTCAGAATAGAAAGGAACAATAACATTATACGCTTTAACATATGTTCTTTTTTAATTTCACACATCAAAAGGAATTGATTTTGAAGCACGAGATAAAAGCAAATCTAGAATTGCTTACTGAGCGTAAAATAATGTGTTTATCTATGATTAGAAGAATTACGAATCATTGAAGCAAAAATGTTACTGTCAGTTAAGGATAATTGTAAACAATTTTTTACATTTTTCAGTAATGACGAAATGTCTTACTCATTAGATAATTATAAATTGCGTATGATTTCGTTCTCGGTTCATTTCAGTTTTCCAATTTATATTTAATATATTTAAACTAAATTATGTACAGACATTTTAACATAAATGAGAGCCTGCTAATAATTGACATATTTTTACACTACGGTATGGACTAATGTTATCAATGTCAGTAGAAATATGGCTTTCTTCTATCTGCACAAGAGGAAAGTATTGGGTTAGTGATTTTTTTTTAATTCCATTTTTAAACATTTTAGAAGTCAGAGATCCGGGAAAAACTTGTATTTTTTTTTTTTTTTTTTTTTTTTTTTTTTGCAAAATGTCTGTCTATGAGTTAGTGAGTCTGTGACTCTGTCTATGTGTATGTAACACATTTTTTTTTTTTTTTTGGGGGGGGGGGGCACTCTATCTTAAGAACTAACGAATGAAATTTAATATAACTTTAGATTCGCTTAATCGCTAGTATAAAAAGTTGCTGATTACGTTTTGGTGTAAATCGCTGAACAGGTGGCGCTTATATTCAACCTTACTCACATTTTTCGTAATCGCTGTAGCTCAAGAACTAACTCACAAATAGTAGTGTTACCGGTAAGATGCTCTATTTTTTACGTTTGGAAGCTATTTTTTTTTTTTTTTTTTTTTTTTGCTCTTTTTGGAAATTAACTTATTCCTAATTTTATACGAGAGAAAATGTAAAAGGACGGGCGGAAAAATGTTGAAACAAAACTAACTAAGTATAAATATCTAAAAAGAATTAAATATCTAAAATAAAAATCCACTTTTCTATGATTGACAAAATCTCTGATCCTGAACATGACGGTAAAGTAAATCTTTATAAGGAATTAAAATTTTTTGAACCTGTGACTAATAAATTAGAAAAAAATGATTTTATTTATTTTTTTTTTGTTTTATTTATTTATTTATTTATTTATTTATTTGTCACGTTTGTGAGAAAAGTTGCTTCTTGTTCAAATTTTCTTTTATGCGAATTGTGCGGAATCTATGTGTAGAAAGTAAGGAAATAATGTTTTTTTAGAAAAAGGTGAAATTCTGAAAATTTACTAAACCAAATAATGAACATATAGCTGTTAGAAATGAAATAGATGTTGTTATAAAGTTTCCTTAGTGTAAAATTGTACTTAGAATCTCGTCAAAGACAGTAGACATTTTATTGTCCTATAATAATGCAAAAGCTGTTGTAACTGCTTAAATATTACAGTCCATAAATAGGCGTGAGTTCTTTTCTGAGAGTTCAAAACAATGTAGTTTCCCAATGTATTCTAATATCAATATGACCCAATCTACGCCGTGCAGGGACTTACTTTCATTAAATAAATAAAAATTAAATGTTTAAATTTTCAGTTTAGTTGGAAACTTTAAAGTTCTATAAAATATTACATCCTACAAAATAGTGAGTGACTACAAAATAGTAATATTTGTTATTTGAACTAAATCAGACAAACTTAACCCGCGAGTAGTCGCGACTTTTTTCACAACGTTATTAGTCGCGCTCGGTCTTTTCGCCGCTGTCCCCTCGTATACCAAATATGTAAAATAAGAAATATTTGTCACCTAATGTAGGAAAATAACATTACAACGAAGATATAAATTTGCAGTTTTTTTAAATTATGCATTTTGTTCATGAGATCTGGAGTAATTGGAAAACGTAAAAATGAGCTCACATTAGTGATTTTTACGTAGACTTTTTCGCCGATTTCAACTTTGTTTCTAAAAATGTACCTGAAAGAAAAACAGAGGTGTCCTGTTACTTCACTAAGGTGGTCGAGAAAGCTTCAAAGTTAGCTACATGGTAGATCTCTGTAGTATTTGTAATGTAATATAAGTTAAGAGAAGATAAGTTATACGGGCGGCGAAAAGACCGACATGCGACTACTGACGCGTTAAATTTATGAGAAAAATTAAAAAGTATCCCAATATGCTCACTTCTTCCCTAGATACTGAATTTCATATCTAATTCATTCATTTTAATAATGTTTATTTATTGTTACGCCTATTTATAAAAATAAAATGCAAAATTATTCATTATACTTACGTTTTACATAGAAAAAGAATGTCTTCTGTTTATATAAATTTAAAATGTTCTTTAGAAAATGAACGATAATATTTGTACTCCGACTTTTCTTTGAATGACTCTATAAACATAAATGAAGTCTGTTACATCATGATAATGTAAAGTTACTTCCCAACATTAACATGTACAACAGTGGAAAAAAAAAATGAACAATCTCTATTAACTTCCCAACAAATTATTGTAAAAGAAAGTTACTGATAACTAATGATTGCAAATAAAGTTTACTTTTAAATGATGAATGTAAAATTTGCTTCGGGGAGCATCTACTTATTAAAATGAACCTATGATGTAACACATATTCTATTATATATATTTCTATTAATTTTTCAAATGTTATCCCCCCCCCCTCCTTTAAAATTTAATTTCAAAAGAAAAGCCTTTTTTAATAGTTATTGTATGTTCGCCTCCAATTGCATATAAAATAATAATAATAAATAAAAAACAAATAATAAATTAGTTTAAAAATACATTCCATTTCTAGATTTTTCTTTCATGTTCTTCAGTTGATTGAATATCAAACGAATTAAATATTTTTTCTGTTTTAAATAGCTGCTATTTTTATTTCCCAATCATTTCATTTTGTCTTATATAAAGAACGTAATTTATTACCGATTGTGTAATTTTGTTTAGGGTTGCTATGTGTTGCGTGTTTTCGCCACGGGCAATAAATGCTGTATTCTTGACAACACTCATTTTAAATTTTCCCCATTGCTTATTATATAGCAGTCGTTTTTACCTGTACATTTTTTTGTTGCTCGGATTGGGAATCTATTGTATGACAAAAGACTTTCTTTTGGCGTTTGTGAAATGTGAAATTTTAGTCAGATTACTTTGTGTCTTGGTGAAGTGAACATGCACGCTCGCGGTTGTCAAAATGACAAACATTTCTTTATTATGTTCTAGTGCATTTATGTTAGCGTGCTGCATCCTTATGTGAAAACTTATTTAGATTACGTTTTGTCGCTGACTAATCAACATGCACAATTCGTGGGTGTTGAAAACTAAAGATGTCATTTTTTAATACTAGTGCACATTTGTATGAGTATGCTGTATTCCTGATGTTTCATAAGCTCATATTTCAAGTATTCTGCAAAATAAAAAGAGTTTAGTCATGATGTTCGTGAACTGAGTTTTCTTTATCAGAAAATGGGTAAAACACTTCGTTCCAGAAAAAAAGTAAAATATCACTGTTAAAACTAATGGTGACACATTGCAACTTTTAGGGGTGAAAGGCTTGTCTCACTGGTGACACCCCTAAAGGAGCCAGAATGAATCCTTTATTTAGGGTAAAAAGATGGCACCCTTAATCCAGAGTGTCCAATAATAAAAAATTAAAAAATATGCAAACCGACTTTTGGCCGTCGAAGGATTCGAACTCACAACATCTGATTACAAGCTCAGTGTTCTAACCGCTCGGCCATCGAGCTTACCTTCATTCACTCATAGCCATAGATTTTACTTGCCGTCACAGAAAACAGAAAGACACACGTCACAGCGCATGCGCATGGTTCCAGTCACTCGATGAGGTGCCGCATTGCAGCCAATACGAAGTGTATGGCACCATATTTAGCTCCAATCACCCAGTAAGAGACCTGCCGGCACTGCAACCACATATCTAAGCCTCTATGGCACCCTAGGGTTCCAAATGCCCCGGGTTCCAATGGACCCTAGGGCTTTTTCACCTCCGGGTCCCAAATAGTTTGTCACCTTCACTTTTAACAGTGATGGACCTGGTATTCTTTACAATATTGAATTACGATCTCGGCCAATTTCATAAAAGGTGGCTTATTTTCTTATTCTGTCACCACAGAACCCAAACTCATTTTTTTTCAGTAGCAATACCCAATTTTGAGAAAATATTTCAACTTACCAGTTCCAACTTCTCCTAGACACCAAATTTCAAGTCATTGGAATGATATGTTTTAGGATTCTAAGCATTCAAAATTTAGTGCTTCTAATGTTAAATAACATTTTCATATTTTAATAATATCTTCTGAAAACATGCTCCTAACTTGCTACGTTTTTATGTAACAATACTACGAACCTGCTCAAACATAAATACGCTGACATTGCTATTTTTATAATTTTATTATATAAATCATGAATTATGAAATCAAAATTCGAAAAAATTATAAATTGCAACCGACATTTAAAAAAATGAATTAATATTTATTAAGTCCTGTTTTATGGAAAAAAAATTTCAATTTTTTTTCTAAGTACACTGTAAAAAAAATCTGCAAAGGTACTAAACGTTTTCTAGGAAACTGGGATTCCAAGAACTTTTCCTGTAACGGTAACAGCAAAAATTCAAGTTTCAGAATCGATTACATGAATTTTTCCTGTTATCGTTACATGAAAAGTTCTTGGAATCCCAGTTTCCTAGAAAATGTTTATTACCTTCACAGATTTTTTTCACAGTGTAGTTTTAAAATTATGCATAAAAAACAGAAGATTGATGGTTTAAGGAGCCGTCTACGGTAGAAGTGACTAGATATTTTGAAAAGTTTTATACTACCCTGTAATCTATCGTTTTCAATGACTGCATGGGTAGTGCCTAAGATGCCTTGATCAAGAAGAAGGCTCTCTCAATAAACGATTGAATGCCGAACTAGGGTTGCTAGGGAATACAATCCCTAAAACAATAGACCCCCAAGTGACGTTGTATTTACACTCTTAAAACGAAAGAGCTGATTTGGCTTCTCATGAAAGAGATGTAATTTTTTCGATCATAAAAGAGTTGTTTTCCAAACGATTAAATCTTCTTGATCTAAATTGGTTATTTAAATAGCTCAACTTCATTTAAATTGATTAAAACTCGAGTTATTTCAACTTTTTTTTTGAGAAGCTGCCTTTCAACATTGAGATGAGTGGATTTCAGTTCAACATGAGCTATTTTTTGGCTGACTTTATAACAGAGTATTTTCTTCGATGAAAAGACACATTCTTGCCCTAACAGCAAACAATGCGGGTGCACTCGATTTTAATTTGTAGTTATTTTTCTGTAAATATACAAATTGTCTATATTTTTGCAACAATGTTAATTTTGTTTTTTTGTCATTGTATGTTATCTAAAAGGTAAAATTCAAAATGTATTGTTTGTGAATAAAGAATAAGTCACAGGTGATGTATGACAGATGAATTACAAAAATTCGTTACTTCTGAATCGATCATTGTCTAAACTTTTGCTGAGCAGTGTACTATTGTGTAATCTTGCGTTTTCAACGTATCTAAGATCCCTTGATGAAGAAGAAGGCTCTCTCGCTCAACTATTAAGTGCCGAACTTCAATTTGATGACAATCCCTAAAAAAAGTCTCGTTTTAAAATAATTAATGTCTACGAATATTAGCTCTTGAAAATTTCATTTTAGGCTAACTGAAGGGTGTGGAATTAATTCATTCTACCGGAATTGGATAGTGACATTGAAAAAAACAAAGTAAGGGTTCTTTTTAAAATGTAGATGGACCCTTAAACAAATTTACATAGTTAATTTAAAATCAGGCAATATTTGCAATCGTTTGATACCAGTACTTTCATCTACGATAATTATTTTGCAAAATTAATGCACTGTAATATATATATATATATATATATATACAGTGAACCTCCAAATAAGGGACACCTATGGGACCGGAACTTTTTTCCCTTAAATAGAGGTTCCCTTATTCGGAGTTTTTTATATTAGTTTTAATTCAGAAGGATATAAAAATAACAAAGCATCAAAGGAAATTTAAATGTATCTGAATGTATAAATTACGTTAATCAGACAAAAGGAACAAAAGAGAATTAAAATTTTCAATTAATTACTAAATTATTAGTAGAATTATTGATTTGTATTTTTAATGCATATTATATACATGCAAAAAGCATAAAAACATTTGAAAGAATTTTACTTGAAGTAATCAGTCAAAAGGGATTGTTTTGCAAATTTCAATTTTTCAATAGAAATCTTTGAAGTGTTCATTTACCATATTTACAATTCTTCATTACCAACAATATCCACCCCCCCCCCCACACACACACACACACCACACAAAAAAGTATTCTAATGCTTTGCATATTTTAAGACAACAAATCTCTCCACTGCTCTACTCAGCTAGCAGAAAACGTTTTGACACAGAATTCATTTATTTTTTATTTATAATATTTTTTTAAGTTAATATTTATTTTTAATGGAAAGGTACAAAAAATTGGAACGCTTGACTATGGTTTGAACATTTCGAAACTATTTGGAATTGAACTATGTTTTCATCTTTTTTTAATAAATAAATTACCTATTGAGTTATATGAGATTTTGATCACGTGACAAAGACTTTTTTACTTTTTCTTGAGTAGTTATTCTTTTTTTTGCATGGAAATTTGGTACAGAACATCCACTTTTTCAATATTTTCTGTAAAATCTATTGCATTTCAAAAAAAAGTGGTTGATTACATATTTTCTGAACAACAACACTTGCTAGTTTTCTAGATTCAGTCATTTCCAATTTAAAAAAAAATAAAACTTATGTCTTAAGAGTTGAATTTGAGAACAGCTTAAAAGCATGTATAAAGTCCTTTATTTCACAATTTTCTTTCATTCTCCACTTTCAGAATCATCCTCATAATTTTCAACATTACTTTCAATGTGGATAAATACATTGACGTCTCATCAGAATTCTGGGTAAATAAATGGTCGTTAATTGTGTCGCATGCCTCTGTATCATTACTGTCTGTCTGTTTGATAAATTCACAAAAATCTGTATTTTCATCAAAGACTAATTCATTATCGGAAATTTAAAAACCAGTCCGTTTAATCTCATTTTCAAGTGTCCTTTAAATAGAGGGTCCTTTATTCAGAGGTAAATACATTACACGTCCTATACCATGGGACTGGGACCGGAGGTTTTGTCCCTTAAATGGAGGTGTTCCTTATTCGGTGTGTCTCTTATTTGGAGGTTTCATTGTATATATATATATATATATATATATATATATATATATATATCTGTAAAGTTACTAAAAGTTTTCTAGGAAAATGGAATCCCTGGAATTTTTATGTAACGGCAACAGCGAAAATTCACGTAACAGATCCAGATTTGCACCGAAAATTAAAAAATCTGTAAGATTACTAAAATTTTTTTAGGAAACGTGGATTCCAAGAATTTCTTATGTAACTACAGCCTAAGTTGCAGATAAAATTTTAGTAAGATAACTGTAATTTTTGCAGATTCGTTTCTGAAGTTACAGATTTCCGTAGCGTTACAAAAATTAGTTTTGTAAATTTACATCTTTTCTTGTACAGTGCATAGGTAAAATTCTAGGAAACATACAGATTTCGGCAACATTACATTTGTAAGATTACAGATTTTTTTACTGTGTAGGGGATCTTTACTTTTTTTTCACGACTGTACATTAATATAAACGGAAGAATTAAACTACTAATGCCACCTTATCATGCCGTTTTTGTAGGTATATTTTTCATGCAGTCCTCGGTATCTGGATATTTTGAATTATTTATAGAGTTTCTCTATCTGGCTTTTTTTTCATATATACGGAGTTCTGGGCATAACACTTGTTCACATCAAGAATAGAATAATAGTAATCTATTTAATCTTCGACGATGATGAATAATGGTTCCGCTAAAATCAAGAAGCATCACAATTTAGTAAAACACTTATTTATAAGTAAAAGACTTAACGTCAAGGAGAAAGATTTATGATTAAGCCATTTTCTGTAAGATGTGAAATGTATAAAGAATAGTAGTAGTTCTTTTACTGATGTAAAACATTTGCACTTCTTTAACCTAAAACCCTAAGAATAATTTATATACATTTATATTCTGAATGATTAAAGGTCAAATCCTTATAAATCGTTATATAAATCATAAATAATTACATAAATTGAGTGTATTTTTGTTAAAATTTAAGAAAAGCCGTTCTCTGATGAAGCTTAAAAATTATATTTCTTGCTGTTTCTTGTTATACTTAATTAAATTTGTTTATTTTATTTTTTTCATTCTTTTTATTTTTTCTTATTACGATTCCAGTCTATAAATATTTCGAGTTAGCTCAGGTAGAAAAATTTTAATGAAATAATTATCCTGAATTAACTCGGAGTTCCATACAAAAAGAAATATTCTTCATTATATTCATTAAGTCAATAATCATTTTACTTATTTTCTTTAATCATAAATATTAATTGTTTTTGCTATTTTCTAGGATCATTTAGACTGCCCAAACCAAATATGAACTCTACAAATCAACCAATTGAAAGTATTACTCTCTCAAATAGGATTCCGTATAGTAATAATATTAATTCGCAACTATTATTTAAAAATTTTGGCATTTATTGTTTATATACTACGACTAGGAATTTCATTACATAAATATCAAATGTAAAAATATTATCTAGTATTTAAATGTCAATAGTTACATAGAGTATTGTCAATAGTTTCACAGAGTAATGCGAATAGTTACACAGAGTAATGTCAATAGTTACACACAGTAATGTGAATAGTTACATAGAGTAATGTCAATAGTTACATAGAGTAGTGTCAATAGTTATACAGAGTAATGTGAATAGTTATACAGAGTGATGTGAATAGTTACATAGAGTAATGTCAATAGTTACATAGAGTAATGGCAATAGTTACATAGTGTAATGTGAATAGTTACACAGAGTAATGTCAATAGTTACATAGAGTAAATATGAATGTCCAAACCGTCAGTGTTTTTAAAAGTTGATTTATCGACTAATTACTATTGGTATTTTTCCTAAACCTTTATCAAAAATCCTGTTATACTTTTGTGACGATATTGATGATATTGTGACGATTGTCAAATACTCTGCACCAACAATGCTTTTAATGGGTAAAATCTGCAACTATTATCAAAATAACTCTAAATAAACCTCTTGAGCTATTTCATTAACCTTCCACCTGATTAAATTTAATATTTAACATATTTCGTGAAATGTAAAGTTAATAAGTCTTCTATAAAACTTTTTCTCCAAATAAATGATCAATGCAATTCATAAAATATTGTTCATAGGGAATTATACTAGTACATGTCAATGAAGCTAATCTCAAGGTAGAATACTTCTATAAGCTTGTCGAATCTCCAAGTGTTTGATAGTTATTCGAGAAGCTTGTTATATAATTATGTTCTGGAATGCTTCACAAAAATATTAATTTGAATAATATACTATAGATCTCAAATTGCATAGCATTAAGAATTAATGCAATTCACCTGTAAATGAATTGCATTAAGTATTGATTTTTGTATAATTGTCTAATAATTGTTCTCTCATGTTAATTATACTCCATTTAAAAGGAATAAATTTTAATCTATAAGCTTCGTATATCTCATTTCAAGTATACAAGTGCTGTGATATCTATATAGAATAATTTCAAATTTCATACAATTGAGAAATTAAAATCAAGTCGAATCCTTAATATCAAGAAGGAAAATCCTTCCGTGAAACACAGATTATGAAACACAATCTAATCGTTCAAGAATACTGTCTAAAAACTTTGTTAGTTAACAAGGTAAATAAAATACATATAAAATATTTTTGAAAACTTGAAACATATATGAAAACCAAATTTTAGAGTTTATGTACATAGTCTTAAATGTAAAATCACTTCCTTTATTCAACTTAATTTGAAGAATCTTTTGATTTTGGAAAACATTAATGGCATTTATGAGTAAAATTTGTGACTATTATTAAAATAATTGTAAATAAACTTCTTGAACTATTTGATTTATTTTTCACCTGATTAAGTTTCATATTTATAAAATATTATTCGTAGTGAACTATTATTCAGTTTAGCACTTCTCAATGAAGCTAAACTCAAGGTACAATATTTCAACAAGCTTTTTGAATCTATACGTGTTCTTAGTTATTTGAAAAGCTTGTTATTAAATTATGTTTTAGAAGCTAAACAAAGATGTTAATTTGAATAATGTACTATAGATCTCAAATTACATCAATTCAAGAATTAATATAAATCACCTGAAAATCAATTGCGTTTTGTATTGATTTTTGTATATCTGTCTTATTATTATTCTCTCTTTTAATTATGATACTTTTAAATGAAATAAATTTTAATGTATATTGTTCACATACCTCCTTTCTGATATACAAGAGCTGTGATATCTGTATGGAATAATTTCTAATTTCATACAATTGAGAAATTAAAATTAAGTTGAATCCTTTTTATCAAGAAAGAAAATCTTTGCTTGAACCATGGATTATAAATCACATTCTAACTATTCAAGAATACTTTTTTTAAACTTTGTTGTTTAACAACGTAAATAAAATACACATTAAATATTTTTGAAAAACATGAAACATATATAAAAACGAAATTTTAATTATTTCTATCCATATTGTGAAATGTAAATCCAATTCTTTTGTTCAACTTAATTTAAAGAACCTTTTGATTCTGGAAAACAGCAGAGGTAAAATTTGCAGCTATTATTAAAAAAACTAAATAAACTTCTTGTGCTATTTTTCATTTGATTAAATTCCCTATTTAACACATTTGATGAATTGTAAATTTAATAAGTCCTCTATAAAATATTTTCTGTAATTGATCGATGCAATTCATAAAATATTGTTCATAATGAACTATTAGTTATAATGAACTATTATCATAATGAACTATCTCTCGAGTTGATATTTGGAAAAGCTTGTTGAATACGTAAGTGTTTTATAGTTATTTGAAAAGCTTTTTATTAAATTATTTTCAATAAAACTTCGCAATAATGTTAATTTGATTGATGTTCTGTAGAACTCAAATTACACAGGTTTAAGAAATAATTCAAGTGACCTGAAAATCAATTGCATTTTCAATCAATTGCATAGTTTCGAAGATTTACTAATTTTAATGCAATATGTTCTTGCCTCTCTAGGAGAGAAAAAAAAGACTGTTTGAATGTTTCCGTTTCATAATTTTTTAATTTCATTTTCTATTCTTATTTTTAATTAGGTTAACACAATAAGTGCCTTGAGAAAACTATTTAAGATGATAGAAAACAAATTAACTCTAATATATTGAATGGGGATGCTTAAAAGTTCAAGTGTTTAAAGTTTGAGCTTTCGGAAAAAAATATTTTGCATCAAACACGTTTGCTGCAGTATAAATAATATATCGTTACACTTTATACACACATTGTTTGAGAAAAAAAGCTTTATTGATAAATATTAATAAAACATGTGAAACCACTAGACTGTAATATCTATGAAAATATTATATAAATGTTTTAAATATGCTTCACGATTATTTGTTACATTTGTAAATAATATACAACTTTTCCACAAGGATAAAGATTATAAAATTCCAAATATAAATATTTGCATTGCACAGGGTGTTCGTCAACTTTAATTTAACTAAACTATTAACATATAATGTAATATAAAAGATGTGGTTAGTGATTGATAAAAAAATAAAGTATTGAGTAGTTAATATATATACCGGGTGTCCCAAAAATGACTGATGGATTTTAAAATTTAATAACTTGGAAACGGTGACAGCTATTTAAAAAAATTTTGCAGGAGTGTTATGTATAATAGGGTGGGCCGAAAAAAACTTTTTTTCGATTTTCGATTATGGCGGGTGCGGAAAAGTGGCCACTGGTGGCACTCAGTTCACACAAAAAATTTGAGATTTTTTGGACAATTTTTTACCCTGCCGCAAATGGCTTGAAGTTTAGAAAAAATGCTGATTTTTGAACTTTTTTAGCAAAAAAATTAAAAATGTTAAATTAAGTTTATTTTGGTTGTATTTAATTGAAAAGATATATTTAATGAGTCAAATGTTTAAAAAACCTCTAATTGTGCATTATTTTAATGCTATATTCTTTAAAAATGTACAGCTTTTAGTTTGTTTTGCGTTCGGTACAACGCGAAACAACCCAGAATTCACCACGAGAAGGTAGCTGCACGCGAGTTTTACCCGACATCCTACCCACAGAATGTTATATTTAAAATGCACTGAATCGCATTTATGCTACAAAGTCTTCTTTAGAAATGAACGTTGATATCTTTTTCCGTCTGGCAGTTTTGCTCTAATGAAGGTATGTCTTCCTTTACTCCCGCATACCTTTGATACAGCTTCTGTCACAATTTTATCTACTCTTTCCACAGCCTGGGAGTGACTTGGAAAGCAGACTACTAATTCATCCAGCATGGATCCTGAAATTACGTTTCCTCTACTTTTTTCTAGTGAAAAGTTTTTTGTTATAAGAGGTTCGCTGATTTCGGAGGCGACCCACTCGATACATTCATAGTGTTCCGTTGCTATAAAGTTTAGCTTTGGAACTTGAAACTCTCGCACTATGTTGGATTTTATTTTATTTAAATTGCGGCATACTTTTTTCTTTCTATGCCATTCTTTTAATATATTGTCTATCCATCGGTTGTCGTTGCTATCAATAAATTCTCGGGATGACCATAGCATCCATTTGTTTGGATGACTGAAATCACTGTCTCCTTTAGGTCATCTGGTAAAAACGTTGAAAGTTTAACTATCTGTGACATATGCCTAGGTCCGTCCGCGTAACCTAGCCTTTTCCTTACAGAAAACCACACGGGCGCATAAACTCGTTTCACGTACCTGAGCGAGATATTTTAACGCTTTATCAGGATTTAAAATACTGACGCATGAGTGTAAAATTTTGCAAGCAGTTGTGATCCATCTCGATTTCACAGTTGGTCCAGGTTATCTGTTTTCCATTTCTCGAGGACATACTCCGATTGAAACTGCTGCATAAATATCAAATAAGCACATTTGACCGGTACTTATATCTTCAGTATTTTCCATTTCTGATATCCATGAAACAGCAATAGGCTCGAACAGTGACACATAGATTTTTCACACCCAATTATTCTAGCACCGATTGGTTTTGCAAAGGTCTTAGGTCCTGTGGTTTCACCATCAAGTTTAGAGAGTAGATGTCGAAGTGGGATATCGTTCATATGAAGAATACATATCAAATGTTGGAGCTGCTTTCCTAGTTTTTTTTTCAAGACAGGCAATGACATCATTGCGTTTTCCTGTATTAACAGTGGTGCCATCACACCCAAGTGCTGTCAGTTCAGAAAAGTCTAACTTGTGGTGACTTAGAAGAATATATAATGATTTTGCTATTTCTTTTCCTTGACCGGAACGAGGTATCAAGTGACCCAAATATTCCTTACCAAGTTCTAACAACACGATGACGTGTTCCTGGCTTTTCTCTCGACGGTGCCGTTTTTTCCTTTTTCCCCCTTCTGAATATACTTTTATCCTTTCTACCATCAAAAAATATGCTTTTAATTTTCCTTCTTTCAAGAACTTCTTCTGCTTGTATCTTCTTCCCAAGTTTCTATTTCTCTCTTCTGACTTGGTTTTTATCGATGACGAGATTCGTATCCTCTCCTGTCATAACATCTACATGGAGAAGCAACCAGTAGTAGTGGCGCATGATTATCAGCATAAGTTGGCAATTGCAATACTTTCAATATGACGAAACCTCCAAAAGGCTACTTTTCACGCTATCGCGTGTCTTTACATTACCATAGTCCTTCATATTAGCCATTTCTAAGCTCGTCGTAATAAAACGCACAAAACATTGTAATGGAACATTAAACGATCAAAAAAGCACTGTATGTCACTAGAAAAAGGTTTCACGTTCACACTGAACAAATGTCGCAGGTAACTGAGCATGGAGAAATAATAAGAATCCTTTATCGCAGTTTGGCTCTCATCTATTTCATCCTTCACTCCCTCAGTATTACGACGAGTCATTGCGCTCGCTTAGAGTCCTTCTTCACCCTCTTCTCACCTTCCAGATTTGTTTTTGGAGTATACTGGTGTCCGTTGCTCAAATATATGACCTTTGAGATATAGAAAAAATGTAAAGAAGACCAAGAGACATAAATAAGAGAGAAACTAACGATCGATTCAAACAAATACAACTTTCTCCTGTTATACGAGAAAAAGCTATAAAAATAGGCTAAGTTATAATACACATATATATATTAAATAATGCATGATCAGATCTTATTTAAACATTTGGTACATTAAATATGCCTTTCCAAGTAAATACAACCAAAATAAATTTAATTTAACATTATTTAATTTTTTTCGAAAAAAGTTCAAAAATGAGCATTTTTGCAAAATTTCAAGCCGTTTGCGGCAGGGTAAGGAAATGTCCAAAAAATCTCAAATTTTTCGTATGAACTGAGTGCCACCAGTGGCCACTTTTCCGCACCCGCCATCATCGAAAATCGAAAAAAAGTTTTTTTCGGCCCACCCTAATGTATAATGTAAGAAGTTTTTTTACCGTATTTTTTTATTTAGGTTCGCTTATAAAACAATAGGTGGCGCTGACGGCGATTGAAGGCCAGATGATCAATGCTGAGTGAAGCGCCGACCTGGCGCCGACCTGGATCTCAAATTTTTTAAATAGCTGTCACTCTTTGCAAGTTATTGAATTTTAAAATCCATCAGCCATTTTTGGGACACCCGTTATATATTTCGTGAATATTTATTATTGTTCTTTCACAAACGAAAATAAATTCTAAAAAACATTAACAAATCGCATATAATTACGGATAAAATTATAGACTATTAATTGAATTGTCATTAGATTCTAGAAAACAGCGTTGCCATTTATGGGTAAAATTTACAAATATTATTAAAATAGCTGTAAATAAACTTCTTGACCTATTTAGTAAACCTCTCGCATTATTAAATTTCAAATTTAACACATTTGATGAATTGATAACTTAATAAGTCCTCTATAAAATATTTTCTCTAAATAATTAATCGATGAATTCCATTAAATATTGTTCATAGTGAATTGATTTCATTCTAGTACTTCTCAATGAAGTTAATCTCAAGGTAGAGTATTTCTACAAGCTTGTCGAATCTGTAAGTGTTTGACAGATACGTTTGAAAAGCGTGTTATTAAATTATATTCTAAAAAGCTTCACAATATTATTATTTTGAATAAGGTACAACAGATCTCAAATTACATAGATTTAAGAATTAATGCAATTCATCTGAAAATCAATTGCGTTTTGTATTGATTTTCGTATAACAGTCTAATATAATTATTCTCTCGTGTTCATTATGCTACATTTAAATGAAACAAAGTTTAATGTATGAGTCTCACATATCTCCACTCTAGTATATAAGTGCTGTGATATCTGTATAGAATAATTTCTAATTTCATATAGTTGAGAAATTAAAATAAAGATAAATCCTTAATATTGCAGATTATGAAACACATTCTAATCGTTCAAGAAATTTTTTTTAAAACTTTGTTCCTTAACTAGGCAAATTAAATGTATATAATATATTTTTGGTAAACATGAAACATTTATGAAAACCAAATTTTAGGTTTTACCGTCCACAGTCTTAAATGTAAATCTAATTCTTTTGTGCAGCTATATTTGAAGAATCTTTTGATTCCGGAAAATAGCTGTGCCATTTATGAGAAAAATTTCCGATTATTAAAATTTACTGTTATTAAAATAATTGTAAATAAACATCTTGAGCTATTTGATAAACCTTTCATTTGACTAAATTTCCTATTTAGCATATTTGGTGAATTGTAAAGTTAATAAGTCCTCTATAACACATTTTCTTCAAATAATTGAACGATGCAATTCATGAAATACTGTTCATAGGGAATTATTCATTCTAGTACATCTCAATGAAGCTAATCTCAAGGTAGAGTATTTCTACAAGCTTGTCGAGTAGGTGAGTCTTTGATAGTTATTTGAAAAGCTTGTTATTAAATTATGTTCTGGAAAGTTTAACAATAATTCTAATTTGAATAATGTACTGTAGATCTCAAATAACATAGCATTAAGAAATAATGCATTTCACCTAAAAATAAATTGCATTTAGTATTTATTTTCGTGTAACCGTCTAATAATTATTCTCTCGTGTTAATTATACTCCATTTAAAAGGAATAAATTTTAAATTATAAGCTTTATATATCTCTTTTCTATTATGCAAATGCTGTGATATCTATGTAGAATAATTTCTAATTTCATAAAATTCAGAAATTAAAAAGAAGTTGAATCTTTAATATCAAGAAAGAAAATCATTGCGTGAAGCATAGATTATAAAACACATTCTAATCGTTAAATGATACTGTTTAAAAACTGTGTTATTTAACAAGATAAATAAAATACATATAAAATATTTTTAGAAATCGTGAAACATATATGTAAACCAAATTTTAGCTTTTACCGTCCATAGTTTCAAATCTAAATCCAATTTCTTTATGAAACTTAATTTGAAGAATCTTTTGATTCTGGAAAACAACAGTGGAATTTATGGATAAAAATTGTGACTATTTTCAAAATAATTGTAAATAAACTTATTGAGCTATTTGATAAAACTTTAACTTGATTAAATTTCATATTTAACACATTTGATGAATTGTAAAGATAATAAAGCCTCTATTTTCTTTCAATAAATGATCGATGCAATTCATAAAATATTGTTTATAGTGAACTATTATTCATTTTTGAACTTCTCAATGAATTTCAAAAATATGCATTAAAGTATTAATTGCTATAAAGGACGTTAAATACTAATAAAAACATTAAAATATCTTAATAATTTTACATGTTTCGATTGAATTTACTCAATCATCATCAGAAAAAAAAAGAAAATACAAATAAACACAAAGATGGAAAATGACAATAAGCTATTACAAATGAAATTTAAAAATTTTTAAAAAATAAAAATCACGCGCGTTATATTTTAATTATGTATCACGTTGTTTAATTTTTAAATTATTTAACAATTCAATCCAAATGTTTGGGATTTGAAATGACAAGGAATCATTGCAGACCATTGAGCTTCTTTTTTTCTGATGATGATTGAGTAAATTCAATCGAAACATGTAAAATTATTAAGATCTTTTAATGTTTTTATTAGTATTTAACGTCCTTTATAGCAATTAATACTTTAATGCATATTTTTGAAATGTTTTTAATGGACGTATATGAAAACTTCTATTTATAATTAATGTCTTCTCAATGAAGCTAATCTCAAGGGCGGGTGTTTATACAAGCTTGTTAAATCTCTAAGTGTTTGATAGTTTATTTGAAAACCCTGTTAGTAAATTATCTTCTGGAAAACTTCACAATAATATTAATTTGAATAATGTACTTAGGTGTCAAACTGCATATATTTAAGAATTATAAAATTCACCTGAAAATCAATGTGTTTTTGTATAACAGCTCAATAATTATTCTCCCTTGTTACTCTCTTAAAAAGTCAGCCACAAAATAGCTCAAGTTGAGCTGAAATCCACTCATCTCAAAGTTGAAATGTAGCTTCTCAGAAAAGAGTTGAAATAACTCGAGTTTTAACCAATTTAAATGAATTTGAGCTATTTAAATAACCAATTTAGATCAAGAAGATTTAATCGTTTGAAAAACAACTCTTTTATGATCGAAAAAAATACAGCTCTTTCATGAGAAGCCAAATCAGCTCTTTCGTTTTAAGAGTGTAATTATCTACATTTAAATGAAATAAATGTTGATGTATAAGGCTCATATGTCTCCTTTCTTGTACGCAAGTTCGGTGATATCGGTACAGAATAATTTCTGATTTCATACAATTGAGAAATTAAAATGAAATTGAATTCAAGAAAATTCATGCATGAAGCACATATTATGAAACACATTCCAATCGTTCAAAAATTCGTAAAAAAAAAAAATTGTTGTGTAACATGATAAATAAAATGTACATAAAATATTTTTGAAAAACATGAAACATACATGAAAACCAAATTTTAAGTTTTACCATCCATAGACATAAATGTAAATCCGATTATTTTGTGCAACTTTATTTGAAGTATCCTTTGATTATTTAAAACAACAGTGATATTTATGGATAAAATTTGCGAGTTCCTAATATATTGTTGAAAAAAAGTGAAATAAATTGAATAATTTCGTTACAGATGGTTTGGCATAAACGCAATTCTTTACTAAAATTTGACTAAACATTGCCTAAGTTTGAGATGTTTGCATTCCATATAAAATTTATGTGAATGCATAATTTTATTCTCTGTTTTAACTAAAAATACATGTGTTTAATAAAAATTTCATAAATTTCAAAAAGTGCTCCGGAGTCAGGTACTCACCATAAAAAATTTTGTATCATTATAGCTCAAAATCAAAACCGATATTTATAGTGTTTATTTCAAACAGATTTCCCCCAGGGTGAAATGTAAAATACACTCTTGCTGATTACCTTCGTTTATAATTATCCATTGCCAAAGGATCACTCATGCTCATTCATCCAATTATTCAAATTACGTGTAATCGCTAGTGATTAAAATTTAATGCTATTCAGTTACAATGATTGATAATGATCTTTAATCGGTGATGGATTAATAGATATCTTTCAACTAAATATATTTTTAGTAAATTAGTGGAATATAATGTAAAAATATCAGTATTACTTTGAACATAAAAGTTGCGTTTTTATGTTCAAATTTTTGTTTTGCCTCTTCCTTTGTTTGTTTTTGATAAAAATTTCATAATTTCCAAAAAAAATGCACCAATATCAGGCACATAACTCAAATGTTTTTACACCATTATAAGCTCGAAATCAAAGCCGTTATTTGTACTGTTTATTTCAAACATATTTCTCCCAGTGTAAAATATAAAATACACACTTGCTGATTAGCTTCGTTTATAATTATCCGTTGCCAAAGAATCCATTAAGATCATTCATCCTCTAATTCAAATTGCGTGTAATCGCTAGAGATTAAATTTTAATGCTACTCAGTTACAGTGATTCGTAATTATCTTTAATCAGTGAAGGATCAATAGATATCGTTCAACTGAATATATTTTTTGTAAATTAGTAAAAGATAATTTAAAAATATCAATATCACTTTAATTATGCCTTTCGCCTTTATCTTTATTTGATTTTGATAAAAATTTCATAATTAAAAAAAAACTGCACTGAAGTCAGGCACATACCAGAAACATTTTCACGTAACTATAAGCTCGAAATCAAAGCCGTTAGTTGTAGTGCTGTAGTTATTTCAAACAGGGAAATAAGTAAAATACACACTTGCTGATTGCCCTCGTTATAATTATCCTTTGCCAAAGGGTCTCTTAAGCTCATTCATCCAATTATTCAAATTATGTGTAATCGCTAGTGATTAAAATTTAATGCTATTCAGTTACAATGATTGATAATGATCTTTAATCGGTGATGGTTTAATAGATATCTTTCAACTAAATATATTTTTAGTAAATTAGTAGAAGATAATGTAAAAATATCAGTATTACTTTGAACATAAAAGTTTCGTTTTTATGTTCAAATTTTTGTTTCGCCTCTTCCTTTATTTGTTTTTGATAAAAATTTCATAATTTTCAAAAAAAATAAAAATGCACCAATATCAGGCACATAAACTTAAATGTTTGTACACCATTATAAGCTTGAAATCAAAGCCGTTATTTGTACTGTTTATTTCAAACAGATTTCTCCCAGTGTAAAAGGTAAAATACACACTTGCTGATTAGCTTCGTTTGTAATTATCCGTTGCCAAACAATCCCTTAAGATCATTCATCCTCTAATTCAAATTGCGTGTAATCGCTAGAGATTAAATTTTAATGCTACTCAGTTACAGTGATTCGTAATTATCCTTAATCAGTGAAGGATTAATGGATATCGTTCAACTGAATATATTTTTTGTAAATTAGTAAAAGATAATTTAAAAATATCAGTATTACTTTAATTATGCCTTTCGCCTTTATCTTTATTTGTTTTTGATAAAAATTTCATAATTAAAAAAACTGCACTGAAGTCAGGCACATACCAGAAACATTTTCACGTAACTATAAGCTCGAAATCAAAGCCGTTAGTTGTAGGGTTGTAGTTATTTCAAACAGATTTTCCTTAGGGAAATAAGTAAAATACACACTTGCTGATTGCCCTCGTTATAGTTATCCTTTGCCAAAGGGTCTCTTAAGCTCATTCATCCATTATTTCAAATTACGTGTAATCGCTAGTGATTAAATTTTAATGCTATTCAGTTAATGCAATTAAGTTAGTGATTCATAATGATGATGATGAATTAATCCGTGATGAATGAATGATGAATTAATAGGTATATTTCAACTAAGGATATTTTTAGTAAATTAGTAGAAGATAATATAAATATATCAGTGTTACTTTAACCCCCTGACAGTAAAGTTTCTAAATGTTTCATTTAAATTTTTAAGTCTAAAAAGCTAAGTAGAATTATTATATTTTTATAGCTTATAAAATAGTTTTGATCAATTTTTAATAAACTTTTTTTTTAAACTTAATAAAAAAAACTATTTCTTTTAAAATGAATATATAATTAGAAAATATGTTGAATTAACTTATGAAGTATTTTTTATGATAATAATAATTATTATTATTTTTACGACAAAGATTATAATGGATAATAATTTTAAGGAACGATTAAAAATGTGTTTCACGCTAATTGAAATAATTGTAAGTCCCTTTTAAATGAATTGAAATAAATATATAAATAATTATTGGCATTTTTTGAAAAGTTTTCTGTTTATGCCTGTTAGCATTTTATATGAAAGACGTGAAATTTAGATATCTTGTCAAAACTCAAACAAAATTTATAAAAATAAAAAATAAATGTCGGTTAACACTAAAAATTCTTAATTCGGTCCAGTGTTGAAAAATCTAATCGGGCCACTATCAGAAATTACTTATCGGTCCTGCGCCACTTGCCGGTATAAGTCGCTTACCAATATAAAAATCATAAAAGGACCGTTTACGATAACCGGCAGCTGTAAAAGCAGATTCTTATGTTTCAGTTGTCAACATGCTGCCGACATTTTACCGAGACCACTATGTCTATGCCGACACATAACCGACACTGCCAGCTGTGGTCCGATCGTGTGCCGAAAGGTATGTGTTAGCTGGGCATTGTCATATCACCCACTCTATACTACTGTAAACTCCATTGTAAACTTATTGTAACTTATTATATTATTCTATGCAATAAATTTTATTATCTTCCCCTCAAATATCTTTCTTCTAATATATAACAAATGTAACAGACTGAGGAGAATGATTTTAAATTTCATGATCTTGAGAAATTAAAGCAAAGTTCATTATTAAAATTTATTTTAAAAAGATATGTTCAAGTAAAATACTGTAAGCATTTAAAGTATGTGCTTAGAGCTATTGATGTGCACACAAAAGCAATATACTTTACTAAAATGCCTAGATTTTCATTTAAATAAACACGACAAGATATTTATAGAAAACTATAATAGAACAAGGACATGTGTTTCATGTTTAACTTTCAACTTTCTTATAAATGTAGTCTTCTGCGCATTTTTAAGTTGTACAGTCGATAAAGTCAGTGCACATTGCAATACCAGTATATTTATTCTATCGCTGTTCTCAAAAAACAAAGTTTAATTAAAATTTCGTATTAAAATGCACATTATTTTACTATTTCATCTGCTTTCACCCGCTTATATGTTATTAAATTATTATCAAATACTCAATTTCAAATTAAAACTACTCTCAAGTAATAGTGGTCCTGTTATCTTAATGATGCCGATAAAAATTATTTTTATCATTCTTTGAAAACGAATTTGCATATTTTTATTCAAAAATAACATTTAGTTACTATTTATTTTATTAATGTACAGGAGATTGTAAATCTTACATACGTATGACATGATTTGATATCTAAATCATGCAGGTAAAAATAATTATGATTTGTCTATTTGATTTCAAATTACTCTTCAGCAAGTCTTTGTGTGTATTTATTATATTACATTAACATTAAATTAATTTCGTCAAAAAAAAAAAAAAAAAAAAAAAAAACATATGTGTTAATATGTACAAGGTACAAGGTAGAATGATCGGAAAGCAAAGATTTAAAACTTTAAAATTTTAATAATTTAAGAAGTTATTATTTCAATAACATATAAGTTAATTCCAATACTTCAACATGGTATATAGAGTATATTTCAACCATGTATTTCATATGATAAATATACAGAAAAATCTAATTATTAAATGCTATATTTACAAATTTATGTATTATTAGGGTTTCCTTCATCTCACATTGCCCGTCCCTGAGTTCATCGTCTGTGTCCTCTGTCTGTTCGTCTTCACAAAGTCTGTACACAAACACGGTATAAATAAGAGACTCCAAAATCTGTGAACTTACAGCTGAATGCACCGTGTAAAGCAACAAATCATAAAATTTTGAAAAAGTATTTTATTTTAATTAAGTTAATTTTTTTAATGTCATCCGTTCATTTTTGCGATTTAACTGTTAAAACAAAAACCTTAATTTCAACATTTTGCGTGTCGACATCATAGCTAAGAGGTAAAGCGTCTCGCTAGTATACAAAAGATTTTTTAGTACTATCTGAGGTACTGAAAGTCGAAATTAACATATTAAGATCGATTAAATTAAAAGAAATTTCGCATTTTTTGCCAATTTAAGGACTATTATTATTATTTTTTTTTTTTACCACAGACATTCATTATATTTTTTGGAATACAAGTGTCTTTCTATTTTAGAAACTATTGCAATTTATAAATGATTCATTATTTTAAATTTATTAAATATTTTTTGTTTAGTTTTTAAAATTTTATTTTTTTTATATCTCGGCTATTTTTTTCGGATTTTCAAAAAATTGAAATTTTGGATTTTTAAAAAATAATTTGATTTTAATATTTTCAATTTGATTTAAAATCAATAATTTTCTATTATAAATAATTTTAAATTAAATTTATAGGTGCTGCCATCTAAGTAAGAATTTAGTAATTATAAATTATTAATTTGGATTCATTAAGTAAGTGATAAATTCTTTTGAAATAAATATTAAATGAAACCCTCTGTGCGATATGCGATCACATTTACCCCATGTGTCCATGTGTTTATTTCATTAATACAAGAATGTAATACTATAAACTTATATACACTGTTATAAATTTCTAGCTTTTCGGTCTTTTTTTTTTTTTATAGAAAACATACTTTTATAAAAGTATTCGAGCGATTGGGTATTTTGCTGAGCAACAATGTTCAACAGTGCAGGTAGTAGGCGTCTTAAATTGGTGTTAGATATTCTCAAATTTTATTGAAAGTTTTATTTATAGTCCTTTTATAGTTATCTAGTTTAAAATGAAAATATAATGGGATTTATGTGCATACGATATGTGTTACAGAAATTTTATTTCAATATAGCAAGGTAGGTTCAGTTCGTAAGTACCAAAACTCATCCAAGTTTTAATAATATGATACAATTTGCCTTGTTCCGTCACCCATTTGCATAAATTTGTAAGATATTCTGGCGTTCATGATATCTAACGCATAGAAATCCATTTATTTTCAACTAAGCTCGTTGATTCTATGAGTGATTTATACTTATTTGGCGAGTTTTAATCGATATCATAGTCGAATGTTGCTTTCATCTGATATTTATCTGATTAAAATACTTCTGATCTTTGATAAAATAAGTGTGTCATAATAAGGGAATGGATAAAATTGTACCTGGAAATAGCTTGAATTTCCAGAACACGTTTCTGTAATAAATGTATTCTTAATTATATAAAAGTACTATAAATTAGTTGTGTTGCTAACATTTTCTTTTTAGCCCCAAGATAGGTGTTTGTTTTCTAAGATGTTGAATTGTTTCAAAAGATTTAATATATGCAATGCATTATACACAACCTGTGTCACATATTTATTTTTAGAGCAATATGTAGATTTTCAAAAAAAGAAAAAAATAGTTACTATTAAGCATGTAATGATTCGTAAATGTAAACAACCGCGAAATTTAAAAGTATGCTATATTTAAATAAATATCTTATTTAAATAAATATTTAAAAAATCCAATTGTAGTAATGTATAATTTCAATAGAGAGCAAAACATGTGTGAATGAAATTAATATTATAATGAATTTTATAAAATACTAGCAGCCTTCGCCCACTACCCTAATCGGTTTCTTTAAAATAATCCTAAATCTAACGAAATACATCTAGCAAATATTTAAAAAAAAAATCCATATCAAATCAAACATCCATAATTGTTGTCTTATTCGTATAATATTATATTATCCGGCTCATTATCCTTACCTTATCCGATCTTAACAACATAATACCTCAAACAGCACAAGATATTTCTAAAATGACAGGTGAATCTATGTTTAACTATTTTTAATATGTGTGAAGCTTGAATTTCGCACTTGTACTTAAACCTACTGCAGGGATATGGCGAATCGTCCTAAAAGTGCGACAACCCAATTATAGACGCTTACACTGTAAAAAAAAAAAAGTGTCGATCTACTAAAAAAACTTTAGTGATCCTTGTAATTACTAAAAATATTTTAGTAATCTTAGTCGGTTACAAGAAAATCTGTAAGAATTACTAGAAAAAAGTTAGAAACGAATGGAGTTAATAATTTTATATTTTTAATAGCTATTACTAAAACTCACTTGGTGTTCCCTTGATAGCATAGTGGTTATAGTAACGGACTCCCGGCTAAAAGGTCCCGGGATCGATACTGGCCACTGCCAAATGCGCCCCGAATGTATGCAGTGTAAGTGCTCGTTAATAAAGGGATTATGAATATCCTGATGGAGCAATAGCAATGTTTGGTGCTGCCATCTATTGCGGTTTTGCCGAAAATCTTCCGCTCCAGAAGTCTGGATGCAGCTCGAAGGAAGCTCCTGCCCTTCGAGCCCACATAATGGTTATTAAAAATAATTTTGGAGCTATTACTAAAATTTGCTTGGTGGCTCATACTAAAAATTTTTAAGTTAGTTATACAAAAAATTCTTTTGTTCAGTTTACAAAAGAAATGCTTGTTTCGCTTGCAAAAAAAAAGTTTGTAATGGTTACTAAAAAATTCTGTGGAATACAAATTTACTAAAAAATTTTAGTAACCTCTTGAATTTTTTTTTACAGTGTAGGTGGGAATTTCTAAAATGGACAAAATTCCTGTTTAAGTTTGCTTTATGAGATTGGGTAACCTCAAATTCATGCCTCTATCTAAAACTGCTGCTCATGTAAAATATTTGTTAATTGCTAGTATAAACCTTTTTAACACATTCCAACATAAAGTACAAGCATCTATGACTTCGGTTTATCTCCCCGTCTGCCAATTGTAACTCTCGTAAACATGCTTGGATTACTTTTTTATGTTATTGATGTGCAGCTCCAAAGTTATCGAAAATGAAGTATGTTGTATATTTTGTTGATTTACAGGGACGGTCAAATGTTATTCCGTTATTACTATCGAAGAAAAAATATCGTTTTATTGTTCTTAAATATTTTCAAACATAATGAAATTAATAACCATTTATGAAATGCACTGAATCATACATTCTACGGAATATGGATGGCAAAGCATTTACTATTCATTTACAGGGTCACACAAAAGATTTACTTAATGTTCGCTGCAGAAATGTTTGCTGCGCATTTAAATTTTATTATATTATTTCAAATATAATGAAAAGGATATGCATATTTGTGGTAATATTTAATGTACATAATATTTAAATCTACCAACTTCTTGCGGTTGCGGTATACTAATGTTTGGAAAGGATTACATTTTTAATCTTTTATCTTACTTAGGATGACAATATTTAAGTGTAATTGTTCTGAACAATGTTAAAGCACAAATGCGGTTGGAAGTTGTTGATGGATTTAAGTAATATTTCAACATTACGTTTTTTTTATTCCAATACTTAATAATTTTACATATTTCAAGAGGCTAAATAAGAGGCTAATTTAAGAAAAAAAAATTATAATCGTGAAAATTTTCCACATTTTGACAAATTTTACAGCACATACGTGACCGGGAATTGCAAAACATTTTTTTTAACCCAATTTTTAGTCTCCAGATTTCGCAACTTTTCCGTAGAATTAAGAATTGCAAAACAATTTTTTTGGCTTTACAGTGCTTTGATTGAGTAATAATTTTCGTTATTTGTATACATTTAATTTATGTATACAGTATGTACCTGCTCATATTGTCCAATATAATATAAAAGATTTTATTTTATGTTTGGCATTATATTTAGAATATGCCATAGACATCCCCTCTATTCTCCATTTAATAAGTGATTCAGTATGATAGACTCAAATAAAACTTATCTAAAAGAACTGTTTAAAAATATGATACTACATTTTTGTAATGCTTCATTGTCAGCAAAAATTGGAGATATTTCAAGAATGCATGTTCGCTTATAGTGTAATAAAAATGATATGATAATTTATTGACTTTAAAAAAATATTCTTCATTAAAACAATGCATTTATGGATTTAAAAGGGAAAACAAAAATTATGTGTTTAACATTAAAAAGTAAAGAGTTTACTTAACAAGAGAATAATTATTTTATTTCAGAAGTTAGAAACAAAATTCTAATCCACTGTCAATATTCGTAAAAACTATATGATTTAGTACATCATATGAGGAGGAAAAGATTTTTATGAATGATGGAACGAATAAATACCCCAATACACAGGGAGGCGGCAGCACAGACAATCACCACATCCAATTAACGGATGAAAATAAAGTATTAGTTAAAACTCGATTCCATATTAAAACGCAATCAGTCTGCGAAGCCACAACTGGTGGAAAATACTTGAAAACCCGATCTTAACAGTTGACTTGTTGGTTTAGCATTGTGTTTTTCTTATTCTAGTCCTCCATATTTCCATACTATTGGATGGATAATTTCAACCTAGAACTCGAGGAGGTGCTTATTTGAGCAACCGAATCGCTGGCTAGAATGTTGTTTTAAAATATTTTGAGAAGTTTTATGTGCTTCAAGTTTATGTCTAATTGTAGCGACTATAAAAATCGTCAGGTAGATTTTTTAAAACTGTCTTCGCAACTATCGCTGAAATTCAAAAACATTGTATAATTTCGAGTAAGTAAAATTCTTTTCGCAATGTTTAATATGGTTACAGATGGTATTCAATGATAATTAGAATGAAAGTAATGAAGAACATTAAAGTTATTAGTAAATATATTACAGATACATTTTAACAGTTCTAAATTTACATGTAAATGAAAACGTTATTATTTATAATACTTAGCACTTCATTTCCTACAACCACCATATAAATATATGCCATTGTTCTACAATTTTAATGCAAACTTTAGTAATACAACATGTTGTAGTTTTTACGAAAAATTATATTTATATATATGAAAAGTACTTTTTTGAAAGAAAACTATAATTAATTGTCTGAGCGAAGCGAAGTCTTATACTCAGAGTGCGTAACGATATTAAAAGTCAAAAAAATTCTTTCGTCAAGCAAATCTCAAAAAGTACTTGTCGGATTTTGATTCTGTTTGTACCAGTAGGTACCTATGAAGGTAATCTGGTGAATGCACTATCTATGAAAAATTAGTTCCAAATAGTTTAAAAGTTACATTAAAAAAACTGATAAAAAAGCACAATTTATTTGCATACGTCACAGATATTTGGTGTGCGTCATTTTTCACCGGCTGGATACTTTCGTAGATAACCGAAATAGTACATGGAGTAAATAGTAATCATTTAGGTACTCAGAAATATTGAATGCAATAAAACATTTTAAAATTTAATCATATAGGAAAATATGTCTGTTATTTTTTATATAAAAAAGGTCATAAAACTTTGATTTTGATATTTTGTGATAATATCTTAATAGCATTTTTTGACCGCTAAAAGAACATTTTATACCTCGCGTGTGAAAATTAGAAACAATTTCGTTTTTTACTATAATATTTCTTTTTATGGCATCATTTTCCCTTTTTATTTATTTTTATTACATGTTCGTTTAACTTATATTTAATTTGTGTGTGGAAGTCAATTCTTGTCACTAATTTTTCGGTACAAATGCAGGGCCGTAGCTAAGGGGCGCTATGGGCGGCTCAGCCCCCCCTAAAATATTTTGAGCCCCCCCCCTCCCTGAAAAAAATTCCAAGGTCACTAAATGTTCCGAAAATTCAAATGAAATTCTGTTCAAAAATCTAATTTAGTTTTGAGACCCTTTCACAGTTTTGAAGAGTTACTAAATTGTATCTAAAATACGTGTTTCAACACTCCCTCATCCTATTGGTACACAGGAAGCTAACAGGATGTTTAATTTTGCACCAGTTATACATTCAAAAATTTCATCGTCATATACTTTTCTTAGCATAAAATGAAGTTATTACAACAGTTTAATGAGAAACATAGTACCTACAATATGAATATGCACTAATTTATCTTTCTGCATTAGAGAGAGAACATAAAATTTTGAGCACCCCCCCCCCTACATTCCCTTGAGCCCCCCTATATTCCCCTTAGCCTCCCCCCCCCTATCGTACACTTCTAGCTACGGCCGTACGGATGTCACACGCGCACCAGATTTGGCACAATTTATTTTTTTTTATTTATTTTTTTTTTTAAATCTCATTTCGCGAAAACTCCGTTTTCAAATAACGCTTACATACACATTTTTAAATTATTTTCTCTTATTTTCAAAAAGAACTTACAGTAAATAAAAAAATTATAATTAATATCTATAAAAACAATAATTTATATAATTTACAAAAAACGAAATTAAAGTAAATAAACATTTTATGAGTAAATAAACAATATTAGCCGGGTTATCATCACAGGTAAAATAATGCCATTTTGACGCCAATTATGTACCCTGGTGCATATGTGACATCTGTGCCCATTTTTCACCCATTTCCTATTGGCATACAGCTTTAAAATTTTGAACATGTATGCATACCTGGAAGCAATACTAGAATTGAACATTGATTTTTTTTTTCGGTCCCAAATTGATGCAACGGGGGTTATTTTTTAAAGATTTATACAATTTATACTGCGTAAAGGAGCCATTTACCTATTTTTATATACAAGAAGAAGTAAGTGGTATGTAAAAACAATGATACTACACTACAAAATAAAATAAAATACATACAAAAAGCACCGGGTTTGGCGAGATTTTTATGCCAATTAGGCGAAAAACTTCGTTTCGATTACCAGATATATATAGAATACTATAATAACACGTTATTTATTTATTTCAAAATGAAAAAAAAATAGGAATAAACGAAACATTTTCTGTTATTAAAAAAAGAAATAACAATCAATAAATGATAATATTTTTAGAACAAACAATTTATTGTAACATATATATGATAACCATGTCAGGCAAATGAACGCCATTTTGGCACCAATTGGGTACCTCGGTGTGCATATATGTGCCATATTTATTTGTAAAAGTAAGCATGAACGTTTACCAAGTTTGTTTTCATAGCCGCTTATATCTTTTTGCAACATAGCGCACCTTTTGAAGCCAAACTGCACAAAAAAAACAGTATTTGCAGCAATTTTATTAAAATGTAATGCACATTTCGTAATCAGTAGGCTCGATGATCAAACCTCGTTTTTTTGCTTTAAAAGATGATATTTCATACGACGTCTTTTTTGGATTCGTCCTTTTTCCATATTTGATAGTATGCGTCTACTCGTTTTGTAACTTTTTTTAGCTTTCTTCTTTATTAACAGCGACATTTGGATTTCCTATTCAAATAAAGTTCTTCTAAATGCAAATTATTTCGTTAAAATTAATAAACAAATAAATAAATGAAATGCGGACATCTATTGCTCAAAGTACAAAATTTTTCCAATTGAGTTAATAAAAATCAGTAAAAACATAATTTTTATGATGATTAAAAGGTGACCTATATAATAACAGAGTCATATATTATGTACGTTATGGATTAAGTATTAATATTTCTCGACCAGTTATAAAAAATAAAATAAAATGCGGACAGCCCAAGGACTATATTTGACTGAAAAAACAACCATTTTTTAAATGCTTCAAAAAAATGGCCAAGGCAAAGTGATATTGCAAAAATATTATGAAATTAGTTTTTACTTTAGTAATTACTTTAACCTAAATGAAGATTTATATTTTTAATGAAATAAATGGGATTTGAAAAATTATTGGCAATTTATCACCATAAATGTATCAGTATTACAATCGGTACTTTGTATGCAAAATGGAACAATTAGCAATACTTTTTGTACCCGAATAATGGACGTTTCTTTTTTCAAGGTTAAAAAGTAGATTACGAAATATTCCTTTACAGTGATGCCAAGCCCTCGCTTATTGCATACCAGAATTTTCTTATAGAAAATTTTATTTTTTAAATCCGCTGAATGTTCCAGTTTAATAAAACAACATTTTCTGTATTAAAATACCGGTATCCAAAATGCCGGAATCTTGGCAGCTCTGCCTATAACATTTTAATTAATCACGGTACTTTTTTAATCGGATTCAAATTTAGTGAAGACTACATTTTTTCGTCAAAAGCAGCTTTTTTCCACATGTGTAACAAAGATACAATTCCTTGATGTTGAATTTGACTTATACTATTATTGCTTCCTCTTATTTATTTATTTGAATTTTAAATAAGATGACTCAAAATCGTGTTTTTTAAATGTACTGAACAAATGCATTTCGAGAGAGGGCGAAAGCATCAATATTTGGCGATTTATTACCTGCGCCTGGTTAAGTGTCTTACTACCTTTATTTAGTACTCTTCACGGTACTTCGCTGTTATATGGACTTTGGCGCTTTTAAAAAAAGTTTGACATAATTCAAGCTTAGTCGGGGAAGTGAGTTTTTCGGGGAAAGTGAGTTTTTTACTGAATAATACAAATAAATCAAAAAATGTTCAAAAATTGAGAATTCTTTGATGTTGATATAATTAAAAATTTTATTTCTATTTATTTTTTATTTTTTATTACTTTTATTATTATTATTTTTATTTATTTATTTATTTTTTTTTATTATTTTTTTTTTGGTTACTTTTAAGATATAATATTCTCGTTATGAACGATTTCTAAAAGATTCGACAATTTAATTTCACAAATAAACATACAACTTTCTAGAAAAAGTTTAAACCAATTTTTTGTGAATATTGCAATTTCTATGACACTATTGGAGTTAGAAACTATAATTTTGGCATCACAGTAACTTATAAGATGTAAATGCTCGTTTAGGACGAGTTCATAAAAAAGGATTCCTTAATTCTCATTGACTACCTCATTTCATCCGTGAAAAACAGATATTCAACATTATAAACTATTCGGACGGATGTCACACCATATAAAATACACTCCATTCTCTTCAAACATAATATTTTATGTTATTTATAGTTACTCAAAACGGTGCGGAATTTCTGTTTATGCTCATGACATCATTTCCAAGAGTTATAATTCCAATATAAGAAAATTTGGTCTTTTATTTTCTGTATTACTTTTAACGTTTTGCATATTTCCAATTTTATATCCATGCATGTTTGCTTTCCCTTTAATAAAAATAGTGTATGCAACTTAATATATGAGATTTTGTAATTCTATGATTCGATATGCTTACTTGTATCATTATATTTTATCACAATGAATGACCAATCAAAGGTAACATCTCATTTTCTTTAATTATCACAAGTTATTAAATGTGTATTCTCAGCAATATCGCTCAGACTAATCCCTCTGAGGGAGTCCTAAAGAATTTATCACTTTTTAAAAATTTATAAATAATGTAAATAATAATTGATAAATAATTGATATTGGACGCTAATAGTGAAATATACAATTGACTTTGGAAATAAAAGATTTTTATCATATTTATAATGAAAGTAATTAAATTAATATCCATAATAAAATTTCTTTTACAGTTTTTGTGTCTTAATACTAAAAATTTAATTTTTTTCATTGATAATAATGATATTTTAAATAAAAAATATTAAAAACAAAACGTTTGAAAAATTAAATTATGAGGAGTATTTTATAATAAATCCTTTTTTTTTAAATTTTTTAACACGACAATAAATAGATTTTATTAACTATGTAATAAAAATATGTAGTTACATGTTTTTCCTACAATTATGAAATTCAAAACAAAATTAAACAGAGGAAAAATAAATTAATTTATGCACTTCCAAAATAATTATAATAATGATAAAACCTATATACAAGAAACACTAATGTCCATTGAGCTTTATGCTAATGTCATTACTTATGAAAACAATTTAAGATATAGGGAAAAAAATTATAGACTGAGATTTTTTTTTAATTCGAAGTTATTTTATTTATATGCTATGTAATTTGATTATGTGTTGCAGCATAAGTCCATTAATTTAAAATTATTGCAATGAGTAATTTAATAAAACGAAATTTACTGACAATTTCTTTTTATCTTTATATTAATACCTGCTTGAAATAAAAAATGCTATTTCATAGTTTAGGTAAAAATAGTCAGTCTGTTCAAGCACTCTTAGAATTAAAAAAAAGGTACAATTCAATTAGATGTAACTTTAACTTAAAACCATTTAAAGATCATAATTTGTCGCCTTTTTTAATTTTTGGAATTTAGTTTGTACCAAAAATTTTTTCATTCTTGTTTTATTGACTTTTAAAATTCGAAGAGTAATGTGTTCATTTAGTTTTATTAAAGTCAATTATTTTTTAGTCTTTATTATTAAAGTTTTCCATTCGTTTCTTTTTTGACTAAGTGCACTTTTTATACTTGTTTTAAATTACATAAAAAAATAATTCAAGGAATTTTTCTGACATTAAATACTGTATGAAAATGATGTATGAAAAAAACCGTTTGCAAAATACATTCGTAGACAAAAATAGTATTTTTATTTTTTTAACTGGGATATTTTGCTTATTTTTGTTTATTTTAAAATAATTTTATCTAATACATGAAATATTTGCATTTATGTATTGGATGATGATGATTTGGCTGAATGCCAAAACACTGTCTAACACAGTAAACCGCTCCTGAATACTATGTCTAAACGCTGAACAGAAATCACTGCTGTTAAAAGCGTTTACTTATTCATTTCGTTTTTTTAACGTATGTACGGTTCTTTAAACTTAGACAACAGTATTTTGTAAAAGATTTTTTAGACAAGTTTAATATTTGAACAGTGAAGCTAAAAATCCACCTTCGGCAGACGCTATGTTTCTATGGACACTCAGACCAGGTATTCTGGGGGGGGGGGGGGGGAGGGTGTGTATTGCAAAAGATAATGTATTGACATTTAGCCAAATCATCATCATCCATCATATAAACTCAAAAATATCATACAATTACTAAAATTATCTTAAATTAGGCAAAAGTATGCAAAAAGCGTATGTTTAAAAAATAATTCCTATTTTTCGTGGGCCATGTCTGTATTTGCGCTTTAGTTGTTCAATTCAATGATATTCAAGAATGCCCTTAAAAATAAAGCTGAATGATTCATATAATACGAGTAACATAATTTGTACGAAACTTGAATTTTTAAAAATTAAGATTAGTAATGTTAGAGATTATAAAGAATTTTTTAAACTGTGTACAAAAACATCTTCAAATGCTATTACATTGCTCAGCAAAAGTTTAGACACTGGTGTTTTTTATCCTTTAAATAAAAAATACGAACACTTGAGTTTTACAAATGGTTATACTTATTTTTAAATATATTT
This sequence comes from Maratus speculifer, assembly GCA_964019185.1. Taxonomy (NCBI): domain Eukaryota; kingdom Metazoa; phylum Arthropoda; class Arachnida; order Araneae; family Salticidae; genus Maratus; species Maratus speculifer. The sequence continues at coordinate 74,889,657 of OZ025302.1, read as the reverse complement.
TAAACAATGTAGGATAAAAATAATAATTATAATTTAAGATAATATTTAATTTTACTGAAAAAAAGTAAAATTTCCATATTGCAAAAGTTTAGACACATTTTTTATTTTTGCCTAATCTTCATGAAAAAATGAAAACGAAAAAATGAAGTTCTGATGTCATATGCCTGAAGTATTTAAGTATACTTCGATATAGCATCAGTTAGTGAAGATGCCGCGAGCTAAAATATTCAGTTAGATGAAGTAATTTTAGTGGGAAATTTGAAATGAAAAAAAAAGACTGTTGTAGAAATTTCAGCAGCGTTGAATCGTCCAAAGTGGTCTGTCAATGAAGTATAGTCTAAGGATGACTCCTTCAAAACAAAACATAAATACGGAAGACCTTGTGAGACCAGAAAATAAGATGACAAAATGATCCATAAACTGGCATCTACACAAATGATGATTGCTAATCACATTAAAACTAAGATGTAAGTATGATAGTCAGTAACGAAAAAAAAGTAAAATTGGAATGGTCCAAATAGGTGGGCATACTATTGGCACGACTTTCGTAAAGAGCCTGGGACTTTCTTAAGTCAACAACAAGGAGGTGACTTCTTCAATGATTTGGTCCTTTAATGCTCGAGTATCTCTGGAGTTATTCAATGGTTGCCGAAGAACACAAGACTACGTATATACGTTGGAGATTAATTTTTAGTCATTTGGGGAAATTTTAACTGGTACAAAATATAGATTTTAGAAAGATAATGCGTCTATTCATATTTCATACAAATGAAGAACTTCGTTTAACTCTAAAAATACTACTGATCTCAATTTGCCGGCTTGTAGCTCTAATCTGAGCACAATCGAAAACCTTTGTAACATCATGTGTCGAATTTTTGTTCAAATTTTTGCTATACTTTTCTGTTAATGAGCTTCGAGCTACTGTTGAACATGTTTGGTACAAAATAGACTACCAAGTAACGCAGTATTTAGTTTCTTCGATGAAAAGTCATTCTTGCACTAACTGCAATCAATGTGGATGCAACTCGATTTTAATTTCTAGTTATTTTTCTGTAATTATATAAATTGTCTATACTTTTGCCACAATGTTAATTTCGTTTTGTTGTCATTATATGTTATCTAAAAAAGTAAAATTCAAAGTTTATTGTTTGTGAATAAAGAATAAGTCGCAAGTAATGTATGACAGACGAATTACAAAAATTCGCTACATACTTTTGAATATAGAATCCTAATCGATCATTGTCTAAACTTTTGCTGAACACTTTATATATGAGGACCCCAGAAGCCAAGGGGTAAAAGTGACAAAATTGAAAAAAATAAACTAAATACACACACGACCTAAAAATATGCTTTTTTCATTTCAGGTAAAGAAATATAAGTAATTTTCTTATTATTTGCTGAGTTATAGAGGCAAATCAATTTTTTCGAAAAACAAACAATATTGATTAATTATACATTTAAAGAAAATTGTTCTTTATTTTTTAACATTTATTGAAATAAGAGTTCAAAGACCAGAATGCAACAAGCAGAAATTTCCTATTTCAATTCACTCAATTGTTATTGATGTTCTAATTTAACATCAATTATCTTTAAACTCAATTTACTCCAAATCGAAATTTTGTCACTTGTACCCCTTGGCTTCTGGGGTCCTCATATAATAACTAGAAAAACTAATTTTCCGTTTAATTAAAGGTGAACCGCAATTTAGCAACTAACATTTTGTGTAATATATTGCGGAAATTATGTCATGAAATATTTTTATTTATTAAATCCCATAGGTAAAATTAATTTTTATAAAATCAGGCTTTTATTAAATCAACCTTTTAGTTATTTGCAAATGATACTTTTTTATCACTCTTTGCATAACAACAAAGAAAATTGAAGTCTGCTAACGTCAATCTCAACTTTTTGTGAAGGTTTGCTGCTGGATAATCAGGGGCTGTAGAATACAATTTAAAATAATTTTCATTTATTGAGCGTAAATTTTCTAAATTTTGTGATGATTAACCTTGTTATTTGTAAATAAAATCACAAAATAAAACTTGTCAGATTTGTTTTTAAATTTTAAAATTGAAAATTTATGAAAATTAGGGTAATTTAAAATCGTCATAGCTCGAAAACTTATTTGCAGAATTTCAATTTTTGTTACATTTAAATAAACGCAATTCTTTAAATTTAATAATAATAAATTTATATAATAAATAAAAAAATAAACATACTTATATAATTTTGATTCAGCATTTAAAAATTATATTAATTTAAATAATAAAAATTATTTAAATTTAAAATCTTCAAAAAAATTATGTAACTTAATTTACGAAAATAAATATTTCCTTCACTCCAACAAACACTTTAATCTATATTTAAATCCTGATTAATCAGTTAGAAAACATATTACATTTGAAAGTAAAACTTTGTTTTTTTATTATTATTATTTGAATAGTCATTAATAGTTCTCTGATCAAACTCTTCAGCATTAGCGTTCAAGGTTGATGTGCCATTATTTGCTCGCTTAGTATCTGAACATTCCTACACATTTAATTTTCCCCGTGTAGTTTTTCCGATGGAACACATTTTTTCACGTATGTTTCATTACATATTTTGGGGCATGTATTGTTTTATGATGACATATTTCACAAAAGCAAGACTACTTTGACGGCAATTTACAGCTGAGTGCAAATGCAAACAATTGTAGCATAAGGTGTTACATTTTATTACGTTCACCTTTTATTTTCATGTTACTTTTAAAGTGCATTTTGCATGAAGATGATGTTCGTGGCACAAAATACAGTTTAATGCTTTAACATAGGATAAAAATAATTTAGCTACACTTTTTGAGTTCGTATATTTACGAATAACATTAAAATTAGTAAGAGATTTTCCACGTGATGTGAAATATAAATCATTTTCTAAATCGCTTTAACCCTTTATCGAACGAATTATTTATCAAGAAATAGCTTCACATCCATAATTGTCTTCTTTAATATCTGAAGATATACTGGAATTTTTAAATAATAGTAATGCGAAATTTAAAAGTGTTTTTTCATTAAAACTGATTAACTATATCGATATTTATAATTTTTTTGTAAAATATTTACAAAAATAATCAAATTTATTAACCAAAATTATTCTTATGGAAATATTACATTTCTTATAAAAACAATGTATTTAAATGTATTATGATCCTCTCTCTAAATGGAAAGGCTTTTTCCGTCGGAAAAATTTCATATAACTTTTTTCAAAGAAAAGAAAGACATACCTCAGAAAATGATTAAGAAGATTACATCTTTTATGAGATATTTAACTTCGACTGTTTTTCTATTCTATCTAAATTAGATCGAGTAAAATATATTGTGTGGTAAGAAAAATAACTTTTATTAATAGGCTGATTGAATACGTTTTTTAATAAATTTTCTACAATGGTACTTATAAGTACCGTCGGTAGATAAAGGGTTAAGCAAAAAGTAATTCATTGGTTGAAATTCTTTTAAAACTAATTCTTTTATTTTTGCATAATTCTCGGAATCCTTCTCTTGTAAGTAATGATGTTGGAATCTTTGCATTCCAGTAAATTAAACAGAATTTCTGAAGAACCCATTTATATTCAATTCACTTTTCCATTTTCAATCAAGTGAATTTTATTTATATTTAATTCAATTTTCATAATGAGAAATGATATGTGCTAAAACGAACAGTGCTGTAATAATCATTTTGACAAAGAAAAATACTTCTACCAGCATCTCAAGTGCTGTAAATACTCTCGTTCACTGTAAAATAAATAAATAAATAAATAAATAAATAAATAAAATAAAAAAGGAACATTTTATGCCACGGTAACAACAAAAATTCATGTAAACAGATACAGATTTGTACAGATAATCCAAAAATCTGTACGGTTACTAATCAATTTTCAGGAAACTGGGATTCCAATATTTTTTATGTAATAACAACGCATAGGCCAGTCAAATTGTCATAAATAGATGCAAAAATTCTGCTAGAAGATTTTATGCTTTTAAACTGTTTATGGGGATGCTAGTAATAAGAATTAATGGTTTTCCAACAAAATATCTCGAGGCTAAATTTTGTGGAGCCAAAAAACCGCAAAATTTTCGGACTTTTTTCAGTTTTTTGCCTATAACTCAAAAATTATAAAATTTTTGCGTACCATACTCAATTACAAAAAGAAAGAGCATTAAATGCTCTACAAATTTCATACTAAAACTGTTTTTCTAAAGCTAATATTAAGCGCGCTACAGCTTTCTGAAAGTGACTCTTTTTTACTAACTTTGTGGAAAATTTTCAAAAACGAAAATTTGACACAATTTTTCATTATTTTATACTCTTTAATGTATCTTATTTAAATTACAGGTATTTGCATGGTAACAATTATGATGAATTACAACGGTAACATTGTAAAAAAATTAAGAACATTATAACTTTTTTGTGTTTAGAGCTTTAGTGCAGAACATTAATATTAGGTATTTAACTGAATGTAAGTAAAAAATACTTACAATGACATCTTTACATCCCCGCCTCCTTGATAAATAATGTCGTCGATATTTTTGTAGTTGACCCCAATTACATTTTTTTTTACAAATTGCCGAGCATTTGAGTCTTAATTTATGAAAAGAACATGCTTTGCTGCACCCTCTTCTACAGCTACATGACACAACATGGAGCAAGGATTCAAGTGCCGGGTCTTGGCACATTTGAACTGCCTGAAAGAGAACCTGTGAGCCTGTCATCACTACAAAGGTAGTGATGACGGGGTTTAAAGAAAGCTTAGTAAATATAGCAGAGGCATAAAATGCAGTATGGAAGCGTTACTGATTTTTGAAACCCCAAAAGTTTAAAAACTAATTATATTAAGTAAATTAAATGAAAGAGAGATAAATGTGGTATCAAATAAAGATGACAGATTAAAAACAATATCAACATTTATTTAAATAATTAAAAGACATTAACATACATATAAAATTCATTAATTTGCATTTCATATTAAGAAATAAAAAGGATATAACTAACAATTACTTATCCAATATGAGAAATCCCCATGACACATTGTTTCTCCAAAAAAATAAATATGAAGTTGATTATTTAGCAAAGTACTAGAGCTCATCAACATAACCAATAAACTAGCTGGGTCTTGGCATTCTGAAGAAAAACAGCAAAAACTTTAAAAAGGCTATTACGTCATTTATAATTCATCAGTCATCCCCTGTACGACATCTATTACTCGAACCATAATATCATTCTTTCACTTAATAGTTCATGAAGAAATGTTCACCGGAGTTCTAACATATCATCACAGCATGTTGTCAATAAACTTGAAAAACAATGAAAGGCAAATTCAACTTAAAAACAGAACTCCATTTCTCTAATACTTAGAAGACGACCGCAAGCCATTACTTATTACCACATGAACTTAACTTAACATTGAAAGAACATCTGCCATACTTGACTGACACCAACATCAGCTGGGACGATGAACACCACAAGAGTTAAAGAGAACAGAAAGCCGAACTATTTATCTCCCGCCGATACTAGAATATTCGGCAGTACGCATGTCCGTACTCTCGTCCTCCAGTTCCCAAAGCTCAATGTGCCAATACGAAATAAGGGGGTGTGGATCGTGGAAGTACATCACGATTACGTCACATCCGAACGCCCTCTAGCAGTATTGGCTGAAACCACTCAGAAGAGCATGGGCTAAGCTAGACATGTGGTCAATGATACGGCAGGTCATTGATTTCAATTATTGTGAAACGAAAGTAAAAGTAAAAAGAACTATTTTATATATTAATAAGGTAGAAACAGAAAAGAAATTATCTATTGTGAAAAGGTAAGTTTTTATGTTTCTTTAAGAATAAAAATAAAAATCCTGTTAAATAAATTTAAATGAATTAAGTATATGTTCACCAAGGGAGTATTTATGTGGAAGTAGAAAAACAAGCATGTATATTAAACATGATTCAAATGTTATTTATGCAAGGTGATAAGAACTAGGGTTCTAATTCCTGACAGAGCGCACCCACATCCTTCAGGAGGGATGTTGTTGCCTAGCCTAGCTTGTACCTGATGATAACATCGGAGAAAATGATGCTGCGCAGCTTCTTGTGTTGGTGGTAGTCTTGCAAAATGAACTTTGCTTTTTTGTGGCAGATTTAGCAAATAACTGGAACCTTAAGGTGTTCAAATTCTGTGTGGTAGCCATGTATCCACTGTATAGTGCAATATAGAATTTTTTTCCAACCTTGATGATTTCTTGACGGGTAGAGCCCGTTTTATTGAATATGCAAGCTATTTCTCTAAGCTGATCATATTTTTTTTTAAGTGTGACAAAACTTTGACTTTCTTTGCCTAAAAAGAGCGGATTTTGTATCGCATCCGCAGATTGCATGAGTGAAAAGAACATTGTTGTAATTGTATTTGAACAACATAGTTGAAAACCACTTGATTTCGATGGTACTTCTTCCTGGCTTTTAGAAAAACAGATTTTTGCGCTGATAGCCTAAGCTCGTCATTATCACGAGAAGGTCAATGTCTTCTCAGACAATTAAACACTTTCAAAAAATTCGGCTCTTGAAATGGCTGAGGTAACTATCATGACATCAGCTTCTTTCTTTGCCTGCTCAACTTGAATTCTGTTATTTTGAAATTCTTGTTTTAAAATTTTTAATTTGTTTTAAGCAATGAAGTAAAGCGGCTCATGTTTCTGTCATTGGCTTCGTCAACGGAAGATGCGGGTCTACGCCCTCTTTTCTCTCCACTTGTTACAGATTGATCTAGTTTTACGCGACAAAAACTATAATACCATGCATCTGGAAGTCAAGTTCGTGCTGAATACGCTCAATTAATTTTTGGGACTCTACATCCCTACGTTTTTCAGCAGCTTTCAAAAATGTAATTTTCGCTTCTAATTTCATTACTTTGGGAATCAAATTTCTCTTTGCAAAGAACTTTTTCTATTGTTTTTCGTTGAAGTCACCGGAATTACCTTCGCCACATAAGAAGCAATTATCATGAAGCTTGAAAGGAGTGCTTGATCTGAGGAACAAACTATAGTCTGTGTAGAATCTTCATCTCGATGTACGTATGCTGCTATCATTCTCTCATTCGCATATGTTTTTCGGCAATCATTATGTATTCTAACTTCCTTGCTACTTTTCGAAAACTGATGAATATTACTTTTGATGAATAATACTTTGACGCTAAACAGCTAAGTTCAAAGAGCTTGGCAAGTCCTTTCTGGCTCACAACGCGAGTATTTGAAGCCGTTTGGCAATTGAAACACAATTTTGGGTAGAGATCACTCATTTTTCATTATTGCACGAGAAGAGATGCAATAAACTTAACAGCAGCATATTAGAAGAGTATGTATTTAAAAAAGAACATTTGCATCTGATCAAAAGGGGCTCGGGAACGTCACTGACCACAATCTTCCATCTGCATTCTCTCTCTTCCACCCCCCCCTTTGTAATTGTTTTCTTATAGGATTTCTAGAATTTGTGCATCTTCTACCTGCCTTTCTCAAAACTTTCATTTTTCATCAATCAATAGGTCTATTTAATTTTTCTTTGTTATGGATGAAAAGTTTTTTCAGGATGGGAGGCGAAAAATAGGTCACTTTCTGTAAAGTTTAAAAAAAGTGACATTTTCAAAAAACCATAGCGCGTTTAGTAATGGGTTTAGAAAAAAAAATTTACAACAAAATTATAGAGAATTTAATGTTCTTTCTTTTTGTAACTAAGTATGTTATGCAAATAGTTTATAATTTTCGAGTTACAGGCGAAATACCGAAAACATTTTTTACTCACATTCAGTTAAATAGCTAATATTAATGTTCTTTACTAAAGTTCTAAATACAAAAAAGTTATAATGTTCTTAATTTTTTTACAATGTTAGCGTTGTAATTCATTATGATTGTTATCATGCAAATACCTGTAATTTAAAAAAGATATGTTAAAAAGTATAAAATATTGAAAAATTGTGTCAAATTTTCGTTTTTGAAAATTTTCCACAAAGTTAGAAAAAAAAAGTCACTTTCAGAAAGCTGTAGCGCGCTTAATATTGGCTTTAGAAAAACAGTTTTATTATGAAATTTGTAGAGAATTTAATGTTCTTTCTTTTTGTAACTGAGTATGGTACGCAAAAATTTTATAATTTTTGAGATATAAGCAAAAAACTGAAAAAAGTCCGAAAATTTTGCGGTTTTTTGGCTCCACAAAATTTAGCCTCGAGATATTTTGTTGGAAAACCCTTAATTCTTGTTACTAGCATCCCCATAAACATTTTAAAAACATAAAATCTTCTAGCAGAATTTTTGCATCTATCGGCCCTTTTTTCTGACAATTTGACTGGCCTAGCATGTTACAGATGAAATTTTAGTAAGATAACTTTAATTTTAATAGATTCTTTTGTACAGTTACAGATTTCTGTAGCTTTACAAAAACTAGTTTTGTTGATTTACATCTTTTCTTGTACACTGCACAGGTAAAATGTTAGTAAACACATAGATTTCGGCATTTTTACATTTGTAGGATTACAGATTTTTTTTTACAGTGTTCAAAATGTTTTTTTCAAAAGAATATATGTTTTCTATATGTGTCTCAAATTTCAACAGCTATTATGTACTTTTAATTGTTGTTCGAAATTAATTATTATTATTTTGTCTGGATAGAACTTACACAGAAATAATTTCAGATTGATGTAACCTCCTCACTATGAAGCAGTCTAAACATCGCTATTCTCATAAAAAACTTTGCGGTTGATCAGTTGAATTTCTGAAAAGAACATACATTATATTGCTTTTATCCTGGGTAAGTCATTTTAATATTAAATTATTATGTTATTTTATTTACTTTTATTTACTTTTTAAAAAGAAACATTATAGTAAAAATAGAGCAGATTTTAAAATTAAACTACAGATACTGAACCAACATACTTGATAAAAAATATTTGTAAGCTGTTTAATAATTTTGTTTCAGTTTTTAATTTTGTTTTCTTCAATAAATCTAATGATATAGAATGCTCATTAAAGTCAATTAGAAAATAATATAAAAGTAAAATGTGTATTATGGATTGTAAACATATAAGGCAATAGACTTTTACATAACATATATTTCTTTTTGTTGATTATTTTAGTTATATATGTGAGAGATATTTAATTATTTTTATTTCTTAAACGAATTTCAATGTTATAATATTAAATTCTGTGAGAAATATTTGAAGACTTTAATTATACTCTTTTATTTATTCGAAATGCTCTAATTCTCGGCAGAATGAATTATCTGCTTTTAGGAATTCTAAAACGCTAAGCTATGCGTAATACAACTATATACTTTATGTTTAAAAAAAAATACAATATAAAGGCGATTAAAAATATAATTTTATAGCTTAATCCGTCAGCACAATTATTTCATGGTGCCAATAATATTTTATAGTTTTTTCTGATTTTGTAATGCTGAAAATGCTTTATAGTCCAGTCATTTAAGCTTAAATTTGGTAAGAATCTCGGAATTCAAGATACCCAGCTGTAAGTCTGTAAATACTTGTATATTGACACCCTAAAAGTTGTCTCAAAACCTACATATGGTAGGGTGTACGCAACTATTAAATTCCAAGGTCAAAGGTCACAAAAATCGATTTTTTGCGCTTTTTTGTAAATATCTCACTTCCTATAGGTTTTTTGCTATTTGTATATATTATCAATATTGTAGAATACAAAATTCTCTACAAATTTTGTTTGGAAACATTTTTCATACGTCGAACCGTTTTCGAGATAGAGGGCCGAAGAGCCTGCGGTCACAGCATCACTTCAGGTCAAACGGTGTCTCCGGTCGAAAACGCGCCATATATAGTTGATGAACTATCGATAAATCAATGATTATATATATTTATCAATTTTTATTAACTATTATATTATATTTTATCTTTTTCTTTATGCATTGTATAGTATAGTTACGGCCGTATGTTTAGATGAAACAATGGTTGTACCAATTACTCAAGAAAAATTCTTATCAAATCGAAATAACAAAGATATGCTCATTAATACCTTAACTGAAAAATTACAAGCTGCAAATATTACTACTAAACAAGCCAGAGATGATGCGGATGTTCTTCTTGTTGAAACTGCAATTGAAGAATCAAAGTCTGAAAAAACTGCAGTTATAATAGGACAAGATATTGATTTACTTGTCATTTTAATTGGGCGTACACTGTCTTACGAACAAGAAATTTTCTTTAAAAAAGTTGGGAAAGGAAATGTAAAAACGGAGATATACTCGACTAAAAGTTTTGATAATTATCCTCATTCCAAAACACATATTTTATTTCTGCATGCATTAAGTGGCTTTGACACAACTTCTGCGCTTTTTAAAAAGGGAAAAAAATCATTTTTAAAAGTTTTTGAGAAACTGACGAATTTGGATGAACTAGCTGCAGCATTTGAGGAAGAAAATAGTTCGGCCCACAGATTATTAGAGAGTGGAACTCAAATCTTATTGGCAGTCTATAATGCTCCGAAATCTGTGAAAAGTCTCGATCATCTTCGTTATATGCATTACGTCAAGTCTACAAAACTTAATAAACCTGTGCAGCTTTTAATTCTTCCACCAGCAAGTGCAGCTTCTCATCAACATTTCAAACGTGTATATTATCAAGTTCAAACTTGGTTAGGGCATGATTTGGAACCCCAGGTATGGGGTTGGGCAATGCAAAACGATTTCCTGGATCCTATCATGACAATTTTACCACCTGCTCCAGAAGATTTGCTAAATTCAATTTTCTGCAACTGCAAGAGTGGTTGTGGTTCGCGATGCGGATGCAGGAAAGTGGGCTTGCAATGCTCTTTAGCTTGTGGCCAATGTAATGAGCAAGCTTGTCTCAATGCAGAACCATATCAGAGCGACATTAACGAAGATGAAACCTTTGACCCCGAAATCATGGAACAACTTGAGACAAATGTCGTTGAAGACGATAATGAAGACCAGTTTGAAATTTACCAGCAGCCGAAAGACGACGATGAAGAGGAAGAAGATGATTAAAAACATAAATTATAGTTTTTGTACCCTTTATTCCATTTTTTTACTTTTAATAAAAATAAATGTATTGAATAGTATTTTTTAATAAAACGATTAATTCATAATTTATTTGTTTTTTTCATCATGTAAGAAGTTATTACTATTATATTAATTAGTTTAAAATTCAAATATAATTCCTATATTTTCATTAACAATTCTGCAATTACATGGACAGGTAAGTGTTGTTAAATAAATTAATACTGAATAAAAAGTGGATAGGTTAGGAAAAAAATGATATATGGCGCGTTTTCGACCGGAGGCACCGTTTGACCTGAAGTGATGCTGTGACCGCGCGCTCTCCGCCCTCTATCTCGAAAACGGTTCGACGTATAAAAAATGTTTTCAAACAAAATTTGTAGAGAATTTTGTATTCTACAATATTGATAATAAATACAAATAGCAAAAAACCTATAGAAAATGAGATATTTACAAAAAAGCGCAAAAAAAAACGATTTTTGTGACCTTTGACCTTGGAATTTAATAGTTGCGTACACCCTACCATATGTAGGTTTTGAGGCAACTTTTAGGGTGTCAATATACAAGTATTTACAGACTTACAGCTTGGTATCTCGAATTCCGAGGTGAACTTACTATAATGACTGGACTATTAATGATAGCAACTTCAAATATATGAAGGATTTTTTAAAAATGAACTTTTTATCATTGAATGGGTATGTAATTTAAAATTTAATTTACCTCTCAAATGTACAATTTTCCCCTGATTTCTTAAATCCTATACACGAAAGTTCTAAAAAGCACAGCGTTTTATTAAATCTAAAATAAGCTTCAATTTTTTTTTATTAGATTTCGTAGGAGGAATTCGAGCAATTCATTAAAAAAAAACCTTTTTTTTAAAACTAAAATTCCCGAGGAATTGAAAGGCAAATTACTTTTGTTTAAGAATTAAGAATTTCCCAGAAGTAAGGCTTTACATTGTCGTATACACTGTAAAAAAATTTTATAAAGTTACTATTTTTTTCTAGGACACTGGAATTCCTAGAACTTTTTTTGAAACGGCAAAAATTCATGTAACCAATTCCGTTAAATGATTTTTTATTGTTACTGTTACATAAAAAGTCTAGAAATCCCAGTTTTTTAAATAAATTTAATAATTTTACAGATTTTTTTTGTGTGTACGAAGGAAATAGATTATAACTATAATTATGCAGAAGGATTTAAAAAAAAATACAAAAACACATGACAAATCAGGCATAGAACAAGAATTAAAAATCGTATACGAACATAGGCTTTCAGACGACAATATAGAGTGCAAGAGCTACGAGAGGGCGTTGCTACACAAACAGGATTTGAGCAAAATGAGGTTGTCTTCATTCAAGCCTTGCATGCGTTGGGAGTAACATGGCTGTTACACTTCGACGAAATTGCTGAAATGTATTTGTTTAAAGGTGTGGCGAACTGCTATGGACGAGAATCCATACGAAATTATTTAGAAAAATAGCCTGTTAGAAAGGTGCCATGCTACAAAATCTTTGCTGATTTGCATCTACGGAAATGGCTCTTTCGACATGCACAAGCTGTATCCTGATCGTCAATGAACAATTCAGACAGTTTTTGTAGAAGAAAGCATTTCCGAATAACTGAAGTGTTGTCCTCTAACATTTCAACAAGTTGCATTCGAGAAAACCCATATCATTCAATCTGGCGCTATGTACACAACGATGGATTATATTTTTTTCATTTGTAATGCTCCCAAGTATTAAAACTGGCAGACTAGAAGAAAAGCATGAAATTTTTAAGAAAATGCTGCAGACCGAAATGTCACAGCAAGTATCCTCCAAACTCATAAGGCTATATTATCACTAGAGTAGGTGACGAACGGACACAACATACATACGTGGGCTGATGAAAACCCTCATGCTATACGTATGAATTCTCACAAAGCAAATTTACACTTAATGTGTGGAAGCCATTGTACATGACTGTGTACATAATTCGTACATTCTCCTGGAAAGACTTGGTGGATGCATTTATCTTTCATTCTTGCAAAACACTCTGCCGGATATGCTAAATAAAGTTTTGATGCTAATTCGTCGTACACTGTAAAAAGAAATCTTTAAAGTTACTAAAAGTTTTCCAGGAAACTAGGATTCCTAGAACAGAAAAAACTCATGTAACAGATACAGATTTGCTCTGAAAATCAAAAAATCTGTAAGGTTACTAAGAATTTATTAAGAAACTGGGATTCCAAGACTTTTTCATGTAACTGCAACTCAGGTTACAGATAAAGTTTTAGTAAGATAAATGTAATTTTAATAGGCTCGTTTATAATGTTTCAGATTTCTGTAAGTTTACAAAAATCAGTTTTATATGTTGATATTATTAGTTCTATTTTTTATCTGTACAGTGTACAGATAAAAGGTTTGTAACTATACAGATTTCGGCAACTTTATATCTGTAAAAATACAGATTTTTTTTTCCTACAGTAACTTTCTATTTCAGCACAGCGAAGATCCCATATATTTCAGTCAGCAAGTTGTGGCAGCAGGATGTACATTCCTCGTATCTTTGAGACGGTGAGCCGCTCAACCTCCATCTCAGGCGTGTCTCAATGTATCTGGAAAACATTTTGAGCATCTTCTGTATTGTCGTAATTTTGTACCATGTGACTAACACAAATAAATTATTTGGGATAGATTTGTTTCTTGTCTTTGCATTACGTAATATTTTAGAAGTTCTCTAATACCCCGGATAGCATTTCAGGCACCATGTTTTTGTGTAATCTTTTATCCTTGTTGTATGTCTTATTTTAAATGTCATTTTATTAACTTTTTAAAAATCACCCTGAATAATTTTACTGCTTTCTTAAAAACGTAAAATGGTTGGTATTCAGACATTAATACAATATTCCAATGCTTTGTTTAGCTTCGTAAAATATCTAATATATCTGCAAGTTTCAAAATTCTTTGCCTAAGAATAAAATAAAGTAATATATTTTTATACTTTCTCCTGCCTTTAGAAGAATAAAGTATTGGATTCATTCAAATTGTCGAATTCCGGTTTTCAACGGAGTGAAACATTTTAGGGATCCGAAAACCGAAAAAAACATTTTTCCAAATTTTCTGTTTGTCACTCTGTATGTGACAAAAGTTTTGTGGGTGGTCTATCTCAACATCACCCAACAGATGACGCTGATATGCTGCATTTTTTAGGATTTTAGCATATATCTCAAGAACAAATGTATGAATTTTCAAAAAAATTCAGATTCCTTTAAGGGTACAGTAGACTTTCAAAATCGCAAAAAAAAATCATAAAATTGTCGAATTTTCATTTTTAGCATAATAACATTATATGAACTCCCTGCTATTGGACACAAAAAGAATTTTTCACTTTCGACAATTTTTACTAGAGTTACAAGCATTTTTGTCCAATCAGCTGATTCTGCCACGCTCTTTGTTTACTTTTTTCCCGATTCGCATCCGTAAAATTTCGCCTAGCTTTTAGTTTTACCTTACAAAATGTTATTATTTTGCACTGAATACTTATTAATTTTGTGATTTCGCAAAACAATACTTTTTCTGTAACTTTTAACTGTTTCTTTTAGCGTTTGTTTATAATGTATTTAGAGGAACGCCGACCCGGGGGCTCCCACACCGCTGGTCCCTGGTTCGAGTCCAGCTGTGGCATGGGTGTCTGTGTTGTCCCTGTGAAAATGTATATACTGGATATTCTGTAATAAAGTGTTCTATATGGTTTCTTGTGATCATTGGAGGTTATGCCGGCGAATAGCTGTAGCGCCTACCTCAAAGCAAATAAATACAAAAAATTTAGAGGAATTACTTTTTGTCCCCTGTGTTTTTAGCGTAAAAATATATTAATATATTTAATATAGTAAAAAAAAATTAATATATTTGACAAAAATTTTTACAATAAGAGGTATTCATACCATGAATATTTCTAGACAAATAAAAAAATTCATTAGAAAATACAAAAAGTGATTTTTGAGAAGATTTTTTAAAAATCAGATACTTCACGTCCTTTGCATGAATTACTGTCGAAGCTACATATTTTATGGGAATTTACCATAAAAACATAAAAAACTTACAAATAAGCTAAAAATGGTATTATATCCCTTATATATAGCTGAAACTGTCTCAGTAGGAAAATATTAAGCAATTATAACCATTGTAGTTATTAAAACCTGTTTTTCTCAGAATGAATATTTTCGTCGTTTTCATGATTTCAAAATGTTCCATGCGAAATTCTTTATGTCCATTTTTTCTGATTTTTTGTTTCAAATGCCCTCTATGTATGTGTTAACAAATGTTACTAAAAAAAATTCTTTTAGACGCATTTAATTTTTTAAAATTTCAGTTATATGGAATTTTTAATGATTTTTAAACTAAAAATACAAAAGAATTAAGTTAAAATCATTTTTTTAATGTTTTACAAGTAATATGCTAAAAATGCTTAGTAACATTTCTAAACACATACATAAAGAGCATTTTAAACAAAAAATCAGAAAAATTGGTCATAAAGAATTTCACATAGAGCATTTTGAAATATTGTCATTTTTCGTTAATTTAAAAAAAGAAAAATCTGTACCTCAAAAAATATTGAATATATTTTTAAAACAAATTGTGAAATAATAGATATATATACTATGACTATTTTCAGAAATTTTTAAAAAATTCATTGAAAATTTTAAAAAAATTAGTTTTGAGAGTCCACTGTAGCCTTAATCTTTATATAATATGGTACCGATTACCTTTTGGTATAAATTCCCTAACAGGTGGTGCTGTTATTTAGCTATTTTCTATCTTTACGCAGTTATATCTCAGTAACTAACGCACGGAATTCCATCAAATATCAGATTCAGTTACGCCTTGATATGAATTGATACTTTTTATCTTTAACAATTCGCGATGCTATGCTGCATTTTTCATGATTTTCGTAATAGCTCTATCTGAAGAATTAGTGCACGGATTTTCATCAAACTTCAGATTCAATAAATCCGGGGTAATGAAATACTTTTTTATGTTTTGGGGTCAATAGCCCGCTGTTGGCGCTGCTAATTGGAATTTTCTTGATTCCTGCAGTAGCTATATCTCAAGAACTAATGGACATGTTTTAATAAAACTTGAGATTCAGTTAGTCATTGATATAATATGATGCTGATAATCTTTTGGTGTAAATTGCTCGATTGGTGGCGCTGCTATGCATCATTATTCAAGCTTCCCGAAATAGCTCTATCTCAGAATCTGATGCATGAATTTTCATCAAACTTCAGATTCAGTTAGTTCCTGATATAAATTAGCAGATATAAATTTATTAGCCTGGTATAAATTTGTGAATAAATCCCTGAATAGGTGGGGTTTTTATTAAGATTTATTTGCGATTTCTGTAATGAATTTATCTCAAAATCTAAACAAAGGATTTTCACCAAACTTCAGATTCAGTTATAACTTTATATAAATTGTTCCTGATTATAATTTGGTGTAAATGTATGAGATGGAAGAAAGTTTTGTAATTGTCACATCTGACTAGTTTAGTTAAATATTTTATCTTGAATTTTTTACAATAATAATCTGCAATTTAAATTTCTAGTTGATATAATCATTATAATATATATTTTATTAAATTTATATGTATTGTATTTTTTATATTTTATATTTTACGGAGATTTTTAAATTGTGTACTTTATTTCTTACTTCATGTAATCTTAAATTATTTTGCTTTTTTCTACTCTTTCTCTCAATTAATTAGTAAAATGTGATATTGATTTTTTTGTTTTTTGTTTTTATGCATTGCGTAAATTTCTGACAAGGAGTTTTCTTTAACCGCTTTCTAAATGTAAACAAATATTTTTTTGCTAATAATATATTTCTACAATAATAACTCATTAAATCATCGTATTACATTAATACTCTTAATATTCGTTAATATGCACTCAAACATAAGCTTGTTTGTTTATGATATTAATATAGTTATAGGCGATTAAATTTATCGAGTTAAAATCTCTCGTCAACTAAGCTTTAATACTCTTCGTATATATACTAAAAAGTAAGAGATTCGTAGGATTTACTTTTGAGCTTCCTGTTTACTCGAGTAGACTTATTTCTACTTAAAATTATGGATTATGTTTATATAACATGCTTTTGTATGTATGTGGACAATGTTTTAAGGGGACAGGGGACATTAAAAACGTAACCTTTAAATTTTCAACACATTCATTTGATAATTGGTAGACTTGTTGACGGTAAACAAGACATTCTATCCTTAAGGACACATGAATGCTCCAGCTGATGACGGACTGAACACATCCAGCGCTGATTTTTTTTATAGTGTTTGTTGACGGTAAGTTCAAACAGCTACGTCTAAAATTTGGTGTTAAAATAAAAAGTTTTTAAAATATTAAAATTTCAAAATTTTAAAATACCGAAAATTTTTAACATTTTAAAATGCCCCATGCACATATTTTTTGAGTATAACAAGACTTTTTTTTGGATCAGGTAATTCTCAGTTATTAGAAAGAAAATTAGCATAAATTGTAAAAGTTCACTAAATGTGTAATATACAAATTTATAACATATAAGGTCATAGGTTTTGTTTAATACGCATAGGTAGGTGATGAAACACTTTGGAAATACTACTTTATTGTACTTTATTATGCTACGCATCGATGTATAACATGCAATCTTTTATTTCAGTATGAATTTCAAATGGTTTATTTCTTGAAATGAACTACATAAAAATCGATGCAATTTTAATTGCGTTTAGGTTTCACACGACCGACACTTCTACTTATTATTGAGCAAATAAACTTGTATTTTATTTAAAATGAGAAAATTACTTTTTTTTTTTAATCAAAATCATCTTTCCAAACCTACTTTCTGGAATATCTTATCTCAAAATATTTCGCAAGTTTAGAAAAAAAAAAAAGATTTTCCTGAAGTAGAGCTATATGAAAAAATATTAACTGAAAATTGTGAACAGATTTCACAATTATTTTCCACAAAAAGCAGTTCAAATCTCTTCCAATAAATGATTTAATTGAATATAAAATTTTCTTTCACTTTTTTTTTATGTTTCAAAGAGCACATACTAATCAGCTCATTGCTTCAAATGGGAAGAATATTATCACTTTGTTCTCCTTCATAGAACCGACATTTTTTAAATAAAAGCTTTATGGTATGTTTATCGTTCAGAAAAAAACCGGAAAATAATAACCTAAAGCGATTTTCTAAAGAATAGAGTTTTATGATAGGTATTTTTTAGACTCATCTCTTTAAAAATATTGCATAAAAACGCAAAAAATATAATTTCAGCCTTATTTCCGTTAATATTGAAAAACATTTTTTTTAATTGGGGCTCTTATTTTTAATGGTGCTATACATGTGTGTCTAAGAAAGAAAAATTCCTGAGAGATTAATAAAAAACTAATACGTTTAAAAAAAAACAACTAGCCCATTTTAGAAATTATTTTACTACAAAATGTGTTTGCGTAATTTTAAGTTTTTATAAAATGAGAGAGATTTTAGTGAGACAATGGCAATTAATGGCGATAATACCTTTCAGAGTCTTAAAAATAATCTTTTTTTTTTCTTTTAGAATTTTTAAAAAGTAAAAGTAAAATTAAATAAAATAGAAATTAAATAATAATAAAAATAAATCAAAGATAAAAAAAATATTTTATAGAATTTGAGAAACATTCTAAATTATGATATTAATATTTTAAAGAACTTTATCGTTTACTACTGTAAAAGAAGATGTAAAAGTAAAAACCTTATGGCAATAGAATATTATAAATTCAACTTTCAACAATTATCACCTTTGTACGTAAAGTATTTTATTCATTTTTATAACTTGTTTGTATTATATAGATATTTATACAAAACAATAACATTTAAACAATGTTTCATCTGACTGAAACTAATTTCACACATAACCTTTATCGTTCAGTCATTTTTTTTTACAAATAGCGGCAAAAATTAGAACAAAGCTGTTTTTTGCTCAGAGTCTAGTTAGGGTATGTAGTTGGACTTACTAAAAATCCCCATCGATCCGATATTAGCTTTCGCCTCCAAGGGACGCAAATGATCTTAAAAATCGGTTTTCTGTGAATGTCTTACGAACAAAGACATCTAGACAAAAAGTTCTAGTTAAAAGATGTAGATAATTTAATTTCCTACAAAAAGTGTCCTTAACATTTATTTATCACATTTTCCTTTCTCCGTGAAAAATTAAAGTAAGCATTATTGAAAAAAAATGCGGAAAAATAATCATTCAGAAGACTCATTCATCAAGACTCAAGAATAATCATTCAGATAATCGTTCAAGAAGCAGAACAAATACTGAACTGTTTTCATCCTACTCCAACTTATCTTCCATTGTCTGTATGCCGTTTTCGCTTGATTGTGCACTCGACATTGCCCATTATATCTATCACATGTCCTATTACTCCTTGCTTTTGTCGCCAAATGATAAGCATATTTATATTAGGCTTGGAGGATTTCATTTCTTAATAACCTGTCTTGGTTGTATTATACGTAATACCTGGAAATGATCTGAAAGAATTGCTGCGCCTGATATATGAAGAACTATTGGAAATAGGGTAGCTGGTCACGCACTTGCAATTGCTGTTAGTGAGCACACCTTAGTGTATTTGGCTTGGGAACGATAATCATGAAAAATTATCACACTCGTCGAACATAAAAAAAGGGCATTTTTTACGATTTGTTACCGATTATAAAGATAATATTTCTATATATGCCAATATATTGGACGACGTTACACTGGTTTCTCTCGCTGAAAAATTAAAAAGTGAAATGGAACCATTACAAAAAAGTTGATCAACAACGCAACTTTGGTGTTAATATTTTCGAATGGTTAAATTTATAATTACATTTATAATGACAGAACATAGTGGACATTGGAAGTTACATGTTGAAACGATTCGGGACATGGTGCCTTTTTTCATGCCAGTAATTATTCCTCGTATTCAAAGTCTTGCCAAATATATTTACAAGATATAACTCTGTTTGGAATAAAATTGCCTGAAACAGTATGTTTACGGTTTATAAAAGCGGGCTATCTTACTGTTCGAACAAGTGAAAAGTCTTGGTACAGAAATGACGAATAAACAGACATTGATAAAAAAATATTAAATCAGATGGGATAATATGGAAATCATATGGAATAACACGCGAAAAGTGTATAATATACGGTGTTTTGTAAAAATGAATCTTTAGTGGTTGTTTTGTTATGCAGTTATGTAAATCACGAGAAGAGTTATGTTGTGTTCGTGCACAATCATCAGATCAACACTTTGACTATCGAGATTTTACGTGATACTACAGATATCAAGAAACAGGATGCATAGCTTTAAAAAAATCATATTACATAAAATTGTAGCTTGTACTTTCCTCCATCACTGCCTGTGAGTATTACAGTTATTTTCTCTACAGCTTCTGTATCATAAGATATAGCGATGGGAGGTTTCTGTTGTATTAATGTGCCGGATTCTTTTCTATACAGAAGAGTCAAAACATTATGGTCATCCTCATGTTTTGAACTGAACTCATTTGGTTTCGTGGGGCACACCATATCAAGTAGGAATGGTATTTAACTTATGCTTGGGAGTCTGAGAAATCATTTTTGAGCTTACTTTTGTCTGTGATGGGAAAGGCTGCTTATCTAAGCGATTCTTATGGAGGACAGAATTCATTTGCCTAATGGGAACTCTCCGCAACTGTTCGACTCATGAGTTGACTGTCACCTATCATTGTTAGTACTTATGCAACGTTCGAGAATGGCGGTGAAACCATCAATAGACGCAACGGCGTTGAGCGTCGATGCGTTATCAAAGACAAAGGATGTCAAAGTCTCTCCCACTTTATAAAATAAAATCGGTTGCAGACAGTACCTCAATTGACAGCTGAATACAATACAGCTCCAAGTAGAATTATTTAAGAGCACATAGTTGAGTTTACACTGTTGGATATTAGGCTATGTAGGAAGTAATCTGTAATTAATTTACCTATTGAATAATCGTGTTTAATATTAATCGAATGTAATTTCGTATGCAGCGATATTCTGCAGTTCCATATATTGACCTTCGATTTATTCTGTTGAGCTGATCCAGAGTATCAGATCAGATTAAGTGATCGTTGAGGTTAATTGGGTGAAATAGTCCTCCAGTGTTCGTGTCCGGGATAGCTCAGTTGGTAGAGCATTGGCGGCTTCAGCCAATACATCCCTGGTTCGAATCCTGGCCCGGGCTTTTTTCACTCAAAAATGAAAAATGGAAAAATTTGCACCTATGTAGGAAGTGTTGTACTCATAAGCCAATTACGCCTTCGTCCAGGCAAATTGTTGCTCCCTCTAATGTAGCAGGTCATATAAAGCCCGGAGATAGCGATGTACACTTTAGGGGTCATCCTCAAGGTCATCTTTAGGACCTGTGAATTTGGTAGGGTAAACCATGAAGCAGGAAGACTATCTGAAGATCATTACGGAGTAATTACATCCTTAAATGATATTTGTCTTTCCAACTGGAAATAGAGTCTTAAAGTAACACAACACTACATGCCACCATACTCGAATTTGATAGCGTGATTCCAAGGACCCACTTTATAAAATAAAATCGGTTACCGACACTACATTAACTGATAGCGCAATACAACACTTGTCCAAGTAGAATTATTTCAGAGAACATAATTGAGATTACACTGTTGGATATTATATACTGCGTATGTTGACTATGCAGGAAATGCTGTACTCATATACCAATTATGCATTCGTCCAGGCAAATGGTTGCTCCTTCTAAGCAACAGGTCATAAACAGCCAGGAGGTAGTGATATTACACTTTAGAGGACATTCTCATGGCCCTATTTCCAGTTGGCCCTCTCTTTCCAACTGGAAATAGAGTCTTAAAGCAACAAAACACTACATGCCACCATACTCGAATTTGATAGCGTGATTCCAAGGACCCACTTTATAAAATAATATTGGTTACAGACACCACCTCGATTGACAGCCCAATGCAATACAATTCGAAATAGAATTATTTCAGAGCACATAGTTTAGTTTACACTGTTGTATATTAGGCTATGCAGGAGGTTGTGTACTCATATCTCTCTTCTAACCAAGCATTATTGGGAATTATTTCTGCACTATCCCCGAGAATATAATGATTGGACCATAGATCGTTAACAGAAAAATTCCTGCTCGGAAAAAAATAACGATTAACTCCTTAACACGTCCATGGCCGTGTCGAAGTACGCCCTTGTCCAGGCAAATTGTTGCTACCTGTAATGCAGCAGATTAGAAACAGCCCGTGAGTACCAATAGTACACTTTGTGGGACGTTCTCATGCCCATCTCTGGGACCTGTGAATTAGGTAGGACAAACCATGAAGGAGGCGTATTATCTGAATATCATTACGAAGTAATTATATCTTTACTTGATATTTGTCTTCCCAACTGGAAATAGAGTCTTAAAGCAATACAACACTATATGCCACGATACCTGAATTGTGATGGAGTGATTCCAAGGCGATAATACGAAAATCCAGTTAATGTCCAGTCTTCCTATATCAACGGATCTCATTACGACAGAAGCAGGTTTGGGGTGTCATGAAAAGACATATCAGAGCTAGAAAAGCTATGCTGTTACATCCAAAATTTGGGTGACCGATACTTAAACATCTGGTACAATTTTCGTTATCTATGTACCAAGGATTAGTGTCATCAATAACAACGAAGGTTGTAAGGTTTTTTTTTTTGGGGGGGGGGCTGAAGATGAGACAATACGTTATTAGTTTGGGTAATCAAAATGTTTTGGCTCTTCAGTGTACAATATAACCACATCTAATGCATGAAAGAAGTGTTTAATTCGAATTATATACAACTAATAAATAAATTACTGAATCTTGGAAGCAAGTTAATTGTATCATAAAATAGCGCAATCACTTCTTTCTGAAAAACTTACAAAAACAAAGAACCTTTCTGCGTCAAAAAAAGGTACATCAGTGGACTAAAGAGATGGCTGATATTTTGCCTCTATACATTTAAGTGTAATGTACGTCTATGTAAAAATTTACTGCCTTGTCAAAATTATACATAATTAATTTTCCAAGAATATTTGCTTATTAATCATTCTTCTTGGAAGGAAATTCAAATTGAATTTTCTTAAACCGGTTATTAAATTATTCTTAAATTAACTTCATTTCTTTCGTTATTTTTATTGCCAAAAAAGTATTGCTTTAAAAAAATAACTTGCAGGCAAAGAATGAATAGTTCAAGATCTTTATTTGTACCTAGCTATTTAATTGTTAATATATGCTTGTACTATATGCTCAATGCTAAGCGGCTGTGTTGCTCATTACGGGGATACGAATAATATTTATTTAGAATTACAAACAGAAAATTTGAATTCCATTAGCAATGTACATTTTAACTGTTGTACTAGGAAGAATTTGAATTTTCGTGTCTTTCAAGTAAATAAGGAAAATACATTGACATTATCTAATGGAATTTTCAATAAAATATATGGTAGAATGTGAATCAATTAGTATACAAATATAAATTCAATTTTGTAGCATACATTTAAATAAATTTTATGCTTCATTTTAAATAATATATTATTACTATTATACGAGGACAGTACCAAAAGATTTACAAAGGTAATAAACTAGTCGTTGGGGGCCACCGTAATACTTACCCATCATGGATATGTATATGAAAATAAAACATGTGAAACCTATTTATACAATGCATTGCAATTCATTAACAAAATTTAAATATTGTTAATATACATAGTAATGCCATATTAAAGAACTGCTGATGTACCAATTTCGACAAATTATATAAAATGCCAAACTACTCAAGAAGTACCGAACTGCGTAAAAGAAACATCCTTATAACTCCAAAAATAATAACTCTATTAACTAACAATTAACTGCATCGGATTAAGCGTCTGATTTCCAATTAAAATATACCTCTGAATTGAAATTTGAATGAAATACAGGGTCATGAAAAATCGAAGAATGTGGAAAACAGGATTACAAGTATCTCGGCAACTAATAATCCGATTTACTTCGTTCTATATGCAAAATATGTGTTATTTTATTGCCTTTTACGTCCATTCTTTAGAACAAAAAAATTCGAAAATTTTTATATACCTTTCATCAGAACGAATTTTTCGAGAGTCCGAAAAAAATAGTTCCGGATAATCGAGGTTGCTGATATTAAATAGGGTTCGTCCCATTCTTACATACTAACTACATACAAAATTTCAAGTCTCTATCTCAATTCGTTCGGGAGATAGAGCGTTTACAGACAGACGGACGGCAAAATTTTTTTTCTAAAAATATGTTTTTCGGAATCTCCACTATCTAAAACGTGTAAATCCGTCAAAAAAAAATTTCGATTTTCAAAACGATTGCAAGACTTACCCTATACTACGTATGATGGGTAAGTAATAATTATTTATTAACAAGTGTAGATGCCTATACTAGGACGGTGGGTAGAAATCGTGTTCTTTACAGAAATTAGAAAAAAAACTGATAAAAATAATTGACAGTATGAAAGTGATTAGATGAGCAATGTGAAAAATAACACTAGTAAGCCTTGATTACGTCCACTAATAACTATATCGTAATATGAATAATACATATTCCACAGCGAAAAAGTATCAATTTATGTTATAAATAAATATTTTGCTTACAAGACGTTGATGATAGACATCATTGAAACATGTAAATAAAACATTTTAACGTATTTTAAATGTTTTTATTAATACAACAACGTCTTATAATCAAAATATTTATTAATAATATAAATTCTTACTTTTTTTTAGGGGGAGGGCGCGTTTTAGTTACATTAAACTATTTCACATTTTATGAATTATACCCCGCTAAAAAAAATCTGTAGAAAATCTATAGCTTTTTCGCCCAAAATCTGTGGGAAATCCGAGGGTATTTGGCCAATTTTGCAGATATTTTTAAGAATTTCTTTAAAAATTCTGCAGATATTTTAAAAATAAAGCTAAGTCTGCAAATCTTCTTCAAATTACTGTAGAAATTCTGTAGAAAGTGGCAATTTCTTCAGATAATCTTAAGATTATTTTTAGTGGGGTATATAGGTTACTTTAATTTAATACAAGTTACTGCTTGTTTAATAGAAAGCAAATAGTATTTACAAGGACACTCCAAAAATTTCGGCTACTATAGTTTATATGAAGTACTGTATACTTGTACACGAAGATCTGAGTATTTTTTAGGCTTCGTTATAGTACGAATGCAGCTTATTTGCTGCGATTGATGTGAAATTTTCAACTTGTTGGTTATGTCAATATATTGTGTATAACACCTACAATAATTAGGTTTTTTTACTGCTGTTTGCTTTTAACCTCTTTTTTTTATCCAACGTCTTTTATTGGGCGTATGCCATACGCTAAGTGAAATAATAAATCAACTTGTAGCTATTTCATCTAACACAAAGTGAGTAAGGATATGTGTTGTTCAACCCTTTATCCACCTCATTATGAATTCATGAAAATTTTACATCCTAAAGCATTTTACGCAAATTGTTTAAACTAAATTAAAAGATTTACATAATCATTTAATAAATATTTGAAGGATTTTAGGAGGATTGGAGGATTTAGAGGGATTAATTAAATTTGAATTTACAGGGGTTTTGTGCAATTTTTATAACCCCGCTCAAAACATTTTTTTAATTATTTTCTTATTATTTTCTAGAATTGTAAAATGTACAAATATGATGTTATTACAATATAAATGTAGAAATATTTCCGCATTGATAAATCCAAATCCCCCCCCCCCTCAGCGCCAAGAAAACTAAAAAGATGCAAAGGCAAAAGAAATCATCTGTTTAAAAAATATTTTTGTTTTGTGTAACCAATAATGCTTTTGGAACAAGATAAAGTAATGTATCTGTAACTCATTCTAAAGAGTATTACAACTAACTGACGTATTAAAAGAATTTTATAAAAATTTACTTTAATGGTACTTATAAGTACGGTCTGTAGATAAAGGCTTAATATATTTAATGTTATATTTAAATCAATAAGGCAGCTCAGTCACGAAAAAGAAAAAAAATAGAACTTCTTTTGTTTTTTTTTTCTTAAATGACATAAGAAATAAATTAACAATACTCAATTAATTTTTCGTGAAAGATCGAGGTAAAAGTTTTAATTACTCTTTAAATTAAATTAAAAACATTCTCTAGGGAACTGCTTTTAATTAATGTTTATTTTACATAATTATCACCAACAAAAATAAAATCATTAAATAAAAAATCTTATAATTTACTTTGGAAAATTTATTTTGTTATTTTGAAATATATTTTTCTTTTGAAACCTGAAAAAAATACAACACTTAATTAAATGTACAGAAAAAAAAAATCTTCTGTTAATGGCACTTACAAATCTAGCATCATTAATTCGTTGAAAATATGTATATGTGTATATATATTTATTTATATATATATATTATCTTATTTTAAAGTTAAGAAATAAGGTAAACATTGCAATATTGTTTATATGCTTTCATAAAAATTACACTTTATTATTATTAATATTGTCTAAAACGGTGTAGTTTTTCCTTTACAAACATGAATAAGCATACGATGAAGAAATCAACAGTTTTATTTACATATCAATATATATTTATTATCCTGGATTACCTAAGAATAGATTATTTCTAATAACTATGAATTCATATTCCATTTGTTAGATATGTCAGATACAGATTGTAAGAAAAGGTAGAAAAATCATTATTTAAATGAAAAGTGTTATTCACTTGGTGCATAAAATAAATAAAATCGGAGAATTTTGACATATATATTGAAAGCGTTTTCTTGTATATTATATAAGTTAGGTTTATTTCTTTTCATCGAATAATTAATTATATATTTGTGTGAAGCAATTTAATGCATCCCTTTATTGAATTTTATAAAAAGCTAATGTGTTTTAAATAATTCTTCTTTATTATGTGTGATTTAATTTAATTAATATAAGTATTTATTGTGAGCTTGATGAATTTGGTATAAATTTCAATCTGCCTAAAATTAAAATTCCGTATTGAGGAAAACAGAGAACTTTTCCGTAATCGGGTTTCCGTACTCTATTCAAATTAAGTGTTTTTGAATAAAATGCGGTAGAATCTTAAAATTTAGAAATAGAAAGCATAATTTTTTCTACCTGTACTGCCAGGAAGGACTCTTATATCTAAATTGTTTGTGAATGTAACACTTGTGATGCAGTTTAACGTCAATCTGATTCCTGTCCTTTAACATTTGGTTTATGATATTTTTCTTGCTATGAACAATCCTAGATTTTTTAACATAAAACGTAAAACATAAAATAGTAATTTAAAAACTTTTCATTTTTTTACAAAATAATTTATTATACTTGTTTAAGGAATGGAAAAGTTGTAGTAATTGCAACAGTTTTTTGTACGAGTACAAGTCAATGTTATTAATCACGAGAAAAAATATTATCTATTTATGTTAGAGTGTTTTAATCGGACGTTTTATTTTAGATATACTGAAGTTCTCTATAAGGATATCCTATATTAAAAGGAAATAATGCATCGTGAAACCAAGCTAGTATGATATGATTTTTTACCGGTTCGGATTGTAACCAGACTAAAAAATTATTATTTCGCTTTCGCTAAAAATTCCGTTTTTATCAGTTTTTTGAAACATTTTTTATGTGAAAGGTTTCTCAAATATCGGAAGTGTGAAAAATATCCCAATTTATGCAAAAACAAAAAGTGTATTCCTTCACTACATAATTTCCAAGGAAAGGGATTAATCGTAAAATCAGAAGTCAATTAGTAAAAATTTGAAAAAAAAAGATGGTAAATTATTGTTCACATAATTTAGTTATAGTGGCAATCTCACCTAACAAACAAATATAAGTGAATAATAAATGATGCTCGTTATGCCCCTAATGAATATTTTATTTTTCTAAAAAATTAACTAGCTGTAACTCTCTTGACTTTTTCCAATGTTTGTTATACAACAAATATTTATTTGTACTAAAGAGGCCTTGCGAGTAGCTTGGCAAAAAGTTTAATTTTTCTATTTTTATATGTTTTTTGGTGTTTTAATTTTCTGTATATAAATTTTATTTACTTTTAAATTTGTATTAAAGTATGTCTTAATTTATTTTTTTTAATCTTTTAAAATATATGTATGTTACAAAACCTATGTATTTATACCAAAAAATAAACAAAATATATTGAAAACATCATTAGCAAATGCATTTATTTTCACGTTGTATGTATCTTGAAAAAACAAACAAAAGAAAATAACAGTAACATAGTAAGTATACATAATTATAGGCTATCGTTAAAATATTACATTTTAAATGTACTTGAGATCTATCCATAAACGAGGATTTTAAATTCACCTGCAATTTTTTAAATGTCTTCCGTTATTTGTATCATTGAGCTTTGTATGTTTTAAATTAATTTTTATACAAAGTTTGAAGTGTTCAAAAGTGGGTTGTATATACAGTAAAACCTCTAAATAGCGGCCACCACTCGGAGCATTATAAAGTGACTTTGGAGGAAGTCGTTACTCAGAAATTCTACATTTTAATAGGTCAGATTTACATAAAATTAAAATTAAAGAAATTGTCAAGAGATATTTTATTTTTGCAGTTAAGAAATACATAGTGTTATTTTATACATATGAAATCGCTTTTTTTTAGTATGTCTTTTTCTCTAAAATGCATAATCATTACTATAGATTTGTTGTATCATTGTAAGTGAGAAAATTCTTTTTAATTCCTCTGAAGCTAAAAATAACACCAGAATACAATTTTGCGCTATAATTTTGTGTTAATCCCTTATTATCTTCTGATTAATTTTCGCCATAGCTTTTCTTCTTATTAGCCTTGCTTTCTATTAATTCTAATGTTGTATTAAAAGTAACTGCCAAATCAGTATCTACATCCATGAATTCGCTGGATTTAATGATCATTCCGGTGCTTTTTAAAATATCATTTAACTCAGCATCATCTAAGATTATCTCAGTATTTTCGCATTCTAGGTTTGCAAAATTTGACATTATATTTTAATTTTAATTCTAAAAAAAATAAAACAGACAACTATATAAAAAATGAGAGAACAAGAAATATTTCAAAAATAAATGCTGTGGGGAGACCGTTGTTTGGAATTCGTTGTTCAGAGGTTTAGTGTAACGTTATTTCTATGAAAGAGATTTGGTTACAGTAAAACCTGACCGGTGTTCGGGGGTTACCGTTGTTCCTAGAGATCGTTGTAGGAGATTCCAGTGCACATTTAGACGTATAATTATATATATAATTTAAAAATTATTAGTTACAGTGTTATTCAGTTTGTAGAACGTCAGAAAGTATGTATATAAATAAAATTGAGAAAGCTTCCTTATTGATATCTCTTTAAAATTTTCCTCTTGCTATATTTTGAAGAAATTGTATTCAAATACGATTAAAGAGAAATGTACAATGCTATCAATTAGAAAGAAAAGAACTAGGCATTTTTTTAAATTTAAGTGTAATAGCAAAAAAAAAGATCTTATAAACTGTTTAAAAGGTGTATGAGGCATTCTACGACAAGACTACTGCAATAACTTTTTATAAATGTTTTGCTTTACATTAGGGGAGACCGGGCACGTTGGCTCAATTTTTTTATGATATTTTTTTTAGTACCTAAACTTTGTTTATTTTCAGGTGTAGTATTTTTTACGATACCTAGTAGATTTAACTAGTGAGGAAAACGCTTACTTTTAGTTAATATGAAATTTTAAGAACTTTATGAATTTAATTATGGTATAATGTCATGTGGGCCAACGTACCAGGTGCACGGGGTAGGTTGGTCCATTGAGTTGGGCATGTTGGCCTGCAATGCTGTTTTTCGTGTTTATTTAGAAGTTAAATAGAATTCATAATATTGAATAGGAACTTTAATGCATGTATATAAAAATATTTGCAAATTAAGTTTACAAAGCAGAGGGATCATTGCAGTGAATACTTTCAATATATAATCCATTAACTTCTTTTCGAACACATTTCGCATGAGCCCAACGTTTGCAACTCACGCACTGGATCAATTCTTGTCCAGGCATACTTTAATTAAACTCCTTCAGACAACGTAGGCAGATATTGTCTTCGTCTTTCTCATCGTCAGTTTCTTTAATAGAATTCTTCTTCCTGTTTTGACGGTTCAGACCACTACATCAAGGCTGTGAGGGATCAAAAGGAAACAAAATCGTTTTCACAGATTGCTTTCTTTTACGTTTTTTGTCTGATTTCTTCTTTTAATATCATTTTTAATTTCGGCACTATTTCTTTCTTCTGTTGCTTTTTGTTATTGTTCAAGAAATAATTTGACAGGGGTGTCTGTGAGGACTACAGAAGTTCTCTTCATTCGATTTGAAGCATTTGACTTCCTTGGTTCTGCCTTTTCGAATGGTCTAATGTCCTCAGGTGTTGGAGTTGTCTTGCATGGAGACAGAGAAGATGCGGTAGGCACTTCTGTAGAAAAAGGCCTACCCATAATTACCTGGGTTTCATTAGAAGCTTAACCAATTGCTTTGCCGTGCGTGCTCTAAGGCTCTGGTCTATCACTGACATACGAAGGCATGAAATCAGAGCCAGTAAAAACATTCCTATTGAAAGGGCATATTCCAGTTATCTCAAAATCTGATGTTATATTAATTGGATTTATTTCATTGGGAAGGGCAGTTTTCACAATTCCCGGAATATCGTAAATGGCCATCGGGCGTCTATTAGTTGTCACCCAGCCATCACATGCTACATTAACATATTTTTTGAATGGGCCATAAACTGTGCGGTCCAATGGCAGTACCTTATAGATACAATGAGCCATGAAAGACCGGGAAAACGTACCCCAACGTAAGCGGGCCAACTTGCCCCCTCACCATGTTTGAAGTACTTTTGGTATTCTACACATATCGTAACAACATTTAATATTTATTGTTACATCAAAAGAATCGTTATAAATTGAACTTTCAAAATATTACTTACTTTTGTTCTTGTGAAGTTTCTCTTTAGAGCATTAGCACTTTCTGCAGACTAACGAAAATTTTCTTCGAGATCGACGAAAGTGAAAAATCAACTTTGTTCTTAGTTTTCTTTTGTTAAGAGAACTGAAACTCGTGGAAGAGTAGGGGAACAGATCTTCTAACATGTTTCTAGACTTGTGGCGACATCTGGCGATTGGTTTGGAAATTAAAGCAAAATGGCCAACCTACCCCTATGGCCAACGTGCCCCGGTCTCCCCTAAATACATAATGTTCGAATTTCTCAACAAAATGGATTTTTGAGAAACCACTTAACTTAATGTTGGCAGAAAAATCGAACTAAAATACTTGAAATTATGCTAAAATGCTCATCATTTTCACGTAGTAATAATACATTACATTATGTGTAGTAATAATATATGATATTATACTAGCCGCCCATGGCGACCAGTTTGCTCTCCCTTGAATGTATACTAAGCATTAAAACATATCGGTTTTATGGATAATTTATTTTGATTGCTCCATTTTTTGCAAAATTCGAAGATTCTGCGAGAGAAATAGAGACATATGTCATATACGCTCTACAATGACGCGATTGCAACAAAATGGCAATAATATGTGCCTCACCTTGTAACCCGGCTATTTTTATTTATTTATTAATCAATTGTTTCTTTACTTTTATTTTCTGTTTTTAAATAATATAAATTGTTTTATTCTATAATCATTAACTATTCTTTAATTATTATTTCCTTTTTAAAATCATATAAATTTGTTTAAAAATATGTATGTAACTGGTATTTGAAAACGAAGTTTTCGCCAAACTGTCGTCAAAAAAATAACGTGTCAATGTGGTGCATATATAACATATCGGCTGAAAAATTAAGAACTTAGTATTTTTGTGCTAGTCCGGCGCAGATAATAAATCGCCAAATATTGTACCCGTGGCATTTGTCGCATTACGTGAATTATTTAAAATATAATATTATAATCCTTTCACTCATTTTATTTATAATACATATCTTCAATTTCAAACTGAAAAGTTTAAAATTCATGACTTTTATTTATGTTTTTGAGTAAAAAGAACAGAAAAAATAATTATATTTTGTAGCTCCATAAATGTGGCGAAGGAACAAAATATAAATAAAACCAATTTACGAAAGCCTAAATCATACCAAAGGACTTTTGCACAGTAGCCTATGACATTATTAACCAATAAGATATTGCCATTAAACAATTAACAAATAATCGTGATTTTTATGCCACTTTCGTTAGCGTAATATACATATATGGGTAATACATTATAAATTGCTAACTGTGCGAAATTTTTTACTTTCTACATACACCAAATTGTGAAGTTTTAGGTACGTGACGTCGGGCATACTTTGTCAAAAACAATGTTATTTATTACTTTGGGCATTTTTATGTCATTTAACATTAACAACAGAATAACTATATTTCTTTTAGTAGAAAACACCTGTGGCAAGAACACTCGTAAATCCTACATTCTTTCAGAAAAGTTTATTTTATCTCGAAATCTACTTTCATAATTAGAGCAATTACAGAAAGCAATGGCGCTGTTGTTATTTATCTTGTCGGTAATTTATATATATTTTTTCCTTAAACTCATTTTTTCTTAGCTTTTTTTATACCCTTTATATACTCTGTAATTAAACAATCATGAAGGTGAATATTATTGCAGCACATATATAATTAATTCATTTGTGCACATAAGAATAAATTATGGCTAATATATATGAAACATAATGTAAAACTCTCGTCAAAATAGTGAAAACCTATGAATAGGTGTAGAAAAATCAGAGAATACTGACAAGTGGTGAAAGATTGTATTATTTTTTAAGTCAAAAATCCAATCAACATACATGAGTTTGTTGACCATAGCTAAGATCGACTAATTCTAATTTAAAATACAAGCATAAACACATGCAAAAAAGAAATTCTTTTTGCTGTCGTATTATTAAATCAATGGTTAGAGCCTAAATTGGGTGAACACTCCGGTATTTTCTCAAGAAAAAACGGAGCCAACTGATATTCGAAATATTTTTATTCACCAAAACATGGAAATGAAAGCCATTTTTCACATGATGAGAAATTTCGTAAAAGTCTGAGGAAGTAAGTATATCGACATCATAAGAGACGTAAATTTTCCATGTGGGTGAAAAAAGTCCGGGCCAGGATTTGAACCAGGGATGTATTGGCTGAAGCCACCAATGATCTTCCAACTAAGCCAAGTTGGAAGCCATGTTTTTTCGCCCACATGGAAAATTTACGTCTCTTATAATTAATTTACCGATTGAAAAATCATAAAATCATATCATAAATTAATCTAGTATATCTACATCGTCTGTAAGATCTTGAAGTAAATTAGAACTCTACATGATGTACAAACACGAAATGATTTTTTTATGCTCTGGAAACAAAACAGAAATCTGAGCTTTTAACTCATAGTGGCTGGTTTTGTTAGCATTCGCGTAGAAAAATAGATTGGAATGTAATAGAGAAACGAACCATTTAGTGAAAGACAAACAACCGCTCAACTAACGGCATGTAAAATGTCGTTATATACAATATGGCAATAAGGTTATACTATTCTACGCAATGTTGTTACAGTATTATCTGCAATAAAGTTGTACTATTATACGCAATGTTGTTACATTATTATCTGCAATAAGGTTATACTATTATATGTAAATCTATATAAATACTATTACATGCAATATTTAGTATTGTGTGTACGTATTTCTTTGAGCAATCAATTTGTATTTTAAGTGGTAAATGTTACCTTTTTTGTTTAAGTATACATACATAGTGTTCAATACATAGTGTTTTTTTATTTTTCTGTTTACTTCTATTCGCTAATTTTGTTTTCCTTTGGTTATTTTTGAATTTAACGTTTTCATCGTTCGGAGTGTATATGTTTTAAACTGCTAGGCCTTGTATTTTCATTTTGGAACTTTAATTTACTAATCAGTTATATTAACTTTATCTAATTCTTTAAATAATTTATTTATAAGTTCTTACTTTAGCCTTTTTATAATCTCCAGTAGATTTTAGAGCATTTTTCTGTTATTTTTTTCTCACATTTTCCGTTTTATTAGTAAGGGGTATTTCCGAAGTGGGCGCTTATTTATATCGGCACCTTGGTTCTTGTAGTTGAAATTGGTTGTCATGTAGTGCTCATGTCTCTTGTGTACTTTGAATGGTTGCTTCATTACAGTTTTCATATGTTTTTCAGTATTGTCCTGTGTCTACGATGTCAAGTGTCTGTTAATTTTTTACATTGCTTTAGATTCTTTTATCCATTGTTTTCATTTTGATACTTAAAAGCGGCTCTTTCTTCGTTATAAAATCCGGAAAACGTTACATATATTTTTTTGGGGGGGAGATCATTTGTGTTATTTACTATCTACTAGGTAAATTCTAATATATATACTGAAAATGACTTCTTTGTGTTACCGCATTTTTTGTCATCAACGTAGATTTTCGGCATTTTGTGTTCTTCTGTTTCTTTGATTGGTTTCCAATTTTTCTGCTTGGATTTCGGTTACTATGCCATTACATATCGGTATTGGGGCTTTTATGTTATAGATATGTCTAAATTAGAAAAGGTTACAAAGTATATCTTTAAAATTGGCTGAGTTATAGCACTTAGAATTTCTAGTGTGGCTAAAGTATTGAAACGATTTGACTTTTTGTCACGCAATAATACGCGTCTGCAGTTTCCCGACTGAGTTCGAAAGTCAACTTCATCCGTCATCTTGTTTCTAAATGGCCGTCATTTAATATTTTGAAAAGGAATTATTTATAGTGCTGTACCAAAAAAATCAGAAATTGAAAAAAAAGGTTCTTTCTTAAATGTTTGATATTGATTAAAGGTTTCTGGAGCATATTTTGTTTTATCAATTTTTCAAAAAAATGGCTAATATATAGAAGCTTGATTTTTTTATATAAGTGTCATTTTGAAAAATCTATTTACATACGACAGCAGTCATACATATCAACCGTTTTCCATGTGAGTGAGCACGAGCAAAGGAATTATAAGGATTTCCAGTATGTTCATTAGTAAGTTTCACCCATCATGCTGTTTTAAAAATACAGACACTTCCAGGTATCGCTGAATTTTCCGACCAAATATAGATCATTTTAAATAAAACCAGCTTGTTTAAAGCTGATTAATTTAGTGAAGTCCCCATTAATATTCAGTATTGACAAAAACTAGCATTTTATCTTCTTTTTCCACTAACTTAAATTTCATATATTTGGATAATACAGCCTCTGACAATAAAGTTCGGTGAATAGTCCTGTAACATTAAAGTATATGAAATATTAACGAAAGTTACCATACTCTCCTCCAAAATAGTCACCTCCTATAATTATGGACCGCTGAGAACTGCTATATATCTCCTGGAAACTTTTCCAGAAGTCTTCTTTTGAAATGGAGTCAAAACCTTCGTAACGTTTAGTTGAATTTCAGGAACATCGCCAAATCTGTTTCTTTTCAGTTTGAGTCGTGAGAATAGGAAAAAGTTTGGAGAATTGTGATCTGGCGAGTATGGTGGATGTTTAATTTGCACAACCCCTCATGAGCTTCTTTCGGTGCCTTGTGAAGCTCAAGACACAACTTTTAACTGATCTTTTGTTCGTTCCTATTCTCAGTTAAGAACTAACACATTAGACAAACACTTTGTAAAGCACGTCTTACACAGAACATATATGACGCTCAATTGATCAACGGTGAGGGAAGATGGTCAACACCAGCCACTACGTGAGTGCAGCGTTTTGTTTCGCTAGTGTTGCCAGATCGCCCTTTCTGAATTCCTTCACTGAACTTTTTTGACAGAGGTTGTATAGCTCGATTTAAAAAAAATAATAAGGTATAGGGTAGCTACCTTTTCCTCCTGGCACAAGATGGCGGATTTTTTTTTCTTTCAGTTTTGATTTTCACTGTGCTTCGTTTGACAAATTGCGAATAATCATGCAAAATAAAATACTTAACTTCAGAATATTTTACTCGGGCTTGAAGCAATCTGTTGTGTACAGAATACATAAAATATTTTATATCACTTTTTAAAATATTATTGCTTTAACACATGCATTAAAATTTTCAAAAATAGAAAATGTATATGAAATGTGTTAATTTAATGCGCCTAAATTTTGTTCTTCTATGCTGAAAACAGCTAAATAACGACACACAAATATGGGAAAATGCATAAAATATAATTAATGTTCTTAGTTCATGTAAAAGCTCTATTTGTTATGTCACTGCGTAATTCTTATTCTTGTGCCATATTATAATTATGAGGAAATATTTATCCTTATATCGTCAGATACAAATCTAATTTGCGAGTAATTTAATTGTATCTTACTAAGAAGTGAAAAAAAAATCATGGAAAACAATGAACGAAAAGAATACATATATATCTTTTTTCTAATTAAATAATTTAATAAGAGGATTGCGATAGTTGGATTCTAAGTATCTAACCAGAAAAGAATGTTTAAGGCTATATATTTTCCCAGAAAAGGCTTCAATATATGCGAGAATAACAGTTAACCTTTAAATTTATTTTGACATTTTCAGTATGGATATTTTTATGAATCTTTTATTTTTTTGTAGAAGGATTTTTTTGTCTAATTATTCAGATGCTAATTAAAATGACGTTTATCTGTTTAACTTATTTTTCTGACCACATGAAATTATTTGTAATTCTGGTTTTTTTTTATTTTTTTTATTCTTTTGAAGTTATATATGCAAATTTATATGATTTATTTTTCTTCTAGAGTTCACTTGATTATAAATAATTATTTTTCTTTCAAAGTAATTACAAAAATAATAATTAACAGTCCAGCGTTATCACTTTGGTAAATTTTAGAGAAACTGTAATTTTTTTTAAATTTTTTTGTAAAGTATGGCAAGAAAATGTAAATTAAAATTTTAGTAATAATGTTAGGATAACTTAGAGGGACTGTGCAGACATGAAAGCCATGTCTGTAGAGCATAGTGTCTTTCCTGGTCGACTTTATTGGAGTCTTAAAATTTATAATTTTCAGCCGTAAGAAAAAAATTGCATGGGAAGCGCAGGCCTCTTGGGAGAAAGATGAGATGTTAAGATGTTTGTTGAGGGGCTCTCTGGGGCACTTGCCCCCTCGCGACAGGTAGCATTCATAGAAAGATGCGGAGCATTCTCAACCTCTTGCTATATGACACAAAGATAGACAGCTTTGTAGTTAGAATGAAAACATCCACTAAATAGTAATATTTTTTTTTAAGTTTGGCCAGGAACACTCAATATCCATTGTAACCAGGATTGCTGTTCAGGGTATAGTGATAGAAAGCGTGTTCTGGAGTCTCACTTTGCCACATTCACAGAGTTGTGATGAGGCTAGGTATAACATTTTAATATATTGTTTAAAGGTTCCGTAGCCAGTGAAAAATGCTATAGTGGATGGTGAAAAGAAATAAAGTTCCCTGGATACTTTTTGAGTGAGATTTTAAGTATGGCGTCCTTTGTCATACTCGTCCCACCTACCATGTTATGCATGTATAATTTTAACTTTTAGGGCTCTTTTGACATGGCAGAAAGGGACCGGGATTTCTAATCCTATTGTTCTATACTCTGGTGCTGACTTGGGCAGAGCATCGACTCGTTCATTGCCCTCATTGCCAATATGGACCGAGCCATAACCAATGGAAATTTTATGAACTAAGTTCATTAATTGCTGTCTGATTTTCAGGACTATGGGGTACTTAATGTGATGAGTAAAAATGTCTTGTAAACTGGATAAGCTATCACTATAATTGCTGGTGAAAATGTAGGGTTGCCGAGAATTCCATTCCAGTGCTCACAGGATTGCGAGTAGCTCCGCTTGTTTTACAGAGTTAAGATCGCCAATCTTGCAGACCCACTGATGGATCATCTCGTAGCCACTTAAGAGCCCACAATAGTCACAGAAAAAGTACTCAAAAAGACCCGGATGATAATGTAAAGTCTATGGGGGCGTTCTTTTCGAATATCTCGCTCAAATTTTAATTTTTTTGCATGATTTTTTTGCACAAGATAGCTGAGGGTGATCCACAACCGGCCTAGTATTTACTTTTTCGATTTTGCTTATATATTTTTTATATTACGATAGTATCAATTTCAGAACCGGTTTAAACCGGTTCCGAAAGTTTAAAGTAATTGTTTAAAGAAAATATGAAACGAAAACTGAAAAAGTAAAAACTAGGCAGGTTGTGGGTCGTTCTCAGCTATCTTGTGCAAAAAAATCATGTAAAAGTATTAAAATTTGAGCGAGATATTCGAAAAGAACGCCCCCATAGACTTTACATTAGCGCTCGGCTTTTACCGCGTGACTAGTGTGTGCTCTTAAGGCACAGAACGCTGATGCCACGCCTGATTCGATTCGGGATACATCAGCGTATTCAATTGGTTCTCTGGTTATTTGTAAATGACTTTGTCGGGTTTACTTGCAGATGCGACGTCTCTTTCGCTGGATACAGGATCCAGTTGCTGACTTTTCGTTGTATGTCTGTGTTTGCGAAACAAATATAATGTTATAAATTTTGAACCACACTGAAAAAATGGGTTCTCAGAATTAAGTAAAAAGTTCTCAGTTTTAAGTACTTCACATACTCAAAATGGCTCCGATCCATATGTACTCAAAATTGGGAAAAACGTGCTCTCATTCCTCTACCTTAATCTCCAAGCCACGACATTGATGGAAGCGCACTTATTTTTAACTAAAATAAATATTTTATATTATCCAGCTACATCATGCCATAATCCGTTTCCTTTCATCGTTTCACCAGATGTTTTCCTACGATAACTTCAGCCAGTGTATTTCATATATATGCTTAATTTTTATTTGTTTGATTTTTATTTAAAAACATTGTACTTTGTCGTCAGGCTCCTACTGTAGGAATTCTTGCTTTATACATTGTGTATCATGTATATGACAGGAGACATGAGTTAATACTTCTTTTTTCATGTCACATTTTTTGTCGTCTGTTGATGAGGAGATGAGAAGGATATGTGAAGGTATGTGAAGGATAATCCTCCAAATATGCTTTTTAATTATTTCTCCCTTGAAAATAATATTACTTTATTAAATTCCTGCATGGTAATATCTCTCATAAATTTTAAGTTAAATTTATTTTCCATCGCTTACTTCCTTTATTATATCTTTTCTCTTGTTATTTCTTTTAACCGCGGACGAATTTAGATGAAATGCGGCATGCTACTTTTCATGCATAGTAACAACTGAACATGTACATTTACTCAATTAGTTTTGTTGCTAGGCTATATCTTTTCTCAGCCTTCCCAAAATATAAATTCGGCTCATAGACATTGTCTGTAATCTTTTATTATTTTTTATTTCCATATGACGTCATTTTGCAGCTGTCCTTTTTCTAATATGTAGCAATCCCGCTCCATTTTCCGAGTCTTTAGGACATTGTCGTTAAAAATTCAAATGACGATTCTTCGTCTCCTCATTGAAATACAATTAACGGATGTTAATTTGTGCCTCATCTCAACTTTATTATCGCAAGAAAACTGCTGAATCCGACATTTTTGTGGTTGCTAGTTCGCCAATTGCTCATAGTCCATACAGCCGACCGCACAAAACATCAAGTCATCGATCACAAGAAAAAATCCTTTATATTATGGAAGAGTAGTCTTACAAGGAAGGTCTCCATACTGGGCATACTCAGAATTTTTTGAAAAAAATACTGATTAAACTACTTATGTATGTAATAAAGGATCAGTCGAATTTAGCGGCGGAATTACAGAAGAAACTCGGTAAAAAAAAAAAAAAAAAAAAAAAAAAAAAAATACTTTAGAGTGTTTGGCGCGAAAAGACGAAAACACCACGGGATTTGGCGAGCAGCATTTTTCCTCGCCAAAAGCAAACGATTTTAATGCACCGGAAAATTTATTTTCAATTAAATTTTAGAATACGTATAAATAGTATTTAATGAATTTAAATTTGAACAATAAGAGAGAGTTTGACATATAGATGTATTTTATATTGCATATTTCTGTTGCTTTTGCTGCAGTTACTTAAATTTATCACTTTAAATAATTTCTTACATAAAAAATACTTTCATATTAAAAAGTATTTTTTCATATATTTAAGCATATGACAAAATAAAGGCCAGATGAAGAATACTGAAGTAATGCATTTCAATATCGGAGAAGTTTTTGTTTCCATAGCAACAAAATTGAATCGACAGAGTTCAATTAGACTGGAGTTAATTTTGAGATTGAAACAGTTTTAATTAATTTAAATTTTGCTTTAATTCATAAAATTTCACATAAAATTTCATTCTAAATACATTTTGACAAAAATATAGTTAAAAAAATTAAAGCTGACAAAATTAACGTTATATAAATAAAAATTCTTTAAACAAGTTCAAGGTGAAACCTTAAAAAAGAATTTGACATAAAAGAGTACTTTTTGAAATTTAATTTTGTCGCCAACCTATGATAAATCGCCAAATAAAAGAAATGTTCATTATTTTTTTACAAACATTCTATCGGGATTCCGTCCAAAATTTTTTTACAAACATATATAGTCACATAAGAAGAACATTCTGTAATTTTTTCAGAATTTTCTGAGTATGCCCGTATGGAGACCTTCCTTGTTAGGGGAATCTAATGATCCAAGTCTGCTGGAAGTGAGGTGATCTCGTAGACTCAGCATTATGTTTTGCTGCACCCAGTTTTTCGTGTTTTCATACTTCTGATTGTACGGAAATACAATGATAGAGCTACGAGTGAGCCTCTAGTGGTATTAATTTTTGGCTTATGCACCACTTCATTTCCTGCAAACATGGATCATTAGATTCCCCTAAGACTACTCTTCCCTAATATGAAGAGTTTTTTCTTGTGCTCAGTGACTTAGGGTTTTGTGCCGTCGGCTCTTGGACTGTCAGATCTCTGTGAAATATAACTACCCGTAAAGCATGGTGACGTCACTGCAACGTCGTTGTGAAGTCACATTGTGACTTTGTGACCATCGATTGTCGATGAGACGTCACGTGACATCGATGTGAAGTCACAGTGACTAAAATGCTAAGTCGTTATGGCCGTTTTAGAGCTCTTTTGTGACGTTTCACAATGTGGTCACAATGTAATAAATTTGTGAAAAATGTATCATTTGTGACTAATTTGATATTAAAATTGTGATGATACTGTGACAAAAGCGACGACATTTACATTGCGAGAAACATGTTTTTTAAAGTAAATAACATGTTTTAAAGGATATTTATAAATTTCTAAAGATTTTTAAGAAAGTCACATCTCAGTCACAATGTGACTGAGTGGTGGCATTTTGGTCACAGATGTGATGTGACCAAAGTGACTCACAGTGACGTCACTGTGACCATGCATGCTATTGGGGTACTCACTCGGCTCTCTGATGTTCTTCATGTAAACACAAAAAAACCCAGTGGATATTTTTCTATGCAGCGGTCCGGTAAGTTGTTGTCGGGTCTCTCACCGTGTATAGACCTGAACAAAATGAACTACTGCAATATTCTTTCTGCTTGTGGTGAATATTTTCCTTGATTTTCCTTATCAGGACAAAGTGATTTTAATCTATCGTAGAGGAACCGTCGAATACCTTACGTAATCCCCCTAACTCCAAAAAGTCTCCACAGCTACTTTGGCAAACGTTATGCTATTTACTATTCTCTTTCCCCGATGTTAAGAGCCCACAATAGTCACAGAAAAAATACTCAAAAAGTCCCGGATGATCATGTAAAGTCTATGGGAGCGTTCTTTTCTAATATCTCGCTCAAATTTTAATATTTTTGCATGTTTTTTTGCACAAGATAGCTGAGGGCAATCCACAACCGGGCTAGTTTTTACTTTTTCATTTTTTGTTTCAGATTTTCTTTAAAAAATTACTTTAACTTTCGAAACCGGTTTAAAGCGGTTCTGAAACTGAAACTATCGTAATATAAAAAATATATAACCAAAATCGAAAAAGTAAAAACTTGCCCGGTTGTGGATTGCCCTCAGCTATTTTGTGCAAAAAAATCATGCAAAAATATTAAAATTTGAGCGAGATATTAGAAAAGAACGCTCCCATAGACTTTACATGGTCATCCGGGTCTTTTTGTGTACTTTTTCTGTGACTATTGTGGGCTCTTAAGCACAGAAATCCAGTACTTCAAGATGATGTAAATAAAAAACCAATTCTTAATTTTTTATGAAATTTTAAATGTTTGAACTGCTACCAAAAAAGAAGTATAAACCTCATAAAAATCCACAAATTACAAAATATTTTAGTGTTGTGAAAAAAAATCCTTTGAGTTACCCTGTAAACGAAAATAATATAGAACTTATAAAAAGCTTCTTAAGATTACAATTAGGCTGAAAATATATACGAAAACATAACAATATTTCAAATTTCATATAATGATCGCAATTATTTTACCCAACTTAATAATCACATCATTTCTCGTTTACTAAAGTTTGTACCTGACTTCTCATGTAATAAATGATACTTTATAAGAATTATGAACAACTATTTATATTTATACGCAAAGTTATAAATCAACATAGTGACCTCTCTATTTGTCTTATAGTAAATATAAGAAAAATGAATTTTTCTAAAAAAAATGGCAAAGGGCACTAGCTAAATTAATAACAGTTTATGATAGATAAATTGTAACTTCTTTTTTCGAAAAAAAAAATAGGATTACATACTTCCTAAAAATATTAAGTAAGATTTACTACAAAAAACATAATTTCCCAAATAGAGATGTGATTGTTTTTATATAATTTTAAAAGTCTGAATTGGTTTTTCCAACGTTAACAAAAAATCTTTTTTAGTGTTCTGTACAGCATATTTTTCAGCGATAAAGGCAATTTTGTTATTTAATAAAGGACTTTTGTTTTTATTTAAAGGTTTATTTTCCGTTTAGTACTTTGTTGATAGAATATTTATACGTATATATAAATGTTTGCATAAAAGTGTTTGGTAGAAATAATTATACGTAGGTATAAATGTTTACATAAAGTTGCTTAATTTAAATGTCTGTATTTCAATGTAATAAAGTTGAGGTTGAATCTTAATATCTGAACTATTTTCAAAATATTTTTTTTATAGAATGGGGCATAAGAGATAATGAGAAAAAAGTTTAATATTTTTGCACAGTATGATACCTTTTTAAATATCTAGTATTACTTTTTAAGTGGTTTATTAAGGTAAAGTCTAAGTACTCACAAACAAAAAAAAAAAAAAATTGCATATTTTGTATTTTCGTTGTCAGATTTTACTATTAATGTTCTTTTCGACATGATCTGCTACGTATTTTTGTTAATATGAAAACTAACTAGTGCTACTAATTATGGAATAAACAGTATTGTATGATATAAAAATAATAGTGGTTAATAGTGTGACGTCATCAAAGTGATTTTTAGTTGCAATGCAAATTATCAACCCGATTAGAAGTAAGCCCCTTATCTATCGTTACCATTAAATGTCTTTATAAAATTACAATTCATTTAAAATTGATTGGTATAAACATATATCACATAAATAAAACTGATTTAAAAATTTATAATCCACAATGGATAATTGTTTTAATTCTTACATATAAGTAATATTAGAACGTCAGAATAAATGTACAATTTTTACAAAAATTTATTTTTTCTAGACAAGATACAAAAATAACAATTTATTTGGTTTAAAAAAAGAGAATGTAGCAGCTATTAAACTGAGTATTAAATTACTCTTGCATGCACTTTTCA
Organism: Maratus speculifer; assembly: GCA_964019185.1. Lineage (NCBI taxonomy): Eukaryota > Metazoa > Arthropoda > Arachnida > Araneae > Salticidae > Maratus > Maratus speculifer. Next base: position 74,845,781 of record OZ025302.1, on the reverse strand, counting down.
AAAATTACATTAATACATTAATACATTAATACATATACATATTTCTGATCATAATTTCTGATTTTTTTTTTGTTTCAACTTTCTCATAAAGAGGCAATGTATAAGGGAAAAAAAAGATAGACTTACTTATTTCTGGTTTCGTTGGGTAGTCGAATAATTTCGAAATATAAATAAATAGCCAGGATATATATCCTTTCAATTTATGGTAAAAGTGATGTCTAAATGATGATGTAGTATTATGTCAGATGGCTGTATGTGTGATTTCATAGCGCCAGCAAACTGGAGCAAGTTACCAGCGTCAATGAACTCGATATGTCGTGATACCCAATCACCTTAAGGAATAACTGAATTTGTTGACAAGGAAAATAGGACTAAATTAGTATGCATCCAAATTAACATCATAGAATATTATTTATTCTATAAGTATCTATATTACAAGATAACAATCTCCTTAATTTCCCATTGAAGATTTCTGAGCATTAAAACAGAGATAAGCTCTTTTTTTGGAGAGATTCTATTTCATTATTCTATTTCATACTCTATTTCAAAACAAGCACAGTATTTTTATTTTTATTTATTTTTTTACACTCAATATATCAACAGTCGGTAAATTGACATTCTTCGGCAACATTTCAATAGTAACCCGCATATACTCAAGATTAGTCAAAGTTGAAGAACACCACGCAAATTTCCGAACGAGTAGGCTGATGGGTGTTACTAACACTTTCCATACCAGCTTTGTGAGTAGAACATCTAACTCGCTGGAGAGGCCTAAGAACTTTAAGACTATGATCTTTAGAATATATTAGAAGAGGTATTAAACTTTTAAAATTAAATCGAAAACATATAAAATGTTTAATATAACATCATAAAAAACTCAATATGTTTAATCTAAAGACAACTTTGTTCCATGTACATTCATTTTACAACAACTTATATATTGTATCAACTCTTTCTCTATACTGTGGAAAAAAATATGTAAGAAGGTTACCTAAAACCAATGACCTCTGTAAATTTCAATAGAAAGCAGAAGCGAAATTATTCCTGCTCTCAGATCATGGGCCCTGCATATCTGCAAAATTATTAACCATCAACTGATCAATATTTTTGAAAAATCTTTCAATGAATATCATTTCTATTTTTTCCTGTGTTTTACAGAATTTTAAATCTTTTATCACAGGTTTTTCAAAACAGAAACTTTTGCCTAATTAAAGCAAAAGTAAGATTGGATCAAATAATGTAAAATTTACAATAAAAATTTACTGGTGAGAAAAATAAATTATGATTGGGATACAGATGCCCGTACGTGATACGGACAAATCATGATCGGCAATAACATGCTGTATGTAGGATGTACGGACAAATCAGGGAAGTTTTTAAAATTTAGCAAAATATTAAATAATGATAAATAACTCAATAATGAATTTAATGAAATATATTGGCGATTCCTTTTTTAAAATATCATTGTTCTTTTAATTATTAAAATTTTCCACTTGCAGATAGATTCGATAATTTGTAATTTCTTTAATTGATCTTTTATAAACTTAAAATAATATCGTATTTTTTAAAGCTGTGAAAAAGTTACATAGACTCAAATAATAAATGAAATCATGGCTCTATTATCATTCTTCATATCATGATCGCAGTTTTTTACTTAACATAATAATGACACCCTTCCTTATTTATAATGATTTGTACCCGTCTTCATACATAGTAAAACGTACTCCATCATAAATTATCAGCAATTATTTATATTTATGTACATAGATATAAATCAAACGCATGAACCTTTAATTCTTTCTTTAATATGTATAAGAAAATAGATTACTGCTAATAGAAGTAACATACATATATCACTGAAAAAAATTAATAACATGTTCATGATAGTTTAATTGTAATTTCTTATCTAGGAAAGAAGATTTAAGATTATATTCTATAAAAATGAAAAGTCATTATTTAAGGTTTACGACTAATATACGATATAATATTACATTATATCGTATATTACGATATTATATTACGATATAATTTTCCAAAATGAGATTTTGTTGAATTTTTTTAGTAGGATTTAGAGATGGAATTGTTTTTAAAAGTTTTTCAAAAGTTAAAGAAATTTCTATAATAGAGGTACGTTTAGTAATTTTTTCCGCAATAAAAACACTTATTTTTTCTAATGAAAGACACTCGCTTATTTATGCGATAGTTTATTTTTCCTTCAGTGCTTTTCTTGCTTCATTATTATTATCTATACAGGGTGATTCAGCTCGTCGGTGACAAACTTTAAGGATCGATAGAGCACACCTAGACGAACATTTTTGAATAGGGAATGTAGGGTCCCTGACGCGATGGTAAGGCGCTAGGCGCTTTCGAAAATTTGGGTGCCGAAATTCGAAACGTCATAAAAACTAGGGAAATGGTTAGATTTTCTTGCTTGTTGCGTCGAAATGATTCTGTTTGTTTAGACTTTCTTCGGTACCAATTTGATAAGCGTATCTCTTAAAACATGGATAGGGGGCGCTGCAGACTTTGGAGAGCTAGACAACAACTTTAAGCCCGTTATTTTGATAATTTAACACATGCTCGCCAAAGTTTATACTCTAACTTAAAGTTTGAACCCAAAAGTAGAGCCCTGCAAAAAGCGTAAGAGCCGGAATAAAATGTCAAAGTACAGGGTGGTCGAAACTCGAAGGCTCCTAAGAGATAAACAAACAGATTTCTTGACTTATGGCATGCATTTTCATGATTCTGTTTGCTGGGGCTCTCTGAAACTCAGTTGAACGGTACAAAAAGAAACATCGATAGGGGGCGCTTTGGGCAAAAAACATAATTCGTTGACATTTCGGACGCTAACTGGAAACGGGGCGCTACGATCAGTTAGAAACAAAACAAGAGAGTAATTTACTTATCATAAGAAGCTATTAAAACTGCAGTTTGTTTGTTTTTTTTAACAAACATAGCTGGTTTCAATCATGCACAATGCGCGCAATAAAATTTACATAAGGTGCTTTTTGCTGATTTATGCAAAAGATATCGTACCATATCGATATGCAAAAGATACGTAATGCGTAGACGACAACGCGAGATGACGTAGTTGTATGCGCAGACACGTCTTTTGAACGTGCGGTACCTACTTAAGCTTCGGGTTACTTGTCTGCAGATCGGTAGTAGGATGGAACGGTACACAAACTCTGAATTGGCTGACATGCATTTGGCGTATGGCGCTGCTGGTTGTAATGGACGAGCCGCTCAGCGGTTGTACGCCGAGCGTTACCCCAACAGGCAAATCCCCTGCCATGCCTTCTTCGCTCGAGTACACCAGAGGTTGTCCACAACGGGATCTTTCGACGGAGGCAGGCCTGAACGGGAGCGATCAGTGAGCACCCCCGACAACGAAGAGGCTGTGCTTAACCTGGTTGAGGACAACCCAGGTCTTAGCAAGAGAGATATCGCCAGACATGTTGGCATTTCGCAAGCAACTGCGTGGCGCATTTTACGTTCCCGGAATCTGCACCCCTACCACATCCAGCGGGTGCAGTTGCTCAGAGAGCAGGATTTTGGCCCTCGAGTGGAATTCTCAAGATGGTACTTGGCGATGAGATCCAGGGATCCCCGTTTTGTAAACAGCATTTTGTTTACGGACGAGTCCACCTTCAGCCGGGAGGGAATGTGGAACGCCCACAACAGTCATGTGTGGTGTGATGAAAATCCACATGAAACCAGAAGCCGAGCAGCCCAGGAGCGTTTCTCAGTAAATGTGTGGGCCGGCATTCTGGGGGATTGCCTCATTGGCCCTTATTTGTTACCTGAACGGCTGACAGGTGGAAATTACCTGATTTTCCTGGATCAAGTGCTGCCGCAGCTTCTGGAGGAGGCGCACGTACCCGAAGGTTCGCGTCGCCAGATGTGGTTCCAGCACGATGGAGCTCCGGCCCATTACACGAACGACGTGCGTCTCCATCTAAACGCAAGGTATGGCCAGCGGTGGATCGGGCGTGGGGGTCCAGTTCACTGGCCTGCCCGATCACCAGACCTCCCCTGCTTGGATTTCTTCCTTTGGGGTTACCTGAAGGCCGAGGTATACCATACACCTGTCAGCAGTGCTGGAGAACTTGTGGCGCGCATTGTGGCAGCTGCAGGGCAGATCAGAGATACTCCTGGCATTGTTGGAAACACACACTCCTCAATGCGACGGAGGTGCGAAGCCTGCATCATGGCCCAAGGTCGAAATTTCGAGCATCTTCTGTAGTGTTATTTTTTGTAAATAAATTTCCAGTATCATTGATGTTTTTGGTCTAAATTTATTCAGAAGTGTTGAGCAGAGGTAGAAAATGTGTTTTCATTATTACTAACTGATCGTAGCGCCCCGTTTCCAGTTAGCGTCCGAAATGTCAACGAATTATGTTTTTTGCCCAAAGCGCCCCCTATCGATGTTTCTTTTTGTACCGTTCAACTGAGTTTCAGAGAGCCCCAGCAAACAGAATCATGAAAATGCATGCCATAAGTCAAGAAATCTGTTTGTTTATCTCTTAGGAGCCTTCGAGTTTCGACCACCCTGTACTTTGACATTTTATTCCGGCTCTTACGCTTTTTGCAGGGCTCTACTTTTGGGTTCAAACTTTAAGTTAGAGTATAAACTTTGGCGAGCATGTGTTAAATTATCAAAATAACGGGCTTAAAGTTGTTGTCTAGCTCTCCAAAGTCTGCAGCGCCCCCTATCCATGTTTTAAGAGATACGCTTATCAAATTGGTACTGAAGAAAGTCTAAACAAACAGAATCATTTCGACGCAACAAGCAAGAAAATCTAACCATTTCCCTAGTTTTTATGACGTTTCGAATTTCGGCACCCAAATTTTCGAAAGCGCCTAGCGCCTTACCATCGCGTCGGGGACCCTACATTCCCTATTCAAAAATGTTCGTCTAGGTGTGCTCTATCGATCCTTAAAGTTTGTCACCGACGAGCTGAATCACCCTGTATATATATATTATAAAAAAGTTTCTTAACTTAATTGTTTTTACTTCGGTATAATCAAGTTGAGACTGAGTATACTAGATTGTTTGTGAAATAAATATTTTATTTAGAATGTCGGTATTAAAGATAAACAGAAAAGCTCATTACATTTTTATTACATGATTATTTTTCATATATATTGCATTTATCTTTACATATTTTATTCGGGTAAAAATTAAGCATTGATAAATGAAGAATTTTCTTTTAACTGATGCTTTTAATAATTATGCTATGTTATGTAACTCCTTGCCTATATTTTGAAATAAATGATAGTGACTAATTAAGAAATAAATTATAACAACTTTAAGCAAGAAAGAAAAAAATCATACGTTAAGCGTAGATCATTAAATTCTTTCCAGCAAATTCAGAAAAATGTAGCAAAACTGACCGTATACAGAGATGAAATGTACAATTCAATCAAGTTTACAATCAAGTCAAATGTACAATCAATTCAAGTCTAAGCTTCCAAAAACATTTAATGAGATGCAAAAAATAACGCCAAAAAAGAGTTGTTCGTTATTCCAAAGTCTAAAGCGCCCTCTATCGACATTTTTTGAAATTAATATTTATAATTTATTTTTAAGAAAAAACTAACATAAAGAATATTTTTAGTGAAAACCACAAATCAATGAACCAATTTTTCCGTTTTTTATAATCATTTGAAATTTGAACCCTCTGAACACATTTCAGTTTGTGCTCCTTAGCCACTCCCAACTTTTCAGACTTTGAGCTCAAAATTTAAGTTTGAGTCTAAGCTTACGAAAACATTTAATGTGATGCAAAAAATACCGGCAAAAAATAGTTGTTCGTTACTCCAAAGTCTAAAGCACCCTCTATCGGCATTTTTTGAAATTTATCGTTTTTAATCTAATTTCAAGTAAATGCCGACATAAAGAATAATTTTAGTGAAAGCCGCAAATCTACCGACCGATTTTTCCGTTTTTTATGTTTATTTCAAATTTTGGTCCCTAAACTTTAATGGCGGCTATCACCTTTGGAAAAAGTTTGGTACCCTTTTTCTCCTTTTTAATATTGTTTCTCTTGATGTGTACTATTACCCCTCTTTTATTGTAAAAAAATTTAGACTCAACCTGTATACACAAGTTAATTAGACGTGACAGAAAGCATCCTACAATAGTACATTTAGCTTACAATGTACACACTACATGCAGTACATATAGGAACAATTTTAACAAAGTAATAATAATAACTGTAATCATAATGATAAAACATAAAGCTGCGAAATCTTCCATAATTAAAGAACGTGTAACATTCTTTTTCATTGAATTTTAACCTCCAAACTTAATCCCTCTCATTTTATGCATCATATGACATTCAACGCCATTGCCTTATATCACTCAGAATAACATTCTATATATTTAACCCCTTAACGCGCAGTGTTGCCGGGTCGGCAACGCCTAAAGTCCCCCCTGTTTAGAGACATAAAAACTCCGTGAATATTTCAAAAACTACTCTAATGGCTACTTTAAATCTTTCTTATGAGTTCTAGATGCCAGCACCACAGAGATCATACTCTACTGTTTTTAAATAATAGGTAAAATGTTTTACTGTAGTACGCGCTTCACAGCAATGCTCTTTTCACTGCGCTTATCAATGCTTTTCTTATGGGAGATTACCACTTCGTCAACTGCTGTATAATTAAAATGGTTAGTGCAATCTTTACAAAACAATGCCTGTGTACTCCTCTAGGACTAACTAGATTGCCTAATTTTTTATTTCTTTAAATTCCAACTTTAAAGAGTAGTGCGCCGGAAAGGGTTAATAGATACTGTCATATTAAATTATGTTTTATTACGAATTTCAGAGTTACATTATTATTTATTTAAAATATTTTCGTCACTTCAATGTCTTTAAAAATTCTATTGTTTTATTTGACCTTTTTAAACAAGAAAAACTGACTAGCTAAGTAGCATAGGAATATTTGCCATGATAAAACTCTTAATAAAACTTATTAATAATCACATTTTAAGGATATTAATTTTCTTCAATTTATTATTAATTTATTTTAGTTGGTAATATAATGCGTGTCAAAAGTCAGAGTTTTTTTTTCTTTTTCCAAGAATATTTTCTTATGAACTTCGAAAAATAATATAGAATTACAAATATGCTTTTAAAGATTGTATACAGGCTGAAATAATAAAATAATAAGAGGAAACATAACAATATTTCAAGTTTCGTATGATGATGGCAATTATTTTACCCAACTTAATAATTACATCATTTCTCGTTTACCATAATTTGTACCTGACTTCTAATGTAATAAATGATACTTCAAACTGAATTAGGAGCAATAATTTATATTTATACGGAAACATATAAATAAACTTTGAGGCTTCTTCATTAGTCTTTTAGTAAATATCAGAAAAAAATGATTTTCTCTAAAAGAAATGGCAAAGGATACGGGCTAAATTAATAACAGTTTGTGGTAGATAAATTGTATTTTTAATAAAAAGAAAATTTAGGATTACATAGCTCCTAAAAATATTCATTAAGTAAGATTTACTACTAAGATAATTTCCCAAGTAGAGATGTGGTTGTTTTTTATATAATATCAAAAGCCTGAATTATTTGTTTACAAGTTTTTCCCATTGTTAGCGAGAAATGTTTATCAGTTTTCCGTATAAAATTTTTTGTAAGAAAAACACCTGTGTTTTTAATAAAAAACTCTCTTTTTTACTTATGTTAAGTATGTTTTAACGTTTGTTTTCCTTTTAATACTCTGTTGGTATAATTATTTATACATAGAGGTAAATTTTTATGTAAAATTGTTTAATTTAAATGTTTTTACTTCAATACAATAAACATGATATTGTATCTTAATGTCTAAATTATGTTCCTTTTTTTTTTTTTTTTTTTTTTTTTTTTTTTTTTTTTTTTTTTTTTAACAGAATGGAACATAAGCGATAATGAGAAAAGTTTCTTATTTTAATACAAAATGACATCTTTTTAAATATATAGTATAACTATTTAAAAGTTTTTTCAATGGTTTACTCACAAAAAAATTCTTCTTTTTTTCTTTTTTTTTTTTGCATTTATCATTAATTCACTGTCAGACTTTTATATTCATATTTTTTTTTTACTTGACCGTTACGCATTTTGTTTAATATAAAAACTAACTATTGCTAGTAATATTGGAATAAACGGTATACTCTCATAGAAAAAAATAGCTCTTAACAGTGTGAGGTCTTCAAAGTGATTTTTAGTTGTAATGCAAATTAACAATCCGCTTAAGTGTAAGTCGCTTATCTAGCGTTACCATTGAATGTCTTTACAAAAAATGCAATTAATTTGAAATTGATTTGCATGTACATATATTACATAAATAAAACTGATTTAAAAATGTATGATCCACAAAGGGGATTTTTCAATGCTTACATATAAGTAAAATTAGTACATCAGAATATATACACAATGTTGACAAAATACTTATAATCTCAATAACTAGATACACATTTGCAATTTATTTGGTTAAAAAAAGAACGCAACAGATTTAGAATTTAAATTAAAGTTGTATATATTTTTCAATGTTTCCAGTAACTATATTCTTATCATACATATGTTTGTATAAGTGTATTACTTAGCATAATCAAATTAATTTTGTAATTCCCATGATTTAGTTACATTAAATAGGATTTATTAAGGATTTTAAACTTATAATGTGCAACCTAGGAGCCACAAAGCATGTGAGTGAATTATACACATATGTAATCATTCAATGAATAACGTGTAGAAATGGTAATGAATCACCAGTATGTGAAAACATTGTGCACGATATCAATATAAATGGTGGTAGCCAAGCATACATCAAACAAATGCATTTGAAGGGGCAAATGTGTAAAGTATTTTGGGTTTGCAGAACTAACCTTCTTAATTCTTTTCTCCTCATTGTGTGTTTGTATACGAACAGGAATTCATCGAAACTCGAAGATTACGAACTAAAAAATAAAAAGTAATTTAACCTATTAGTGCCTAGCGTCCCATTTTTGGGACAGTTTTAAAATATTCAACTAAGTGCATTTCACACCAGTATAAAAGGAGGATAATAAAATACTGTCTGTTGGATAAAGCGTTCAAAAGATGTTATTTTAACACCCCAGCTTTCTAAATACAATTCGGACGCCTATAACTACTTTAAAATATAAAAAAAATAAAAGAAAGAAGTAAATAAACTTCTTCAGCACTAATAATTTATTTACCGGTACACCTTATACCTTTTTCCATAAGAATTTTTAAAACATTAGAAAATACAATTTCTTTTCACGTTACATATCTTGCCAAAAAAATGTCACGAGCATTCAAGGTGAAAGGATAAAAAATAAAATGAAAAAACATGGACAATAGGTTTAACATCCTCCCACCTTTTGATTATACACTATAATCAAAACTTTATACTAAATAAATACATTTACATAAATATCACAAATCGAGTCTTTCTGGAATCTTTATCGTCCTGCCAGATCTCGTCTTTTTGATTTGTGCCTCGTCTTTTGGAGGATCAACATGGTTTTCATGCAAAGTTAGTTTGGGAAAAATATTTTCAGTACAATCAATCGATGACACCTCGAGAGGGTAGATTCTTTGAATGGGCCGAATCATTTGTGAATGAGACGTTTGTAATTTCAAAAGGCGAACTTTTCCATCTTGACCACGAATGAGTTCTGTAACTCGTCCTAATGGCCAATTGATCCTTTATTTGTTATCTACTCCCACCAAGACAATATCTCCTACCTCAGTTGAACGTTGGGCTCGTTTACCATTCGGGCGTTGAATAAGAAGACCCAAATATTCTGATCTAAATCTATTTCTTAGATCCTTTTGCAGCTCTTGTCTATATCTAAGTCTACGAGTGAGAGAACTTTCTTCAACCACATCAACATCTGGTAAACCACATTCATGAATATCTTTCAGAAACATGTCCGGAGATATGGGTTTGATGGACTCTTTCTCTGACATGTAAGTTAATGGTCGTGAATTTATAATGCTTTCACAGTCAGCCAATACAGTTATCATCTCTTCATAGTTCAAACAAGCTTGTCCTAAAACTCTTTTTAATAGATCTTTCATCAATCTGATGAGCCTCTCCCACCATCCGCCCCACCAAGCAGCCGTTGGGGGGTTAAATTTCCATGTGACAGAATTTATTGCTCCATGCTTCAATATGCGGTCCCAGTTCAATCTTTTTAAAAAATTGGCGGCACCAACAAAATTGGAACCGTTGTCGCAATATATAATAGAGCATCTTCCTCTACGAGATACAAATCTTCTCAGTGCCATCAAAAATGCCTCTGTAGAAGCTGAAGTCACAAGTTCCAAATGCACAGCTCTGTAAATGGCACAGGTAAATAAGACAACCCAACTCTTCTGCTTATTTTTAAGAAACAGAGGGCCAGCTAGATCAATGCCGACAATCTGAAAAACTGCTGCATCTTTGACTCGATTTTCTGGTAGAGAAACTGGTGATGATTCTAAATTCTTCGAATTAAATCTTTTACAGATGGTACATTTTGATAAAACAGAGCTTACGGTTCTTCTTCCATTCAAAATCCAGTATTTTTCTCTAAGCAAATTTAAAAGAATCTGAGGACCTGCATGACAATTTTTGCGGTGGTAATATAAAATTAATCGTCTGACAACTTCGTGATCGGAAGGAACAACCATAGGTGTGAGGAAATCTAAACTGTCTTTTCTGTACATAATTTTAGTTTTTACACGTATTATGCCTAGGTCATCCTTAAACGTCTCCAAAGTTTTCAATCTCCTCTCATTTTCATGCGAAAAATATTCTTTTTGTAGCATCCAAATTATCTTCGTCTCTGCTCTCTTAAATTCTTGACTTGTCAATTCTCCTTTGACCTGCTCCTTTGGATTACAAGAATTATATCTAAAACGAAGTATCCAAGCAACAAGACGTACAATTTTTTCATAACTGGAAAAATATCGGTAGTACCAGTTTCTGTCTGTACTTTCATCAACATTTACAAGTAATTTTGTAGATTTCAATTTTTCTTTTTCAATTTCTTCTTCGTTTATGTTTTGACAGGTGAAATTCATGTATTTATTATATTCTTCAGAATCTTTAAGCCAATGTGGTCCCTCCCACCATTTGAGAGACACCAGCTGTTTTGCTTTACACCCTCTAGATGGCAGGTCTGCTGGATTAATTTCACCAGGTATATGTTTCCATAAAATCGGATCACTCAATCTTTTAATTTCTTGAACTCTATTTCTAACAAAAACAGACCAATTTTCTTTTCTGGATATCCATGCAAGCACTGTAGTGGAATCGCTCCAGAAATATTTTTCCATATCTTCCCAGCCCATTGCGTCAGTTACTGATTTAGTCAATCTAGCACCAATCAAAGCAGCTAAAAGTTCCATTCTAGGTATAGTTACACATCTTAATGGACCGATGCGGGATTTTGCAGCAAGGAGGAATAATTCTATACGATCTTTATTTTCTACTCTTAAAAATATAACAGTAGCATACGCATACTGACTTGCATCGCAAAATGTATGAAGGGTACAAGCTTTTAAATTCTCTGGGATGAATTGAATATATCTAGGAATCTGAATTTCTTGTAAAACATTTAATTCACGAAACCATTCAATGAATTCGTTTTTTATATCACCAGTGATTTCTTCATCCCATGAGATTCCTTCTTTCCATGTTTTCTGTAACATCATCTTGGGACATATCATAACAGGAGCAGTAAAGCCAACTGGATCAAAAACTTTATGTGCAACTGACAGCATGACTCGTTTTGTTATTTTTTCTATATTTATATCTTTTATCTAGCTTACGTTAACTTTTAAAACATCTAGAAATCTGTTCCATTGTAATCCCAGTACAGTAGTATCTTCACTATTTTCGCTATTATTTCTGTCTTCTGTCTGTTCCCAACCTCTCAAATCAAATCCACCTTTAGCCATAATAGACTTAGAATCAGTAATAAACCTTTCCAATTCTTCCTTTGTTTGGACACTAGCAACGACATTGTCAACATAAAAGCTTCTTAGCATCTGCTGTTTAAAATTGGTGTCGTATTCTTCATCGTTTTTAATGTGATATTCGATGACGGAAGCAAGAAGAAAAGGAGAGCTTTTGACTCCAAATACAACTCTAGTGTGTCGAAACATTTTAATATTTCTTTCTTCTACATCACTCCACCACAAAAAACGCAAATAGTCTCGATCTTCCTTACGAACAGCTATTTGTAAGAATGCTTTCTTGATATCAGCTACAACACCAAATTTCTTTTTTCTAAATCTTAAGAGAATGTCAGGAATTAATTCAATAAGATTTGGGCCACAATGTAAACATTGATTCAAAGACGGGTGATTTTGCATTCTTGCTGATGCGTCAAACACTGGACGAATGGGGGTTGTACTGTTTTCTTTTATCACTGGTCTATGAGGTAAGTAGTTTCCAAAACGATTCATTTCAGACTGTGGAATTTCTTCAATTATTTTATCATCAAGCCACCCTAGAAGCACGTCTTCATACTTTTGATAAAGGTTATCGGAAAGCAACTTGTTCGTAACATTAATTAATCTTTTCTTGGCTAAACTCAGATTATCTGGTAGAGGTGGTGTGTCTTCTGACCAAGGCAAAGAAACTTCATAACGATTATCTTCATTCATTCTTACTGTCTGTAAAAAATGTTCTTTAACCTGACGATCAATTTCCATTTTAGATTGTTTTTCAATCGGATCATGTATTCCTAGTAAATCCAAATTCCATAAATCGGCAATTTCTGCTTCCTTTACGAACATAGACGTAACTGATAAAGCTAAGTTATCTTTAGATGTATTATCTTGTGGTACTTTTCCCATTAAGGTCCATCCCAAATATGTTTCTAATGCAACTAATCCTGACGAGAGTATTTCTCTACGACCTGTCAGTAATTTTCCCATTACATCGGCTCCAATCAGTACTTGAATAGATTCAGGAGTCTTACCAACATCCGTCAAAGTGATGCCTTTTCTCGATAATTCTTTAAACCAGGATCCATTATCTACAGGCATAACATTTTCACATATAATGTCTTGATCCAATACTTCAAAATTACATTTAAAATTTTCCTTTAAATCACTTAATCTTACCTTGCAGTAACGATGATTATAATCCTTTGTTGTGACTCCGCCAAAAAGAGAATGCGTAACCTTTTCTTCTCGAAGCGGTAGATAGTCCATTTCTTCGGCTAGTTGTGATAAAATGTACGACCTTTGAGAACCTGAATCTAAAATTAGTCGAACATCTTTCTTCTTGTTGTCAGAAAGGATTTTTGCTTTGAGCGTCTGAAGAAATACTTTAGGATTTCTATTAAAATTAGTCATATTTACTTCTTTTCCAGACGACTTTTCTTCCTCTTTCTTTTCATTTGGCTTGTTTTTATCTAGCATTTGACACATCACAGACGCATGTCTTTTATCACAAACGAAACACTTCAAGATAGCTTTACATTGCTTCGTTGTGTGACCCGTTGCCAAACATAAAAAGCAACATTTTTTATCCTTTAATATATTCTGCTTTTCATTATAAGTCATCTTTCTGCCGAAAAGCATTCTGAACTCAGATGTCTTCCGTTGCAAAAAACGCAATTTTTTCTTAACTCTGGTTTTGAAGTAGTTGTTAAGAGGGTAGCAGCAGTTGGTAAATGCTTAGTAGTCTCGTTGTAACCTTTATTTTTTCTAAAGTTTGCATCATCTTTTTTCGCTAAACCAAAACCTGATACAGCTAAATTAATTCTTTCATCACCTTCAACTTCAGATTTGAGAAACATCATTAAATTATCCAGACGTTCTTTTGCATCAGAACTAACGGGAGTCGTATAGATTCGATTCCACGCTTTCAAAAAATCAGTTGTAAAACAAGATTCTACCATTGGATATAAAATTGAAGCGCATTTATCAATTGTGACTCCTAGCGTCTCAAGAGCTCGTAAATACGATTCAAGTTTATCATATAACGTTGTAATAGAAAATTTTCCTTTTGATTGAACAGAAATGATTAATTTTAACAATTCTCTGACATACACTTCTACCAAAAGATCTTCCCTGCCGAAACGAGCTTTAAGACTCTCAATAGCTTTGGCATAGTTGGCACCTGTTGGTGGGAAACTATCAACAACTTCTCGTGCTCTAGATCCAGTGACTGTTGCTTGGATCAAATATTGAAATTTATTTTCTGGTGCAATATCAGGATCATTATGAATCTGCTCAAACTGACTCCAGAACGGCAACCATTCCATTAAATCACCATCAAATTGGCGAAATTCTAACTTCGGTAAAGTAAATTTTCGTTTTGAATTATTCATATCATAATCACTTGAAATATATTCATTTTGTATTTGTCCTTGAGATTGAATTTTAGCTAGTTCCAATTGATGATCTAATTCCAGCTTTCTTAACTCGATTTCCGATTCTAGCTTTCTTAGCTCAATTTCTTGCTCTAACTTTTCCTTTAATTCTAACTTCTTTAACTCTTCTAACTTCTTTAACTCTTCATTTTCCTTTCTCTCAGCAACAGCGTTAGATAAAATTTCTTGAACAAAAGCAGGATCTTTTTTGTATTCTTCGCTATTTAAAATGATTTGCTTTAGAGTTGCGATGGTGTACTCTTGAGGAATAATTTCCCCAATCTCTTCTGCTACAAACTTCAAATCAGCCTTTTTAAAATTTTTCACGGCTTGAAACATTTTCTTTTGAATAAATTTAATAAACAGTCCTGTCGCGGACGCCAGAATGTTGGATAAAGCGTTCAAAAGATGTTATTTTAACACCCCAGCTTTCTAAATACAATGCGGACGCCTATAACTACTTTAAAATATAAAAAAAATAAAAGAAAGAAGTAAATAAACTTCTTCAGCACTAATAATTTATTTACCGGTAAACCTTATACCTTTTTCCATAAGAATTTTTAAAACATTAGAAAATACAATTTCTTTTCACGTTACATCACATGCCAAAAAAATGTCACGAGCATTCAAGGTGAAAGGATAAAAAATAAAATGAAAAAACATGGACAATAGGTTTAACACTGTCTTTCTCGAGACAAAGTCCTCGATAAATTAGGATAAAAGTTATTCTTTCTTTAAAAGTGGTGGGAAAATGGAAAATTTGAATTTTAACGAAGAAAATAATTCAGGCATTAATGGGTTAATGACAGCATTTGATATTTTATAGAAATGCAACTGGATTTTCATTCTACCCATGTAGGAAACTTTATGGCTATTCTATAGTTTTATTAATGCATTCGAGATAGTTTTGTTTTTAACGCTCTCATATTAAGGCAATATATAAGGGAAAAAATGACAGATTTTCTTAGTTCTTGCGTCATTGTGTAGACGAATAATTCGAGCAATACATTTGAAATGTCAGTTATATCCCCTCCAAGATTATTGTAAGGGTGATGTCAAGAGGATGTTGCAGCATTACATCAGGTCGCTGTAGGCGTGAATTCGTAGCGCCAATAATCTGGAACAAATCATATGCGTCAATGAACTCGATATGGGGTGATATTCGGTCACCGTAAAAGAGAATTGAGTTTGTTGACCATTTATTTTATGACGGCTGATTATCAACACGTGGGATATAGGCCCGAAAGAGGTGGAATGCCCTCCATGCGGGGTCTTTCTAAGGGAACCTAACACTATTTACGCAAGGAAATCCAACGTTCGAAGAAAACCACGGAAAACTCCAAACGGTTAGGCCGATGGGTTCGAACCCAACACCTGCCGTCTACCAGTTGAGAGGTCAGAACCTAACGGCCACGGTGGGGCAATTTGTTGACCAAGAAAATAGGAATAAATTAGTATGTGTCCCCATTAAAATCATAGAATGATATTTATTCTATAAAAATGTACATTATGAGATCACATATTCCATAATTCCCAATCTAAAATGTCTTAACTTTAAAACATATATAAACTCTTTTAATCGTATTTTTAATCGCTCTTTTAATCGTATTTTTAAAAGCTATTAGAATTACATAAAGATCCAAATAATAAATGAAGCCATGGCACTATTATCATTCTTCGTATAGCAGTCACAATTTTTTACTCAATTTAATAAGTACACCATTTCTTAATTATAATGATTTATACCCGTTTTCACTTATAGTATATGTTATCTCAACATAAATTATTAGCAATTATTTATATCTACATGAAAAAATATATCATACTGTTACATGTCAAACTCATTAGAATTTAATTCGTTCTTTAATATGTATAAGAAAAGAAAAGATTACAGATAGAACAAAAATGACATATACTAATGAGACGAATTAATAACACGTTCATGATAGTTTAGTTGTAATTTCTTATCCAGGAAAGAAGATTTAAGATTATAATCTATAAAAATAAATAGTCATTATTTAAGATTTACGACTAACATAATTTCCCAAATTAAGATTTAGTTGCATTTTTTAATTGAATTTGGAGATGGAATTGTTTTTAAGAGCTTTTAAAAAGTTAATAAAATTTTTTTAATAGATCTATGTTTAGTAATTTTTTCTGCAATAAAAATACTTATGTTTTCTAATGAAAGGCACTCGCTTATTTATGAGATAGTTTTAACGTTTATTTTTCTTTCAGCGCTTTTCGGGAAGTAATATTATTATCTAAATATAGATGTATATTAAAAAATGGTTTCTTAACTTAATTGTTCTTATTTCAGTATAATCTACTTGAGACTGAGTTTACGAATTGAAATTGTTTGCGAAATAAACATTTTATTTAAGATGGCGTAATTAAAGTCAAAGTGAAATGCTCATAACTTTTTTTTAACCAGGATTACTTTTCTGTTATATTGTATTAATATTTATATATTTTTTTCGGGTTAAAGACAGATCACTGACCAACGAAGAACTGACTTTTGGTATATGATTTAAAAAACCCTGTTTATTAGATTTTACTTGTTGCACACTACTTAAGATTTGAAGTAGAAGCATTATTATTAATTAAAAAATAAATATTATTACCTGCAACAAAAAAGTAAACTGCACTACGTGAGTACTTTAGTGGATATTGCCAAGTCGTTGTAATACCAAAGAGAGGTCTTAAAATTTTAACGGACTTTTACAGATCAAGAATGAAACATTGAAATTAGTTAGAAAATAAATATTAATTAATTATAATATAAAAAAATGGTCTACAAAAAAAAAAAAAAAAATTGAAAACACTAGATACCGGAATCAACTATAGATACTGCTGTAAGTTCTCTCCATTAATGGCAACACACAATTGAATGCGTGACAGTACTGAGTTCTGGGAATGTTGGAGACTATCGGGTGTAACTTACAAGGAAGGTCTCCATTGGGGGCATACTCAGAATTTTTTGAAAAAAATACGAATTAAACTACTCATGTATGTAATAAAGGATCAGTGAAAATTAGCGGCGGAATTACATTATTAGATATGTAAAAAAATAAAATAGTTTGGAATAATTGGCGTGAAAAGCTGAAAGCGACGCGGGATTTGGCGAACAGTGCATTTCCTCGCCAAAAGCAGACGATTTTAACGAATCTGAAAATTGACTTAAATTGACTTCACTTTTAAAAATCTGCAGCAATTACTGCAACGTCACTCCACTACTTTTATAGAATATCTCTCTTTTAACCAATGAGAATGCTCCATAGCACGGTGAAATGACCGTGTCATAATTGTGTGTATATCCCCACTCACTTATAGAGGCACTCTTCCTTGCAAGCACCGATCAGCACGTACACTGTTAAAAATCTGCTGCATTTTGTTGCAACGCACTCCACCGCTTGTATATAATATCTCTATTCCAACCAATGAGAAAGCTCCATTTCACGGCCAAGTAACCGTTTTCTATATAAGCAAGGGAGTGCGTTGCAACAAAATGCAGCAGATTTTTAACAGTGTATTTTTCAATTTGGAACAATTTTAATCAATTTAAATTGTGTTTTAAATGATAAAATATATTAATTTCATTTTGTTATAAGTACATATAAACGTATATGACAAAATTACACTTAAAGTAAAGTAAAAATGCAAAACTAAAATTACTTAAACTAAACTTATTTAAATAAATTGAACATAGAAATTTTTTCCTTTAAAAAGTATTCGAAGCGTAAAAGCGTATTTTTCAAAATTTCAAAATTTCGTTTTTTCGCCAACCGGAGATAAATCGCCAAATAAACGAAATTTTTATTATTTTTTTACGGACGTTATAAGGAGGTTCCGCCGAAATTTTTTTTATAAACATATATAACTATATGAGAAGAACATTCTGTAATTTTTTTAGATTTTTCTGAGTATGCCCGTATGGAGACCTTCCTTGTTAGCGAGAAGCAATGGTGAGGCGCTTTCTCTGCTATCAATCAGAATAGACTCAATGACATAGATATGTGCCTCGATGTGATTCCAGAGGCAGAAATCCATATTAGTTAAGCCTGGTGTACGCGGTGGCCACTCTACTGATCCACCATATCCATTGATCTGTTGACCGAATTTGGTGCACAGACACGCACGGACGTTTGATGCTTTAGGCGGAGGGGCTAATTAAGTTACAATCACACCCGGTATGCATGTCGAAAAGAAAGTTCTTCGTATCAGTCATGTACTATTATTTATTGCAAGCGCAGGTGACGATTGCCAATTAAGATCCCATGGCAGAAGATGGGTACAACAATATGAGTTTAACATATTCCGCAACACACAATCGTTGACAAGCATACCTGGTATCGTACGGTGGGGAAGGTGTGGGTGTTTTCCTGATACCAGTAATGCACATTGTGCACGTTTACAATGCCAATTCATGTTAACTTTGACTCTTTGACTTTATTTACACATTTTAGTATTTGGTGGGTTTTTTTATGATAGATCGTTTTTTGATATGATAATAAATTGATATTAATTTTCTTTTTAATTTCAACATTTTATTCTTTACTTTATATACGACACCAAAAAATAATCTAAAGTGTTTCAATCAAGTAGCATTCTTTGGTGGTACCCCGATTTGTCGATACCGGTTAAAGGCGGTTTCGCCATTAAAAGGCCAATGCATCTACATTTCGATCTACAATTACTTTAAATCAGTTTTTAACTGTGTCTTCATTCAAAGACAAAATCATATGCAAAAATCTTGAACTTTGAAATTTAATAATTGTGTCAATTTTTGTAGTACTTGAGTTCATTTTTTGTGTTATGTCTGTCATGATATGTGTAACGTTTTACTGAACATAACTATAGAGATTGGGGAACCGTATATAAAAGTAAGATTTCGTAATTTTTATAACATTTATTTTTTACTTTAAGCACTGTCACAACATGACTAGTTACCTCATTTGAAACGTTTTTGTAACTGGAACTGTAAGTTTACGACTAACGTTTGATAAATTAAAGGGCGGCGATAGATAACATATTATACATTGTATAAACGAAAATATATGTTGTTGTTTTTCAATATAGTTAATCAGTTTCCGATAAGCCCCTAAAGATAATTACAAAATGAATAAGAATAGACAATTTCCTATGCTACTAATTAAAACTTTCTGCATTTGCTGTGCATTTATATAGGAAATAATGCATTAAGTTTTATTCTTGAATAGTTTCCAATAAGCGATAGTTATTATTTATATCATTATTTTTCGTTTATACGGCAGCATTTAATTTTTCAGATGTTTCGAACTCCACATTCCTTAATTATCAGAGAAAGCTATTAATAGTTGACTCTGTTAATTGCTATCTTTATTAATTACTGACTCTGTAAATTGGCCCGTGAGTCCAGTATTTTCTGAAATAAGTGCGATGCTATTGAATATGATATTACTTACAAATATATCATTTGTTGTACTTTCTGTTATTAATTTTTTCTGGAATAAATGGTTTCAGTTATGTTTAACGTGATTTAATGTTAGAAAATTATTACATATATATTTTTTCGAAACAATACATTTTCGAGGATTAAAGATGAAATTACTTTCGGAATACCTCTAATTTAAAATATAAAGATCACGGCAATAACGAATAGTGAGTCAAACAGATTTTTTTTCCAAATGGGAAACACTATAAATTTTCCAAGAATACAAATTTCAATTTTATTTTTGTAAGTGACGTTTTAAAATATTACATTAACATACTTTTTTTAAAAACGAAAAAACTGTTATTGAACCTATCACTCCGTTAAATTTTAAATGTGACTTCTAACATAAATTATGTAGAAAAGTGTTTTAAAAGAACATTTGCATAGAAATTTTTGCCATCAAAAGGTTAAAATACACATGCTTACATGAATAAAGTTATAATTTATCTTACGTAACAATTTTATTTTATTTATTTATTTAAACTGTTTTTTTTTTAATATTTTTTAATTTCTTATAAAATGTACTACAATCGATGATAATTATGATCGATTTCAGAAAATTTGATCAAAATGTGTTATTTTCCTGGGTTATGGAAATATTATCGCGTACAACTAGCGAATCTTTAAATTTACAAAGTAAATTCTTTGGTGGATTTTATGGGGTTTAAAACGTTTACTTCCATTAGCAAAGTTGCAAAATATGATGGGATATGATCCCACTCCACGGGAGCCCATATGAAAAAATACAAAAATTAAATTTTTATACGGTCTTCGTAGGACAAAATTTTCAATTAGAAAAATTTCCCTTAGCCAATTTATAATTAACCACACACACACACACACAAAATCTTCATGACATCTAAAAATCGTATACATAGTTTAAAATCCAAAATGTTTGACTGACACCATTCATCCACGCTTCTAAATGACAAATTCGATTACTAGAAAGGAATTATCCACAAATTGCACTTCATTTAAAGTAGATTTAAGTAAGATTATTAAAATTATATTCTTCATTTTGGATATAAAACAGAGGGATATAGATTTTACTCCCAATTCGCTTTAAAATATATTGGAGGTCAAGATGATGCGTGCCGTGTAACGAAAGATATTCACACTGAACACTTTTAATCTTGTAGGTAAAACTGTTTTTGAGTTGCTCTTTTATTTTATGTATTAATTATGATTGAAAGTTGTATGCAAAAAATACTATCAAGCATTAAATCCCTAATGATCATTTTGAAACACATTGACATACAACGGAATTTTATATGTTTTCCAGCCTGTAAAGATATATATAAACATGTGTCTTCTATATTAAGAAATAATTTTATCTTAATTAGCTCCGATTAAAGAGGATTTCTTAACTCTCGTTTTAAAAAGTGGATTAGTTTTGAGTAAAATACTTTTTCTATAAAATAATGTTCTTTTTAATTTTGAAAACTTTAATTACATAATTATGAAATAACAATGAGTGAACTTTTTCAAAGTTAGAGCGCAATGTTTTGTTTATCTACATGTCATTATTTGGTAAATAACTCGTTCATCGAGTAGGGGATTAAAAGCTATTTATGAAATTGTGTTTGTGTTTTTTTTTTCCCTTAAGTTTTCTTTTCATTTAATGCTTTAGCATAAAAGATAAATGTTTCCTACTATTTTTTTACATTAATTTATTATTAGAAATTTTACTAGCGTACATTAAGTTTTATAATTCAGACTAAATTTCGAAAAAGCTTTTTTTTTTCAATAAAATCTCACGACATATTTTTAGTAAAAAGTTTTATCTTTTTCTGGTAATTTTAGTATACTATATGTAAATAGTATGAGTACACTACAGTATGTTACATAAAAAGATATACTGCTGACGAAGTAGATTGGTCACGTTTTTTAATATAACTAAAAAAAGTAATATATTGAAAAAAAAATTACATAAGGGGCCTCAGGGCATGAAAACTTTTAAAAAAATCGATTTTCTTTAATAATCTATTTTGATTATTCAATCAATTCTGAACTCAGTGCAAAAAAACTCATAAAAGCCGTTGTAACCATTAATGTATCAATCACTTTCATATATGCACCCATATAATTTCAACTTTAAGTCGCGTTTTCTCAAAACTCGATTTTTGATGGCTAACCGCAAGATTTAAAAAAAAAAAAAAAAAAAAAAAAAAAAAAAAAAAAAACTATTTGATGGAATTGCTTAATTTTTTCCATGCGTATAACATCATTATCTATAGAATGAATCAATATATTTTAGATAGATTAATATTTTGAGTATTTTTAATGAAAAAAAAATGTATTTTTTAAGGTTTATTTTAATTTGAGAGTTTTTTAAATAATGCTTTTTTGAGAGATAGTTAAGTCCTTAATTAATTCTATAGGGTAAAGTTTCTTGATCATTTTAAAGCAAAAGTTAGGTTTTTATGTCAATTCAACCTTAAGATATCTTGCGGGTGGTGATATAACACAATTTTTTTTCGAAAACTGTGTTATACAAATTCTGCTATATTTTTTATTATATTACATTGAAATACTTCACTTTATAATTTTATAAGACTACAAACATACCTTAAAAGTTTCAGAAAATTTAAATGAATTACACTGAATACTTCTGTTTTTATATGCACTCGAAGCGAGATCTCTGTTTAAATGTTAATCTCGATCAAGCCCTGAGCCCCCTTAAAACAATATATCATCTTAGTATCTTAAAAAAGCTACTTTATAAATTAAATTAACAGCTAATAAATACCTAAAAAAATTCTACGTATATAAATATATTGAAATATGAAATGGCGACAAATTTATAAAAGAGATGAGTGTATTAATTTTAATATGATAAATGACAATCTGCTGGTAGTTATAAATATTCCGCGGAAAATATTTTAGTTTTTTTCTTTATTTGAATTCTTTGATGTTACATTTATTTTATATCGTACTCATTTAAGCAGAATATTGTAAATATATAAATATCTCAAGTATTTTTTTTACGAATAAAAAAAAAAGAAACACACGGTATAGAAATTACCCGGATTAATAGTTTTTCTGGTTAACTTTCCTTTTCTGGTAATTGAAACTAAAAAAAAAAAAAAAAAAAAAAAAAATTGTGCTTTCGGAAGAAATAATGCTATCACCACACTGTAAAAAAAAATTCAAGAGGTTACTAAAAATTCTTTAGTAAATTTGTATTCCACATAATTTTTTAGTAACCATTACAAACTTTTTTTTTGCAAGTGAAACAAGTATTTCTTTTGTAATCTGAACAAAAGAATTTTTTGTATAACTAACTTAAAAAGCACCACCAAGCAAATTTTAGTAATAGCTCCAAAATTATTTTTAATAACCTTTACGTGCGTCCGAAGGACAGGAGCTTCATCCTTCGAGCTGCATCCAAATTTCTGAAGCGATAGATTTTCGGCAAAACCGCAATAGATGGCAGCACCAAAAATTGCCACTAGCTCTGACAGGATTTTCATAATCCCTTTATTAACGAGTACTTACACTACATACATTCGGGACGTATTTGGCAGCGTCCGGTATCGAACCCGGGACCTTTCAGCCTGGAGTCTGTTACTATAACCACTATACTGTCAAGGCCACATCAAGCGAGTTTTAGTAATAGCTATTAAAAGTGTAAAACTATTAATTCTATCCATTGCTAACTTTTTTCTAGTAATTCTTACAGATTTTCTAGTAACCGACTACGATTACTAAAAATTTTTTAGTAATTACAAGGATCACTAAAGTTTTTTTAGTAGATCGACCTTTTTTTTTTTACAGTGCAGATTAGGATCATGCACTGCTACTATTGCAGAGAAACTTGCAACTTAGTGAACGGAAAAACCAGTTCACGACAGCGAGAAGGTTGAACGTTTGTGAATTGCATAGCAGTATGTTTAGGAAAATGAAACAATAAAATTTCTCTTTAAAAATTATCCAGTACTAAAAACACAAAATGTATTTATTTTAATCATTTTCTGTCACTAAAAATGCTTTTTTTTGATGATTATAGATTCAAAAACAACAAAAGGTCAATACATTCAAAGTACCTAAACGTGGTCAATTCGGTTTCGAAATATTTTCGCCATTCTTTCAAAGAATGGAACTTTGCTTTTTTTTTCTTTTTTAGCATACAAAATAAAAAACATAAGTTTTTCGATATGGTAAAACTTATTAGACCATGGACAGCTTAAATTTACGCACTTTCTACTTAGCTTTAGCAAAACACATTTTTGCTATTCAAAAAATTTTCAGAATACAATTCTTTTCCCGCCAAACTGGTGAAAATACAAACTTTTATTTGTTAGTAAAATCTGGACAAAATTATTTCAACGTATGCAATTTCGAAAAATGTAAAACTTTTTTAATTTCATAAAAGAAATCAGTATTTTGTAAATCAGGAGTGACGAACTGTTACCAACGGCTAAACTGACATCACTATTTCTGATTAGCAATTTATACAAAGACAGAAATTATGAAACCAAGGTTTTAAAAAGAAAGAACACAATGTTAAGGAAACGTTGTAATTATCATAAAAAAAAGCTTTAAAAATGAAAATTGAATATACGTCGGACTGTATCATTTTTCGTCCAGTCTAAATGTTAAAAAGTTTATGTACCTTCAAATGGGATTTTTTAATATAATTATGTAAAACTTCATCGGCACCAGTTTTCACTAAAATTAACATTGAAATATAAATTTAGTCTGTATTTTTATGTTCACGCTTACCAGGCTTCTGACTATACTTTGAGCATGAATGGCACTTCAAGAAAAAAAGTCTGCTATTTCTTACTAATCTAATCGCTGCAGTTGTCAGGTGTTCGTTTGAAACGAACCCATGAGAACGCAAATGCCCCTTATTTTTAACGTAGCGCTCCTGCATTTTCATACTTTATGGAAGCTAATAAGTTTCGTGCTTTTGAATGCAGTTTGTTAAAAACGATTTCACAAACAATTTTAAATCCTATAAAATAGCGAAAACCGTTAAGCAAATCTTTGAAGTATGCTTTAAAAAAACTGCAGTATATACTGAAAAACAAAACAGGGAAATGCAAAAAAAATCTAAAAAGTCTTTAAAAATTCAAAAACAGCATTAAAAAAACAAAATTCGTTACAGACCTGAAGAGAGTTGCTAAAACAATCTGTAAGTAAAACTGCAACAATCTAAACCTTAGTTGTATATAGATCCATACCATTCAGAAATCAAAACGGAAGGGGGAAAATCAAAAATGAGTTAAAAGCAAACTGAAAAGGGAAATATATGATAAAGCTTGTGAAATCAGTCGTTTATTATTTACTTCTTTTATCAATGGTCAAAGTGAAAAGTCGATTTAAAGTAGAAAAGACTGAGGCACAAGAGAACATGGAGCAGATGTGAATGTTGCTTTTTTCACCAATTATTATACGTTTTTTTTTCTTTTTTTTTCTTTTTCTTTTTTTTTTTTTAAATTACCAAAGATAGTAGCACCTCTAAACATATCGACTTTTTTTTCTTTTGACTGAAAACAATGAGGTAGAAATTCTTCTTTATATTTCCAATGCTTTGGATATCTTCGTCAAGTATTTCTATAAATATATTACAATACGACTGAAATTGAAAATGATCGACGTGTTTTGGTTATCTAGTATGCATACCTGTACGCATGTGCAGATTATATAATTTTTTCTTGCGGTTTATTAAATAAATCCAAACATTATACCTTCTTAGTGACATTCAAGTGTAAAGTATGAAAGTCATATATGTAGATAAATTCAACTCTTTGAAGATAGGTAATATAGACAAGGGATACTGCAGGATATAGTGTTAATATATAACTGCGTAGTACAGAGGTGCCAAATGCTGATAGACCTCTAGTTTAGGATTTGAATCAGCATTACGTATATGAGAAATTATATTCGAGATTCCATATATACTACTATAGTTCACATATGGTTTTAAAATTGAGTAATTAAAGGAATTTAGTTTTTTATCGGTTCTCTTAAAAATAGTACTATTATGCCTTCAAAATGAAATACTGTTGGCGTATTTCACGTACCTTTTGCATCTGCAATACAGCAATGATAAATTATACATCTTTATTAGTCCTCTGATTAGTGATGAAAAATTGCACAAAGTCACTTACTGATACACCAGTCAAAGTTCAATATTAAAATGTTTATTTTTCTTCTTTTAAATGTTATAATAAAGAATATTACAATGCGGTGAAATAGACAATACAACATAATGATGAATATAAATACAGTTATTAGGTGATTATAATCTTTCTGAGTGTTCTAAAATGAGATAAATCTGTAAAATTTTATGAATTTATACACTGTAAAATATTTGTGTAACGTTACTCCATGAATTTGGTATCAAAATGCTGGCAAATGCTGCCTCCAATTTCATGGAGTAATATTTTTCTCATATGCAATGGTGTAATTTAAATATATATTACTGGTGTAACATTACAATGTTACACCGGTTTTAACGGTTAAAATACTCCATAAAATTGGAGGTAGCAATGCTGCCACCGATTTTACTGAGTAACGTTTCCACAAATGTTTTACAGTGCAGAAAGCATGAATAAAATATATATATAAAGGTAGTTTAGAGAATTAAAAGCATTAAAATTTACTTTAACCACTTAACAGATCAATATTTTTGAAAAAAAAATTCAAATAGTTCCTATTTTCCATGTCTTACACAAAATTTTTAATCTTTCATCAACGGTTTTTAAAACAGAAATTTTTGCCAAATTAAATCAGAAAAAAGCCAGAATTAAATGACGCGAAATTTCTAAAATAACATTTACTGGGAAGAATAATAAATAATGATTGGAATACAGATGCCCGTAAGTGTTATTACGGGGTATTTTTTTTTAAGTCGTGGCAGTAAAACTCTATAACAAATGTCCCCTGAAATGTCACTAATATGCTGCAAAACCAATGAAAATATTTTAAACTGTTAAAAAAAAATCTTGTAATCGATTCAGTTACATGAATTGTTGGTGTTAGTATTACATAAAATATTCTAGGATCCTCAGTTCCCTCGAAAAAGTTTAATAACATTTCAGATATATATATATATATATATATATATATTTTTTTTTTTTTTTTTTTTTTTTTTTTTTTTTTTTACGGTGTAGGCATAGTTGAAAAAAACCCTAATTTTTGCAGTTTGTAAATCAATGGGCGAAACTTCGAGAAAAAGGAAACTTTATTACGCATATAAAAAAAACGTACAGAATGCAGTAATTTCGAAAACGTATAGAGAATATCTTCACAGAAATAGAACGAAATAAAAATATGAGTAAGGCATTCGTAAGAAATAATAACACAAAATATTTTATAATCCGTTTCGAGCGTCAATGGCACTGTCATTGTATTTTTTAGGTGCGTTCGTAATTATGTAAATACGTAGCACCTATTGTTGTCGCTCAGTCCGTCTGTCTGTCCGTCTGTCCGTCTGTCCGTCTGTCCGTCTGTCCGCATATAACAACGCAAAAACTACCCAACCGAATCGTTTGAAATTTAACATACATAATTATAACATAATTTTGTCGAGTTATTTCAAATTTTATGAAAATCGGATGGATAGATCAATTACAGGGACATTCAAAAGGATTCCGTTTGAATGTCCCTGTAATTGATCTATCCATCCGATCTATCCATCCGACTACATTACGGTAAATGGGGTAAAAAGTTTTAAAGGCATTTTAATCGTTTGAAATTTAAAACATATAATTATTGCGTAATTTTCTCGAGTCATTTCAAATGTTATGAAAATCGGATGCATAGATCTATTACAGGGACAATCAAAAGGATTCCGTTACATTACGGTCAATGGGGAAAAAGTTTCAAATTCATTTTAATGATGTTACACTCATTCGAACATAATAGAATTGGCATGAATCTATGAAATATACACTAAAATATGCATTCTGTACAATCTGTGATGCAAAGAATTTTTATTATTAAATTACAGGACCACACAAAAGTATTCCACTATATAATGCTGTACGGGGAAACATGGTTTGGTACGTGTTTTAATTATATTCAACTATTTCACATTTTATGAATAAGATATACGTTACTGAGGTGTAATAAAAATTACTTCCTGCATATTTACAGAAACGTAAAGATTTCGACTACTATACTGTATCGGAGTACGCTCTACTATATCAGCAAGATCTGAATATTTTTAAAACTTCGTAATCGTACGAACGCACTTCATTTGCTACGTTCACGTGCAATTTCCAACTTGTTTATATATATATATTATGCCTAAAACATTCCATTGCTTTGGCAGCATACTGGTAAAATT
Source organism: Maratus speculifer (assembly GCA_964019185.1). Classification (NCBI taxonomy): domain Eukaryota; kingdom Metazoa; phylum Arthropoda; class Arachnida; order Araneae; family Salticidae; genus Maratus; species Maratus speculifer. The sequence goes on along the minus strand of OZ025302.1, from coordinate 74,817,617 downwards.
TCATGTCATTCGGATCAGCGGTTCTTTTGTAAAAGACTTTTACTTTCATGATTAAAAAAAACAAGTAAGAAAAATCATGCGTTAAGCATTGATTATGAAACACTTTCCCACACTTCCTGGAATCTTTAACAAAACATCGCTATTTAGGTTAATAAAGTGCTACTGCCCATAGCCAAATATATATTCTAATATTTTTGAACAGCTCAGTTTTTGATCTGTCGCTTGTTATATAAATTATATAATGGGGAAATTTAGTGTAGCAAGAAAACGTGTAACAGTTCGAAATTTCTCTTTCAGCATTTTATAGTAATAGATGGAAACATACTTGTGTACTTTTGTTCAGCTCTGTAGTTTACCTAGTACCTTTATTATACGCCAGTATTTAGCAAGAATTTAGTTCAAACAAAAATACTCTTAAGACTACTGAAATCACATTCCCAGAAATTCTCATCTATAAAAGACCACGTGCTTTGCGTGGCACTATATATCATTTTATGTATATTCTACAAATATTTCTTGGTAAACAAAATGCAGTTCCGAATAAAAACACACAGCTAGTTTTAAAACAACACTTAAGTAAATTACGCTCATATTCAGTAGCCTTTACGAGTTCTTTTATGTCGCCCTGTATATGAACTATAGCATTAATAAATGCCACATAATATGTATAAATTTAGTGAAACTTAAAAGCGCATATCATAATTAAAAGAAAATTTCATAAATTGATGAGCGATCATCGATAAAATACAGTACTTCAGATGGAAAATTGTTTGAAGTCTTTTGTGTGTCCCTGTAAATGCTGTGTACTTCCTATTATGAATGAAATAATTATATTAAGCCTTATCGACGTATATCAATTTTATTATACATGTAATAGTTTAATATGATTAAAATATTCCGCAAACAATTCCCCTTTTTACCACTATATAATAAAATTCTTTTGTGTGGCGATGTAAACGAATATTAACTATTCTTTTCACCTCATGTTTTACAGAATGCATATTTTAATACAATTCGTAAATACATATAAATTTTTGATTGGCATGGTGTAACATCTTTAAAATTCATTTCAAACAAATTTTTCTCATATGCCGTAATGGAATAGAAAACTTTTGATTGCCCCTGTAAATAAACTAATCATGTTAGAAACTTTATTTGCAATAAGGTTGGTGATAGTGTAAACATTAATAACTCCCAAAACTTTCAGGGCAATTCGAATATATTTATCAGAATTAGAGCGCGGACAGACAGACAGAGGGACAGATGGACAGAAAAACCGAAATCATAAACACTTTTCAAATTTGTTGGAAAGTATTACAAAACAACAACACATGGTATATAGTATGCATGTATAACTGTTGATCATATACAAGGCTGCAGAGATAATTGTATATTCTTATAACAATTCACGGTAATAGAAATATTTGAGTTCTAAGACTCGTTATATGTTTTAAAAAATGCTTATTTAAACATCCTTTTACACCTTAAAAATTCTGGGGTTACAAAATATACACATAAAAGTCAAACAAAATGTGTTATAAATAAGACTTAAAATATTGTAAAGTCACTTCTACTTTGCAATGACTCGTCAAAAGCTCTTGTAAAATGTATTCATAAAAGATAAAAATAAGGGATAAAATATTTATATTATTTACAATTAAACTATGATGATATTTATTTCAAGCTTTCGTTTAAACTAATATCAATATACGTGATTCTTTTCACAAAAATGTTTCAAGAGCTTAGAAAAGAAACAATTTATTTAACTTTTACTTAAAAATATAATAAACTTTTCTCAAGCTTAACATTTTTTACAACATATAAATGCTTCCTTTGTATGTTAAAATTATTTTGTGAAATAAAATACTAATATTTTTAAAATATCGCCTTTCTGTAGAAAATATAATTAAAGAGCTTACTTTAAAAAGAAGTTTTTTGAAAAATAAAATCAACAAGTATTTTTTTAAATTAGTGAAGAATTAAATAAATTTTTCCAAACACTATAATTACAAACTATTTATTTCTTTAAAGCTTTATGATGTTTGCATATATTTTAAAACTGCTATTAATTTAAAACAAAGTTTTTTCAAAATATTCATTAAAAATATAAAAAATACCATTAATATAAGAAATTTTACATTAGAAATATATTTATTTTAATTACTTACGGAGATATCTGTACTTTGTAGCTAAAGATATTATTAAAGAAATATTTTGTTTTTGAAAGAATATTAAAAACTGTGTGAATAATTTTAAATATATATGTTTCAAAGAAAACTCTCAGTTAGTTTTATATGTTGTATGTTTTTTCTCTAGTTATTTAAAAATATTTTTCAGTACAGTGAAATAATTCATATGGGAAATACCAATATTTGGAACGGCGCTTTAAATTAACCGCTGCAGTTCTGCAATTAATTACAGGAAGAGATGATATCTACCGCAGAAATCATACTCATCGAGATGTTATCGTTTCTGATTTAAAGAAGCAAACTAGAGGTCGCGGACAAATATGGGCCGCTTGTTGAACCCCCCCCCCCCCCACCCACCCCCAACCGCCGTCAGGGATAAATATGTTCCGGATGTAAGTTGGGGCGATCGTTAGTTTTATCGTTTAGTTTTTGTGACAGACAGACAGACAGAGGACAGAGACGAATAGGGTTTCGTCAGGTGAACGAAGCCCTAAAAATAGCAGTTTGTTTCTTGTTACAAAAAAAATGGCTTACAACAGAAATGTACGTAATATACAAAAATGAAAACGTAAATAATTCAATTGTCAAGTAAAATACAAATTGTAAAGTGCACTGGAATAAAAAAGTATTAAATATACATTTATTTTATGTTTTTCAATGTTTTTGCTAAACAAAAAATGTGAAGTAAAATAGAAAATTCTTAAGAAAGTGTGAAAAAAAATGTTCTTTTTGAATTCTCATGTATCACCAAAGTTTACATAAAAAAACTAATATATTTTTGCTGTTCAATCTTTCTTAATGATAAGTTCGTTAATATAAATCCATAACTGAAAATTAAAAAAAATGCATAAACAAACCCTTGGGTTCTAAAAAAGATAATTTTAGAACTATATGCAGTGTTAATTAATGAAATAAATATAGATAAAAAATACAAATGCAATACAATGAATATGGTAATATCATATTTCAAAGAATCAAAATTTAAATATTTTATGGATCATAGATTAGGAAACACTTTCATATAATTAAAACATATTCTGACGAAAAATTATACTTTTTGTATCGCGAAAAAACATTTATAAATAAACAAGTGGTTTCTTGTGGAAATTAATGTACTATGTTTGAATATAATGTGTAGGCTTACGCAATCATCATAATGTAGCATATATAAGGGTTCTGATCTTATAGTGTGTAAAATTCAAAATCTACAGTCCCTTAAAAAAATGGAAAGTAATTTATTAACAAATCATCAAAGCTACAAGAGTCTTTGATCTCACAAATATTACCAGATTGTCAGAAATAACTGATCAAATCCAACGTACAAGTACAGATATATGTCACAGAGACTCGTTACACAACGTCTCAACACTATATCAAATTCAAAACTGGTTTAATGACTGACTGGCCAATAATAACCTCATCCCGCTCTGCAGCGCTATCCTATACGTAGGCGCGGGGCATGCACTAGAAATATCTAGATGTTTCTAGAAAAATCCTAAAAATACCGGAACAGCATTTAATGTATCCGTATACCTATAAGGGGGGTCAGTTAGAATAGAAAGATGGGATACCTTCGCCAAAATCACCAAGTTTGTCGCCAACTTGGCGATATATCGCAAAATTTGGCGACAAAAGTTAGTTATCAAAAGTGACGCCCACTTAGCGATAAGTGTAATATTTCGCCAAATTGCCATAGACATTGACTGAAACTCAATAGATTGGTTTGCCTGGTAAAAAGTTAACAAATAGAGACAATGTAACAAAAACTAATATTAGCAAAGGAATAGAGCTTAACTATTTACAAAATTCATAACAATACATTAATTACATAAAGCGCCCTTGTAATTTTAAACAAATATGCATATTTTAATATATACATACTTTAGTTTTAATTAAATTATTCATTTGTGTAATGAAAATTATATTAATTTATTTATGGTTTCCTTCGAAACTATAATTGAATAACTTATTCATTCAAAGTTAAAAAAAATTCACGGTTATCATATTCTTTAAATTTTATAAATTATAAATATTTTGTATGAATTTATAATGAATAGTGTTTGACTATTTTAACAACAATTTTAATATTTTATCATCTCATACAAATATAAATTCATCAAACACAGATATACCTAATTAAATGTTTTATTTTACATAAAATGGAGGTTTTATAAGTCAAACATATGTTAAACCTCAAAAAATATGTGGTAAAAATATTCGTTAAAAAAACGACACTAATTAATTAAACATCATATTCGTGGATAGTTATATAAATTAAATTTTTTCATCAGCTTTAATAGAATTTGTTTTTTATAGGGAAATAAAATCTTGGTTAAATAATCCTTTATTAAGTACAACATATTAAATATTTAAAAATCTCATTTGTATTTTGTTATTAATGATCATGTAATTATTAATATTATTTTTAAACAAAAAATGTTCGTATTTTCTTATAGTTAAATTTAAATATAATAGTTAGTGAGAAATGGTTTAATTGATTTAGATTAATTTCGTTTTACATAGGAAGGGTGGCATTAATTAGGCACCTTCGTAATTATATAAACACGTAGCACCAATAATTGTCGTTCAGTCCGTCCGTCTGTTTGTCTGTCCGTCTATCTGTCTGTCCGTCTGAGAAAGCAAGAACTACCCAACCGAATCATTTGAAATTTAAAATATACAATTGTTGTATGATTTTGTAAAGTCATTTAAAATTTTATGAAAAACGGATATATAGTTCAATTACAGAGAACCATAACATATATTCCGTTACATTACGGATAATGGGAAAAAAATAGTTTCAAGTGCATTTTTGGTATTAGAGTCTTTCGAACATAATAAAATTGATATGCATCTATGAATTAGTTACTAAAACTAGTCGTTAAGGGACCACAGTAATATTTACCCATCATAATATAAAATATGAAAATAAAACGCGTGTCTATGGCAACTCCAAAATAAAATTTAAACGCATAAATAAATAATTTAAACATACAATAATGCTCCATTAATGAATTTCTGATGAGCCAGTTTTGACTAATTATATAAAACGCCAAAATACTCGAGTAGCACCGGATTGCGTAAAAGAAACATCCTTATAACTCAAAAAATAACAATCATATTAACTAAAAATTTACTGTGTTGGATTAATCGTTTCATTTCCAATAAAAATATACCTGTGAATTGAAATTTGAATGAAATACAGGGTCATGAAAAATCGAAGAATTTGGAAAACAGAATTACACAAATCCCGACAACTAATAATCCGATCGACTTCGCTTTTTATGCAAAATTTGTGTTATTTTATTGCCTTTTACGTCCAGTCCTTAAAATAAAAATTTCGAAAATTTTTATATGCCTTTCATCAGAAAGAATTTTTCGAGAGTCCGGAAAAAATAGTTCCGGATAATCAATGTTACTGATATTACAAATGCTTCGTCCCATTCTTACATACTAAGTACATACAAAATTTCAAGTCTCTATCTCAGTTTGTTCGGGAGATAGCGGTTATAGACAGACAGACAGACGCACAGACGGACGGACGGCAAATTTTTTTTTCTAAAAATATTTTTTCGGAATCTCCAGTATCTGAAACGTGTAAAACCGTCAATTTTTTTTTTTTTCGATTTTCAAAACGATTGCAAGACTTAATCTATACTACGTATGATGGATAAGTAATATACAAACTGCACAATCTGTTCAGCAAATAGTACTTTTTACTAATTTACAGGGCCACACAAAAGTATTTAATTACATAAGAGACGCGTTTTAATTATATTAAACTATTTTACATTTTATAAAATTAATATACGTTTCTAAGGCTTAATAAAGGTTATTTTCTGTATAATATAAAGCATATAGTATTTGCAGGGACACACAAAATATTTTTATTACTATACTGTATCCGAAGTACTGTATACTATTACAATAAGATATAAATATTTTTAAAACTTCGTTATAGTAAAAACGCATCTCATTTGCTATTTTTGACGTGCAATTTTCGGCTTGTTATTTTTTAATAGAATTTTTAATTGAAGAACTCGGATGATAAATGTGGTATGTGAGAAAAACCCTTGATTTAGTCATATGACTAAAGACAGCTGATAGTCCTCTGCCGTATGTTAATTTTTTTTTTTTTTTTTTTTTTTTTTTTTTTGTAAAAAACATAATAATCTCGGGAATTTTGATTTATAAAGGAAACATCTGGCAATAAACGCAAATTAATATTTGGAAATTTACAGAGCTCACTTTATAAAATTTTCAAAATTTCCTTACATACTACCTTTATCAACTGAGCTCTTCAATTACAACTCATATAAATTCTGTAAAAATTCTAGTCATGTCATGCGCATAACACAAAAAATGCATGAGATTTTTATTATTATTATTATTATTTTAAAGTGTGTAAGAGAAATATACTCTTAAAGCATGGTGACGTCACTGCAACGTCGTTGTGAAGTCACATTGTGACTTTGTGACCATCAAATGTCGATGTGACGTCGATGTGAAGTCACAGTGACTGAAATGTGAAGTCGTTAGGGCCGTATTAGAGTTTTTTTGTGACGTTTCACAAAGTGGTCACAAGTGACAAATTTGTGAAAAATGTGTCATTTGTGACTAATTTGACATTAACATTGTGACGAAGCTGTAACAAAAGCGACGATATTTAAATTGCCGGTAACATGTTTTTTAAAGTAAATAACATGCTTTGAAGGATATTTATAAATTTCTAAAGATTTTTAAGAAAGTCACGTCTCAGTCACAATGTGACGTCACTGAGAGATGGCATTTTCGTTAAAGATGTGATGTGACCAAAGTGACTCACAGTGACGTCACTGTCACCGTGCATGCTATTAGGGTACTTATGGCCCTACACTGTAAAAAGAAAAAACAATCTGTAATCCTACAGATGTAAAGTTGCAGAAATCTGCATAATTACTAACATTTTATTTGTACACTGTGCAAGAGAAAATGTAAATATACAAAACTAATTTTTGTAAAGTTACAGAAATCCGTAACATTACAAACGAGTGTATTAAAATTACAGTTATCTTACTAAAATTTTATCTGTAACCTGGGTTGCAGCTACATGAAAAATTCTTAGAATCCCAGTTTCTTAAAAAATTCTTAGTAACCTTACTGATTTGTTTTTATTTTCAGAGCAAATCTCTATCTGTTACATGAATTTTCGCTGTTACCGTTGCATAAAAAGTTTTAGGAAACGTAATTTCATGGGAAAAATTTAGTAACTTAACAGATTTTTTTTTACAATGTATAATAAGATTATTTGATTTTGTTTTGAAATGCACACGCTTATAAAATTCTTGTAAAGATTTTTCTGAAATGTATACTATCTATTTTTATTTGTATAGATGTTTTCTAAAGTAATAGAAATGTCCGAAGAAAATTCAATATGTACTCCGCGTTCTCTACGATTCTAGAAAAATTCGGACAAGAACCAATTACAAATATAAGACATGTTCGATGTGGCAATTTCAAAATTTTTTTCGATATCATACTGCCCCACCAGTGGCCGAGAGCTTCTGACCTCTAACTGGCCAACCTAGACGGTAGGTGCTGGGTTCGAACCCAATCGCGACTGTCGGCCTAACCGTTGAGAGTTTTCCTTGTTTTTCTTCGAATCTTGCGTAAATACGGATTAGGTTCCCTTAGAAAGACCCCCACAGAGGGCATCCCACCCCTTAGGATCTATTTCCCATATTATAGATAATTGGCCGACATACATACAGCAACAACAACAACAACGATATCATACTTGCTAATGCTTCAAAATTCTCTATTAAAGTGCAAAAATCTAATGATACTTACCACCTTTATCACTTGAGATCTTCAATTACAACTCACATAAATCCTGTAAAAATTCTAGTCCTCTCATACACATCACAAAAAAATTACATGAGATTTTTATTATTTTTTTTAACTGCGTAAGATAAATATACTTTTGACATAATAACAAGATTATCTTATTGTGTTTTGAAATGCACACTCTTATAAAATTCTTGTAAAGATTTTTCTAAGATGTATAAAATCTATTTTAGTTTGAATAGATGTTAAACATTTGAACAAACCAAACAATTGTATTTTACTTGAGAGACTTGTGACGAAAATTTAAAAAAATATATATTATTGGCATGTTTCGATTCCATCTAATAAGAACCATAATCATAATAAAATAAAAATATAAATATAAATCGTTTCACGGTCAATACAACACTGTAAAATAATCTGTGAAGGTACTAAACATTTTCTAGGAAACTGGGATTCCAAGAACTTTTCATTTAACGATAACAGGAAAAATTCATGTAATCGATTCTGAAACTTGAACTTTTGCTGTTACCGTTACAGGAAAAGTTCTTGAAATCCCAGTTTCCAAGAAAAAGTTTAGTACCTTTGCAGATTTTTTTTTTTACAGTGAATGAGATGTAAATTAAAAGACCACGCGCTCTATTGTAAAAACAATAAATTAAAAATAGACCATGACCAAAATTAATTTTCAACTTGGTTCATCCTATTCAAGCTTTCACAAGGAATTTATTTATAATCTCTAACCATAACTTAGGATTAATGAAAGAAAAATTATCATTGCAGACAAAATTTTTACCTGTAAAAATTTCAATAGACTCCCTTATAATGGATTTACGACAACTATTTGATATGAAACAGAATTTGATTTCATTAAAGAGAATTTTTATCTCCCCGTTTAAATATAATCTACATAAAGCAGAGTTAGTCTGACCAAATTTAATATCAGATCCATGTTCACATTTTCTAACTCCAAGTTTTCTCCCAGTTTTACCTATGTAATATTTTAAGTCACCTTTTTTTGTAATTTAAGGAATTTCATAAACCCCTGCAAGATCCTCATGTCCTATAGGGTCAAATTGTTTATTAAGTAAACTCATTAATTTTGGTGGCTGTGTCGCAATCCATTCAATATTAAACTTTTTTAATTTAAATTTTGACTTCTCAAAACTGCCTTTTAAATTTGGAAATGAAACTCTTTTAAATTTTGTAGGATCTCCCCCTTTATTGAAATTTTTAATTAATAGAAGAATGAATGTTTTCTAATGTAATAGAAATGTCCGAAGAAAATTCAGTGTGCATTCCTCGTTGTCTATGATTCTAGAAAAAATCGGACAAGAACCAATTACAAACATAAGACATGTCAGATGTGGCAATCTCAAAACTTTTTTCGATATCATATTTGTTAATGCTTCAAAATTCTCTATCAAAGTGCAAAAATTTAATGACACTTACCACCTTTATCACTTGAGATCTTCAATTACGACTCAAATACATGCTGTAAAAATTCTAGTCATTCCATACACATCACACAAAAATTACATGAGATTTTTATTATTATTATCATTTTTAGGTGCGTTCGTAACTATGTAAATACGTATCACCTATAGTGGTCGTTCAGTCTGTCCGTCCGTCTGTCCGACCGTCCGTCCGTCTGTCCGACCGTCCGTCTGTCTGTCCTTCCGTCTGTACGTCCGCATATAACAACGCAAAAACTACCCAACCGAATCGTTTGAAATTTAGAATACATAATTATTACATTATTTTGTCGAGTCATTTCAAATTTTATGAAAATCGGATGCATAGATCAATTACAGGGGAAATCAAAAGTATTCCATTACATTACGGTCAATGGAAAAAAACTTCCAAATGCATTTTAATCGTTTGAAATATAAAATACATAATTATTACATAATTTTGTTCAGTTATTTCAAATTTTTTGATAATCGGGTGCATAGATCAATTACAGGGGCAATCAAAATATTCAATTACATTATGGTCAATAGGGAAAAAGTTTCAAATGTATTTTATACGTTTGAAATTTAAAATGCATAATTATTACATACATTTTTCGAGTTATTTCACATTATATGAAAATCGGATGCATAGATCAATTTCAGGGACAATCAAAAGTACTCCGTTACATAACGGTCAATGGGGAAAAATGTTTCAAATGCATTTTAATGGTGTTACACTCATTCGAACTTAATAAAATTTATTTGCAACTATAAAGTACATATTATAATATACATTTTACATAATTTATGGTGCAAAGAACATTTGTTATTACTTTACAAGGCCACACAAAGGTATATCATTACATAATGGTATAGGGAGAACATTGTCTGATGAGTGTTTTAATTGTAATTCACTATTTACAATTTTATGAGATTGATATATGAGAGTAATATTTTTAAAACTTCGTTATCGTACGAACGCACCTCATTTGTTACGCTTCACGTGCAATTTCCAACTTGTTTAAAAGTGCGTAAGATGAATATACTTATGCCATAATAATATGACTATTTGATTTTGTTTTGAAATACTCTTATAAAATTCTTGTAAAGATTTTTCTAAAATGTATAAAGGACATTTTACCATTCCCTTACATTTCTGAATTTTATTTCTATTTTTGAAACTTAATAATTTCTTTTAAAAACGGAGACGGGTGTTAAGGTAAATGTTTAAGGTGCATGAAAAAAAAATTGGTTGCGCACTTTGCCCTATAATACTATGTATGTAAATTCTACTTAAAGTTGACTTGTAAGGCAAATTGTCAAGACCGTTACCATACAAAATTACTGAAAATACTCAGCTTTGAATTTATTAAATTTCCTAAAACCTTGAAGTGACTTATGTCCCTAAATTTCAAAATATGATATTTATCCAATAATATTTCAATTAAATTGAAATGAGAGATAGTTTTAAATACAAGATTTTTATCACATAGAAATTATACAAGAAAATTTTCTGATAATTACAGTATATATTCACGTAAATTATTAAATTTTAAGAAAATAGCATATTTGTTTCTTATTTGAATAAAAAATAAAAGTAGAATGGTGAAAAAATGATAATCATTAAAAAACCGTTTGGTAACAGACTTGACATTTGGCAACGGAATTGACACTACGTAGAAAATGGCCGCTGTAACAATTCTAGTTATCTCATACTCATCACACAAAAATTACATGAGATTATTATTATTATTATTATTATTATTATAAAATGTGTAAGAGAAGTATATTTATAATGAGATTATTTGATTTGATTTCAAATGTACATTCGTATAAAATTCTTGTAAAGATTTTTCTAAAATGTATAAAACCTATTTTTATTTGAATAGATGTTTTCTAAAGTAATAGACATATCTGAAGAAAATTCAATGCGCACTCCTTGTTCTCTATGATTCTAGGAACCGGATAAGAACTAATTACAAACATAAGACATTTCGGATGTGGGAATCTCAAAACTTTCTTCTATGTCAAACTTGTTGACGCTTCAAAATTATCTATCGACGTGCAAAAATCTAATGACACTTACCACTTTTATCACCTGAGATCTTCAATTACAACTGATTTATTTTTAATTATACTTTCTTATAAAAAAATTTTCGAAGATTTTTTTTTAAATTATTAAAATTTATTTTTAATTGGATAGATGTTTCCTAAAGAAGAACATTGAATGTGCACTCCTCGTTAGTTACGATTCCAGAATAATTCGTAGAAGAACCAATTACAAACAGAAGACATGTCGGATGTAGCAATCCCAAAACCTTCTTTACTTTTCCCAAAATTTTAATGTATTTCATGTCATACGTGTTAATGCTTCAACATTCTCTACCACACTGCTAAAATACAATGACAATATATGCCTATTGTGAGTATTCTAAAAGTATGAAATTCCGTGCATTAATTCTTGAAAACGGATTATTTCGGATATCGAGAAAAATGCAACATAAAAACCCCAAGTTGGACGATTTACACCAGAACATAACTAGAATTATATTTTCCAACGTATATCTGAATATGAAGTTTGATGAAAATTCGTGCATTAGTTCTTAAGATGCAGCTACGGAAAATTCAGCATAGAAGCATCACCTGCAGGGCAATTGACAACAAGTCATTTTTAGTAGTAATACGGAATATTTCATGAAAAAAGGGTTAACATTTAAAGGTATTTTTTAGTCTTTAAAGCTCTACTTTGCTGACATCCCATGGTATTAAAATCCAATAAAAAATATGTGTTTTGTAATCTTAAATATTTTATGACTAATTTAAAGGAATAATTGCTGAATCACAAACAATAAAATATCTGTATTTTAATTTTAAAAAGCATTAATTCTCGTCCACTTGATTTTCTAATTCAAAACTTTCACTTAATTATATTGTCTTCTCTTTTCCAAAGTTTAAAAATTAAATAAATAGTATAATTTTTAATTTAGTGAAAAAAATCCTTACTATTGCAGCATGATTAATAGATAGGCTACTTAGCATTCGATCATCTCGTATTCTTAAAAATAAAGTCATATGATCAGGAATAATTGCAACTTCTACCACCAGATGGCAGAATTATACCTATCTCTTCCAAAGAGATCCATTTCTCAAGACTCCATCTCTGAATCCCTCCACTGTAAAAAAAAATATGTAAAGGTACTAAACATTTTCTAGGAAACTGGGATTCCAAGAACTTTTCATGTAACGATAACAGGAAAAATCCACGTAACCGATTCTAAAACTTGAGTTTTTGTTGTTACCGTTACAGGAAAATTTCTTGGAATCCCAGTTTCCTAGATAAAGTATAGTACCTTTACAGATTTTTTTTTACAGTGATAGACAAAAGGTAAAAAAAGGAATAGGTGCTTACCGTTCTTGTTTCCTTTCAGTTTTCATTGCGCCTGGCTTCACCTTTTAGACTCTTTATCCTATGAAATTACCTTTGGGCGGGAGGGAATTGATTTGGGAGGGAATTCCCGCTCACGGAGATTGATTCATGCTTTATTTTCCCCTTTTATGGGACATGGTGACAGAGTATTTGCCTTAGGCAATATATTAAAGAGCAATCAATATTTAACTAGAAAAAAAAAGTGCGGAAAATAAATATAATAGTTTTATTATCGGGCAGTGCTAAAATATTCACACAAAATCTTACATTGCCACGCTAAATTAAAAAAAATATATATTTAGAGCTACTATATATATATACTCTCTTCAAAAGTCCGCCACAAAATAGCTCAAGTTGAGCTGAAATCCACTCATCTCAATGTTGAAAGGCAGCTTCTCAAAAAAGAGTTGAAATAACTCGAGTTTTAACCAATTTAAATGAAGTTGAGCTATTTAAATAACCAATTTAGATCGATAAGATTTAATCGTTTGAAAAACAACTCTTTTATGATCGAAAAAATTAGAGCTCTTTCATGAGAAGCCAAATTAGCTCTTTCGTTTTAAGAGTGTGTGTATATATATATATATATATATATATATATATATATATACACTATATATATATATAAATGTAATTTAACAAATTATAACAACCCATTGTTAAATGATTTTTTCAAAGACTAAAATTTAAGACTTATAATTAAATTATATATTTAAAAAAATATTTTCATGATATTTTGTAAACAAGACATATAATATTTTAGAGTTAAAGATAAATAAAGGTGAAACATCTCGAAAATATTATCATTTATACAGCCATTTTCCTCCTAAAGGATTTATTATTTTTTTTTTTTTAAATGTACTTTGTTATATCATCATCTCTTTTTCAAAGTTTAAAAATAAAAATAAAAAAAGTTTGATTTTTTAATTTAGTTGAAAAAGATGCTTATTAATGCAGCATGATTAAATTGCTAAGCCCTTTCCCATTCAATCATCTCGTAATCTCAAAAATGTCTTATAATCAGGAATAAATGCAACTTCTGCCACCAGATGGCGGAAATATACCTATCTCTTCCAAAGAGATCCATCTCTCTAGACTCCATTTTTGAATCCCTAGATCAAGTGAGAAAGTAGAACAAGGGAATGCGTGTTTACTGTTTTTGTTTCCTTTCAGCTTTGATTACGTCTAGCTTCACCCTTTAGAACGTTTATCCTATGAAATTATCTTTGAGCGTGGGGGAATTGATTTGGGAGAGAATTCATGATCGCGAAGATTAATTCATGCTTATTTTTCTTTTTATGGAACATGATGATAGAGTATTTGCCTTAGGTAATATGTTTTACGAGCAACTCATATTTATCAGGTGAAAAAAAGTGCAGAAAGTAAATATAATAAACATTTTACTATCTGGGAGTTCTAAAATCTTCACACAAAATCTTACATTGTCACGCAATATTTTCTAATATTCTTTCTAATCTTTTCTATTCTTCTTTCTTTTCTAATTTTTTCTAATATATATATATATATATATAATACCATTATATATATATATATATACAGGGTGGTCATAAAGAAACTTTGCCGATATACGGAGCTCTAGCGGCCAGTCCGCTCAACCGATGTAAATGAAATTTCAGATATAGCTATTCAGAGGTATGAGCTCGAGATTCTGTGAACGACAACAAAATGGCGCTCACGGTTACGGTTATAGTTACAGAAACTCGAAAATTTCCAATGGCAACAACCTTTATTTTTCATCGCAAAATGCTCAGCGCATACGAAAACCCTCAAGAGCGTTGGAACCGTACGTGTATCGCAAGAAACGGACATGTTATGCACGCACAAAAAACCGTTCTGGGAATCCTCCTCCCCATAAAAAAAACTCGATTGGGGAGCAAGGAGGAAATTTCCATATGACACAAAGTCAGTACACTAATCTCTGATTACAATACAGATCGGAGAAAGTAAAACTTTTATTCTGATTACACATTTTCCACATGGGTGTCGTCACAGACAATTACACATTGCATGGTGATGACACTCATGTGGAAAATGTGTAATCAAAATAAAAGTTTTAATTTCTCAGATCTGTATTGTAATCAGAGATTAGTGACTACTCCGATATGCAAATTTCCTCCTTGCGCCCCAATCGAATTTTTTCTATGGGGGGAAGGATTCGCAGAACAGTTTTTTGTGCGTGCATAACATGTCCTTTCCTGCGATAGACGTACGGTTCCAACGCTCTTTAGGGTTTTCGCATGCGCTGAGCATTTTGCGATGAAAAAAAATGGGTGTAGCCATTGGAAATTTTCGAGATCCTGTAACTATAACCGTAACCGCGAGCGCCATTTTGTTGCCGTTCACAGAATCTCGAGCTCATACCTCTGAATAGCTACATCTAAAATTTCACCTCCATCGGTTGAGCGGACTGGCCGCTAGAGCTCCATATATCGGCAAAGTTTTTTTATGACCACCCTGTATATATATTGTTTTTTTTTTTCATGATATAAATGCTTTTTTCAAAAGCCAAAGTTTAAGACTTATTCATTTAAGACTTATTTCATTTAATGTTTAAAAATATAACAAGGAATTCGTGTTTACTGTTCTTGCTTGCTTTCTGTTTTGATTGCGCCTGGCTTCACCTTTTTGACCGTTTATCCTACGAAATTTCGTTTGAGCGTGGGGGAAATTATTTGGGAGAGAAGTCACGCTCGTGGAGATTGATTTATGCTATATTTTCACTTTTATTGAACATGGTAATAGAGTATTTGCCTTAGGCAATATGTTTTACAAGTAACCCATATTTATCTAGAAAAAAAGTGTGGAAAATAAATATAATAATAATTTTATTATCTGGCAGTGCTAAAATCTTTACACAAAATCTGACATTGCAACGCAATATATTCTAAAAAATGTTAAGATCTAATATATATATATGTATATATGTATATATATATATATATATATATGTGGAAAATAAATATAATAATAATTTTATTATCTGGCAGTCTAAAATCTTTACACAAAATCTGTTATTGCAACGCAATATTTTCTAAAAAATTTTAAGCTCTAAAATATTTTTTTGCATAACATAAATGATTTTTTCAAAAGCCAAAATTTAAGATTTAAAATTTCATTATACATTTAAAAATAGAACAAGGAATTCGTATTTACTGTTCTTGCTTTCTTTCTGTTTTGATTGCGCCTGGTTTCACCTTTTAAACCGTTTGTCCTATGAAATTACCTATGAGCGTGAAGGAATTGATTTGGGAGAGAATTCACGCTCGCGGGGATTGATTAATGCTTTATTTTCCCTTTTATGGAACATGATTATGGAGTATTTGCCTTAGGCAATATGTTTTAAGAGTAACCCATATTTATCTAGGGAAAAATATAATAATGATTTCATTATCTGGCAGTGCTAAAATCTTTACACAAAATATGACATTGCAACACAATAATTTCTGAAAAATGTAAGTGCTAATATATATATATGTATTCATATATAATTTAATTTAACAAATTAAACAACCATTTGGTAAATGATTTTTTGAAAGAGTAAAATTTAAGACTTATAAACTTAAGACTTTAAACTTCGAGAAAAAAGGAGGAATTTTTATTACGCATTTCAAAAGCATACATAATACAGCAATTTCGAAAACGTATAGCAAACGTCTTCACGGAAACACAACGAAATAAAAATATCGAGTAAACTGTAAAAAAATCTGTAAAGTTACTAAAAGTTTTCTAGGAAACTGATCTCCTAGAATGGCAACAGCAAAAATTCTTATAAAAATATAGATTTGCGCTGAAAAAAAAATTATAAGATTACTAAGAATTTTAAAGAAGTTTGGGATGCCTAGAATATATTATATAATTACAACCCAGGTTACAGATATAATTTTTGTAAGATAACTATAATTTTATTAGATTTGTTTGTAAAGTTACGTATTTCTGTAGTTTTTTCAAAATACTTTTGTAGATTTACATCTTTTCTTGTAGCATGTGCAGATAAAATGTTAGTAAACATACAGGTTTCGGCAACTTTACATTTGTAGGATTACAGTTTTTTTCTACAATGTAAAGCATTTTTAAGGAAATGCACAACTAACGCAAAAAAACAAAAAATATATATATATATATCTGCTGTTTTCCGCATCAATGACACAATTATTGCAAAAATTTCTTTTTCGTTATTTTTTTAACCATGTCTAAAAAGTTTCCTTTGCTCCGTCAGCATATTGGTGAATTTTTATGTCATTTGGATAAGTGGTTCTTTTGTAAAAGACTTTTACTTTCACGATTAAAAACGAAATAAGAAAAATCATTCGTAAAGCACTGATTATGAAACACTTTCCAACACTTCCCGAAAACTTTAACAAAATATCCCAATTTAGGGAAATGAAGTGGTACTGCTGATAGCTAAATATGTATTCTAATACTTTTGAACAGCTCTGTTTTTGATCTGTCGCTTGATATATAAACTCGAATACATACATATATATATATATATATATATATATATATATATATATATATATATATATATCGAATGGGGAAATTTAATTTAGAAAGAAAACGGGTAACAGTCCGAAATTTCTTTTTCTGCATTTTATACTAATAGATGGAAACATACTTGTGTACTTTTGTACAGCCCTGTAGTTTGCCTAGTACCTTAATTATACGCCGGTATTTAGCTAAAATTTAGTTCAAACTAGAATACTCTTAAAACTACTGAAATAACAGTTCCAGAAATTACCATGTAAAGACGACCATATATCTAATTCTTTCCGTGGTCCTCTATATCATTTTTATCTATATTCTACAAACATTTCTTGGTAAACAAAATGCAGTTCAGCATAAAAATACATAATTAATTTAAAAGCAACCGTTAAGTAAATTACACTCATATTCTTTAACCTTTACGAGTTCTTTTATGTAGTCCTGTATATAAACTACAGCATTTATTCGTGCCATATAATGTGCATAATTTTATTGGAATTTAAAACTGCATATCATAATTATGCAGACATATCATCCATTCATCAGACATCATCGATAATATTCAGTACTTCGAATTTAATATACTATTTCAAGTTTTTTGTGTACCCTGTAAATGTTGTGTACATCGTATTAAGCGTTAAATAAATTATATTAAGCCTCATAGACGTATATCAATTTTCTTATACATGAAATAGTTCAATATAATTAAATATACCGCAAACAATTCCCCTCTTTACCATTATCCACGGAAATCATTTTTCTGGTCTTCTAAATGAATAGTAACTATTCTTTTCAGCTCATATTTTACTAAATTCATATTTCAGTGCAATTCGTAAAGACATAATATTTAATATGCTTGAGACTGTGTAACATCTTTAAAATTCATTTGAAACGACTTTTTGTCATAAACCGTAATGTAATAGAAATATTTTGATTGACTGTAAATAAACTAATCATGTTCGAAACTTCATTGGTTGGTGCTAGGGTAAACGTCAATAACACCCGTCGGTCATCCCACCATTTCAGGGCAATTCGAATATATTTATGATAATTAGAGCGCGGACAGACAGCCAAAGGGACACACGAAAAAGAAAAACCGAGATCATAAACACTTTTCAACTTTGTTGGAAAGTATTACAAAACAACAACATGTGGTATGTAGTATGCATACATAACTGTTGATTAGATACAAGACTTCAGAAAAAAATGTATATTTTTATAATAATTCACGGTAGTAGAAAAATTTGAGTTCAAAGACTCGTTATATGTTTTCCAAAATGTTTACTTAAGCATCATTTTACACCTTGATAAATTCTACAGTTAAAAAATATACATATTAAAGTTAAACAAAAGGTGTTATATATATGATTTAAAATATTGTTAGGTCACTTCTACTTTGCAATTACTCATCAAAAGCCTTTGTAATATGAATTCATAAAAGATAAAAAAGGGATAAAATATTTAAATTATTTACAATTAAACTAATATGATATTTTCAAGCTTTCGTTTAAACTAATATCAATAAACGTGATTCTTTTCACAAAAAATGTTTCAAGAGCTTAGAAAAAAAACACATTATAATTTATTTAACTTTTACTTTCAAATATAATAAACTTTTCAATATCTCAACATTTTATACAACATGTAAATGCTTTCTTTGTTTGATAAAATTATTTTGTGAAAGAAAATACTAAAAAATTTTATAATATCGCCTACATTTAGTAAATATAATTAAAGAGCTCACTTTAAAAAGAAGTCTTTTTGAAAAATAAAACCAACAAGTATTTTTTGAAATTAATGAAGAATTAAATGAATTTTTCCAAAAACTATAATTACAAACTTTTTATTTATTTAAAGCTTTATGATGTTTGCATATATTTGAAAACTGTTATTAATTTAAAACAAAGTATTTCCAAAATATCCATTAAAAATATAAAAATACCATTAATATAAGAAATTTTATATTAGAAATGTATTTATTTTAATTACTTACGGAGATAGCTGTATTTTGTAGCTAAAGTCATTATTTAAGGAAATATTTTGTTTTTGAAAGAATATTAAAAACTGTGTGGATCATTTAAAAAATATGTATTTCAGAGGAAACTTTTAGTTAGTTTTTTATGCTGTATGTTTTTTCTCTAGCCTCCTGACTGCCGCTGGCTGATTTTTTCGCACACTAACCTGCAGGTTTCACTGCAGCATAAGCAATATTTAAATTAATATAATTCTACAAATAAAACCCAGTTTTGAAAAATTAAGTTAGGATTAATACTTTCAAAGATTATACACCTCTACATAATAACATATTTTGTATCAGGTTGGAAAAAACATCTTTTTTTAATATTTTAAAGAAATTACAGAGAAAACAACATTACAACTTTACCTTTTGCCGGGCAGTCAGGGGGCTAGTTGCTTAAAAACTTTTTTCACTATAGTAAAATCATTCATAGGGGAAAGTACCAATATTTGGAACGGCGTTTTAACCCTTTCGTGTCTGGTGTACTATTAATAGAACATGTTTTTTTAAAGGAGTATTATTTTGTTTTATAAAATACTTTTGCGACAATTTGCATGTGCTGATGTTAGTATATGTTTATGTATTTATCTTAAAACTTCATTTATGTTTAGGCATTTAGTAATAATTATTATTGTTATTATTTATTTAATTATCTTTGCGCCGTTTGCGATTCTTTCCTAATAGCATGCATGGTCTCAGTGACGTCACAGTGACGTCACTTTGAGTCACTTTGGTCACATCACATCTGTGACCAAAATGCCACTTCTCAGTGACGTCACATTGTGACTAAGATGTGACTTTCTTAAAAATCTTTAGAAATTTATAAATATCCTTCAAAACATGTTGATTACTTTAAAAAACATGTTTTTGGCAATTTAAATATCGTCGCCTTTGTCATAGTTTCGTCACAATATTTATGTCAAATTAGTCACAAATGACACATTTTTCACAAATTTTTCACATTGTGACCACTTATTGAAACGTCACAAAAGAGATCTCAAACGGCCATAACGACTTCACATTTTAGTCACTGTGACTTCACATCAACGTCACGTGACGTCACATCGACAATCGATGGTCACAAAGTCACAATGTGACTTCACAACGACGTTGCAGTGACGTCACCATGCTTTACGGGTGTTATCTTCAACATGTATTTCATTCTTTAAATTTAAAATAAAAGTTACTTTCCGAACAGAATTATATATAATGAAGCGCAAAAAGTATTAGAGGGTTGTAATATCAGTTAAATCTTATTGTAATGTAATATTTTCTAAACATCTCCAATAATTTTTCCTTAGACTATTGTCATATGTATATGAATTAAATAGTACGCAAAACAACAATATTCGTTATGTTTCATACAATAAAATATTTGTTAAACACTATATAATCTATTTCGAAAGCTAAGGATAGTGTTATTCGCGTCAAAGTAATTGTTTCTAAAAATGGAAAAAAAATCGGACCTGAAAGGATTAAAATAACCGCTGCAATTCGACGATTAATTACAGGAAGAGATGATATCCACCTCAAAAATCCTTCTAACTAGAAGATGCAAACTAAACTGTAAAAAAATCTGTAATTCTATAAATCTGTAATTCTAGGAAGAGATGATGTCCACCTTAGAAATCCTTCTAGCTAGAAGATGCAAACTAAACTGTAAAAAAAATCTGTAATTCTTGAAATGTAAATTTTCCAAAATATGTAGGATTACTAAAAATTTATCTGTATACTGTGCAAGAAAAAATGTAAATCTACAAAACCAAATTTTGTAAAGTTACAGAAATCTGTATCCCTACTAAAATTACAGCAATCTTAATAAAACTTTATTTATAACGTCAGTTGAAATTACATAAATAATTCTTGGAATCCCAATTATCTCATAAATTCTTAGTAACCTTACAAATTTTTGATTTTCAGAGCAAATCTGCATCTGTTACATCAATTTTTTCTATTGCTGTTACATAAAAAGTTCTAGAAATCCGAGTTTCCTTTAAAACTTTCAGTAACTTTAGACATTTTTTTACAATGTAGTACGTGCAGACAATTTAAAATAAACGATGCGAGTAGTACTACACTCTAAAACAAATTCTGTAAAGTTACTTAAAGTTTTCTAGGGAACTGGGATCCCCAGAACTATTTATGTAACGGCACCAGCAAAATTTCATGTAACACATACAGATTTTCACTGAATTTCAAAAAATCTGTAAAGTTACAAAGAATTTTTTAGGAAACTGGGATTTCTAGAATGTATTGTGTAATTACACCCAGGTTACAGGTGAAATTTTAGTAAGATATCTGTAATTTTTGCAGATTCGCTGTATTATTGAAAGCCGTACTTATTAAATTCATTAGTGACTTTAATAATTTTTTTAAAATATCCATAAAAAATTAAATTTGATAATTATTAATTTGCTTTTTAATAAATATTTCATTATTATTAAATTTCATTGAATTTTTTTAATAAATTGTGTGTTTCAGATTTCTGTTTTCTATGTAATTTAATATATCTGAATGATAAAACATTTAACAAATGATAAAATTTCAACAGTACTATAATATTTTCAATGTAAGCTATTAATCAAATTACATTTTCTTTGAAATATAAACATTAACTGAAAAAAATAACAATATATATTTTTGTTTTTCATTTATAAAATTATATCTGATGTTGGACAATAATAAAAAACTTCAACAGCATTTCGTGGCCCCTGAAAATCGGGGGTCCTGGGTTTGTGAGCCCGAATGCCCTGCCGTAAATCAGGCACTGGGTAACACGATTCTGTTAAATAAAAGAGAAGTTATTCGGTAAATTTACAATAGATTCTGGAAATTAACATCGTTAAAAATACCGAAAACTCTGCAAATTTAACTAAATTAAATTATTATCGTTAAAAATAAATTTACAGAGTCTTCAGTATTTTTAGCGATGTTAATTTATGGAGTCTGTT
Organism: Maratus speculifer; assembly: GCA_964019185.1. Taxonomy (NCBI): domain Eukaryota; kingdom Metazoa; phylum Arthropoda; class Arachnida; order Araneae; family Salticidae; genus Maratus; species Maratus speculifer. The sequence continues at coordinate 74,795,250 of OZ025302.1, read as the reverse complement.
GTAAATTTACCGAATAATTTCTCTGTTATTTAACAGAATCGTGTTTTTTTTAATCTCGGAATTTCACATAAGACTTAAGATAATGGATTACCCAGTGCCTAAATTACGGCAGGGCATTCGGGGCAAAAACCCAGGACCCCCGATTTTCAGGGACCACGAAAAGCTGTTGAAGTTTTTTTAATTATTGTCCAATATTAGATATAATTTTAACTACTAACAAACAAAAAAATATTTTTTTTTTCATTAAATGTTTATATTTGAAAGAAAATGTAACTTGATTAATAGCTAATATTTAAAATATTCTAGTGCTGTTGAAAATTTATCTGTGCATGTTTTATCATTCAAATATGTTAAATTACATAGAAAACAGAAATCTGAAACACACAATTTATTAGAAAACATCTATTCAATGAAATTTAATAATAATGAAATAATTATTAAAAGGCAAATTAATAATTATCAAATTTAGTTTTTTAATGGATATTTAAAAAAAAAAAAAGTCACTAATGAACTTAATAAGTATGGCTTTCAATAATGTGTATGTACCGGATGTCCCAAAAATGACTGATGGATTTTAAAATTCAATAACTTGCAAACGGTGAAAGCTATTTAAAAAATTTTTGCAGGAGGGTTATGTATAATGTCATGAGGTTTTTTTTTTTTTTTTTTTACCGTAATTTTTTATATTAGCTCGAATCTCAAGCAATAGGTGGCGCTGACGGCGATGAAGGCCAAGTCGACGCTCCACTCAGCACTGATCACCTGGTCTTCAATCGCCGTCAGCGCCACCTATTGTTTGAGATGCGAACTAAAATAAAAAATTACGGTATAAAAAAAACTCCTGACATTATACATAACCCTTCTGCAAAAAAACTTTAAATATCTGTCACCGATTGCAAGTTATCGAATTTTAAAATCCATCAGTCATTTTTGGGACACCCGGTATATATAATAGATCAAGATCCTTGTAAGCATCGGTGATAGGGGGTTCCCAGGCCCAGAGTCCTGAAATTTGTAAGTCCGCCCCTGGAATTACCTGCATTATCTCTATTATTTCGCAGAATGATAATAATTTAATTTAGTTTTCAAAATCAGCAAATCACTCAAACTTCAGTCAGCTTCATATTTTTCGGAAAAAAACTGAGTTGCTGTATAAATTGATTTTTACACAATTTGTTAAAAAACCGTCCTGTGGTTTGATCCTGAGACCTTCGGACAGTGGAAGAATACCCTATCACCTGGGTTATAGGAGTCATTGCTGTTTTTTTTTTTTTTTTTTTCAAAATATGTATTTTATAATTCCGCGGAGAAAAGTCAATAAAAAACCCATCAACACTGAGGAGTTGAATTTTTCCTTTCTAAATTATTCTAATTTCAGAACAAAAAAACTATTTTTAAATTAATTTTTAGGTGCGTTCGTAATTATTTAAATACGTAGCACCTATAGTGGTCGTTCAGTCCGTCCGTCTGTCCGCATATAACAACGCAAAAACTACCCAACCGAATCGTTTGAAATTTAAAATACATAATTATTACATAATTTTGTCGAGTCATTTCAAATTTTATGAAAATCGGATGCATAGATCAATTACAGGGCAATCAATATTATTATATTACATTACGGTCAATGGGGAAAAAGTTTCGAATGCATTTTATTCGTTTGAAATTTAAAATACATAATTATTACATAATTTTGTCGAGTTATTTCAAATTTTTTTATAATCGGGTGCATAGATCAATTACAGGGGCAATCAAAAGTATTCAATTACATTATGGTCAATGGGGAAAAAGTTTCAAATGTATTTTATACGTTTGAAATTTAAAATACATAATTATTATATAATTTTGTCGAGTTATTTCAAATTTTATGAAAATCGGATGCATAGATCAATTACAGGGACAATCAAAATATTCCGTTACATTACGGTCAATGGAGAAAAATGTTTCAAATGCATTTTATTAGTGTTACACTCATTCGAAATTAATAAAATTTATATGCAACAATAAAGTACATACTATAATATACATTTTACATAATTTGTGGTGCAAAGAACATTTGTTATTGATTTACAAGGCCACACAAAAGTATTCCATTACATAATGGTATAGGAAGAACATTGTTTGATGAGCGTTTTAATTGTAATTCATTATTTACAATATTATGAGATCGATATATGAGAGTAATATTTTTAAAACTTCATTATCGTACGAACGCACCTCATTTGCTGCGCTTCGCGTGCAATTTCCAACTTGTTTTCTTTTATAGTACTTCTAACAAAATTGCAAAATAATTTTAATCCTCTAAGCGTTTGGCACGTAATATTTCCTTCACTAAACTCCAGGTTTCACTGCGATATAAGCAATATTTAAGATAATATAATTCTATAAATTTTAATAAATGTTCAAAATCATCGGAGAATACCTTAACGGTTTACAATCATATTTGTAATTTAGTTTATATATATATATGTATATAATGTTGAAAGAATCATATTTTCTTAGCTTTTAAAACAATATGCAGAGGAAACAAGATTATAAATTTATCCTTTTGCAAGACGCTCAAAGGGTTAAAAGTGTGTATTTTTAATTATTAGTTTTAACAAACATAAAAATATCTTTAAATAAAGGCGAAATCCCACCAGGGAATAAGATTTAATATAAGGAGAATATCGGTAAAATGATGACCGAGAAATAATGTAAAATTAGTGAGACTCTTGCTTTTTTGCGTTTTTACAGAATTTCTTAACAGTGTATAAGATACATATCTTTAAAATTTTTCACACGTATAAAAATAAAATTAAAGCTAATTAAAGCTAAATTAGTGTAATTGAACACTCAGAAATGAAGGCTCAGACTGCACGAAGTATTCCTCATTTTTGACGAAACCGTTTCCTGGGAAATGCTCAGAGAGAATATTTCGTCGTTTTAAATAAATTTGTTTCGTTGGCTGATTGACGATAGAAACTTCGTCAAAAGTGCTTATTCAGAAAGTGCGATAAGTTGGCTGGTGGCGCCATCTGTTGAACAGTTTAAAAACTTCAGTATTTATCAATAAAGGAAAAAAATACGACCTTCACGGGGATTCAATCTCACGACCTCTAGTTTGGAAGACTGTAGCCCTAGGTCTTACGCCAAAGTGTCTTTGAGGAAAAGTGATTTTAAATGTATGTCCTGGATTTTACTGTGTTTTTATATTCTTATAAATTCAATTGTTAAATTTTCCATGACTTTTAATTCTTGCAAGTTTTAATTAATAATGTTAATTTATTACTTTATTTATCCTATGATTAAAGATAATAATAATTATAATATGACTTGATTAATATAATTTATTAGAGAAATTTTCTTTGCTTAATGAATAATTAGAATATGGTCTGGTTAATTTGTTGTTGAGAATAACGGATTTTGAAGTGCATATTGGAGAAATTTTTATAACTCTGAAATTAAGATTTTAACATTTTGCTATTTATAGAGGGGAGAAGGATCAGTTGTGTATCTTTTTTATTTGATTGTCATAATAATGTATTTCTTCAATGAAAAGAAGATCCTGAAATTTTGAAATTTTAATCGACATTTATTTATTTATTTATTTATTTATTTGAACATTTTTGTAGAATTCTGGAAATTTATTCCTTTAAATGGTAAACGATAATGAGCAATGCAAATAAATAAATAAAAATTATACTAAACATTACTGAATACTTAAAAAAATAGAAAAGAAAAGAAAAGAAAAGAAAAAGAAAAAGAAACTGATGCAAAACAATGGCTACATATTTACAATTATTACTACAATTATTACATACAATAATTTCGGAAAAAAGGTAAAAAAGTGCGGTTTCTAAAATAAATTGTGTCAGAAATAACATATACAGCATATTATCTGTTTGCTAAAATGGCAGGATTTGAGGAGGTACAGAAGGAAAACAGCTATCAAAGCTGTTTCCTTAAAATGCATTTAATTCTGCTCGCGACTGAAGAAAAACGTTCGTCAAATATTTGAGAGTTTACGTTTCGTTAAAAATCACGTGATTTAGATACGAAATTATTGTCAAAAATAGCGAAATATAGCTCAAGGATTTCTGAATCGTCAAATCTGAGAGTTTTATTTCTGACAGTGTGGAGCTTGGAATATACCAGAACTTTTAAAAAAATAGCAATTTGTTTCATGTTACATAAAAATAGCTTACAACAGAAATGTGCGTAATGTACAAATATGAAAACGTAAATAATTCAACTGTGAAGTAAGATACCATTTGTAGAGTGCTTTGGAAATAAAAAAAGTATTAAATATACATTTATTAAATGTTTTTCAATGTTTTTGCTTCACAAAAAAATGTGAACTAAAATAAAAATTCTTAAGAAATTGTCAAAAAAATGTACTTTTTGAATTTCCATGTATCACCAAATTTTACGTAAAAAAAAAAAAACAATTTTTTTTTCGCAGTTCAAACTTTCTTAATTATAAGTTCATCATAAATCCATAACTAAATTTTTAAAAAGTGTTTAAACAAACCCTTGGGGTCTAAAAAACGTAATTTGGGAACTACATGCAGTGTTAATTAATGAAATAAATATAGAAAAAAAATACAAATACAATACAATGAACATGGTAATATCATATTTCAAAGAATCAAAATTTAAATATTTTATGGATCATAGATCATGAAACACATTCATTCAGTTAATGCATATTCTAAAGAAATATTAATCTTTTGGTATCGCGGAAAACAGTTATAAATAAAGAAAGGATTTCTTATACAAATTAATGTGCTATGTTTGCAGACAGGGTGATTCAAAAAAATATGGTCAAATTGCTATGATAAATCAGGCATACGACAAGGATAAAAAATCACATAGGAACATAAAGCAGCAAACCACTTGTTGGGTCACAAATACTTATGTTTCATAATAACTCAATTTGGGTTGACGGTAATAAATTTCAGAAAACTGAAGTATGTCATAATAAAACATTTAACAGACAATCTCACCTTTATTTTAAATGCGGTAACACCAAACAAAAGTGGTAGAAGTTTGCATTATGCACACCAGCATTACACTGAGAAAAAAAATATACCTCCATCACCTAGAATGAATATTTAGTCACTTTCTGAATACCTAAATTAGAACTATAGATGCCCGAACTATGCGAGTAGGTTAAACAACAAAGCTGAATAGTCGAAATGACTTGCCATTTCTAGTTTCTGGTTTTCTAAGTGATGAAACGATATTGAATTGCTTCAGTAACAAGAAATTATCGTTTGATTTCGGGAATGGTTTCATAAACTGGAATTATAGTAATTAAATCAAACCTCCTGTGTTCGCATCTATTTGCAGAGATTTTTAAATAAATTTGACAATTATAATATAGAAAAACGCTCTTGAATTCTCGTAAGAGATTCAAGAACTCTCAAGCAAAAGGAGCTAGAATTTATGAGGATGACATGGAACTATTTTTTCTAGTGCCACAATTTAGATTCTATATGCCAGATCTATATTTTTTTCTTCACTTGGCAACTCACAGTTTGGACTGTGATAATCAGTTTATACGGTATCATCGATTGCTTGAGCAATATGTTTTTCCAGATCTTTTCGTAACGTTATCACATTTCACTCAAAATAAGGTACATATCGTTACATTTTCCATACAATATTTGTATTTTTCTCGAAATTACAACTTTCAAACCGAGTATAGCTAGAATGAAACACCTTGTATTTATGACTTAATAAGTAGTTTGCGACCGAATCTTCCCATGTAATTTTTTATCCTTGTTGTATGCTTGATTTGTCATATAATTTCGTCCACGATTTTTAATAACCCTGTATAATGTGTAGGTTTACGTAGCCATCATACATTAATTATAAAAAGTGCTCTTTTAATTTTAAACAAATATGCATATTTTAATATATACATACCTTTGTTTTAATTAAATTATTCATTTGTATAATGAAATTTATCTTAGTTTATTTATGGTTTCCTTCGAAACTATAATTGAATAACATATTCATTAAAAGTTTAAAAAGATTCACGGTTATCATATTCGTTAAATTTAATAAATTAAATATCTTTTGTATGAATTTATAATTAATATTTTCTCTATTTTAACAACAATTTTAATAATTTAACAACTCATACAAATATAAATTCACCAAACACACATATATCTAGTTAAATATTTTATTTTACATAAAAAGGAGATTCCACAAGTAAAACATTTGTTGAACCTCAAAAAATATGTGGTACAAATATCCGTTTAAAAAACGAAACTAATTAATTAAATATCATATTCGTGGATAGTTATATAAATTAAATTTTTCATCAGCTTTGCTAGATTTTATATTTTATAGAGAAATAAAGTCTTGGTTAAATAATGCTTTATTAATGCCAACATATTAAATATTTAAAAATCTAATTTGTATTTTTTTAATAATGATCAGGTAATTATTAATATGATTTTTAAATAAAAAATGTTCGTATTTCCTTATAGTAAATTTTAAATATAATAGTTAGTAAAAAATAGTTTACGTGACTTAGATTAATTACGTTTTACATAGGAAGAATGACAATTTGTAGGCGCTTCGTAATTATATAACTACGTAACACCAATAGCTGTCGTTCAGTCCGTCCGTCCGTCCATTTGTCCGTCTGTTTGTCTGTCTGTCCGTCTGTCCGAGGAAGCAAAAATTACCCAACCGAAGCATCTGAAATTTAAAAGTTACAATTGCTGCATAATTTTGTCGAATCATTTCAAATTTTACTAAAACGGATTCATTGTTCACTTACATAAACAATCAAAATTATTCCGTTACATTACAATGGGAAAAAATAGTTTCAAGTGGATTTTTGATGTTACACTCTTTCTAACATAATAAAATTGATTTGCATCTATGAAATATCTACTAAAATATACATTCTGTAGAATCTGTGCTGCATTTTTTAAAAATTAATTTACAGGGCCACGCAAATGCGTTTAATTACATAAAATTATAAGAGGAAACATTGTTTGGTGGGCGTTTTAATTATATTAAACTATTTTACATTTTATGAATTAGATATACGTTGTTGATAGTTAGTAGCCTTACTTCCTGTATAATAGAAAGAATATAGTATTTACAGGGCCACACAAATATTTCTGAATACTATACTGTATCCGAAGTACTGTAGACTATTACACCAAGATCTGAATATTTTTAAAACTTCGTATGAGTAAAAACGCATCTCATTCGCTATGTTTAACGTGCAATTTTCTACTTGTTATTTTTAATATACCGTATTTACTCGTGTATAGGGCGAACGCGTGTATAAGGCGCACCCCTACTTTACAAGTAAAAATGGCGATTTCTAAAAATCTCGTGTATAACGCGCACCATAAATTTGATACTCTAATGAAGAATGACCAAATGAATTTCAGTAAAAAAAAAAAGTCGAAACAAACATTACACCAGATCAGAAAACAAGACGAAAATGCATTTTTAGACTTCGGGTTGTAAAAGAATGTCGGGAAATAGGAATGAGTGACGGTAAAGAGAATTGCTAATTAGCGTTTAGGTAATGTCCCTGGCTCTGTTGTATAAAAAACTGCAAGGAGTGAAATAAATATGCCGTAATACTTCAATTAAGTAACATTTTCCGAGTTTTAATATCTTCTTTGAATAATTTCTTGTTTCATATGTATATAGTTCGACTGCATCCAACAGTAAAAAATTATTCCGTGTATAAGGCGCACCTAGGAGTTTTGCCCTAATTTTTTGAAAAAAAAAGTGCGCCTTATACACGAGTAAATACGTAATTGTTAATTGAAAAACTCGGATGATAAAGTGGTATGTGACAAAAACACTTGAATTAGTCATATGAGTGAAGGCAGCTGGTAGTCCTATGCCGTATGTTAAATTTCTTTTTTGTAAAAAACAAAATACTCTCGGAAATTTTAATTGATAAGGAAAACATTTGACAGGAAACACAAATTGATATTTGGAAACTTACAGCTCACTTTCTCAAATTTTCTCAATTTTGTCACTTATCACTTATATAAACTTAGCCTCTTCAGACCTGAGGTACACAAATGTGTACCTCCATTATTTTCCTCATAAAAATTACACTGTTTGAATTTTTTGCATTTTTACTTTATATCTATACAGCTGAATGTTTTTTGCTTTAAAGCAAAACTAATAATTGCTAGCACTGATTAATATTACCTCATAAAATAAATATTATTTTCATCCGAATTTCGAAAATACCTTCAAGACATTGTGGCCAAGAAAATAAGAAATATTCATGATCATTTAACGTAAATGCTATACAATAAAAATTTTTGAGGATTTGCTGATCATTTACTTGTTTAAAGACCTTATTTTTTTTACTGCGTAAATTTATATTACTGATAGTTAAACTCATGTTTTAAGGGGATTAGCACTTTTATATTTATATTTGTAAATCTAAATTACCAGTCCACTAAAGTACTGATTTCATAAAAATGACTCTTTCTGTCATCTGTGTTGTCATTTCTATTATGCAAAAGCAATAAATAGATATTTGTAGCGTTATTTTATGCTCAGGTTTGAAGAGGATGAATCTTCAATTATAACTTACATAAATTCTGTAAAAATTCTTGATACGCATCACACAAAAATTGCATGAGATTTTTATTATTTTTTTAAGTGTGTAAGAGAAATAAACCAGGGACACACAAAAGATTTTTATTGCAATACTGTATCCGAAGTAGTGTATACTATTACACCAAGATCTGAATACTTTTAAAATTTCGTTATAATAAAAACGCATCTCATTTGCTATGTATGACCCCTATAATAATGTTATTTGATTTTGTTTTGAAATACACACTCTTATAAAATTCTTGTAAAGATTTTTCTAAAATGTATACAATCGATTTTTATTTAAATAGATAATTTCTAATGTATTAGAAATCGTCACAGAAGAATAATAAAGTCCTATCTGTGCTTTTGAAAAAAAATGGCTTATCGATGTAGAAATGCTCTATTTTTATCTATGAAGGAATTTTTGGATTAAAATAATGTCATATTATGATTGTAAAGTTATATATAAATTATATATAACATCATTGTGATGCAAAAATGTCTTCATCGATACAAATAGAACCTATCTATATCGATAAGTCAATTAAAAAAAAACACAGAAAGAACTTTAATATTCTCAGGCGGAAATGTATGAAGAAAATTCAATGTGCACTCTTCATTTTCTACGCTTTTAGAAAAATTCGTACAAGAACCAATTACAAACATAAGACAAGTCGGATGTGGCAGTCTCAAAACTTTCTTCGATGTCACATTTGTTAATGCTTCAATATTCTGTATTAATTTGCAAAATTCTAATAACACTTACCACCTTTATCACATGAGATCATCAATTATAACTCACATAAATTCTGTAAAAATTTCGTCATCTCATACGCATTACACAAAAATTACATGAGATTATTATTATTATTATTATTGCCATTTTAAAGTGTGTAAGATAAAAAATACTTATACCATAATAATAAGATTATCTTATTTTGTATTGAAACGCACTCTCTTATAAAACACTTCTTGTAACGATCTTTATAAAATGGATAATCTATTTTTATTTGTATAAATATTTCTTACATTAATAGAAATGTCCGAAGAAAATTCAATATGCACTCCTCGTGCTCTACGATTCTAGAAAAATTCGGACAAAAACCAATTACAAACAGAAGACATGTCAGATGCGGCAATCTCAAAACTTTCTTCGATATCATACTTGTTAATGCTTCAAAAAACTCTATCAAAGTGCAAAAATCTACTGAATCTTACCACCTTTGTCTACTGAATCTTACCACCATCTTACCACCATCTTAAATCTACTGAATCTTACCACCTTTGTCAAAGTGCAAAAATCTACTGAATCTTACCACCTTTGTCTACTGAATCTTACCACCATCTTACCACCATCTTAAATCTACTGAATCTTACCACCTTTGTCATTTGAGATCTTCAATTACAACTCACACAAATTCTGTAAAAATTCTAGACATCTCATACGTACGTCTCATACGTCTTCGATATCATACTTGTTAATGCTTCAAAAAACTCTATCAAAGTGCAAAAATCTACTGAATCTTACCACCTTTGTCTACTGAATCTTACCACCATCTTACCACCATCTTAAATCTACTGAATCTTACCACCTTTGTCAAAGTGCAAAAATCTACTGAATCTTACCACCTTTGTCTACTGAATCTTACCACTATCTTACTACCATCTTAAATCTACTGAATCTTACCACCTTTGTCATTTGAGATCTTCAATTACAACTCACACAAATTCTGTAAAAATTCTAGACATCTCATACGTACGACACAAAAATTACATGATATTATTATTTTTTTTTTCAAAGTGTGAAGGAGAAATATACTTATGCCCCTATAATAAGATTATTTGAATTTGTTTCGAAATACACAGTCTTATAAAATTCTTGTAAAGATTTTTCTAAAATGTATGCAATTCAATTTTTATTTGAACAGATATTTTCTAAAGTAATAGAAATGTCCGAAGAAAATTTAATGTGCTCTCCTCGTTTCTTATGATTCTAGAAAAATTCGGACAAGAAACATTTACAAACATAAGGCATGTCAAATGCGGCAATCTCAAAATGTCCCTCCAGTGGCCGAGAGGTTCTGTCCTCCAAACTGGTAGACGGTAGGTGCTGGGTTCGAACCCAATCGCGACCGTCGACCTAACCGTTCGGAGTTTTCTGTGGTTTTCTTTGAACCCTGGATTTTCTTCCGTAAATAAGCGTTAGGTTCCCTTAGAAATACTCCCTATAGAGGGCACCCCTCCCAGCAGGGCCCATGTTCGTAGTGTAGATAATTGGCTGGCATATACACAAACAAGCAGTCTCAAAACTTTCTGCGATGTCATACTTGTTAATGCTTCAAAATTCTCTAACAAAGTGCAAAAATCTAATGACTTTTTTACCTGATATCTTGAATTACAACTATCTGAATTTGTTTTTGAACGTACTCTCTTATAAAAATTTTGTGAAAATTTTCTAAAATGACTATTTTTTTTTTTTTTACTTGGATAGATGTTTCTTAAATTAATAGAAAGTGCGAAGAACATTGAATGTGCAATCCTCTTATTTACAATTCCAGAATAATTCGTAGAGGAACCAATTACAAACAGAACACATGTCGGATGTAGCAGTCCCAAAACTTTTATACTTTTCCGAAAGCTTTAATGAATTTCATGCGCATGTTAATGCTTCAAAATTCTCTACCACACTGCTAAAATCTAATGACAATCAATGCCTGTCGTGAGTATTCTAAAAGTATGAAATTCCGTGCATTAGTTCTTGAAAAAAGACTATTGCGGATATCGTGAAAAATGCAACATAAAAACCCCATACTGGACGATTTACACCAGGACATAGCCAGAATTATATTTTCCAACGTATACCTGAATCTGAAGTTTAATGAAAATTCGATTCGTGCATTAGTTCTTAAGATGGAGCCATGGATAATTCAGCATAGAAGCTCCACCTGCTGGGCGACTGACAACAAAACCAATTCATACCAAAGATTAACTGAATCTGAGGTTCGTTGAAAACCCTCCCATTAATGCCTAAGATAGATTGTCTACCGAACTGTTGCAATAATCGTGAAAAATGCAGCTTAGCAGCGCCACCTGTTGAGCGATTAACACAAAAAATTAATCAGTATCAATTTATATCAGAGTCTACCTGAATAGAATTTTTTAATTAAATTTCGTGCTTTAGTTCTTGATATGGAGTGCCCATAAAATTTATGCCATATACAAAAAACAAAGAGACTTACAGACTCGCAGGCAGACATTTTGTAAAATTATCTTTTTGGATTCTCTAATCACTTAAACATGTAAATCCGTCCAAAAACGGAAATCGAAAGTTTTCACGAACCAATTACTGTTTTCTTGTAATTATAAAAGACTGTAAGGGACACAGATCTTTACAAATATGATATGTTATGTCACATAATATTAAAGAATATTTGCTTACGTAGTAGAAATATTCAGAAAATGTAATGTAACAGGTAGTTTTCCTTAATTGGCGAAAACATTATATTTCTCTACAGAAATAGGTTGCATAACAATCAACCAAAAACATGATTAAAATCCCTCGTAAATCCGGATGCCAATTGCTTTGGACATCTTATCTATGCTTATCTTAAATTCGCCATCTTTTATTAAAAATTATTTGACTATTAGATAAGGCGAAGAAAATCAGTTTAAAATACTGGTGTCCAGAGCATTTGGAACACCCAATTTTTCGGGACACTAATGGTCAGTGAGAATCATCTCTCGAGTACAAAGTGTTAATAAATTATATAAAGGTTATAAAGGTTAATAAAGTCTATTCATTTGTTGCTTATTTATTAATAGATTTTATAATTTTATTTTTATATTATATTTTCAGCACAGTTACATTTCTTGTGTTTTGCTATTTCCGTTAAATAATGAGTATTATTAATAAATAATAATTTTAATTTTACATGTTACATGCAAGACTACACAGGGAAAATTATTACTATTATACATATATTAAATTTCGTAATACACGAATAATATGACTCTATCTTAAGTAAGACGTAATCTTCATGGCAACCTAGAATAATTACCTATCATTAAATTAATTACATATGATAGGATTTAATAAAAGGAAAGAAACTTTTAATAATATCTTTTTAAGTTTTCATTCAAATTTTCAAAAATTTGAAATGAATCTACAAAATTATGAAACGATTACGTGCGATAATAGAAAGCCAATCGATTGGGTAGTTTTTACGTTGTTATATGCGAAAAAACGGACAGACGGACGAACGGACCAGAAACGACTATAGGTGGTACGTATTTATATACCTTAATTTTGATCACATCCGCCTCAACTCAGTTATCTTGATTTCCGACTAGAATTCATTCCAAATAAAATGTGACTTATTTCTGCTTAGCACTTTTTTAAAATAAATTTTTTTATTTCAAAAAGTTTTAACAACACTGTAAAACAAAATATGTAAAGTTGCTAAAAATTTTTCATGTAGTAAAATTTAGAAAAATTCATGTACAGATGCACGTTTGCTCTGTAAATAAAAAAAAAAATTAAAGGTACTAAGATTTTTTTTTCGGAAACTGGGATGTCTAGAATTTTTTATGTATCTGAAACCCTGTTTACAAGTAATATTTTAGTAAGATTATTATAATTTTAGTAGATTCTTTTTTAAAGTTACAGATTTTTGCTGCTTTACAAAAACTAATTTCATAGATTTACATCTTTTCTGTTGAGAAAAGCACAAAAACATACTAACAGATAAAGAAATCAAAAAGATAATTTCTTCTAATCTTTAAAATCACGGAAGGCATACCGAGATAAATGAAAAAACTGTTGTGAGTTAAAATATACACTGTAAAAATACGGACGATTTAACGGAAGTATTACTGGTAATCTAGAGGCCAGTACTATTAACTGTTTTTTAACGGAAAAAAATCCGTGAATATTCCGTTTTTTTCGACTTTTTCCCGGAATTTAGGGAAATTTTTCCGTTAAAAAAACAGTTAATAGTACTGGCGTCTAGATTACCAGTAATACTTCCGTTAAATCGTCCGTTATTTTTTACAGTGTAATTATGTCATTGACACGAGCTGATCACTTACTATTTTCTCATTAATTTTTTAGTTTTCTACCAAAGGGGCCGTCCATAAATGATGTCACGTTTGATTGGGGTTCAGGAGGTTCATGAAATTGTGACAGTTTGTGACAAGCGGGTGGGAGGGGATAAGAAGAAATGTGACATCACACATTTTGGTTAAAATAAAAACATTAATTCAGTAGATTAAAGCATGAAGTATGAAGTTATTTTAAAATCAAAATATTTTGCGTTCATAAAGTTAAAATTTAAAGTCTAATATATTAAATTCTATTTCAAATTCCAAAATACTACTGCTTTTAATTGCTCTTCATATTAATATTTTATTAATATTCTATATTATTATTGTTATTTGTAAGCCTTATTTTATACAAAATACAAATCATTTTTATTGTCAAAAGTCACAAAAGTCATTAAAACACGTAGTTAAAGTTTAAAATTAAAATTTGAAATGTGATCTAAAACATAGAGCATTGTCTCTGAACTGTAAGTATAAGTTTACATAATATAGCTTGACATGTGACAAGAGGGGTGGGGTAATGTGATGTGTGACGCTTTGTGACATAGGGGAGGATGGGCGTGAAAAATATGGAAAAAATGTTTTACATCATTTATGGATGGCCCCAATGTTAAAACTGAAGTTAACAATTTTTTCCTACTCTCATCTGCAATATTTTAATTGGTATGTCATAAATGACACACGGAATACGCCGGCGGTCAATGTATATGTGAAGTTTTGTTTTTCTATCAATCTGATATTTATTACTTTTGTACCATTGCTAGATAATGCAATAGTATAAAACAAAATCATCAAAAGTTCATTTTTGGGCTTTAAATGCATGTGTCCCGTTTAATATTAATAGTAATTAATTGTTAGTTATTGTTTATTATTTTTCAGTAGAAATATTGATCATATCAGGAAATATGTCTTTAATTTAAAATTGTTATTTTATCTTTAATAATACAATAAAACGGATGTGTTTATAATCTTAAACTTTTTATAACTAATTTAAAGAAATAATTGTTGAATCACAATCATGACAATGATACATATGGCTTTTTTATTATTATTATTCTTTAAAAAGTATTAATTCTCGTCCATTAATACATCCATCTGAATATCTATTACAAAAATTCTACTTTGTTACTTTGTCTTCTCTCTTTCAAAATCTGAAAAATCAAAGAAATAGTTTATTTTTTTTATTTAGTGAAAAAAAAGTCTTATTTTTACAGCATGATTAATTGCTAAGCTATTTTGCATTCAATCATCCCAGTATGTTGATAATAAAGTCTTAAAATCAGGAATAAGTGTAACGTCTACCACCAGATGGCAGAATTGTACCTATCTCTTTCTAAAAGATCCATCTCTCCAGACTCATCTTTCAATCCAAGAGAAAAGGTAAAACAAGGAATACCTGTTTACACCGTTGTTGTTTGCTTTCAGTTTTGATTGCGCCTGGGTTCACCTTTCAGACCGTTTATCCTATGAAATTACCTTTGAGCTTGGGGGAATTGATTTGGGTGAGACTTCACGCTTGCGGAGATTGATTCATGCCTATTTTTCCCTTTTATGGAACATGGTGACAGAGTATTTGCCTTAGGCAATATGTTTTACGAGTAACCCATAATATAATTTTTCTAGATAAATATCTAGAAAATAAAAGTTCAGAAATTAAATATAATAATAATTTTACTATCTGGCAATGCTACAATCTTTAAACAAAATCTTACGTTGCCACACTATATTTCTTAAAAAATGTTAAGCACTAATAAATATATAATATATATTATAATATATATATATATATATATATATATATATATATATATATATATATATATATATATTTATTTATTTATTTATTTATTTATTTGGTGTAATTTGACAAATTACAACAACCGATTTTTAAATGATTTTTTCAAAGACTAAAATTTATGACTTATAATTAACTTATATGTTTAAAAAAAACATTTTCATCATATTTTGCAAACAAGAATGTAATATTTTAGAGTTAAAGTTAAATATAGGTGAAACAACTCGAAAAGATTATCATTTATACAGGCATTTTCCTCCTAAGGAATTTATTATTTTAAAAAAATATAAAAACAATTTGTACGTTGTTATGTCATCTTCTCCTTTTCAAAGTTTAAAAATTCAAAGAAATAGTTTGATTTTTGAATTTAGTGAAACAAAAATGCTTATTATTACAGCATGATTAAATTGTTAAGCCTTTTCCCGTTCATAATCTCAAAAATAAAATCTTATAATTAGGTATAAATGCAACTTCTACCACAGATGACAGAATTATACCTATCTCTTCCAAAGAGATGAATCTCTCCAGACTCCATCTCTGAATTCCTAGATCAAAAGAAAAGTTAGAACAGGGAACACTAGTTTACCGTTCTTGTTTCCTTTCAGTTTTGATTGCGCCTGCCTTCACTTTTTAGACCGTTTATCCTTTGAGCGTGGGGGAATTGATTTGGGAGAGAATTCACATAGGCAGAGATTGATTCATGCTTTTTTTTCCCTTTTATGGAACATGATGATGATCGAGTATTTGTCTTAGGCAATATGTTTTATTAATAGCCCATATTTATCAGGGGAAAAAGTGCCGAAAATAAATATAATAATAATTTTACTATCTGGCAGTGCTAAAATCACTTGAAGGATTAAGGATTTTTTAGTGCAGGATAATTTTTGAATCACAAACACAGCAATAATATATCTTTGTTTTGACTTTAAAAAGCATTAATTTTCGTACATTTGAATTTCTAATACAAAACTTTTACTTAATTATATTGTCCTGTCTTTTTCAAAGTTTAAAAGTTCAAATAAATAGTTTAATTTTCAATTTAGTGAAAAAAAATGCCTTAATATTGCAGCATGATTAATAGGTAGACTATTTGCTATTCAATGATCTCGTATTCTTAAAAATAACGCCATATTATAAGAAATAAATGCAACTTCTACCATCAGATGGCATAATTATACCTATATCTTCCTAATACATCAACTCCATTTCTGAATCCCTAGATCCAGAGAAAAGGTACAACAAGGAATATGTGTTTACCGTACTTGTTTCCTTTCAGTTTTGATTGCGCCTGGCTTCACTTTTTAGGCCGTTTATTTTATGATATTACCTTTGAGCATGGGGGAATTAATTCGGGAGAGAATTCACACTGGCAGATATTGATTCATGCTTTATTCCCCCTTTTATGGAACAAGGCGATGGAGTATTTGCCTTAGGAAATATGTTTTACGAGTAACCCATATTTATCTAAAAAAAAAGTGCAGAAAGTAAATGTAATATTTTTTTTATTATCTGGCAGTGCTAAAATTTTACACAAAATCTGACATTTCAACGCACTATTTTCTAAAAAATGTTAAGCCCTAAAATATTTGTTATATGATATAAATGATTTTTTTCAAAAGACAAAATTTAAGACCTTAAAATTAAATTAATATTTAAAAATATATTTTCCTTATATTTTGTAAACAAGCCATTTAATATTGCAGAGTTAAAGTTAAATAAAGGTGAAATATTTCGAAGAGATTATTATTTATACAGTCATTATCCTCCTAAAGGAAAAAAAAATATTATTAAAAAATAATAATAATGTTTGTACTTTGTTGTATCATCATCTTTTTTTTTCAAAGTGTAAAAATTAAAAGAAATAGTTTGATTTTTAAATTTAGTGAAATAAATGCTTATTAATACAGCATGATTGAATTGCTAAGCCTTTTTTCTATTCAATCATCTCGTAATCTCAAAAATAAGGTATTATAATCAGGAATAAATGCAACTTCTATAATCAGATGGCAGAATTATATCTATCTCTTCCACAGAGATCCATATAACCAGCTGTATCTCTGAATACCTAGATCCAGAGAAAACGTAGAACAAGGAATATGTGTTTACCGTTCTGCCTTGCTTTTAGTTCTGCTTGCGCATGGCTTCACCTTTTAGGCACTTTATCCTATGGAATTACCTTTGAGCGTGAGGGAATTGATTCCAGGGAATTCATGCTCGCAGTGATTGAATCATGCTTTATTTTCTGTTTTATGGAACATGATGATGGAGTATTTGCTTAGGCAATATGTTTTAAGAGCAACCAGTATTTATCAAGAAAAAAAAGTGTCGAAAATAAATATAATAATAATTTTACTATTTGGCAGTGCTAAAATCTTTACAAAAAATCTGACGTTGCCACGGTGTATATTTTAAAAAATGTTAAGTGATAATATATATATATATATATATATATATATATATATATAGTATACACATTTAACAAATTACAACAAACGTTTGTTAAATGATTTTTTCAAAGACTAAAATGTAAGACTTATAATTAAATTATATATAAAAAAAAATTTCATTATATTTTGTAAACAAGACATGTAATATTTTACAGTTAATATTAAATAAAGTTGAAAAATCTGGAAATGATTATCATTTATACAGTCATTTTCTTCCTAAAGAATTTATATATTTTTTAAAATAAATAAACAAAGTTTGTACAGTAAAACCCCGATAATCCGAAATAATTGGGACCAGACCCAATCCGGATTATCCAAAATCCGGATTATCTGGAGAATTAGGAAAATAAATAAAACATATACAGAAAATCACCTTTCTGTTTAACTTATTGATTATTTACGCACAGTAAAAAATTTCACTTTGTAATAAAAAAGTTTGTAATTTTTTGCTGTGCCAGTTTTCCATACCTTTTGCGAGCCATTCGGTCAAGCATCCGCTGGAGCATAAGTAGTTCGTTAGGTGTAGTTTAAATAAGAGTTTAAATAAGAAAGCTTAAGGTATTCTTCCAAAAAGATTTTAGAAAAAAGTTTTTTTATTCAGAATACGACGATGAAACAAGTTAATGTTATGGAAATTAGCCAAAAATTGAAAAAAACAATTGACCAAACCGATCCGGATTAACGGGGTCCGAATTAGCGGGGTTCTACTGTACTTTGTTATACCATCTTCTCTTTTTCAAAGTTTAAAAATTCAAAGAAATAGTTTGATTTTTGAATTTAGTGAAAAAAAATTGCATAATATTACAGCATGATTAAATTGCTAAACCATTTTCCATTCATTCATCTCGCAATCTCAAAAACAAAGTCTTATAATCAAGAATAAATGCAACTTCTACCACCAGATAGCAGAATTATACCTGTCTCTTACAAATAGATCCATCTCTCCAGACTCCATCTCTGAATCCCTAGATCAAGAGAAAAGTTATAACATGGAATACGTGTTTACCGTTATTGTTTCCTTTCAGTTTTGATTGAGCCTGGCTTCACATTTTAAACCGTTTATCCTGTGAAATTACCTTTGAGCGTGGAGGAATTTATTTGGGAGAGAATTCACGCTCGCGGAGATTGATTCATGCTTATTTTTCCCTTTTATGGAACATGGTGATAGAGTATTTGCCTTAAGCAGTATGTCTTACGTGTAACCCATATTTATCTAGAAAAAATATGTGGTAAATAGATATAATAACAGTTTTATTACTTGCAGTGCTAAAATCATTACACAAAATCTTACATTGCCACGCAATATTTTCTAAAAAATTTTAAGCGCTAAAATATTTTTAATATGATAGAAATGATTTTTTTAAAGCCAAAATTTAAGACTTAAAATTAAATTATATATATAAAAGTATATTTTCATCATATTTTGTAAACAAGACATATAATATTGGAGAGTTAAAGTTAAATAAAGGTGAAACATTTTGAAGAAATTATTATTTATACAGTCATTTCCGAAACGAAAAAAAATACATATATATATAATTTGTACTCTGTTATATAATCTAAAAAAAAATTAAGGTGCGATTGCAGTTTGCTCTCCTTCTTGGCGCGATTTTTAAAAATCGCCAAATGGCGCATTTTTGTGCACTAACTCCCGGAGCTGCAATATCTCCGAGAGAGAGTACACAATTGTTATTTGTTTTCTCCTCTCATATATTTTTAAACAAGTAGACAAATGCTTTAAATGTGAGAATAAATATTTCATCAGTTATCTTTCTCTTATTTTAACCTGTATTTTTGAGTAAAAATAAAAAATACATAACATTTCAAATTTTTTCGAAATACATTTTTAAAGACACATTCAATATATTTTAAAATACATTTTATCAAATATACCAAAAAGCAAATATTTTAATAACCCAAATTATTAAAAAATAATGTTTGTTAACAGTAAGAGGAGCAAAACAATGTGTAGTCATTTATTCCGAGGGCCTTTTTTTTTAATCAGGGGGGCTGCCACCCCCCTGAACCCCTCGCTTTTTTATTCATAATTTTATCTTCAACTCTAGGATGTCATTCAAAACCTAATCACTCAATCTATCATTTTTGGTCATTCATATCTTGAACCAATCAGCCTCTCTTTCATACATAATTCAATCAAAGCTCAAAAATACAGGTTAAAAAAAAAGAGAGAAAAATAAACGATCGAATATTTATTCTCATCTGCCAAACATTTATCCATATCGGTACTTGTTCCAAAATATACGACATGAGAAAACAAATAATAGAACTTACGCACCGCAACTGCCATAGACATCTTTTCAACGTGCAATCCATTGCAACATTAACGTTTTTCCAAAAATTTAAACGCTCCTTCTCTCAGTTCTCTTCTTTCGTCCAATAAGAATACATGTAACAAAAAAGAGCGTCCAATCAGGAAACGGCTTAGAAAATGGTAGGATACGGTTTAAAAAGCAAAGGCTTTAAAACGAAGCACTCCTTAGGGTTGCCACATCGAAGATGCGAGAGGAGAAAATGAAAATACAAGGGTTACCATGTTGGAGCACTTATCGCGCCAAAAAAAAAGTCGCCTTGGCGAAGGAGAGTAAACTGCATTTCACCCAAATTAAACGAAATTTAAATTACTGGATCATTTATCAATTGAAATAGTTTTTAAATGTGAAAGAAAACTGAATTTTTACAAATATGTAAATCAGTGATTATTTATCACAGCATATTAAACCATTGAATTTAAAAATGCATATATGGAAATTCTTTTAATTCTTCTTTCCTATCGTGTTATGAAAAATTCATTTTCCAGAACCGGGGTTTGAACTAAGAATCGTCTGTTTAATAACGAGAAGCTTTGCCTCCAAGCTGTAATGGCTATTCAAAAAACTTTGAAATAAAGGTTCTAAAAATTTAAATCACAAAAATGGCACTGAAAAAACTAATTACTTTTAAATAATAGAGCTTTTCAAAAGTTTATGTTTTGTGGTGTAGTACAAAGTATTCAGCTATAAGTACACAAACTTTGAAGTCAATGAATTATCAATTTGTATCGCCAGAAGTGTAACACGAAACCCTAAAACTAGATTTTTCTTCTGGTTATGTTTAGACACTTAAAAAAAGTTTTTGTCAGTTCAATTTATACAATATTGCAATTAGTTTATATAACTTATGAAATAAATAGTTTAAATACTTATCAAATTTTGTCTCTTTCTTAGTTACACTGTCTTTAATACATTTTTAGGCATTTTGCAAAGTCTGATGAAAATAACATTTATTTTAAGAAAGATTAATCTTAGATTAAGGCATTAATTACTTTGCCTTCAATCCGAAAACTTCAACTATTATAAAGTGATGTAAAATTGAAAAAAAAAAAAAAAAAAAAAGACAATTTAGTTTTTCAAAGAACAGCCCTACTCGAATGGGGAACCTGGGACCAAAGAGGTAAAAAAACCCCTTATTTTTTTAGAAGGTTCATACGACCGAGATTTTGAAATAATCGTTAAACGTCGTATCTGTAATTCTATCATGCTAATAAATTTAATTAAAAGAAAAGCATTCCCAAGTCGGTTAAGAATATCAACAACATTTAAATAGTCTTTTATCCTTTTCGAATTTTTCTGCTTTTCGTTTTTTTTTCTTTTTTTTTCTTGCCAAAGTAAATTCTAAAGCAGAAAATTCTGTTTTGCTATGTATAATTAAAAATTTATCATTTTGCTTCTATTTTGATGTAAATTTGGAGGGGGAAGATAGAGCGAAGGTAATTAAGATTTGAGACCTTCGAGTTCGGAAATCTTCTTTAGCTTGGGTTCTGCTCTTAATTTTAATTAATTTTGAAGGAATTTATTCTACCGGAAATTCTTAATTTTCTAAGTGTATAAAAAATGCATCGTACTTTAATGTTTATTAAGTTAATACAAATTTGCATATATAAAATAAATCAGTTACATTTTTGACATATATTTATGTAAAAAAAAAAAAAAAAAAAAAAAAGTGATAAGTGTGATCAATGATCGCACAGAGGATTTCGTGTAATATCTCTTTTAAAACAACTTAATTTTTAATTAGTAAATCCAAATTGTTAATTTGTAATTATTAAATTCTTACGTTGCTTGTAGCAACAAAAAAATTCATTTAAAAATAGTTATAAAAGGAAGATACTTATTTTAATCAAATTAAAATTGTTCAAATTTAACTACTTAAATAAAATAAAAAATTTCAAACTTTTTCAAATTCTGAAATTTAAAAAAAAATTGTTGCGATATAGCTAAAATATAAATGTCTAAAAGCTAAAAAAAAATTAAACAAAATTTAAGTTACTGGATCATTAATAAATTGAAATGGTTTTTAAAAGAGAAAGAAAATTGAATTTTTAAAAATATTATGTAACTCAGTCATTATTTATACGAAAAATCGAAGTCAAAATATTCATATTTATAAAAGTAGTAAAGATTTTTAAAAAAAGTTTTTCTTTTAGTAATATGGGCTGTTTTACAAATAATAATAATAATTTTCTTTAATTTTCAGTATTAAGTATTGTACCACCACATACATTACAATATTATTCAAAATTAAAGAGATATTTTGAAACGCACTGTGTTCCAATGGTGTTTATTGAAATAAAAATAAAAGTCATTGAAAAACCAAGTGGAATAAATCAAAAGAAATAAATGTTTCGTGTCGAAGCATGAAAAGATCCATACGCAGTGTGTAAACACAAATAAAATGAAACATGAATTAAAAAAGTTTTATTACATTCTGAGCATTTCGTATAAGATATCAACAATACACTTTTACATTCTGTACAATAGTGAGTACAAAATTCTGTTTTACCATTTTGTAATGAAAAGCAAAATGGTACAAATTAAAGGTCATTTAAATCAAACATAAGTTTTGGGAGTCGTGTCCGTCAGAGCATGCACTGCCCTTCAATTCAGAAGGAAATTTATGTTTTTAAAAAATACTACTTTTGAAATAATAATAAAGATTTATTACCTCACTGATTTTAGAAATAGTTTGTGCCTATGCAATGTTCGAAACATACACCATATCCCATAATATGTTGAGGATACATTTAAATAATCATTCTTATTGATCGAACAGTAATCGAAAAACAAATTTATACCGTTTATTTCGGCATGTAATATACACTTTTAAAACTAGAACATTAATTAAAATTTACAGATACGTGTCATACGCTGCTGTACACAGCATAAAAGCAAAATATTAACATCTAAAAAAAGATAAGCATGGTGATTTTTTAAATTTGGCACGAATTAACAGAATAAGAAGTCATAATAAATGGAATAATGCAATGAATGATACAGAAAGACTTTATGGTTTCAGTGTAGACAGCAAAAATTAATATTTCGTTCGCGTTCCAAATTTGTTCATATTTTCTTTAAGAGTTTACTTTTTAATAATCTATAATATATTTTAAAGCTAAATTACTACTTAAGGTTTCATTGCAAAAAAAAAGAATTGCGTGTTATATGGCAAAAACGGAGTAAAATAGAAAACCACAATCTGAAAGCAAGTGTGTGCGTTATAACTTGGATTCACGGTAGAAAACATTCGAAATACAGGGTGTCCACTCTCAATGATGGTCAGTGCCTAATAGTGAATATGTTAGTCAAAGACATGCAATTTCAATTACAAAAAGTTTTAAATGGAGTAAAGAAATATTTTAAAAATCGATTGGGGTCTAATAAAATGTTTCTTAAAAAATTATGAAATTTTAATTTTTATACGGTCCTCCGGTTCTATAAGTGATATTTCATAATGCACTGCAAGTAAGATAAATGAAGTCCCGCTCATATAACACTAAAATAGACAGAATTATGATACTTTAAAAATGCATGATTCATACCACTTTAAAAACTATGTGCACACAAAAGAGTTCGGCTTGCTTTGAGGGGTCACATACCTAGTGATTAAAGTTTTCGAAGAACTTCTTTCATGCGTATCTGCGCTGAAAAAAATGCACATAATGTTATGACTGAGTTAACTTTTATTAAGTATTAAATTGGCTAAAATAATTGTATTTTAACATGTGATTTATTTTGTAAGGATTTGAAACTGTTTCTTTTCATTATTTCTTTTAGCAAAAATTATGTTATTTTTATAAAAAAAAAAAAAAAAAAATTAACGTCAACGATCGTATGTATGTTTTTTCAGTTCAAAATTTGTACTTGAAATTTAACTCACGTTCAAATAACTGAGAGAGATTAAAATTTACACATTGTGTAAATTTTAATCTCTCTCATATGTGTAAAACCGAACTTTACCCATAATTCATATGTGTAAAAGCGAAAATCCAATGACTTTCTATTGTAATTATATGATTTTCAGTGGTTACCATGCATTTATAGTTATTATAAAGGGTAGCAAAAATGGACAGATCACCACCAATAATTTTTTTTAAGTCTTAGATTAGTTAAAACAAGATTACGATGGGTTTTTTTTAACTATTATGTATTTTTATCACTAAATCCGAACAGATGTCGAAATTTTATTTCTTTAATTTAATTTTATTGAATTCAATAATTTATTTAGTTTTTGGCTGAACATGGATTCTTACAGCTAAACAGCTGAGCGATCCAATAATCTAAGAGCTTCAATTTTAATATTGAAATTTATATTTATACATCTGATATTTATTAATATTATGGTATACTCATACATCTGATATTTATTAATATTATGGTATACTCATATATCTGATATTTATTTGTATCAAAGATTATCTCTATTCGCATTGTACATTCGCAAACCTGTGTGGATTGCGAAAAGACGCAGGTTAAGATGAAAAATTTTTGCGCTGATGGATCAGCTGAAGCTATACTTGATGAAACGTATAAGTATTATAGGAATAAAGGTTATTATTTTTATTCATATGTGTAAAAACGAGAAAATCCTACCCTTTATATTTTAGCCTTATTCACATTTTAATACTTTGGTTAGTTTAGGCCAGTACATAAAAAATAATGTTTATAGTGTTATTTGAAAAAATCTTGCATATAATTGAGAGAATATATAGATAAAAAATGAATTCTTGATTTGTCAGTAACAATGGCGAAGAAATGTGTGTTTGTATGATAGCAATACATTAAGGTCTGGATTTTAAAAACAAAGTCACTCATATTCTTTAGATTTACTCTGAGAGATATAAACAAATGCACTGCGTTGTCCAGAAAACAACAAATCCTTTTTCTGTCGACAACTTCTGGTAATTATTGTATAAATTTTCCAATAGAAATTCTAAACATAAGTAACGTAAAAGATAATAATTTTTTACTAAACATAGAAAATTATTAATCTTTATACACTGTTGTCAGCCTAAATTATATTCTTAAGACTTTTTCTTTACATACTTGACTAATTTTTTTCCATAATTTGACTCAAATGATAAATGACTAAAATTTGAGAATTTTGTAAAATGACAAGGCTGCCAAGCCTCTGGCTTTTTGGATATCAGTATTTAATACAGAAAATGCCGTTTTCGAAAATTTTGGTAATTTAAAATATTCAGTCTTTTTCTAAAGTAATAGTGGAGAGCAAGAAGCCCGAGACTTGGAAATTCTGAATTGGGTAGACTGTCTAAAATAAGTAAAATAATATGTCTAAGTTATTCACTTTGTACGATGCATAATTTCCGTTATAATATAGACTTATATTATTAATATAAAGGGTTTTTTTTTCGGATTTATTATATGTCTACTACAATACATTCTTGTAAAATTTCTTGATTATGCCATTGTTCTGATCAAAAGATTTTATTAAATAATAGTCAGATATGACTTTAAAGATGTCATAACCTAATGCTAATATAAATTTACTGTTCCAAAATAACGAATATGGGCAACTTCATGCACGGCTACTTGACGGATTTTGAGACTTATTTATATAAAATGATGAAAGGTCATCTTTACAAACTATATTTGTTTGCTGTTAGTTTTAAAATTCTGAATTTTTAATCACATATGTGATGGGTTTAAACAATTGAACTCTTCTTAAACTCTGCATAATAAATAAATATAGAAATAAATATTAATCTTAAATATTAAATTTCTATTATTTCCTTTTAAAAGTAATTTTCATTTTTTATTATTATTTTCTTTTAAATAATTATAAATGTATTTTTCTAAAATTAATTTAAATGCAAAGATTATAGCTTGAAGTATTAATTTAAAGCAATTGAACTTTATTGGCATGGTTCTATAATTAATTATAAAGTATTTGGTATTCAATAAAAATCAGAAGAAAATAACTTCTGTTCTACTGCAAGTTAAAATATACACTATATGTCCAAAGATGACCAGTCACTTATAATTTCAGACGTTTTTTTTAAATATCTAGAAAAATACACGAGGAATTATACTGAAATTCCTGGTATGTAAACAAATTATTACAGGTCATATATACATATATCACATTCACACGAAGATTTATTTCCGAAACCCTATAGAGTACGGTCAACAAATTGAAAAAGAGCCAAGATCTTTTGGATAATCCTGTAAAAACTAATGTAGTAAAAGCATTCAAATTGTATTATGATTAATTGTCTTATTGTTATAAACTGTGTTCATTTTTTATGAGGATAGCATATATGGTAGTAGAGAAAATAAGGTTACCATAAAAACAGTCCCAAATTTCGCCACTTTTTTTCTTATAATTTACAGAGTTCTTAGTATAAAAAAAATGTTCTTTTCAGAAATATGAAAGCAAAATTGCACAGAATACACTATCATCAGAAATAAAAAGTAATAAAAATTGCATGACATATGAACATACTTACAAATAGTGTCTCACTATGCATATGCGAATGCGATCCAAGTGTAATGTGCATAATGTGTTAGTTAAATGTATAGAGCATTTTTTGTGAATGTCTCAAACACATAGCTTGAAAATTCCAAAAATTATCGACCATTGAATAAGCTCAAAATCAGTTTTTCCCAAAAAGAAGCAAAAAATTGAGAGGTTGTATCAAAATATAGTAGTACGTGTAATATTGTTTTCTAGATTGACACTAATCAATAGATATATGGATACAGGCCTTCATCGTTTCGTTTCCTTTTGAGAACAATGGACTTTGAGCTTATTCTATCGACGATAATTTTCTGAATGTTCAATCTATGTTTTTGAGACATTCACAAAAGTTGCTTTATGTATTTAACTAACACATTATGTTTTGATTGCAGTTACACATGAGCAATAATACATTATTTAGTAAACCTGCCCTTTTTCATACAATTTTACTATTTTTTATTTCTGATTTTAAATTGTATTGCGTTCGATGTTGTTTGTGATATTATCTAAAAAGAACATTCTTTTACATAATGAACTTTGCAAATTATAATCAAAAATACTTGTGACTGTTTTTATAAAAAAAACAGTGTATTTCTCGACGAGTATACATGCTATCCTCATAAAAATTATCACAGTTTATAACAATAAGCCACGTAATTATAATCAACAATTTGAAATATTTCAATATTTTAGTTTTGACATGGTTATCAAAAATATACTTATTATTTTTCAATTTTTTGACAGCTCCTTACGGAATTTTGGGAAACATTTTAGCGAAAATATATGTTCAGTAATATTTGACTTTAATTTATAATCTGTACCTGTACACCTAGAGTTTTGGGATAATTCATCATGTATTTTTCTAGATATTTAAGAAAACTTCTAAAATCACAAGTGACCTTTGGCCATACAGTCTATTTAATCAGAACTGCATGTTGGTGAAATGGAGCAAACGTCAGCCTGCTGGTACTAAAATTGGTTCTTTCACAGTTTAAATAAGGATTTAGAAGTAGATTAATCACGTGAACTCACGTGAATTTATCATGTTTTAAAAACAACGATTATTCGTATACGGCAAGAGCTATTATTCATTTCAATTTCGCTACAAACTTACATAATGTACAAGGTTTTTGAAATTCAGTCCAACGTTTTACAAATAGTAATACAGGGTTTGTGTTGTGATACATATTAAAATATAAGACAATGCACATACAGAATAGGATGCGTTTTTGAATTTTATTGGATATTAGTGAATAATTTTGGTGCTCTTTACACTGTTAAAAATCTGCAGCATTTTATCCAGTCATTTGACCGTTTTCTACAAAAAAAAGTGAAACAACCGTCTTTTTACGTTATTTTGAACTTATCATTACCAATTTTATGGTCAGAATAGAGTTATATTACGGTTATGTTACTGGTTTTCCAGAAAACGGTGAAATGACTGTACAAAATGCTGCAAGATTTTTAACAGTGTATGATTAGTAAATAATTTCAATCGTGATTTGTTTACAAGCAATCTCAACAAGGAAAATTTTTACGCTACAATAATAAATATATAAATGCAAAAATAAAATTATTAAATTAAGTAGAAGAAGTACTATAGTAATTGAATACTATTGATTGTCAAGAGGGGAAAAAGTAAAGTAACTATTAGATAAGATTAAGGGGCTACTTCAGTCAAATGAAAAGACCCATTCACTAATGCTAATCCTATGAAAGAAATTTATACAGATATCTCGGTTGCATTTCAATATTTTTAAATGATTTTTTGGCTTTGGATATCTGAGATCGATCTGTATGCAGGACGTTAGTTACTTTTTTCATTTTGTTTACAGTTATTTTTTACAAGGACGCTTTCATTTTTGGAACCGGTTTGGAAAGCGAAAGCAACCCCATAAAAAATATCTGCAACCAAAATCGAAAAACTAAAAAACGACCTGCAAAAATGCAAAAAGAATCATCTAAAAATATTGAAATGCGACCGAGATATTTTTATAAATTTCTCCCATAGGATTAGCATTAGCGAACGGGTCTTTTCATTTGAGTGAAGTAGCCTCTTAACCATAATTCTATTTTATACGATAGTTGTTCTTTTAACACATTTCATTTCTATATTTAACGAGTCTTATAATGTTTGCGGCGGTATTATGGGATATGATGTATGTTTTTTTAAACGAAATTTTTAATATGAAGACGTTGCAATACGCAATTTTATTTACATTCAATATCTAAGTGGTTAAAAACCTAATTTTTAACGATGCCGTAACAATATGGTAATATTACTACATAATCATATAAGAATATACATAATAATAAGATATAAAGTAGTAGCAAAGTTTGACTTTGTCATTAAATGGAAAAACCAATAAAACTTTAAAGTTACACATATGATATTTTAAATTTTATATAATAATTAGTATGTTTTTTCAATAAAAAACATAAATTTTAAGACTTTTGATAAACATAACGTGACATAAAATTTTATTTTCAGATGAAATAGCTCATACTTATGTTATGCATTGCAAAAATTCAAATCAAACACTTAATCTTAAAATGGAAATAAATATTGAAATAAAAAAAATCCTTAGGCATATACTTTTTCATCTACATTGTCTTTTAAATGTTTCTTTTACATTAAAATATTTTTATTGTAAAAAATATTTTTTCCTTTAAAACAATTATTTAATTTAAATGTTTCTTTTGAAATACTAGCACATAATATTGCATCGTTTTCCATTTATGGAATTGTTATCATTGTTTTTATTATTATTATTATTATTATTTGTATTGATATCTATAAAATAAATTCAAGCTTTAATAAAATTATCCAATTTGAGTTCAGCAGAGATTTCGACTCATTTATTTTGTATAACTTCAATCAGTTTTATAAATTGATATCTTTAAAAGCTTCATCGAATACCTGCAGTTATGCTTATGATCAAATAATGCTTATTATTTTTTTTTTTAGGTAATGTAGGTAGGTTTTTTAGGTATGTAAAATTAAGACATTTTAAAACAGTTTAATGCTTAGCACAATAAATTTTTAATGAATATATAAATGAGTGTTTGAATAAGATCACAAAATTATAAGTATACACAAATCTGAAACAGGATTCTTTATTTCAATCAAAAAAATGAATGAAAAATTGTGCACAAAAATGACTTTGAAATATACACATTTTGAAAGCATAAATTACCATCTCTTTGAAGCACAAAAACCTATACCCGTTTGCCTTTTAAAGTTTGAAAAACAGACACATAAAAAAAAATTAAACAACACAGGCTCGTGACTGGCACACTGTAAAAAAAAAATATGCAACCTCACTCCACAAAATTGGTAGCAGTTGCTATCTAGAATTTTATGGAGTACTTTTTTTCAGTTAAATAATGATGCAATCAAAAAATATATTACTGGTGTAACATTACAATGTTACGCCTACTGGTGCTCAATTAAATTGGAGGCAGAAAGGCTGCCACCAATTTTATGGAGTGATGTTACACAAATTTTTTACAGTGTATATTCATGAAATGCAATACAGACACAAATAATAATATAACTGCTTCTTTTTTATTTTTAGTGATATATTTACTGTTAATTTTATTAATGTTTTACTTCATGAATTGTTTTCAGAGTTAAACAATTAAGTACGTATTAAATTTGAAATGTGAAATGAAATTGTGGTATTAATAAAATTTTAATACACTCTGAAAGAAAAACACCCAATCTCTTTTGAACACACAAATATAACAGTATTTTAAAATATAGTAAACTGAAAAAAAAAAAAAAAAAAAAAACACAAAACATCAAACATTTTTAATTTTATTTGCCAGATTTTTATATAGCCTTTTTACATTTTCTTTTTCTCAATAAAGTGATCCTTTTTTTGCTGAAATGATTAGTTTGGCAAATATTTCATTTATAGGAATGCATTTTACGTTTATTTTATGAGTAATTATTGAATTTATTGTATTTCCTTACTTATAATAATATGCTTGAAAAGTTTATTCTTAAAAATCGATTTTTTTAAATAATAACTATAAAATTCCATATAAGATTTAATTGAGAAAACATGTATTGATATAAAATTCTGAAATTCATTTTAGATAAAAATTCTAAATTTCTTTATATAAACTGTAAATTTTCAAAATTTATTAATTAATAAAACAATTAAAAAACAAGAAAATTTTCAAAATAATTAAAAATAATTGAAAAATATTTTTTATTTACTATCAGAATCAGTGAAAACATAAGTTTCTGTGTTAGTAGTTTTAATATATCTAGTTTCATATTTTCAAATTGTATGCGTATAATATGGAAACTATTTCAGCAGAACATTTAATATTTTATTAAAATCAAAATTAATAAATATCTAAAAAATCACATTAGATTTAAGATTTGAAATAAGAGTGATTATTACTTATGATATATTTTGCGTTTTTTAGAGTAAACGTATGGAGTATAGAAACGAAAATATTAGTTTTTTTCACTGTATGAAGACTTATTTTCAGTTCTATTTAAGGGTATTTTCTTTTATTCTTATATATAAATCTGTAATTTCTATTTCAATTTTTCTAATGTAATATGCATTTGATGTAACCTCTTTTCAAGGAAGGTCTTTTACACGTGATACATATCGTGCAAAGAAATCTAGATTATTCATACCAGTCCTATTTAGACCCACAATTAATAAGACTTTGCCATTTAAATTAGTAATGCAAAACAAACTTCAAAACCTGATCGTTACCGTTGGGCACAAGACAGCTTGAGGTCGTTAAAACAAATGTTTTAGATATATTCAGTCATGTGGAAGACAGTATGTAGCATTATTTTTCAAAATGAAATTCTAAGCTACTAGAATTATATATAATCTGGTGCCTTTTAGTTAGATATTTTGTGTATAGATAAACTATTATTCAGTTTTATAATACATGTATTTTAATAAAAATAATAAAATTAAGCTCTGGCAGCACTGTTTTATTAACTGATTTGGCAGGTATTCAGGTAAATGAATATAATAAATCTTTAAATTTAACTTCAGGATATTGTAAATTTTAATAGTAATATTTAAATTCGTGTTTCTGATATTGACAGTGATAAAATGATAAAAATATTTTCCTTATTTTGGATTTTAAACAATATAAAAAAACCTTAAATGAGATTTTCTTACAGAATGGACTTTCTTTTTTTTTTTTACTAGAATAGGTTTTAGCAAACAGTTTTCATTAATTATTTTCGATCATACTGGTTCAAGGTAAAGAAAATGTTAATAATAAAATAAATTAACATAAAATATCAAATAAACACAATAAGTATTCTGCATCAATGAAGTACTTTTCACATATTGATAAACTGTTTATAATTTAAAATTCTGAATGGTGCATAGATTTAATTACAGTCACATGTTGGAAAATCACTATTTGTGGAAGGTTCAATAATTATTGTCCCTACACTGTAAAACATTTGTGGAAACGTTACTCCATAAAATTGGGGGCAGCTACGATTTATACTTCATTGAGTAATTTTTCACTTACATAATGGTGTAATAAAAACATGCATTACTGGTGTAACATTGCAATGTTACACCGATTATATCGGTTAAAATACTCCACCATATTGGAGGCAGCAAGGCTGCCACCGGTTTTATGGAGTAACGTTACACAAATGTTTTACAGTGTAATGTATACAAAATATTTGTACCACAATGGTTGATGTGGAATATCGAAGACGAATGTTTTAAATGCCTATAAGGTGGATTTTAGAATCCTAGCAGCAAAGTTACTTTTGGAGGGAAGGGTGAAGTTTTAAAGACCTATTTTTAAATGGTTGGTGGGGGGGGGGGGGGTTGAAGAAGGAAGTCTGTTTTGGAATCTATGAAGCTAGATTTGTGACGTGGCTACATACTAGGATCCTGAGCCCAAATAATAGTAGCCACGTCACATCCATTTTCAAAAATTCTTACAGATACATTAGCTCCAAACCATCACTGTAACAAAAAGGAGATTTTACAGAGATTGTACTATTAATCTGAATGCCAGTGCAATTTACTGCTTTTTAACGGAAAAATTTCCGTAAATGCCAGAAAAGTTTTCTGGAATTTAAGGGAACTTTTTTGTTAAAAAACAGCAAATTGTACTGGTGTCCCGATTATCAATAAAAATTCATAAATCTCTCTCTCTCTCTCGCTTTTTTATTTTATTATTTTTTTTACAGTGATACTTTTATACCCAAATTACCCCTTCCACCCCTTCCATCAAAAATTTGTTTATATAGCAGCTACGGTTTCTGAAATTGAGCATATACGCATCTAAGAAATTCGGCTCGATATTCCACATCAACCATTGCATTACAAATATTTTATATACACTCCAGACAATAATTACTGAGAAACATTCGTATAACATATGACTAGCGAAACCGAAATTTTAGACAGGCGAGTAAACACAAAAAGTACTTAATGGAAAGAAATAGATGAAGATATACAACAATCCAAAATGTTTAAAATGAAAGGTATACAAATGAATACTTTTTGATTGTTCTTAGTATTTATTCTAGATGAAATGAATGCAAGTAATTAAAAATACATAACAACTCTTTCTTCATTAATTAAAAGAAATTTAAAATAATTCCTATAACGGATTTTTTTTTTCAAAACTAGTAGGCAACGTTTTTGAATGCTATTTTTTTCAGTCTCTTTAAAATGATATCTGTGGGTATGTAAAACAGTTGATGCTCAAATTTCATCATAAATAGCGAAGTAGATAAATAATCAATCAGTTCTGAATGATGGTGTTTTTTATTTTTTTTTTCATTTTACTTAGGAAATAGCATATTGCGCTACTTCAATTATAAATATGCAAATATATAAATTATATAATACGCAAAGAAGGGCTCTGAGTCACGTGAAATCGTAAACAACCACTTAAAGTTAACTCGTTTCATTTGCAGATCTTATCACTGTAAGAAAAAGTAAAGAGTCAACGTGTAAACTAAAATTAGCCTGGTAAGTTCTAAGTGACATGCAGTTGTTTAGGGTTTCCTAAAAATGGTTGATAGACTTTAAGTTTCGATAACTTTCAAACGGTGACAGATATTTTAAAAAAATCGCATGAATATTATGTAAGAAGGTTTTATGCTGCGATTCAAAGTTTTAGATAGATGTAACAGCGATCTGTGGCGCTGTAAGTAATTACCACTAAATCTAGGCTCAATTTTTTGGTCTCGTTCTTCTTCTATGCAAAAAAAGAGGTTGAAATGCATTGAATAGGTACCGAATTGCGCAAAAAGCGGGTCGAGACTGAGCACCTATTACTCTTAGCGCTATTTATTGTTTGAATAACAGTAAAATGCTTACATCGTATATAACCGCTCTCAGGGTTCGTACGGGTATCGTTCCAGGTGAAATATTAGTATTTGTTTATAAAATAATAAATCTAGTTCAAACGCGCGATACTTTGTGATATTTAAGGAAAGATTTTCTACAAGAAAATTCTGGTGCCAAAGAATTTACTGCTTGGAAATTCCAGCATCCGTAGAAACCCTGTTCCTGCAGGAATCTGTTTAATATCAGACATCGTTTGTAAGTTACTGAATTTTAAAATCCATCAGCTATTTTTGAGGCACCCAGTATTTAGTAACAATTCCTCAAAAAAAAGGGAATTTTTCTCCTGTGGAACTATTTTATATAAAATCCATCAGCTATTTTTGACACACCCATTATTTAGTAACAATTTCTCAAAAAAAGTAATCCCCCCCCCCCCCGTGGAACTATTTCATTTAAAAGTATCAAGTATTTTAATAACTTGCAATAACTCCATTTCATCTAGAACTTTTTTATGTAACAAACACGAAAATATACAAATATATTATGATTATGAATTAGTTACCAATGAAAAATAATTTGTAGCAAGCTAGCAGGTAAATTATTATTGCACAAAATATTTCTAACCTGTCACTTTGTCATTAAGAAAAGAGTTAATAGGCATACAAATTAATTAATGAGCAATAAAATTCAAATTTAACACTTAAACAGCAACTATCTAATTGAAAATACACTAATAAAAAATAATAATAAATAAGATCTATGTAGAAATAAATTCTTAGAATTTAAACATGCGGAAAATGCAGTGCAGGGAAATTCAACTTAGAGAAAATATTTTATAAATTCTGGACTTTGAATGATTATGAAAATGAGCATACATTACAAAATAAATATAAATGTACCATAATTTTTCAAATGCAGTTAAATATTCATTATTCTCATTAGTTAATGTTATTTATATTTATTTTACTGACTGGCTCTTAACCGACAGATAATAAAAAGATGTTTGAAACCACGAATTTAGGTTATTTCCCAGGTCAAAATTTATGCTTGTACCAGCAACAAAAGTATGCTAGTTATTGCTAGGTATTGCTATGCTTGTTACATTTCCAGCAAAGTGGGCCAATACACACCATGAATTGCTGGAAATTCTATGCTATTATATGCTAGCAAGCATCACATGCTATATCGTTAGCTTGCACAACAAAAGCATGACAAGCTATATACAAGCATCTCATGCTTATTTCCAGCAAAGTGGGCCAATACACACCATGAATTGCTGGAAATTCTGCTGGGACCAGCAATGTGTAATGCTAGTTCATACTATTTTACTTGTTGGGTTATAGCACTTGGTGCTTGTCTAGCAAACAAATACCAGCATGAATTTCGACCTGGGTTGAATGGAGCTTTTTGCTGTACATTAACTTAAATTGTTAGAAAAAATTCTGGTGCTGATAATGATTAATTAAATAGTAGAATATATGCCAATAATTGTTGTAATAATTTATGAAACTGTTAAAAAAAGCGTCTCAATACACAGAGATAATTTTCAACACATTGTTTCACATTAATTTATTAAATATCACTAAATTGAAAAAAAATAAAAATAAAAATTGATAGGTATAAATAAAACGACTCAATAAATAAATAAACGCTTATTTAAATTAAAATTGATATCTATTATTACATCTATTACAATAATCTATTATTAAATTGATAAATAAACTCTTATTTAAATCTTTTGAGTCTGGTATCCTATTGATAGCAGATGTATTTTAATTGCGTATTATATTGTTTTAACAAATGGTTTTCTTACTGTTTACATGTAGGAATGTTCGTATGTGTCCAAAAATATTTACTGTATGACTTCATTCATGTTTAGGCATTTAGTAATAATAATAATTATAAATATTTGCACAATTCACTCCCACCGTTTGCAATTATTTTATTTTAAACATATATTTTACTCTTTAAATTTTAAATAAAGGCTAATTACCTGAATCAATCATGTGTAATAAAGCACGAAAAGTATTAAAAAGTTGTAATATATGTTACATTACATTGTAATATAATAATTTCCAAAGATTTTCAAAAACTCTTACTTAGCCTATTTCGTATGAATGCTCATTAAATAGTACGCAAAACAACAATTTTTTTTATGTTTCAGGCATTGCAATATTTGTTAAACTCTCATTAGTATGTTTGGATAGGTAGTGTTAATGTTATAAACCTAAAAGTAATTTTTTTTTCCAAAAAAATGGAAAACAAAAATCGGATTTGCAAAAGATAGGATGGCAAAAAAAAAAAAAAAAAAAAAAAAAAAAAAAAAAAATCCTGCAGCTCCAAAACGTGAGGCTAAATTATTATTATTATGATTATTATTGGCAACTGTTTATTTCTCTGTGGTAATATGTACAGTGTAGTTCTCACAAAGCATATTTTTTTTACTTTTATCATGAGCAAAGTTATTTCTAAAAACCTGTTTTTAATAAATTTCTTATTTCCAATTGTTTTAAAGACTTCATGTTTAAAACAGTTGCGAAATCATATTCTTTTCAAGACGAAAAAATCCGTTATCTGCACCAAATTTAGCTTTGAAAATTTTAAATGAAACTGGAAATCGAAATGTTTAATAAATTTTTAATATTTAAAATTTATTTAAGAAAATAGTTTAAGAAAACAAAATCACCCAAAATATCTTTAATTAGAATTGCACTATATAATTTGTTATTTAAAAAGAATTGCTACTCTAAATCAAAATAATTCTAAAAAAAGCATACATTTTAAATAAAATTTTGTATAAAATTACCTACGTAAATTAAATAAAAATTGAAATGCATATTAATGAATGAAAAATTCTTTTTTTGACTCTACAGTTTTATGAATATACATGAAATCTGGCATACATTTTTT
Source organism: Maratus speculifer (assembly GCA_964019185.1). NCBI lineage: Eukaryota > Metazoa > Arthropoda > Arachnida > Araneae > Salticidae > Maratus > Maratus speculifer. Next base: position 74,758,270 of record OZ025302.1, on the reverse strand, counting down.
TTTTCAACTGCAATATTGTTTATTATCTGCTCCAATTACATATTGTAAAAGAACGGTAAAAGAATATTCTAAATTGTAAAAGAATGCTCAGGAAATTATTAGAAAAAAGTATCTCAGTGCGCCTGGACATTATGCAAAATAAGCATAAGTAAATAAGAAAAATGACTATGCAAAATAAATACAGATGTTATGATCTAGAAGATAGAAATAATACTGTAGCTATATGCATCGTAACAAATGAAAATGTTAACTGTATATTGAGTACAAAGTACTTGAAAGAATTACAATTTATTCAAAAAATTTAATTCGAGAGATATCCCTCATAGCATGCATGTTCACAGTAACGTCACAATGACGTCACTGTGAGTCACTTTGGTCACATCACAACTGTGACCAAAATGCCACCACTCAGTGACGTCACATTGTGACTAAGATGTGACTTTCTAAAAAAATTTTCACAGTTTGTCACAATGTTAATGTCAAAGTAGTCACAAATGACACACTCTTCACAAATTGGTCACATTGTGACGTCACAAAGTGGTCACAATGTGACGTCACAAAAAAGCTCTAAAACGGCCATAACGACTTCACATTTTAGTCACTGTGACTTCACATCGACGTCACGTGACGTCACATCGACAATCGCTGGTCACAAAGTCACAATGTGACTTCACAACGACGTTGCAGTGACGTCACCATGTCTTACGGGATGTTGATGCTATACAAATGACTGTTTATCATAATTGTGAAAATACCAAATTCAAAGATATACAAATGCAAAATTTTTTTTTAATTTTTTAACAATATAAGCAATATTGAAAACAAATTTATATAATAGATATCTCATAATCTCTGCTTTTAACATAACGACCACATAGTACTAACTATCCAACTATCAGAACGTTTTAATTTGGACAAAAAATTTATTCAATGAAATATGTTATCTGTAATTATGTTCATTTTTTAAAAAAACTTACAATGAAAAAAAATTCTGCCTTTAGTTTACTTAGAAAAAAACTGGAAGAGAGGCCTATATGTACTTTTTAGAATTTTAACATTTTCTTGTGCTGCATTTGAAAAATTATAGTAATTTAGGAAATAAATATGCTTTCAAAACAATAATTGCACCAGCATGCGGATCATCTTTTGAATACAATAAAAAACAACCACTCTTGACAATGCAGTTTTCCACAAAATGTTTCTATCATTTGGCGATAAAATACGTGATGCTTACACAAGACGGTTCATTTTTGCAGACAGTAACATTCATAGACTTTCTTCACGGTGCAGTGAACTAAATAATCGTGCAGCTTTTTAAAACTGAAAAGCATGAAGACAATAAACATCCCGTGTTCCTATGATCACATGTACAAAATCTGAAAAAAAAAGTTTCTAGGAAATACCTCTATTTGTATCCAGTAATCAACTGGCTACGAAATTTTCGGCTTTCCAATTAATGCACTTAATTGCACTTTGTTTGGTGCTTTATTTGTGGTTTGTAAGTTTATTTCTACTATAGTTCTCAGTTGACACAATTGGATTCACGAAGCTCTCGATATAACTGGGAATCAGTTTTCTAAAGCACTTAACTTTTACAAGCACTATCAATGTAAATCCATTTTACAAACTTATCCACCTGTTAAAACAGTTTGGATTAAGAATAAAAGACGCTGCATCCTGTAAAATATTATAACTTAATAATTTAAAAAATGATAATTATGATTTTCCTTTTAATGGATATCATTGAACACATTTTAATTTGACATACATTTTTGTCTATTTCAACAAAGGCTTTAAATTAGTAAACAATTCTTCTCTTCTCACTTAAAGATTGGCTATACAGTTAAAGCACATACTCAGAAAAGTCACAGAAAATGGAATTGTTAAACATGTAAATCAGAATACTTAGGAACCAACATAATTTGATCTGATGTTTGATGGTATTTCGACAAAATTAAAACCTTTAATATCATTATAAATAACTTTCTTTCGGAAAAGAAAAACATAATACTACTCTTGTCGATTCGTGAATGCACTATTTTCATGCTTCTCAAGGTATTTTCATTTTTTGTGAACTTTATGGTCTTCAATAAAAGTAACTACAATCATGTCTTCACATCGGATTCATAAGTTACTCTTTGTACCTTATAAAAATATTGTGCCAGCGCATGACCTGCAAAATGTTGTACATGTTTCCAACTTGAAGAACTTGCACCACAAAACATAATTTTTTTATTCCTAGGTTAACTATAGTAGTAATTGTTTTGTGCTCTAACTGGAGCCCTAGGAAAACTACAGTCATCGTCTTCTATTGGTTGAGCTCTACGAAGAGACGACCTGGTTGCGAAGCGAACAACTTCGACCCCAGAATCTCTTGCCGGATTGTCAAAATGATCTAAATCTGTGCAGTCCTCTCCAAAAGGACTGATCCCTCCACCACCAGGTGGCGTGTCTGGAATGGGAGGTTTCGGTGGACCACTTCTGTCTTCTCTACGCCTTCTAGATCTTCGGACATAGAATCGAACCGTCAGCAAGGCTAGGACTGTAACTAAAGCTATGCTTAAACTGAGAGTTAAGTACAAGATGAATTTTTCTTTGTTTTCTAGAAGAAAATTAAAACTAATTAATAGGGAATAAAAGAAAATAATAATATGTTATTTCACAAATATGTTATGTGTGCATTCAAATATCAAAGTGCAGTTAAGAAAAAGCAGACAACTCTGTCTACATGCAGCTAGTTAGTTATTTCTGATATCTCGATTTTTATCATAATAAGGCATATAAGTAAGCAAACCGATTTTTAAGATGGTTTACATGAGCATTTTTTAAAAATATTTTCATACTGTATAATACACTGGTATTTTCCTACATTAAATCAGTTTTATATAACGTTAAGTAAAAATAAAACATCTTTATATTTTAGAATAATTCAATACTGATACATTAAATTGCACGTAATATCTGTTCAATGATTTGTACTTCATTTTTTTAACATTGCTGTTTTCCTAGTAAGCTAAAATCTCACAGATTATGATAAGGCAAATATAGACAGTACCTAAGTTCCTCTCAGCCCTTTCATATCTTCCCGTTCAAAACAATACATAATGTGTATCTCGTTGTGTACCTATTAACTTACAACTGTTTTTTGTGAACTCTTGCATTCAAAATTCTTGCAGTATTTTCAACCATAGTATAAAGGTAGAATTTAGAATACCTTGTTTGTATTACTGTATTTACTGTGGTGTTAATACTCACTGCCCTATTCGAGAAGAAAATTGTAAACCATAATTCATGAATAAAAAACAAATGCTTGAATTGAATATAATCAAGTTTAAATCTCTAATCTTTCAAAAATAAGCTTTATATATTTTCATGCTTATTCATATAAATGTCTACATATAACGTTTTTACGTGAAACAAAGATGTAATATCTATTAAAACAGTTTTTTTTATATTAGATTGGATAAAGATAGGACAAATTTACTTTTAGAATATCTTTCTAGACAATTGTTTTAAATGCGAATATTAATATATTAACTAGCAAAATGTTTTGAAATGAATGCAATATGCGTTTTTTTAATGGACAAGTTGGTTACACATTGAATAATCTTGTATCAGAATCATATTAAAATCCTCACAATAATATTAATCTAAAAAAATTTCTATTAGAGTTTAATACATTACTGAAAACAAATGATCTACACTTTTATATTTAAAATAAAATTTTTAATAAGAATTCCGTTTTAATGAAAATATGATAACAAAACATTCAAATCAAATTGAAGTTTTGCAGTTAGTATCACTATTAAAATTGGATAGTTCAATTATATTTTATTTATATGAATGAATTATTTGAAGTGGGAATTAGAAATTTCCTTAAGTATATTTTTACATTTTTTATTTTACATTTTTTATAAACGTGAGGTAATTTACGAAACTCGGCGTATTTCAATTAAGCGGCGTATTTCAGCGTATTTCAATTTAAGAATTGCCAAATAGTGATGATGATAAATTCTGTTAGATAAAATTCATTTTTTAACATTAATTATTATTATTATTTTGTAACCCTTATTATTTAAAAGTGGGAGCTAGAAAAAAAAAGTTTAAAAAGCAATCGAGAAAAAGCACTTTTTTATTTCTTATTTAAAAAATAAATATATATTTCAAGTGTTAAATATTTTTGACTGTTAAGAAATAAAGCATTATCATTTTAATACAAGCATTAAAACAATACACATCGGCATACATATACATAGTTATACATTTTAATGCTTAAAAAAAAAACTGACAGAATAGGAACCCGCAAAATTTTTTCGTCTTCGTTTCCCAAGTTATTTTTTACCCTTTTTATCCTGGAGTTCATTTATTTCCCCATTTTTTCCTTTAATCCCAAATGATTTTTTTTAATACACAATCTATAATGTGAAAAGATAACTTCACAGCATATCACATTTGTATCATGCCATTGTAGCAGTAAAGGAAGCATAGAAAGTAATATCCAAGTAGACATTACTATTTCAAGGGCAAGCAAGCAAGAGAGATGTATAAGGATAGAGTAAGAGATAGTCACACTCCATGCAACAGTTTCGGATGCTTGTTTCGAGAATAATGATTGTCTTAACAAGACCATACCCTTGATGAAATTGTAAGCGGATACCCATTCTGTCAAGAATCCAATCACTTTCTGGTCCCCACCTAGATTGGCGCGAGCGTCCCCTTCTTCTCCGGAATTTTCGTCGCTTTGCATGTCTGTCTTCACAGTGGTTTGTTGGATGTCCACCTTAGTGACACTTTCTTCTGAAAATTGAAAAGTAAAGATTATAATAATACAAGTAAAAACGAATGTTAACAAAAGGATTCCCCTTCAGACATATAATAAAAATCCCCAAAGCTCTAGCTGAACCCTTTTTCTCATGAATCGGTAAGTATATATTTGTTGTCCATGAAAACGAAATGTCACCACAAAAAACAATTTTAAGATTATCTGACGAATTCGACTCTTTCTTGAGATATTCTACAGAAATCCGAAGAAATTTTGCAGATTTAGCATTACCTAAACTTTCAAATCTTGACCCATAATGAGATCAATAAAAAATTTTTGTTTGAATATTTTTTTAATTACAATTTTCATCCGAAATGCATAATAACGTAATAACAACGTCATTAATCGTCTCAATTTCAAAAGATTTTATTATCCAAGAATTATGTTAATCCTTTACAGCTATATAAGTTAATTAAACAAAATTACATGAGAGAGTTATGGGTACTGCACACTAATTTAAATTTTGCAAAAGAACAACAAAATGTTGTTATAATCACAAATTGAAAATACAAGACTTTAGTAAGTCTCAAATAAAATTGATGAAATTTTGTTGAAATTGTATAAAATTGTTAACTTTTTTTTTTTTTTTTTTTTTTTTTTTTTTTTTTTTTTTTTTTTGTCTGAGCAACAAAACAGATTTTTTACTTTAACTAATAAAGTCCCTTAAAATAACCAAAATATACTCAACAAAACATTTTTTATAAAATGAATAATGCTTACTTAAAAGGCGATTAAATAAACAATTATGGATGTTAAAGTTTTATTTTATTTAAAAATCTTAGTACTTTCGAACCTTTTCCAAACAGGTTCTTCCTCAGAGAATATTTTCATTAATATATACAAATATGAGATTTTATTTTTGAAAAATCTCATTTATTTATTAATGAGATTTTTCAAATTTTTCAGATTTTTCTTGTATTTATTAATGAAAATATTCTCTGAGAAAGAACCTGTTTGGAAAAGGTTCGAAAGTACTAAGATTTTTAAATAAAATAAAACTTTAACATCTATAATTGTTTATTTAATCGCCTTTTAAGTAAGCATTATTCATTTTATGTTAAAAGCAAGGCGAAATTTTATTCCGTCATATACTTTATATGTATTTAAAACATTTTTTGTAGTTTTAATCAATTCCTTTTTCTCGGTGTACATTTCAGTATTCTTTGCGCAGAAAAGGGTTGCGCGTTATATGACAAATGTATCTTAAAATAGAAAAATACAATCTAAAATTGTAGATACGCGTTATTCACCGGTGCACATTATTCGTCGGATTATATGGTAATAGTTGCGGTGCGACGTACTACTTGATTATATATTAAATAAAGAATCATTGTCTTCAGTATATTCTTCTTGGTGACGTTTTTATTAATATATTTGAAAAGAATATCAAATGTGATACTATTATCTTTGCGAGGAAATTTCATAAATGATGAAAAACACTGTGTTTTTAAAAAACTCGAATTTTATTTATTTTCTAAGAAATCAACAAAAACATTTTAGTTGTGAATAACGCGGTAATAATAGTCGCTAACAATCACAGTTTTTTGTATATATGTAAATGGGAACCCTAAATTAACAACACCCGTTAAAACATTGTTATTAAAGGGACTTTACAACATCTATAACAGTGTATACACCCCTTATTTTTGAGTATCTCTATTTTTGGATTGTCTCTTACTTTTATATAATTGCAAAAAACAATGTATTATACATTTTACGTTAAAGTAACATTCAAAATTTAGAGTATCATAAAAATAAGTTTTTCTTTTCTGTTTTTATATATTAATTTGACGAATATTTATATGTGACGATAACAATGAAAAAAAAAATCTAAATTAAAATAGATACATCAATTGAAACAACTCGTGGAACTATTCATGTTTTCAAGATGACAAGTTATTTTTTATCCACTAGCTCGATAAATTTTGTAATGTAAAATTAAAAGACTTAAAATATTGCAATATTTAATTAATGGTTTTACTCAATTTCACGAGCTTAAAATAAAAAAAGTTTATGAACAAATGACATCTTTTAAATCTAAATCATATCTCATTTATTTTATCGGCACAACATCTTTAACATCCGACCAAAGTTTATCTCCCGAATATCTGATGAGAAATTTTCTTCTTCAGACTATCAATATTGGAAGCCATTACGGATGACATGTTAGTTAATGAAGTTCCCGAAAAAATTCAAATTCATAAATCATGAAAAGAGGAAATGATTTTAACTTTTTCCCGAATATCATTTTGACACGTATGCAAACATCATTACTTGCCAATGATGAGGTAATAATAATCGCTAATAATCACAATTTTTTGTCAATATATAAGGGGAAACCCTAAATTAACAACATCCGTTAAAACATTCTTAGTAAAGGGACTTTACAACATCTATAACAGTGTATACGCCCCTTATTTTTTAGTGTCTCTAGTTATGGATTGTCTTTTAATTTAATATAATAGAAAAACACAATGTAATTATACACTCTATATTAAAATAATATTCAAAATTTAGGCTATTATAAAAAATAATTTGTTTTCCCTTCTAGATGAATTTGCCAAATACTTATCTGTCATGATAAAAATGAAAAAAAAGTTTCCAAATTAAAATATTTGATACCTCAATTAAAACAACTCATGGAACTATTCGTGTTTTCAAGATGACAAGTTATTTTTTTATCCACTAGCTCCATAAATATTGTAATGTAAAATTAAAAGACTTAAAATATTGCAATATTTAATTAATAGTTTTACTAAATTTCACGAGCTCAAAATAAAAAAAAAAGTTTATGAACAAATGACAGCTTTTAAATCTAAATCATATCTCATATATTTTATCGACATAAAATCGTTTAACATCCGACCAGAGTTTATCTTCCGAATATCTGATGAGAAATTTTCTTCTTCAGACTATCAATATTGGATACCATTAGGAATGACATGTTAGTTAATGAAGTTGAAGGAAAAAAAATTTAAATTCATAAATCATGAAAAGTGGAAACGTTTTTAGTTTTCCTGAATATTACTTTGGCATATATTAAACATCATTAGGATAAAGAATGAAGTTTTTTATTATTATTATTATTTTGAAGGGGATATCGCAAAGTTTCAATTACAGAAGAATATTTTTTCTACTACTTGGTTATCACGTCGATGAAAAATTATTGCCAAATAATAAATGCCAATAATGGATGGCCGTGAATGTCACATTCAATGACATTAAATACGATACTCGTGTTTAATACATCCTCAAGTTATTTTTATTTCACTTTTATTTGAATTTTTGTTAATGTCCTACAAATTTATTTATTTTATTTATTTATTTTATTTATTTAAAATAAAAATTATGTTACTATGTACAGTTTGGCCATTAGCTTGGCGAATTGTATAATTTGGGTAAATTTGTCGATGGGATAACCAAGTAGTACCGTATTTTTTAATGCTACCTCACACTATGTTTTTAAAACAAAAATCGTTCACCCTTTGAGAACACGCTTTTAGAAAATTTACAAAAGAAGTATCCTAAGTTATGCTTTAAAAAAATGGTGGGAACAGACAATAAAAAAGTCACCAGCAATTCAAGCTTTGCGATACTCGTACGTATATTTTTTCTACAATCTCAATAGAGTAAAATGGTTTTGTAATGATGTTTCGTTATTTCTTTTTTTATATAAATTATTATTTTTTATATAAATTATGCATTTTTATATAAAAAAGTTCATAGAATATTATAATGTAAAATTAAATCATTTAAAATATTGCAATTTTTTACTAAATTTCATAAGCTAAAAAATGTTTAAAAAAAAATAAGACTTCGTTAAGTCAAGTCCTTTTCGATGTATTTTATCGACATAAAATCATTTAACATCCGACCAAAGTTTATCTCCCGAATATCTGATGAGAAATTTTCTTCTTCAGACTATCAATATTGGAAGCGATTACGGATGACATGTTAGTTAATGAACTTCCAGAAAAATTTCAAATTCATAAATCATGAAAAGAGGAAATGATTTTAACTTTTTTCCCGAATATTATTTTGACACGTATTCAAATATCATTACGATAAAAGAAGTTAGCGAATTTCTATTAATACGGGGAAATATCGCAAATTTTCAATTACAAGCGAATAATTTTAATGCTACACTGATCTTGTTTTTAAGACTAAAATCTTTTACATACGCTTTAAAAGCATTTGTTTTAATGAACAACATACATCTGACTTGTGTGCTCGACGTGAAGTCTGCTTATAAGCCATCGGGAATATACAGGGACTAGATAGTACACAAGGAAATATTACAACACAAGTGAATTGTAAGCAGGAGCTCTACACAAAGGGTGCGTGCAATGGAGCCAGTGGGATTCGAACCTACAATCTCGTACGCTCGCAAAAGATTAGCGGCGTGATGAGTGATGGCTTAGCCACGGTGGCCCTTAAAAGCATTTACAAATGAAATATTCTACAAAATGTATTTTGTAAAATTAATGGTGCGAATAGAATATAGAAAAAGTCACTTGTAATTGAACTTTGAGATACTCCCACGTGTATTTATTCTGCAGTTTCACTAGAGTAAAACTGTGCTGTAATAATATTTACTACATTAATGTGTGTATGTGTTTTCTTTTATTGTAATTTATATAATAATATTTTTATATGATCATATTTATGATTTAAAATAAAAGTTAATATAAAAAGAAAAAGAAAATAATTTGAATTTATGTTTGTTAAATCTATTTAAAAATTTTAGAAAATGTAACATTTGAGAATCTTTAATATTATCATGCATTAGAAAAACTTATTTATGATTGCTTTAATTTATAATTAGTGTAATAAAAGAATAATATATGAAACCATTCTGAACTAAGAAGCTTCACATAAAATATTATATACGTTTTCATACGTTATTATATGTTATCAGAAAGAAAAAATATTTCTCCCTTTATCAATTTTTCTTAGCATTTTAAATTAGTATAACATTCTTTATTATTTATTATTTACCGTTGATTATTATTAAATATCAGTTAATTAGAAAAATGCTATGTACTGGCTCAATTTGGATACCATATTTAGAACTTAAGATCCACTGAATAGTCCCCATACATTTTTTCTTAAATAAACATTTCTCCTTTTTTTCGATAACTGTTATTTCAACAATAGCTGTTACATTTTTGCAAATTATATTATAGCATATCATCCTGGATTAGATAACATGGTAATACAGTTACCTTTTACATGAAGTATTAATCGTAATCATTGTTAATTCCATGAACAAATATGAAATGTGGATCATTTCAGGTATGCCATATCGACCAGAAAATCATATAATATCCAAACCAAACTTAGTTACAAAGAATTAAATGAAATCATTTCCTTGAAATTAACCAATAAATCGTATCGTTATCAATGACATAATATTTAATGACATTTAGATAAAATTGTCAAACAAATAAATGATGATAATGAAATGGATTTAATTTTTTACAATGCTTAGTTTGACATGTATTCATTTATCATAAAGACAAATGAAACATACTTAATTGATGACAGGAAATACAGTTTTTTGTGACGTCGATATCATAGTTTCCACATTTCCTTTTCAAAAAATTAGCATTTTTCCCGATAGCTGATATTTTGACAATAATAGTTATTTTTTGAAAATTATATTATAACATAGCATCCTCAATTAAATATTAATTCAGGTAACTTTTACAGAATGTATTAATTGCTATAAATTCTAGCCTACTTAAATAAAAATAAGATATCTATGGAAAACTTTTAAAACTGAATCATTTCAGGTATATTATATCAACTGAAAATCATTTAATGTCCTAACCAAATCTAGTGACATAGAATTTAATGAAATCATTTCCTTGAAATTTGCCAATAAATGGTATCATTAACAATGACATAATATTTGATGACATTCCTAGAAAATTCTCAAACAAATAAGTCATGAAAATGGAATGGATTTAATTTTTTGCAATGCTTAGTTTGACAGGTATTCATGTATCATAAAGACAAATGAAATATACTTAATTGATGATAGGAAATGCAAAGTTTTTGTGACGTTGATATAATAGTTTCCATATTTCTTTTACAAAAAATAAACATTTTTTCCGATAGCTGACATTTTAACAATAGTAGTAATTTTTTGAAAATTATATTATAACTTAGCATCATGAGCTAACGAGCATAGTAATTCAGGTAACTTTTACAGAAAGTATTAATCGTAATAAATTCTAGCCTACGGAAATAAAAATAAGACTTCCATGAAATTTTTTTTAATCTGTATAATTTCAGGTATGCCATATCGACAGAAAATCATTTACTGTCCGAACCAAACTTAATTAGAAATAATTTAATGAAATCATTCCTTTAAATTTGCCAATAAATCGTATTGTTATCAATGACATGATATTTAATGAAATTCCTATAAAATTGTCAAACAAATAAATCATGAAAAGGAAATAGATTTAATTTTTTACAAAGCTTACTTTGACAAGTATTCATCTATCATAATGACAAATGAAACACACCTAATTAATGACACGAAATACAAAGTTTTTTGTGCGAATTCTATAAAACTGTTGAAAGAATAAAATGTGCTGAATCAAAATTTTGTTTTACTTACCCATCATACGTAGTATAGGGTAAGTCTTGTAATCGTTTTGAAAATCGAAAAAATTTTTTTGACGGATTTACACGTTTTAGATAGTGGAGATTCCGGAAAACATATTTTTAGAAAAAAATTTTTGCCGTCCGTCTGTCTGTCTGTCTGTCTGTCTGTCTGTCTGTCTGTCTGTCTGTCTGTCTGTAAACGCTCTATCTCCCGAACAAATTGAGATAGAGACTTGAAATTTTGTATGTAGTTAGTATGTAAGAATGGGACGAACCCTATTTAATATCAGCAACCTCGATTATCCGGAACTATTTTTTTCGGACTCTCGAAAAATTCGTTCTGATGAAAGGTATATAAAAATTTTCAAATTTTTTTGTTCTAAGGAATGGATGTAAAAGGCAATAAAATAACACACATTTTGCATATAGAACGAAGTCGATCGGATTATTAGTTGCCGAAATATTTGTAATCCTGTTTTCCACATTCTTCGATTTTTCATGACCCTGTATTTCATTCAAATTTCAATTCAGAGGTATATTTTAATTGGAAATGAGACGCTTAATCCGATGCAGTTAATTGTTAGTTAATAGAGTTATTATTTTTGGAGTTATAAGGATGTTTCTTTTACGCAGTTCGGTACTACTTGAGCAGTTTGGCGTTTTATATAATTTGTCGAAATTGGTACATCAGCAATTCATTAATATAGGATTACTATGTATATTAACAATATTTAAATTTTGTTTATGAATTGCAATGCATTGTATAAATAGTTTTCACATGTTTTATTTTCATATACATATCCATGATGGGTAAGTATTACGGTGGCCCCCAACGACTAGTTTTGTTATTATTTTATTTTGCTCTTTGTGGTTGAAGGATTAGTAGATTAATTTTTCAACATATCCTACGTTAGCTTTAAAAGAAAATTAAAAACAAAAATTTATGATTATAATAATATTTGTTATACTCTGTTGTGAACGGTTGCTCTGTCAAAACATTAATATACAAAAGTATCCCATTAAACCTTACCGGCGCTGAGTAAATCTGTTTGAAATAATTAAAATACACCGAATTTATAAACGAATTCATTATAAAATACGAACTTGCTATTTTTCAGGTATGTTATAAAAGGAAAATTTTAATTAAGTATTCTTAGTGACAGTAAAATTTAAATTAAGTGTCTTTTACTATGGACACCGTGCCAAGGGCAGGTATTTTAATCAGCCCAAAACATCACATAATTCCAGTTTAAAACATATTTGATTTATATGATTTTATTATTATTCAAAATATGTAATAACATTTAATAAATAAGGTATCCTGGGATAATAACGCCACGTTAAGGTTCTACGAATTTCCATGGCTTAATTTTAGATTGTATTTTTCAAACAAATATAGGATTTGATACAGCAACTCATTGTCTATCTATAAAAGAAAATAATTTAACAGATGTGCATTCATAAAATGTAATGGCGTAATTTCCTGACCAATGCTATTTGGCGTCATTACCCACCTATGCGGTAATAACGCCATGCAAACAAATCTATAAAATAAGATGGAATAATCCCAGATAGATTGCCCATTTCTAAAACTTCAAACTTTACAGCAATAGAAATTGACAAATTGTTGACAAAAAATTTCTAAGCGATAGAAAATTCTTAATTTTTTGTGAATACGCAAGAAAAAGAAGGGGGAGGGCAGGCAAAAGAATATCAGACCCTGAGCTTCTTTCTGCCTAAAAAGGACCGCTTAAATAAAATTATTAGGAACACTGCACAGTTTTAACTGTGTTTATCTAAATCAGCATTTATGTTCCCATGTATGCATTTTACGCGATAGAAAACATTCATTTTGTTAAGTGAATAGAGAAAGAGATTGGGGAGCATATACAATATATAACACCCTGAGCTTCTGTTTACTTAAAAAGTTCCGCTTAAATATAATTATAAAATTGCACAGTTTTAACCTTATTTGTAATCATAATGTAATAATTTTACCATGTGAAATTTTATAATAACTAGAGGTATGTGTAATAAATATTTTTGTTAACACTGTTATAGAAGCATTTTAAATACTTTTTAACCCGTAAACCCCACACTAATTTGTATTAGCTCAAAGTTAAAGTTAAAATGTCGAGGCTATATTTAGCATTCTTTAATAAATTTGTATTTTAATTAAGTAAATAATATTTCCCTTTTATGAATATCCCTGTAAGATTCCTTATTAAATTTTGCACATGACTCATGTGGTTATACACTACTGGCCATTAAAATTGCTACACCAGGAAGAAATGCAGATAACAAAATGATATTTATTGGACAAATATATTATGGTAGAAATAACAAGTGATTAAATTTTCAAGAAATTTGGGTGCATAGATTCCTAGAAATCAGTACCCAAAAAAACCACCCCGGGCAGTCACAAACGCACTTATACGCCTGGGCATTGAGTCAAACAGAGGTTGAATGGAATGTACAGGTACAGATACCCATGCAGATTCAACACGATGTCACAGTTCATCAATCGTTGTTATTGGCGTATGATTATGAGCCAGTCGCTCGGCGACCATTGACCAGACATTTTCTGTTGGTGAGAGATCTGGGAAATGTACTGGCCAGAGCAACAGCCGAACGTTTACCGTATAATTCCTGAAACATGCGGTCGGGCATTATCATGCTGAAACGTAGTGTTTCGCAGGTCTCGAATAAAGGGTAGAGCCATGGGTTGTAAAATATCAGAAATGTAACGTGCACTGTCCAAAGTGCCGTCAATGCGAATAAGAGATGACCGAGACGTGTATCCAATGGCACCCCATACCATCACGCCTGGTGATGGGCCCGTATAACGATGACGAATGCACGCTGCCAATGTTCGTTCACCACGATGCTGCCAAACACGAATGCAACCATCATGATGTTGAAATTGAACCTGGATTCATCTGAAAAAATTACTCCTCGCCATTCGTGCGTCCAGGTTCCTCCTTGATCACACCATTGAAGGCACTCCTGTCTATGACGCAACGGCAACGGAAGTCGCAGCCATGGTCTCCGAGTTGAGAGTCCATGCTACTGCAAACGTCGTCGAACTGTTCATGCAAACACTTTTTATCTTGCAAATGACCCCATTTCTTGACTCAGGTCTCGTGACGCAGTTGCACTATGCATTATGGCCATACGGATAACATGGCTGTCTTCATGGCTGCTAGTGATAGGGGCCGTTGGGATCTTGTACGTCGTTCCTTATTTCCATCCTGAATTCATCGATTCCATACTCTGCGAACAGTCATTGGATCACGACCAACGCGAGTAGCAATGCTGCGATACGATAAACCACAATTCCGGTACGCTACAATTCGACCTTTATCAAGGTCAGAAACATACTGATACGAATTTTTCCTTCTTACTCGAGGCATCACAGCAATTTTTCACCAGGCAACATCACTCAAATGCAATTTCTGCGTGAGAAACCGACTGAACAATTTCCTCATTTAAACACATTGTAGGTGTCGCTACCGGCACCTGCTCTGTCAGAATGCGCTGAAAATCTAATCATTTGCATATTACAGCATCTTCTTCCTGTCGTTTAAATTTCACGTCTGTAGCATGTCGTCTTCGTGGTGTAGCAATTTTAATGGCCAGTAGTGTATTTCAATATCTATCTATTAGCAACAAAATTAACCTTTAACTGCTGTTAGCAATCTCACTAAAAGTTGATTTTTTTTCTTGTCAAATTCTAGATTTTAACTTGTAGTTTCCAATTTAACTGTAGGTACACCTGAAATTCTCTTTCGTTTGAAGTCCTCGTACTATTGTTAGAAATATTTAAATAGATTAAATTTAATTAGGCTTAATCCTGTACAAAAAGTTTAGTGCAGAAATAGTACTCCATGAGTTTTAATCATTGATCGCCTTTTAACCTTAACCGCCTTTTAACTAATGTTACCGGTCTCACAGACTATTTCTTCTTGTAATTTTTATAGTTTAACTTGTAATTTTCAGTTTAACTACAAACACTATCGAAATTTGTTACATTTCGAACTTTAATACTATTACCAGATACTTTTAAATAGATGAATATTAATTATAACCGTCTTGTAAAAAACGTTTAGTACAAAATTCCATCCTAAGAGTTAACCATGCCTTTTATTCATCTTTTGATCTTACGGTTTCACAGACCCATTCACGTTAGTTACGTTACAATTTATATCACGTACACTGTAAAAAATTTTTGTAAAATTCCAGTAGATGTACCGTAAATTTCACGGTACTACTACCATTTTCACTCTTTACGGTATGAATACCGTATTTCTAAGTTATATTAAGCGTAAAAAAATACAGTTTGTTCTCTTTCGATTGAAAACGGTATTTACACAGTAAAATGATTGTTTCTCAGTAAAAACTCGGTATTTATACCGTAAAATAATTATTTTTCAGTAAGATAAATGACATTCTAAACATTTTCGTAGCATTTCAATAGATGTACCTAAATTTTACGGTGCTTCTACTGCTTTCATTCTTTACGATATGAGTACCGTATTTTTAAGGCATATTAGGAATAAAAAAAATCCAGTATCTATGCTATTTCGATTATAAACAGTATTTGTACCATAAAATAATGTTTTTTCATTAAAAACGCCATTTATACTGTAAAATACTTATATTTCAGTAAGGGAAAAAAATGGTATTCTCGCCTCGGTGAACGGCAGATGATGTCCTTGCTGCTTAATGAGTGCAGATCTGAGGAGAGAAGGGGTTGGGGGGGGGGGGGCAAATTGTTTGGAGGACCAAAAAGCTCAAAGGAGTCCAATAGTTACAATACATATTGTACATTTAATTTTTACGTATACCATAACGTAACAATAAAAAAGGAAAGGTCTATAATTACTTTTGTTAAATAGTATGAATATCTAATTAGCATCTTTAAATTTAGGAAAATAAACAATTTAATTTATGAGAGACGAACAAAGTAGTCTTCAAAGTCGAGGAGGTCTTATTAAAGATTCACATGCTTTTTAGCTCACAGGCTATCATAACCTGAGAGCTTATGTGCCCGTCCGTTCTGTATGTTCGCTCGTGCGTAACGCGATAACTCGTGATAAAAATATCCGATCCACTTGAAATTTTGTATGTAGGTATATCCTGACAAGGCGCTTCCCTGATTAGTTTTTGTAGTTCATTCGATATGTATAAGAGGGGGAACGGGGGGCTCATGCCCCTCCCCTTAGTTGATATAAATGGGATTTTCATGCAGAATTAAGTTTTTGTTCAAACTTTATATTAGGATCATTCTGATGAGGCAATTCCGTGACTGTTATTAGGTGTTCATTGAATAAGTATAAATAGGGGGAACAGGCGTTCTAATGCCTCCCCCCCTATATTTATATAAATGGGTTTTTCAAGCAGAATTTTCAGATTTCGTTCAAATTTCTGAATAGTTTTGGACGTTTAATGGTTAAGTATAAAAAAGGGGGATAACTCCTTTTAAATTATATAAATGCTAAAGGGATTTTTATTAAGAATTATCTAATTTGCTCTGAATTTTGGATATAGATTTTTTATATGATAAAGCATGTCTTTGATAGTATAGGAGGTTCAATGATTAAGTATAAAAAAAGAGGAAAGGGAAGAGCTTTTTCCCCTTCTTATTTTTTTTTTCGAACGGAATTAACCCTTGAAAATATAAGGCTTTAATGTACAATTAGTATTTGTAGCCTGTAAGCTCAATGCCATCAGTTTAACTGGGCAGTACTCTTTTTTATGTATCTTGAGAGTCTGTATAAGAGGGAAGGGCATGTGTGACTGATCCTGGGCACGTCACGGCTCTCGACGGCCTGGATAGATGTATTTTTCTAGTGCGAAATTTCAATCTAATATATTGAATGAGTTCAACCAATCCTTAATTTTTATTGAAGAATTATAGCATTCGTAGAAGTGAAACTCTAGGATTTTAAACTAGTGTAATTAATCTGTTATTCAAAGTCATGTAATTAAAATTAAAATATTGTGTACCATTGAATATATACCAGTGATATACGTTAAAAGGATTTATTCATCTTTGTATGCTCTTTGTGTTTTATTCAGTTGGATCCTTTTACCGGACGTGCGAGACAAAGAAGTATGTAACATTTTAATTATTTTTAAGTGAAAGGAATTAGTATGCAAGTATTTTTATTACATTTTTAACTTGCATAAATTTTTAATAAAGTTCTTCTTTAATGTTATATATCTGTCTTATTCATTTATTTTAGCTCTAAAAAACATTTTTTTAGGTATGACAAATAAGAAATTTGCCAGCTAAAAATTACTTAAAATTCAAAATTTATTGAAAAAAGCTAATAATACAATGTTAAAAATTTCCGTTCAAAGTTGAGTTAATTCATGAAGCAAAATAAAGAGAAGCACCGAGATATGGTATATCTTATTTTTCGAAAATTCCAAGCTGGGCAGCACGATCTGTTTTACCATTTCTTTTTCCGTATTCAGCAAGACAATTCCTTAACGTTCCTTACAATACTAATGCATCGAAAGTCGCATCACTCAATATTGAAGATCGGTGGCTAGTACGTTGCCTGTTTAAGAAAAAAACGAAATGGTATCGGGTGTGCTCAGATGGTGAAATTTTGGAGACTATAAATACACACTTCGCGCGAATAACCCCTGTTAAAATTTAGACAAAATTATCATGAAAGCAGAAAAAAATACATGCTTATTAGAAAAATATATTAAAATACCAAACAGTCAGTTGGCTTAGATTTATGCATAATCCATCGGTAAAACTACAAACACCGGTCCCCTTTCCTCTACCATTCTCATAAGTAGCTAAAATTCAAAAATTGCGCATACGTTGTTTAAATTTTAATGACCTCCGGCCACAATCTTGATGAGATCAGAGATTTAGTAATTCACAATCCTGTTGATCTAAATCTTAAAAAGGGGGAAAGTTTCAAAATCTCTAAAAATCTTAAATCAAAATTTTAGAACCTATCTCTCTCAACATACTGACAATAATGCTATTTCGCCATACGGCGCAGTGTCGAATTCAGACATTTTTCTCCAGGAGGGACTTTAGTGGCTCCGGGGGGGGGGGACATTATAGAATTACGGAGGAAATGGCACTTTTTCACCAGTAAAAACACAAAAACTCTATTTTTCCGGCGGGGGACATTTCATTGCTTAGAAAATGGGTGTTCCCCCCTCCCGGGCACCTCATGAATTCAACACTGATACGGCGAGACTGCTATTTTCGTTAATGAAAGGGTCTCTCGTACGGTAACTCACTCTCTTTCTACCCCCCCCCCTAAATTCTGGAGAATTCTAATATTAAAAACCATTTAGACAGTTAAAGTTAATTCTCAATCTTATCCGTATGTCTCTAAACCTTCGGCAATCCCCCCCTCCCCCGGTCGCTCTTCCGTCCTTCTTGGATAAATTATTCAGGCTAGATGGTAAATGATACTTTCAGGTTACTTCAGAGGTCATCATTCGAGTTTTGACACAAAAAGTACCATTGATGCTTTGCCTCCTACGCCTCCTATCAACACCCCCCTATAGTGGGTGTTGCTCCTATCCGGATGGAACGATTAATCGACCTTGTTCTTCTTAACACACTGTTAAAGATGTCTGTAAAATAATGATTCTCTGATCGTATATTTTCCACTCAATTTACCATCTTTCAAGTAAATTATAGAAACACGATTAATTTACAAAAATTCCATTCGACCAGTAAGGGGCTAATTGTTAATTTTGGATCCCCTCTCTCCCTTTGGATATCATACGTTATCATCCATCAACTCCCCCCCCCCCCCCGATAATGATATCGTTATCAAAGTGTAAAAAATTTTTATTTTTAGGATTTAGTTCTTTTGTTTGGAGTAATACACAAAACTGGTTAAATTTATTTTTCGGAAACTTTATTGATTCAAATGAAGATAATTTAATAAAATATCGCTTTATTCAAATAAAATTAAAAAAAAAAGTGACTATTTAAAAGTATATTATTTTATAAGAGTTTTTCTTACATAGTGCATTTAACAGTAATTAAGTCTTGTTGAACTTGCCCTTCCAACGAAGGAGGGATGAGGGGGGGGGCGAGGGGAGACGTAGAAATTCTTATCAACAGAACAAGTGGATAACATTCTTTCGCTTTTATTTATTAGGAAACACAAGCTGCATTTCAAAAAAAATTATTATAAGATTCCTCGATCCATGTTTATATATGCATACACATATGAAGATGAATAGGAATGTCAAAACGTTGGGGTATACCATATTTTAGAATTAGATAATTTTATTATAATTTAGTGATTTTAATGATAGCTTTGTATTTTCATAAAAATAGATAACTGAATTAAAAAATAAATAAATAAATAAATAAATAAATAAATAAATAAAAACACAATGTAATTTTTTTTCAACAAAAATCCACATTACAAAGAAAAAAAAGTTTTGATTGGGTCAAAAATGATATTAATATCAAAAGGCAACACCCTCCCCCTCCCTAGAGATATCTTACGATATTATGTTTCAGACAACCCCTCCCCCCAAAATAATAATGTTATATATGTACAGCCCAGTGTGACCGTTTTTTCAAGCTAAAAGCAGGTAGATTTGGACTGACAACAAGCTAAAAATAAATTCGATGGTCCTGCCTTCTATTGATGGTCAATATATCGATAGACTGACAACTATCTTTTAGCCTGAGTTTTTAGCTTGATTTAGCTTGTTGTAAGTCCTACAACAGTCCAGATTTCTTACAACAATCCAAAAACGGTCACACTGGTACAGCCCCTAATAAAAAAATTATCATTCTTGTTTCTAGTAAAACCATCATAATTATTGACTAATCAAAACATTGTCCATAACAATTTCTAGATTATAGGTAAGATAATGCAGTACACGAAATTTTGTTTTCGACGGAAGTACTGATATCAGATCTTCGAGTCAAAAGCCTCCTTTACGGGTAGTAGTATAAGTCTCAGTGTTTGCCAACCAACCAACCTAATTGTGTCAACTTGTTGATGTGGATCAATGGAAGCTTGCTGAGTTATTCAAAGTGAGTTATTCGGTTATATTTCTTTTTTTCCTATAACTTACATAATTAGATAAATAATTTGAACTATATATATTTTAAATTTCTTTGTCTTAAAAGTATGTAATTAATTTGTTTGTGTACACTACCTAAGAAATGGAAAATAAATCACAAAAGTGCGCGTTGGATTATTTATTTTTTTTTTAACAGGAAAATTGACGTCTGTAAGTTTTAGAATATTTTCTGTTCAACATTTCAACTATTTCTCTTTAAATTTAATCCTTTTAATTAGAATATTTGCATAATATTAGTAATTTACACTTATCTTATGTAAAAGAAGGAATTTGACTTATTTCATTTCTCCTTTTGCTAGACTGTCCCATTCCCCTCCACTATTGTTTTTATGTTAAACTGCTTATATAAACAACAGTGCTGCTGTTAAGTTTAGTTTAAATTATGGATAATATATAACATTAGGTTTTCTAAACAGGGGAACTATTACAGCTACACGTAAACAAGTCATTAATATACAGCAAACATTAAAATTAAATGAAGCAAATTTACTTTTTTTAATAAACAATTTTTTTAATACAAATCTAAGTTTATGTTGATCAGCAACTTTTTTCAACAGAATATAGCTGCATCTCAGTGGCGTAGCCAAAATAGGTGACACCCGGGGCGGATGTAAATTGTGTTACCCCCAGCCACCATGGTGTCATCCCCACCTCCCGCCGATCCGTTATATTTTTTCATTCACAATTGTACGCTATTATAACAAATTATTACATCATTCCTCATTTACCTTTTACCTTGCACTACGAATGAAAAAACAAAACAGAGTAACAGCTTTTTTTTAACCCATAATTCTCATAAATCAATGTGGTGTCTGTATGTAGAAGAAAATTCTTTCTTTTAAAGTTTGCTTTTCTTAGCCACTCGTTGGATAGGTTAGTTTTTGTTACATGGTGCATATATCTTATTTAAACACTCCAGTCTGCATAAAATTTCAACTTCTCTAAGAAAAGAAAATTAACTCTATTTCGTCGTACGCTAGAAATTTAATTTTATTTCAGAATTCTTTTCCAAAATCACATAAGATTATATATATCTATTTGCAAATAAATATCAGGTAACACCCTTTAAAGGATAACACCCGGTTCGGACCGCCCCCACTAGCTACGCCACTCCGTCTATCTAGTATGTGATTGATGCTTAGAATAATACATAACCAGAAAAAATTTCTGTCCCATTCCATCACATTCTTCCTTACTAACTAATATTGTAATAAATTTTAGTACTATTTATCACTAATATTAGAACTAGTACTAACTAATATATCCCATACTACTAATAACAATAATTAATTAAAGCTTGAAAACATAGTATATTAACACAAGAAAAAAATCCTAAAAACCCGATTTAAGTTTAAAACAAAATCTGATTTAAATAAAAATATACATAGATATTTTTAAAACAATAATTGTTTTACACCTTAGTTGCTTTTTAAAAGCGTGCATATTCATTCATATGCCATTCATAATGCTGATTTTAAAAATAGTGAGAAATGGTGTTTATATTAAGACTTTGTTTGGTTTTAAATGTTTATAAAATATAAAATAAGACTTGTAGATTAATTGCTCTTAAAAGTAAAGTCATCGTCTTGTTTAATTTTATAAAACGCAGAAAAAAGAGGGGGGTGGGAGGTGGGAATTAAGTCAATTTAAACCAGAATAAACTAATTTCTATGGAACTTTTAAAAATCAGCTGGCATCTTTGCAATTATGATTACAATTCTCTGACAGCTCATATCTATGTGTTATTAACAGTATTTATGTTTTCACTAGTTAGAAACTGGGTTATTTATTAAATTCTAAGTCAATTAAATTTCATTTAAACTAATGTTTGACTAAATAGTCGATTCGGTATTTTGGGATTCAGCATGTTATACACGAATATAAGTGTCATTAAACTAATTAAAAAACACTTAAAAACGTGTTACTTATAATTCAAATACTTTGCTAAATAAATGCGAATTACGGCCAATATTGATCCCACCCCCTCCTCCCTAGGAAAAAAAAAACAAGCAGTTAAAGTCTAATTACTGGAGTGATATATATATTTTTAACACGTTCGCTGCCTCTCGCCCGAAAGTGCGTGGAATGGCGCCAACGTTAAGGAGCCACTCATGCGCCAGCGCGGTATGTGGGGTGATGTCCAATAGCCAGTCACGCGCTGGCGCGGGAAATTCTTTTACTGATTATTTGTTATAAAAAGTAAATCGGCTTCTGAGAAAAACCCACTTCTACAGTGCGGCATTATCTAGCATCACATCTTTACGTAAGCGGCAGCGAACGTGTTGTCTTTTCTGCACACAGAGAGAGTTTATTAAATCGGATTTAAGTCTTTATGTTAAAGGTTTACTTTCTGTTAAACTTTTTTTTTTTTTTTAATTTGGATGGTAAAAATAATGAAATGTCTGATTTTGTGAAGGGGCCTATTATTAAATGAATTTTTTCTTAAATAGGCCCCAAATTTTGTTTTAATTGAGCCTGATTACGTAAATTTACATTCAAAATTTAGAGTTTTACATATTTAGATCTTAGACCAGGGGTGCAAAAATATAGGCACCAGCAGAGTCAGTCACGCGTCACTAAAATTTAATAGCATTCTAGCAAGTAATGTGTACAAATTATTAGATGATACAAAACGAAATAAATTTTGTAGTAATAGCATAGGAGCAACTAGAGGGAACAACTGGCGCAAAGTCTTTTAAAGAGAAACTTTGTGAAATATGCTTTATTTTTCTTCGGAAATGCATGAAAATAGCAGCTGTTTTGTTATTCAGAAACTGTCTAATTGCACTCAATTTTCTGTTTTTAAAAAAAATGCAATAGATCGTTTATAGCAAGCTTTCAAAGTTGACATTTTTGAACACATTCCCCGACGAATGCAGAAAAACCGGTAGAAAAGCTGGAGGAAAAAGGGTGATTACGTGATCGAAATAGCTAAGCACTGGACAGGTAATTTACTTACATAAAATGGAAAATTAAGTTCGATTCGAAATCTATTCCATAGTCAGGCCTTCCAATTTATATATTTCTGTTAAAAATGAATTTGTATATGCGTCAAAATGTATTGCGCTTGTTGAGAGGAGCTGTTGAGAACTCCCTAGCCGTACCTTCTATTTTACATTTTATCACATCTTTTCAATATTGGAAGGTTTACGGGAAGTGTAAATTATAATTATCATCTATTTGGGATCTTCGAAATCAGCCTGCGTAATTTTTGTCATAAAATATTAATAACTATAAAAACCATTGATTTACAGCATAACTATTTAGTTTCTTACGTACGCCAAAACCTTTAAATGTTTTTCATTTTTGAAGTACGGTGGAGGAGTAGACTTGGAATTATCTACTACCCAGTGGCAAAAAATATCTCGATGGTCTGCGACATATAGACGGCAGAAAATAATCCATAGGTAAAATGTTTTGCAGTTGTAAAGTTAATTAAACACTTACTTGTAACGATTTTATTCGTTTTATTCACTTCTGTTAATTACTAACTAAAGTTTTTGGATTAAGTAATAAAGTGTTAAATGTAATAGAGAGCAAAATAAATATCCATGAAAAAATAATCTACAAAGAAGAAAAAAAATATGTAACACCCGTCTACATTCTTTAACTTTCTGGTAAATGGCTTGTTATATGAATAATAATTGCAACAAATAGTGGATATGACTGAATATCAGCACTTTTTTGTTGCATAAATACTAATCACACTTTATTTTTAAAATTTTTCAAAAAGAAATACAATCAAACACAAATTAAAGACGATATTTGATTTTTTTTTTTATTTTATTAACGGCTTGATACATTTCTTATAATATTTCAAACCCATAATTCTTATGATAAAATAATGACTTTTAGTTATTACAAATAGCATAATTTTATTTGTAGGTACTTTAAAATTCACACATAATTCAGCTAAAATGGCGTCTCAGTATTATCATTGTTATACGCATACTTTTTATTTATTTCTAGTTAGAATTTAAAAGAAAAAAACTTTTTAACCTCTCCTCCATTCTCCAAATAAACAGAGTTATTAACCTTCCTACCCTGTTGACATTGTACTCAAACTTGATTAAAATATTTCACAACAGAATTTTTATTTAAATCAATTTAACATACTTATTCAACTTAAATCTTTGTGCTATTTAATTTATTTTATAAAAAATTTTCTGGTTTGAATCGAATGAAACGCATTATAGGACTGGGTCGATTAGACCCATTCAGGGTAGGAAGGTTAAATTGATTTCTTTTCCATACCCTGCTCTTCATTATAATTACAGATTCACTGTCGCCAGATGCCACTCACGGCAAATTTTCCTGCGACTTGTAACTTCTGGTGTTTACGGGTGCGCGGGACACAAAAATATTAAAATTTTATTAAACAGTTTTATTGCATTAAAAAAATTCTTCTTAAAATGACGTTTAAAACCTTTAACGATAAAACATTGTTTCTTTTTTTACTGAATTAAGAGATATTTTTTTCGTTTTGGTTTCTTTTTAAAATCTAGCTTTCAAAGCAATCGTTCTCATAGAAATGACTTTTTCCGAAAATACTTTTTTTTCTTGGTGAGTTTTTTTCACCATTTCTTGTATTTAAACTTCGATAACTGAAGAACTGTTAAAGAAAACTTGTTAAAATTTGGAACATGTCTTTTACAATTGTTTTATTTTAATTTTGATTCAGCAAATTTAAAAAAAAAATATTTAAATTTGAAAATATGATTTTAAAAAATTATATTTTTTCAATTTTTTACATTAAATACTTTTAAATTTTATTTAAATTAATATTTTTTACACTCCTAAATCAGAATTAAAGCTTATATATTTCTGTTCATATAAATGAAAAGAAATTCTACGAATAATATTTCGAGTTATAAAGATTTTAAATTACCCCCACTTTTTAATAACTATTAAATTTAAAAATTAAAAAACATTATGAGAAATTAAGTCACGTGCTTTTGTTTCCAAATGATATGGTAAACCATCAGAAAAAAATTTCAAAATTTTAACTCAATAAATAAGTTATTTGAAAATATGTGCTTTATTGAGTGAATATATTAAATTAAGGATTTAAGCTCCGACATTTCCATTTTTGTTTAAACACATAGCCTACACTCGGCTGGGTAATAAATGTTCAATCTAATATTAATCCTGTTGTAGTGTTATTTACAGACCTCTTGCCCCCCCTCCCCTTTTAATATTTTTATTATTATTATTCTTTTTTTTTACACAGGATGCAGTATCTATTTTTTACTATGCATTTCTACTTTTTCAACTATTTGTTACAGCTTTTTTAATATGCAGATGCTTCTACTTTGAAAGCAGTTCTGAAAATAAAGTAAATAAATTGCATAAATAAATCGTTACAAAAGTTGAAAAAGTACATACACACAACAATAGATATCAATTTAAAGTATCACATCCAAAAAATAATAATATAAAAATATTAAAATACAAGTGAGAAATTTGTAAGATATTTCCCCGTGATTTTAAAATTAATATTGGAATTTAGCCACGGTACTGTTGTAGCTTCTTAAGAGTAATGGGAAGGTCCCACACCAGTCATGGGAAGAAATGAAAACACTAATGTAAATTCTATGGGAGCGTTACTTTCAAATATTTAATTTGGATATTAATATTTTTAAATGGATTTTTTTGTAGGATAAATGAAGACGATCTACCCGGGGTAGTTTATAATTTTTAGATGTTTTCTTAATTTGTTCTTCACTTACAGAACTGGTTCTGAAATTGAAACTACCTAAATATACATAAAAAATCAATAATTAATGTAGGAAAAAGAAAACTAGCCCAGTTGTAGATCATCTTCATCTATTCTATGTAATATATATATACAGGGTGTTTCTAAATTCATATTCCAAACTTTAAGGGGTGATAGTACACATCAAGACAAATAATATTTAAATAGGAAACCAAGGGTCCCAAAGTCTTCCGAAGGAGATAGGCGCCATTAAAGTTTAGGATCCAAAAATTCAAATGATTATGAAAAACAGAAAAATTGGTCGATTCGTTTGCGGTTTTCACTAAAATTATTCTTTATGTCAGTATTGTCTTGAAAATAAATTATAAAGATAAATTTCAAAAAATGACGATAGAGGGCGCTTTAGACTTGAGAGTAACGAACAACTATTTTTTACCGTTATTTTTTGCATCTCATTAAAGGTTTCGTAAGCTTAGACTTAAATTTTGAGCTCAAAATCTGAATAGTTGGAAGCAGTTAAGTAGCACAAACTTAACTGTGTTCAGAGGGTTTTAAATTCAAATGATTATAAAAAACGGAAAAATTGGTCGATTGATTTGCGGTTTTCACTAAAACTATTCTTTATGTCGGTATTTTATTGAAAATGAATTATAAAGATAAATTTCAAAAAATGCCGATAGAGGGCGCTTTAGACTTTGGAGTAACGTACAACTATATTTTACCATTATTTTTCGCATCTCATAAAATTTTTTTAGAAGCTTAGACATAAACTTAAATTTCGAGATGAAAATCTGAATCGTTGGGAGTGGTTAAGTAGCGCCAACTGAACTGTGTTCAATGGGGGTGGGGAGGTTCAAATTTCAAATGATTATAAGAAACGGAAAAATTGTTCGATTCGTTTGCCGTTTTCGCTAAAACTATTCTTTATATCAATATTTCCTTGAAAATAAATTTTTAAGATTAATTTTAATAAATACCGATAGAGGGCGCCTTAAACTTTAGAGTAGCCAACAACTATTTTTAACCGTTATTTTTTGTATCTAATTAAATGCTTGTAAAAGTTCAAACTTAAATTTTGAGCTCAAAATCTGCATCGTTTTGAGTAATTAAGCGCGGAAATTTGAAATGTGTTCGAGGGGTGGGGAGGGTAACATTTTAACTCCTGAACACTGTTCAGTTTCCGCTTCTTAACCCCTCCATCGATTTAGAATTTGAGCTCAAAATTTAAATCGAAGCATTTGCAAACATTTAATTAGATACAAAAAATAACGCTTAAAAATAGTTGTTGGTTACTCTAAAGTTTAAGGCGCCCTCTATCGGTATTTTTTTAAATTAATCTTTAAAATTTATTTTCAAGGAAATATTGACATAAAGAATAGTTTTAGCGAAAACGGCAGACGAATCGACCAATTTTTCCGTTTTTTAAAATAATTTGAAATTTGAACCTCCCCACCCCCATTGAACACAGTTCAGTTTGCTCTGCTTAACCACTCCCAACGATTCAGATTTTCATCTCAAAATTTAAGTTTATGTCTAAGCTTCTAAGAAAATTTTATGAGATGCGAAAAATAACGGTAAAATATAGTTGTACGTTACTCCAAAATCTAAAGCGCCCTCTATCGGCATTTTTTGAAATTTATGTTTATAATTCATTTTCAATAAAATACCGACATAAAGAATAGTTTTAGTGAAAACCGCAAATCAATCGACCAATTTTTTCCTTTTTTTATAATCATTTGAATTTAAAACCCTCTGAACACAGTTAAGTTTGTGCTACTTAACTGCTTCCAACTATTCAGATTTTGAGCTCAAAATTTAAGTTTAAGTCTAAGATTACGAAACCTTTAATGAGATGCAAAAAATAACGGTAAAAAATAGTTGTTCGTTACTCTAAAGTCTAAAGCGCCCTCTATCGTCATTTTTTGAAATTTATCTTTATAATTTATTTTCAAGACAATACTGACATAAAGAATAATTTTAGTGAAAGCCGCAAACGAATCGACCAATTTTTCTGTTTTTCATAATCATTTGAATTTTTGGACCCTAAACTTTAATGGCGCCTATGTCCTTCGGAAGACTTTGGGACCCTTGGTTTCCTATTTAAATGTTGTTTTTCTTGATGTGTACTATCACCAATTAAAGTTTTAACCATGAATTTAGAAACACCCTGTATATATATATATATATATATATATATATATATATATTAAAATCAAAGAGAAAAAATTGAAAATAACTCTCCCTTAGAACTATTATTAGCATTTTTGTTCCTTCTTCTGAATATTGAAATAACCTCTTAAGATAATTTTGTGAAACCATTTCTACGAATTACTTTTGTATTTTCTTGAATAATTTATTTTAATGCTTATACCCATGTTGAATGAATCTTTTTCTTTCAGGTATTTGATGTTGATCAACCCTGTGTTTGGTACAAACTACAACAAATCAATTGGCGGATAATAATAATGCTGAAAGTGAACAAAACTATTGGAATTTGTAAATAAAAGTAAATGACACACTGTGTAAAAGAAAATAAATTGTATACATAAATATTATAAGTATGTATTATGATATAGTGTGTTAGTGTAATTTAATCGTTGTAATAAATATCTTTTTTATATTTTATTTGCTTGTTTTAAATATGTCTGAATCATAATGATGTTAATTTATTTTTTAAACGTTCTAAAACATTTGTATTTTGAATTTTAATATGATTTTCCAACCCTCTCCTTAACAATGGAGAGCTTTGATACAATTTTAAATTTTTTTAAGCATGAATGTATAAATTTAGTCTTGACTATTTACCAATATGGAATTAAATTACATTTTTCATTTTTTATTAATTATTTTTTGCGTTATAAGCAATTTTGCCCACGACAACTAGTTTTTTACTTTTCTTGATCTGTGTGGAAAATTAAAGCTTGTTATTAAGATTGTAAGCTATAAACTACATATCAATTCTTGTAAGAATAGCATAATACCACATTTCCATAAAAAAAAATCTATAAATAAAATAAAAAATACAAAAGCGGTGATTTGCTAGACAGTGGCATTCTAAACATTTAACTGAATGTAAGAAAATTTAGATTTGTGTGTTGAGAAAGAAAATAAAAATCCTAATTTCCAAGTAAATAACAAGAATATCAATGTATATAATTTTAACCACTTTTATTAATTTTACTTTATCTTTTAAAAATTTATGTGATTTGTATTCTCTTTACGCTCTTCTGATCCTTTAGTTTTTATAATTATGACTTTCAAACAACAAAAGAAGTGTGAAATAATTTTTCGTCTGTCAGTATTCTTGAATTATTTGTTAATATTTAATAAAACTTAATAAATTGTTACAATTTAATAAAAATAATGTAAGATCTATTATTTATTTTAAGTTATAATAGTTTATAGAAATGTAAGAAAGAAATTTAATATTAGCATTTTATTTTATCAGATATCATCTCACATTATCATAGCGGTCACAAATGTAAACACTTTTTTGTAATTTTTTTTTAATTCTCTAAGTGCATACTACTTTTATAACATTTTTATACCTCTATTTTAAAATAATATTTTTTGTTATATATTTAAACCTGAAATGTAACAGCAGTAACTGTTTTAAAATAGTGGTATGAAAAATAAATGTATAAAAAGGTGTAGAAGTTGGCAGCTAT
The DNA here is from genome assembly GCA_964019185.1 of Maratus speculifer. NCBI lineage: Eukaryota > Metazoa > Arthropoda > Arachnida > Araneae > Salticidae > Maratus > Maratus speculifer. Next base: position 74,728,344 of record OZ025302.1, on the reverse strand, counting down.
GTAAGTATAATTGCGCAGATCGACAAAAAAAACTTAACAAATAAAGAAAATTTAACATTTATAAAAAAGAAATATAAAATATATTTTTTGTTTTTTTACCAGTATACATATCTTTGCACAACTTGGTGACCCACAAATGGTATTATTAAAATTTTTATCAAATTTTCAATGTTCTATCATATATCTTATTAAAAAATTGTTTAAATGTATCCTCACATATCTAATATTTTCCGCCAAAATAAATTTTTATAATAACTAAGACTTTGTATTCACTATATATATTCGGCGATTCTGATTAGAGAATAACACATAAGAATATCCCATGTTTTACAGGATAATATAAAACAAAAAAAAGACTGTAAAGAGAAACTTGTCTGTTTTAAAATATACAATGGGTATGGCAAGAGTTTAAAATGACTATGTTTTAGAAATGATGCTTGGTAAGTCATTTTCCTGACGTCATTTCTGAAAAATAGTCATTTTAAACTCTCGTCATACTTATTCTATATTTTTAACAAATAAGTTTCTCATTGGAGTCGTTTGTGTTTTTTTATCCTGTCAAATGTGGGAGGGTTTTTTTTTTGGATCATTTTGTATTTTTACGGTATATATACCGTATATTTTATTTACGGTACACATGCTGATTATAACTGCTTTTACGGTACATATACCACACATTTAATTTACGGTATATATGTTGTATAAATATTTTTTACGGTATACATACTGTGTATTTAACATACGGTATATCTGCTGTATAAGTATTTTTTACGGTACATATACCATATATTTAATTTACGGTACAAATGCTGTAAGAATATTTTTTTAAGGTACATGTACTTTAAATATTTTACGGTACATATACCGTTCAGTTAAATTACGGTACATATACTTTAAATATTTTACGGTACATATACCACAAAATGTTTTAATTTATGTTCAGTTAAATTACGGTACATGTACTTTAAGCATTTTACGGTATATATACTGTCCAGTAAAATTACGGTAAAAGGAAGTGTCACAAAGTTGACGGTATAACCACCGTGTTTTCTGACCAAAATTTTTTAGAGTGTAAGTTAAAAGTTAAATTTTGAAATTTTTGAAAAACAGAAATCTGAGGAAGCGGGCAGTTAAAATTTAGAATTCAATTGAACAATCAAGTGGGAATTTAATAGAAACCTGTTTTTGAAAATGTATGAATTAGAATATCGAAAACATTTTGATATCGTTTTATTTATAAGAGTTTAAAATAGCATTTACATTAGTATTAAAATAGTCCTTCCGGCAGTGCCGGGAGGAAGACGTAGCTTTCATATACTTATATATATAGTTATTTATTTTAAATTAAGTTATATTATTAGAACCTCATTATGAGCTTGGTCGAAATCTTAATTCAGGTGCACATGCACACTCATATTGAAATCGATTAATATATATATGCGATAACTCAGCCATTTTGTAAGATACAAACGAAACAAAAAATGCTCTGAATCTTTGTATCGAGGTAAAATGCATAAAAGAAAAATATTTTTCAATTTCTCACTTTCTTGTACCTAATTTTAAATTTTAAAATTTATAAAAAATTTTAAATGGCCGCCATTTTGAAATAAACTGGCGGATGGAACTCAGTATCGAACTCGATTCAGGCCTCAGTATATACTATGTACACACCAAGTTACATCCAAATCGATTCATAAATACGCGTGTTATCACGTGACAAAAAATCAGATCGTTTCAAAATGTCAGCCATAAGAAAAATTCGAAGTGCTATAACTCAATCATTTTTTACGATATAGACAAAATATAAAGTGTTCTGGAATTGTTGTTTTAGCTTCTAACACGCAAAAGAAAAATATTTTTCAACTTTTAATTTTTTCGTATTTAATTTTAAATTTTAAAATTAAAAAAAAATTAAAATGGCCGCCATTTTGAAACAAAATGGTGGATAATGCTGTCCAACAAACTCGGTCGAGACATTTGTATGTAGTATGTACATACCAAATTTCATTCAAATCGGTTCATAAATACGTTAGTTATCGCATGACAAAAATCATATATATATATATATATATATGTATATATATATACAGGGTGATTCAAAAAAGATGGGCAAAATTTTAAGAGGTGATAGTACACATCAAGACAAATAATATTAAATGGGAAACTAAGGGTCCCAAACGTCTTCCAAAGGAGATAGGCGCCATCAAAGTTTAGGGTCCAAAATTTGAAATGATTATAAAAAACGGAAAAATCGGTCGATTCGTTTGCAGTTTTCACGAAAACTATTCTTTATGTCAGTAATGTATTGAAAATAAATTATAAAGATGAATTTCGAAAAATGCCGATAGAGGGCGCTTTAGACTTTGGAGCAAAAATGGTTTTAGAGAAAACCGCAAACGAATTGACCAATTTTTTCTGTTTTTTTATAATCATTTGAAATTTGAACCTACCGACTCCCATTGAACACAGTTCAGTTTGCGCTACTTAACCACAGATTTTGAGATCAAAATTTAAGTTTTATGTCAAAGCTTCTAAAAAAAATTAGTGAGACACAAAAAATAACGGTAAAAAATAGTTGTTCGTTGCTCCAAAGTCTAAAGCGCTCTCTATCGGCATTTTTTGAAATTTATCTTTATAATTTATTTTCAAGACAATACTGACATAAAGAATAATTTTAGTGAAAACCGCAAACGAATCGACCAATTTTTCTGTTTTTCATAATCATTTGAATTTTTGGATCCTAAACTTTAATAGCGCCTATCTCCTTCGGAAGACTTTGGGACCCTTGGTTTCCTATTTAAATATTGTTTGTGTACTAATGTGTACTATCACCTCTTAAAATTTTGCCCATCTTTTTTGAATCACCCTGTATATATATATATATATATATATATATATATATATATATATATATATATATATATATATGTCAACATTTGAACGGAGGGTGGTTTTGGGGTCTGGGGATCATGATCGGTGAAAATATACCAAAATTTTCCGGAAGTGCTTTCCTCCGGACGGCTGCAATAGGTAGCTTTTTACTTTTTGTAATGAAAGCTACCTAAAAGAAAGATCAGTTATGGGTATCGGACCCCCACCCCTTTAATCTAACCTTTTTAAAAATAAAAATAATGCTGTCTCATAAGTGAACTAAAAAATAAACCCATTCGGATGTAGTCCCGCAACTGTAACGAATCAACCGGGGTATTAACGCCAAGGAAGGGCGTCATTACCCCGATATACTTAATGCTCAGTTTATATTAAACTAAAAACTATCTCACAAAAATATCCAAAATCTTCTTCAACATTTCGAAAGTATATGAAATGCTCTACAAATTTAAAAAGTAAACAAAATATTTCCTAGTAAATATATACTCTTCACATCACAGAATTTAAAATCGCAAATTTTAGATCAAACATTAATTTTAGTTGCTTCTAAAAGCGATAAAACCTACAAATGGAAGAAATCAATTTAAGCTTTTGTTTGTGTTTTATATGAGCCCTTCTTCGCAGAGCCCACAGGGGTCATTTTCCTGATTATTTCATATTTATGCGTAATATTAGCACTTGGTGTTATTACCCCACCTGTCGTTATTACACCAGAACACCTTGCTACAAAAAGGTATCTGATTTCAACTATACAATAAAAGTAGTTTTTTTTTCTTATGAATAGTAAATAATTTAGCTTCAAAAAGATAAGTATGTATTTTTTGTACAGTGAAACCGTCGATGTTTATTAGTTTAGAAATGAGGATTTAAATTCCTATATGCATTGGCCTCCAAAAATTAAGATACAACTGGTTTTTTGCATCTAATTTGCAAATGAATGAATATAGAAACAACAAATTTGGAGGAAATGAACGCTAAACTGTTCGTTATTAAATGTGGTATATAAATTTAATTAAGTTAAACGTATAAATGAAATTACAACAATAAAGCATTTATGATGGAAAATTCCATTCTTGGAGAAATCAGCACATCGCAGTATTATGCAATAAAATGTGACAGAAACATTAAAAAACTGGCTCTAATACGGAATAGGTCCAACCTGGACTTGAATACATTGGCGGCATAGACTTTCTATGCTCTCAATTAAATTGTCGGACACCGAAATAAGTAGCGCTGATCAGACATGAAGTAAGCCTTGTTCCAGCTCTTTTAAGGATTTTGGAGGAGGACTTAAAACAGTAACCTGTCTTCCAAGATAGTCCCAAAGATGGTCTATCGGATTCAATTCTTGAGAATGAGCTGGTCATTCCATTCTCTCCAAACCGTGATCCTCAAGATAATCCTCAACAATTACAGCTCGGTGTGGTCTCGCATTATCATCCCATAGAATGAAACCATTGCAAATAGCACCGGCATATAGGCGCACATATGAATCAAGGATATCATCCCGATATCTCGCACCAGTCAGAGTTCCTCCATGGAATACATGTAATTCAGTGTGGCCTCCGAGTGAGATTCCTACCCAAATCATGATTCCATCGTTTCTTTACCTGTGAATTTCAAAATCAGGAAAGTCTTCGTTATTTTGTTATACAAAAATATCTGTTTAAATAAGGCAAAATGTTTCCCGTTTGAACTAAATTTACTTATATATATATATAAATTGGTATTTGACTTGGAAAACTAACAGTACTTGTTCGAACCCTGATGGAAAATGCTGGCAATGAAAATTCTTGTCTTTTTTATTTATTTATTTATTTATTTATTTTTCGAAAAAAGTACGGCCACTGGATTTTGCAGATTGCAGTGCAGTCTATTTTTGGGAGATTGAAACTCTCATAAAACAATTACATAAAACATAATCTTGTTTTAAATCAACGTTTCAGGCTTTTTTCGAAATGTTTTAAAAATTACCGTTTAATTTTTAACCAAGAAACTACTCATCTGGTTATTTATTAACTTCATCATTGTTTACGCATCCGCAATAAACATTTAAGTAACTTCTAAAAATGATTTGAAATGTTGCGATGGATGCGAAAATTTATTTCTGCAAACAGTATAAAAATTAAAATGTTTATATATTTCATTCTTTCTCTTCAATAAATAATACATAAAAGAATAAATAACAAAATTGTAATTTAAGAAATTACAACGACTATTTGTGAAATGATATTTTCTAAGACTAAAATTTAAAAGACTTGTAAATAAATTCTGTATTTAAATTAATAATAATAAACATTATTTTTAGCATGATCATAACGAGTCATATATTACATGCGTCACGAATTAAACATTAATATTTCTAGACCAATGATAACAAAAAAAAAAAAAAAAAAAAAAAAAAGGTAGTTTACAAATATAAATTTTAACTGTTTAAAATTTACATTTTTATTGGATGGACTTAATCAGACTGACTTCTGAACGCCTCATATTACGTGCAACATGGATTAAACATCAATATTCATGGACCCATCACTAAAAAAATTTTAAATGAAATTTCAGTTTTACAATTTTTGAAACAGCAAATTTTCAAACTTCTAAACACCGCACATTTTTAATTTTTACACCGCTACGCAGAGGAGCTTTTAAATAATTTTTTTTGAAATCTTTATTATAATTTGTTTTCAAATTACTATTATTTTTTTATTTTTTACTACTTTTTTGTCATCATCGCAACAGAAGTATTCCATTTTTGGACATTAAACAAAAACAGAAATATTCTTTTTTTGGATATTAAACATGGATCAATCAGAAAACGAATAACATAAAATAAGTTGCGGAATTCAACCAATAAAAAGGTTCAGATATACTTCAGATTTCCCAGCTATCTACCGAGGACAACACCTATTTTTGAAATAGTTAATAAACATTAAAAACCTTCGAAAAAGAATGGGACTCCGGTTTCACGAAAACAGTTACAGATATGTTATTCGGATACTTACAAATGTGTGAAAATTTTTTGAACTGTGTATTTTTAAAAAGAAACCTATACAAAGTAATACTATACACTCTTTTAAAGCAGATATAAAAGGTCTGTCTTTTATATTTTTATAAAAGAAAAAAAAAAAAAAAAAAGCTGCGTTATGTTTTCTTGTTGATTCAAAATCTACAATGAATATTGAATAACCCAAATTTAAACAAGACAAGATAAGTTATCACTATAGGAAGAAATGCGAATATTATTGGAAATAGTGGTACTTTGTTCGTTTTCAACGGTAATACCAAATAGACACTACAATAACGATTTATTTCTGATAAGAAATCTGGAATAATCCTAAAAATTATATCTTAATTACCCGATAAATCTTAATCACAAAATTTAAGTCAATTAAAAAACAAGACATATATTAGACCAATAATAATGGAATAGAAAAAGAGATAAACTTACAAATACCATATATATATGTATATATTTCGAAAATTTAGCTAAGCTTATTTTCCTTTATATCAGTACAATGTCGTGTTTTTGTTTACTTCTCTTGTTTGTTTTGTCTAGTTTTTGTTTACTTCTCTTTATTATGCGTTACTTTAGACATTATCCTAAAGCAATTTCTCTCATTTGTCAACATTTCATTAAATAATGTCGCAATTTGAATGCATTTTTCTAGTAAGGTACCATGGGGTAATAACGCCAGGCGGGGTAATAACGCCAAGTGCTTATATTTTGCATAATTATGAAATAATCAGGTAAATGACACCCATGTGCTCTGCGCAGAAGGGTTTTGAGTCATATAAATCGCAAAAAACAGCTTCAAGTTAATTTGTTTCATTTTTAGGTCTTATTGTTTTTACAAACAACTAAAATTAACGCTTGATCTAAAATTTGCGAGATACGTTTTGTGATGTGAAGACTATTTTATTTATCCGGAAATACTTTGTTAATTACATAAATTTGTAGTGCATTTCATGTACTTTTAAAATGTTGTTGAAGATTTTGGATATCTTCTCGAGATAATTTGTAATTTAAAATGTACTGCGCAATAACTATACCGGGGTAATAACGCCAATCCTTGACATTAATACTCCGGTTGATTCCCTACAGTGGCCGAGCTACATCCTAAATACTGATTCAAATAAACACAGTTAAAACTGTGCAATGTTTCTCATATTTATATTTAAGCGGTCCTTTTTAAGCAAAAAGAAGCTCACGGTCTGATATTATTTTGCCTCATACCCCCCTCCCTCACCACACCTTTATTTTTCTTAAACTTTCACAAAAAATGAACATTTTCAATAGCTTAGAATGCAATTTGTCAATTTCTAAGTTTGTAGAGTTTGTATTTTTAGAATTGGGCTATCTACATGCAATTATTCCATCTTATTTTATAGTTTTGCTTGCATGGCGTTATTACCCATATAGGTGGGTAATAACGCCAAATAACATTGGTCAAGAAAAAACGCCATTACATTTTATAAATACATATCTGTTAAATTATTTTATTTTATATAGATAGTCAATGAGTTGCTGTATCAGATCCTATATTTGTTTGAAAAATACAATCTAAAACTAAGCCGTGAAAATTGGTAAAACCTTAACGTGGCGTTATTACCCCAGGGTACCTTATTACATTCGTAAATGTATTTTTAATGTTATGCATGTGTATTTTATTATGCAAATATTATTTATTTAAGTTGATCTCTTTTTAACAAAATTTCTTTATAAAGATTTGTTTAGATATAACGATGAGACTTCGTTAAATGGAAGTTTCACTGTAGTTCATTGATATGTTCACTGCTATAAAATGGTTCGTAGATGTTCCTTCAATTTCAAAATCAGGAGAAATTCTTCTGTACCATTATTTTTCTATAGAAAATATTTCCTTAAGTAAGGCGAAATTTTGATAATTTAATCTAGAATTATGTTTTTTATATATATAAAAATACTAATTTATCATTTTTAATTAGTTTTCCACTTAATTTTCATCTTTGAAATGATCTCTTTTTTTCATCATTTATCAAGGAATATTAATGCTTAATGCATGCCGTACGCAATATATGATTCGTTATAATCATCCTAAAATGATTTTTATTATTATTATTAATTTAAATATAGAATTTATTTATATGTCTTTAAAATTTTAGTTTTTTGAAAATATCATTTTCCAAACAGACATTGTAATTTGTTAAATTACATTTTTTCTTATTATTATTTTAATATTTGTGTAAAAGGTTTCATAATACATTTTTTCCTCATAAATCATACCTAATATCGGTTTCAGTGTGGACGCTATTTTACTTGGGGGTTGTGTAGCTTCTAGAAGAGGTCCCATTGTAGCTGGTGGAACATACCGAGGCTCTTCAATAAAACCAGTGTAGTCACTGTCGTCGGGTTCACTATCCTCATTTCCTCCGAGATCCAGATCCTTTAGTATTTCTTTTGGAACTAAAATGAATAATATTGTTAAAAGTTTTAAATACATCACAATTAATAAACACTTCAGAGAACACACAACACAATAATTATGAATTGGACAATTGGACCATAAATTATACTAAAAATATGTACTAAAATAAATACAGATTGCTTAATGGTACACTTATAAAAACAATGTATTTCCCGTAAGACATGGTGACGTCACTGCAACGTCGTTGTGAAGTCACATTGTGACTTTGTGACCATCGATTGTCGATGTGACGTCACGTGACGTCGATGTGAAGTCACAGTGACTAAAATGTGAAGTCGTTATGGCCGTTTTAGAGCTTTTTTGCGACGTCACATTGTGACCACTTTGCGACGTCACAATGTGACCAATTTGTGAAAAGTGTGTCATTTGTGACTACTTTGACATTAACATTGTGACGAACTGTGAAAATTTTTTTAGAAAGTCACATCTTAGTCACATTGTGACGTCACTGAGTGGTGGCATTTTCGTCACAGATGTGATGTGACCAAAGTGACTCACAGTGACGTCATTGTGACGTCACTGTGAACATGCATGCTATGAGGGTTTAAAATATTCTTAAAAATTATCTACGTTTCATATCGCTTTTGCAAACATCGTCAGGATAAAATAAAAAGGTGTTACATGCAATTTCAAGTTTCAAAATGTAAACACATACTGCCAAGTGTTTTATATTCCATAGTCAAAACTGAGTACAGCCCCAATAGTCAAACAATATTGGACCAATATTGGTTACATCTTGGAGGAATATTGTCACATTGACACAATTTTGGCATGAAATATTTCTCCAATATTGGGGTGTTTACAATTTGCTCTTATTTAACCAATATTTTCAGCCAATATTATGCTAATATTGGGGTTTCATTGGAAATATTGCCAATAAAACACCTATATTGATTAAATATTGAAATTTCATTGAAATTATTTCCTATGTAACGCCAACATTTGAACAATATTAGCATTTTATTGGCAATATTTCCAATGAAACCCCAATATTGGCATAATATTGCCTGCAAATATTGGCTAAATAAGAGCAAAATGTAAACATCCCAATATTGGGGCAATATTGACGTTTTATTTGCAATATTTCCGATAAATGAAATGTTGGCGTAACGTTGGACCAATATCGGTTTGCTACTAGGGAGCCCTCGCAAGATTATATTTTTCAAAAGAATGGAGCAAAAATAATTTTTTATGAATCTAAAATCATAATTTGATGCAAGAATTCATATCTTAATAAAATTTTAGAGTCCATAACGATCATTAAGCTTGGGCCACGAGCTTATAGCAATCATTTCTCATATATCATTTACAAAATCTGGCATAATATGCTATAATTAATTAAAAAGCAGGCTTACGCACTCTCAACTCAAGTATGCTCGTGGACTCTTGGACAAATGTGTTTATATTTTGAAACTTTAAATTACATTTAAAATCTTTCTATTGTATCCTGACGACGTTCGCAGAAACGATATGAATCGTTGAAAATTTTTAAATGTATTTTAAATATATTATTCTTATAATTGTACCATTTGGCAATTTGTATTTATTTTAGTACATATTTTTAGCACACAACACGACTTATTTACCTCTTTTGTATAGAATAGAAAACAAATGAACTAAAAATATGATATACAGGGTGATTTAAAATTATATGTCAAAAATGTCAATGCAGATATAGGATAACTAAATAAGCAGATTTCGTGAAAGAATTTGAGTGCGGAAATGCGCGTGGAGTAGAGAATGCAGAGGAAAGCGCTTCACTGACTTGAATTGTCGTTCCCCAAAAGAATGCCAAGCAACATGCATCAGTGCACCAGTAAGGAGCTTGCCGACATGCCTTTTATTTATGGAACTGCACAAGGAAATAGCTGACACACACACTGCACGTATAACAGCTTTCAAGCCTATTGAAGGACTATCATCTAGTGTACGTAATTCTACTTCTTCCGAAGCAAAAAATCTGTGATACCTACCAGTGCCCGTATCACGCCTCGAAGCATAGAACTGTCTACTCGCGCACAAATACACATAAAAACGATCAATTGTTCGGCGATCCACCAGATTTCTACCGGGGCTCGCTAAAAGTACATCCTCTAAGCAGCTGCTGCATTTTCTTGGGCAGCTTCATACATGAAATGCATGTATGCAAGCTCCGAATTCGTGTAACAATGTATGTTGTTTGACATCTGTGCCAAGAATGATTTTTCAAGCCAGTGAATTACTTTTTTGCATTGAACTCAACAGCGCTCTCTATTGCTTCCACACTGCATTTCTGAATAAGCTTATAAGAAATCTGTTTATTTAAGTTCCCTCTATCTCGATATTTATTTTGAAATATGGTTTTTAACCACTCTGTAAAAAATAAATGATTTTAAAGTTTGAATTCTACCAAAAAGAGCTTATAGGCGAACAAAGCACATTCCAAAACTATTACTCAAAATTTTATAATCGAACATTTTTATGATATATGAAAATATCTAACAATCGATTTTTGAACATAGACTCGAGAATGTACCAAATTAATTATGCATTGTTTGTAAAATTTAGAATGACAGTTTTATAACAAAAAATGTCTTTTATATATTACTTTTTTTTCTTGAAGATTTTAGGTATTGGAGATGATTAAAAATGGATTTTATGATATTCATTTATACAAAAAATGTTTTAGTTGGTTTTAATTTTGAAAATTTTAAATTTAAAACTCAAAAAAGAGAAATACAGAATTTTGTATGCATTTATATATTAAGAAAAATTTGCATTTTTCCAAATGCTATACAGCGTTTATTGGAGTTCCTGCTGGGAGCCCCTTGGATTTCTGCGATTTTTTCTGTCAAGCGGATTTAAATATAGCAACAAATGTTGTAATTTATAATGTTCAAAAGGTATATTATATCCAGCAGATTCTCACAATATATTGTTTCTAATTTTAGTTCGTTTTAGTCACAAAACAGCTATCATAAAAATAAACTTTCTCTGGAGAAGTTATAATTTCTTAGTTAAAGTCTTAATAATGCCGCATAAATGTGACAGCTGCCTGCATAGTGTTAATAAATTATTCACTATCAAATGTCTAAATCCGAGTATTGCCATTAAAAATGCTAGTGTCAATATGCATATGTATGTGCCACAGCCATATTTGGTCTATTATTCAAAATTTTATTTCTCAGTCGTGTTGCAACTTACTAAGACATTGAGTGCCAAGTGTTTAATATGTCTGTCTTTAGGTTTGGGCCGCGAAATAAGATTTTCGTACCACAATCTAAAGAAAAAAATAAAGTCTGTGCATTTTGACGGCAGCGACATAGTTGGGGGAGGGTGTAAAGGAATGACCAGAAAATTAAATAAGCAAGTTGCCACATTTGTTGACACCTGCGAAAGACTTACATGTTTATGTTTACTGTGTGTGTGTGTGTGTTTAACTATTCAATTTTTAAAAATATTTAGCACATTCGTGATACAATCCTGAAATTTCTTAAAATTTATTTAAAATCAAGATTTTTAAATTTTATATCATATCTTTCATATAATATTATTATATCATATAATAAAATTTCTGTAAGTCTTCTGTGGCTAACGCGTATAAATGAACTCGAAAGTTCAGTTCTAGAACTGAAAATGCACTGGAATGTTCAGTGTCAATCACCCGTGAGTAATGTGACATTCAACTTGTTAAAAAATAAATCACTTTAAGAAATCAAAATATTTGCGAAAAATTTATATCTTAGAATTAATTTAGTGCAACATATGGGTTATGTTTGCTTTCTCTATCATTGTTCGTAGTTTTCATTTATAAAAGAAATTTCATACCACATGTGTGAACTACTTTCAGGAAGAGCCTTGTGCCAGGTGGACATCCCGGTTTTCCAAAGGTGCCTACATCAGCTCCAATAGAACACTTCCGTCGCCCATGACAACTACTCATAACAGCTTCGGTAGCATAACTTACTTGGCAATCTGTAACAAAGTATGGTAATGTAAAATCAGTTTCGTATGTTTAAACATAGCCAAAAAATAAGTTCTTGATTTTACAGTATAATCCTGGCAGCTGGGGCACCAATTTATAACCGTAAAATAAACAGCGGTATACTTTTATATAAATGAATCAAACCGAAGTGTTTAATAGCATATGACTTGCTAATTTTATTAATTATTACAGTTAATTTTACGATAATAAACTGGTGCCCCGCTGCCATTATCAAATAATAATATCAGCAATTTTATGTTATTTATTTTATTATTTTGCAGTGAGGTAATTTTGAAATGTAGAGTAATCCTTTTTAGACAATAAGATAATGATTAGAATGATTATATTAATAAATTCTAAATCCATTTACAGGGTGCTTACTTTTGAATAATATTTTTCACATTTTTTAGTAACAAAGTTAGTTAGTTAGTTTTAGTGTTACAAATTCTACGATTAAATATATGGATTACGAAATTTGCGATTAAATATCAGATAAAAAATATCCATTCTGAGTAATACCTCATATTCAAGTAATACTCCTTTCTGAGACAGAGGTGTCAGAAATTTTATGAATGTTATGAATTTTATGAAATTTTATGAGTTTGCAGACTTTGCTTTTGTGTACATAGCATAGTCGTTGTTTCAATATATATATATATATATATGTATATATATATATACATATGTATATATATATATATATATATTAATAACCATTAATTGTATTGCAATATTTGAACCACAGAATTTAATAACTTATAGTACATTGAACATAAAGGGAATAAATAATTAATTAAAATGAATACAAATGGAATTTGTCGAAACAAAGCAGAATCATCGGGCCCCAAATACTTTGGATCTACAAATGAAATGTGTTGTTTCATCTTCGTATTATGTTTTCTATTCAAATAGAGTGGAAAATACTAAATTCTGTTTTTATTTTATTTTATTTTATTTTATTTTATTATTAGCAAATTTGTTTCGACATTTTTGTTTTTAGCTTGCACTACGGCACTGAACTGTTTTAATTGTAATACCTCATAAACGAGCTATAAAACAACAATTTCAGGCATACTGATTTTAAGTTGTGGATGTATTTCTTTACTGTAACTAAACTAAATCATTCTTTTTTTTTTTTTAGTTTATAGCAATTTATTTTTTTAATTTTTCTCTTATAGTGCATTTACAAAAGCATTTATTACATTTAATTCGATTAATTCCTAAATTCTGGTTCTATCTGACTTGGAAGTGGGGAGAGGATACACGTATACAGGTATTAAAACAAACACTATTTTTTTTTCAATAGCAATACCCAATTCTTAAAGTATGTATGAACTCTACACCGTTCAATTAGCATAAAAACAAATTTTCATGTAATCCATACTATGAATTCCCGAGACATTATTCGTTTTAAAACAAGCATATTTTAGGGGTTGTATCCAAATTAAAGTTCGGTATTCGTTTGTTAACCAAGATATCCTCATTCTTGATCAAGGCATCTTAGGCGCCGCTTAAGCAATCGTTGAAGACTATTAGATTACAGTATGGCATAGGAAGTTTCAAATATCTAGTTACTTCTATAGTATACAGCCCTTTAAATCATCTTTTTGCCAATTTTTAAGCATAATTTGAGAACTACCTGGAAGAAAAATTTGAAATTTTGAATTTCCATAAAGCAGTACTTAATAAATCTAAAGCCATAAAAAAAATTGAAGGTTGCAATTCATAATTTTTTTAAATATTAATTTCAGAATTCAGAATTCATATCATAAAATTATAAAAATTACACATTCAATGCATTTATGTTTGAGTATTTCATTATTATTGCTACATAAATAATTAGCACAATAGAGTATAATTTTAAAACATATTCAAAAAAATATGAAAATGTATTTTAACATCAGAAGCACTAAATTTTGAATGTTTATAATTCAAAAGCTTAGCATTCAAATGACTTAAAATTTCTTGTCCAGGCTTAGTTTGAATGAAATATTTGAAATATCTTGTTAAAACTGGGTATTGTCATTGAAAGAAATTAAGTTTGCTTTCGTTTTAATATGCATATGTCCTCCTAAGCAAATTTTATATATATCATGTAAAAGTAAAGTTTATTTACAATTGTCCGGTACCAGTAATTTTCTTTTACCATAGTTTGTTAAAGAGTTAGTCTGGAGTGTCTATTATTTTTTTTCCACGATTGTACCAATGACATCAATGCCTAAATTGTTTGCAAATGTGTGATTTTTGTTAATCATTTGCGCTATATACCTGATTAGGTTATAATAACTTTTAACACAATAACACAAATTTACGGGGTTCATTTTCACTAAAAGTCTTTAAATGTGTTTACTTTTTACTTTGAAAAAAGTAATCGCAGTTGCTATAGAAATAAAAACTTAAGAAACGTCAGTTTTCCTTTTAATGAACTTCAGATACAAGAATTTAAGGGTTTAAAAAACCAAAATCCGATTTTTAATATATCGTTTCCTAATAATAATAAAAATTGGTTAATTTATGATGTAAAACAAATCTATGATGACATGATGAAACAAAACCATATGTTTTTTGGTTGTTTTATGTATATATATATATATATATATATATATATCTTTACTCGTTCTCTATATATTCTTTTTGGTATACTTTTATAAATATTTGAATATAAATGTTGAGAAGAAATTTTGCTATAATTTACTCCAATTTTAATAATGTTTTTCTTTGTGATAAAAATTTAACTTTACAGTGAATTAAAAAATAGTTAAAATATTTTTTTTATAATAAAGCTTTATCCTTCAAAAGAATGCCAGTTCTAAGTATTGTTGAATTTTCGGTAATAAAAATAATGTTAAAAATGTACACTCCATCTGCCTTGTGCATTCCATTTGAAAAAAAAAAAATCTACTTATTTTCATAATATTTATTCTAGATTTGAAGGAGTAGGAGCATAAATCAAATGAGATGTGTAATATATTTTCTCCAAACTCAATAAGAGAAGTGCATATGTATACATTTCTATACATTTATTTTACTTTTTTCTACTTTGATATCTTATAAACCATTTATCCATTTATCTTCTGATAAATGGATTCCAGACCCTAATTTTTCACTGTATGTTTCTTTGTTCTACACTATTAACTTAGATATATTGAATCAAGAAATCTGATTTCTTTAGCGCTATGGGACTGTCTCTTGGTAAATATTTTCTACACTTATATAAATTTATATTATTGGAAATGAAAAAAATATATTATATAAAAGAAATCTCACTTTTACAATTTTCAAGAATTGAGTAATAAAATTTTTGATTTTTATTTTATTTTATTTTATTTTATTTTATTTTATTTTATTCTTTTGTAATAATTATAGGAATATTTTATCGACAGCTTTTTTTTTATCTAATACATTTATTTATTAAGTATTTTATAGAACATCGTGTAATACTTCAATGTGTTTTCTGAATGTAAATGTTACTTTTTTAAGTTTAAATTTATTTTTCCTTAACATAAAGCCTGGTGCAAAGAAATATGTTTATACATCTTTTGAGCTGTTTTTTGGAAAAGAATAATTTCTGAAAAAAAAACTATTAACTATTTTTTTAGAAACAATAAGAAAGATTGCATAATAGAAATTTAAATTCTTCGATTTTCAGTGAGCTATGAAATAATCTCAATTCAGTTTTTTTCATACTTTTTTAAACCTAATGCAATGTTTATCATTCTGAAATGATCCGAAAAATTCAATAATTGATTATTTTAATGATATTTTTATTTCATTTTCAAACTTTCTATAGAAAATAGCTTTCAATACTGAAACGTATTTTAAGTTACAATGATTTAAAAAAATCTACGCGAAGCACTTTAAGACATTATCTGACCTGTTTTTAAAAAACACCAATTGTTTTTTTAGTTTTTTTGTGGTGCGGGTGGGTTATATTTTTGACAGTTTTTGTACAGATAGAAGTCAAACATAATAATAATAAGTTGACTAAGTGCCTAAGTAACTAAGTTTATATTACATGGTGAAGGAAACATAGCAAAGTGATTATCAATAAAAATCCTTATTAACAATAATTTTTTTCGAAATTAAAGACTTAAAAATCACCAACTTAAGCAAAGAAACTTAATTTCAATATATATATATATATATATATATATATATATGTGTGTGTGTGTGTGTGTATATATACACTATCTACCAAAAAGTATTTGTACACTTTCAGTTCTTGACATTTTGTCAAATATTTAAAAATATACTGGTCGGATTCTTCTGGAACTTCAGAAATATAAAGATTATGTTTCACTTTATATTTATTTACATTCATTTGTTAAGCGGGTAATTAGGGGGCCGGCAAAAAAACAAAGAATAATAGAAATATTTGGGATCGCCCTGTACATGAAAATGCACGAAACGACTTATCGCTTTAGAATACAAATATATGAATACAGTAGAATATGTACACTAATTTTTGTGAGAATAGCATGTATATTTATGGCGATAGAGCGATTTTTTTGAAAAATTCAAAAAATTCTGGTATGTTTTTTGTTTATATCATGCTGGGTTTTTGACCAAATTTATCGCAAATTTCAGAAAAATTAGCAAAATGCAGTAGAAAAAATGTAGCGCAATTGGAATATAAATATATTAAATATTTTATGAAATATGAGTAGTTGTATAAAATAATTTTTATCTGCGCATGCGCGAACTAGAAAAACATTTTTTTTACATCATTTAATAGTCAATTCTATGGAGTGACTTATAAAAAAAATCCAATCAAATATCGTGAAAATTCAAAAAGATATCAATATTTTAGTGAGATGTTTTTACTCTGCTCTCTAAAAACGGCTGAATCTTAAGGGATTCTCCACAAATTGACATTTTTTAATAACTGACTTTAAAAAAAAACTAGTATTGAATTAATACAATATCTAATACAATATTGCTGCTAATAAGTACTTGACATTTGTGATAGAAAAGAAAAAGAGCTTTATTCACATTCAGGGCCAAAACTAAGAGAGGGTTGGGGAAAAAGGGCATGTGCCCCGGGCGCTAGGATGAAAGTGTCCCAAATGTACATTTTGTTTGGCGATTTTTTCCATGTCTATGTTTAGCATGATATTGTCAAAATCGTCCCATTCAAAGCATTTCTCCTATACCAAAGCATAGAAGAATCTAATGATGATGGCATAAAGATCCCGCATAAAGCAGATTTTTTTTTTTGTTTTGTTTTGATTCGGTTTCACGATTTTAAGGTATCATTTTTTTAAACAAAGCAGGCTACTTTAATCAATATTACATATTTTAAGTTTTAAAATAAGTCGGCTATTAATAAATTAGAAAATTCTTCTTTGCAAATACTTTTGCAGATGCTTTGCAAAGAAGAAAAGGGAGGGGGGGGGGAGTTCACCAAAATTCATTGAAATATAAATATATTAAATATTTTCTAAAATGTTCTATGTCATGCAATATTTTCAACCAAATATAAAGCCACATTCAGAAAAATTCGCAAAATGTAGTAGAAAGAATAAGGTGCTATTGAAATATAAATATATTAAAAGTTTTCTAAAATATGAGTATTTGTATGAAATATTTTTTAATCAGCGTATGCGTGAACGATAAAATTTATCATTTTACATAATTTAATATTCAACTCTATGGAGCTACCCATAAAAAAATCCGATCGAATTTCGTGGAAATTCAGAAAGTTATTGTGGATAGGAGTGAACTGATTTTCAATTGGTCTCTGAAAGCAGTTGAATGACGTCAGATTTTACGCAAATTGCCAAATCTTCATTTACGTTTTTTACTGGTGATTTACTTTTTTTCTTAGATAATTACCAGAACGAACCTATTTCAGGATAAAAATAATTATAAAAAATCGAAGCATTTGTGTCATATCTACCCATTGATACATAATTGATAATGGCTCTTATGCAAATGCCGATATCTGCGATCCTGAAATACGTCAAGTTCTCCACTGTTAAATGTGTCGAAAACAACACTGACATCAATCGCATGCATGATGCCAAGAAGAACAGAGCTGTCTGATTCTGAGAAAGGTGTGATCATCGGGTACCACCGAAATGGCCGATCTTTAATCGACATATCTAGCGAGCTTAATTACCCCAAAACGACTGTGGCTTATGTGATTAGAAAATGGAAGCTGAATGGTGATTGTCAGAATGTGGCCAGAGTAGGCAGACCGACGAAACTGGGAGATAGAGACCGACGGGTTCTGTCTAGAGAAATTCGGAAGAACCGCAACCAACCAATGTTACACATACGCCAAGAATTTCAACAAGCTTCAGGATGTGTTGTTTCCATGAATACCATCCGTAAGGAAGCTCATCTGCTTAATTTTTATGGCCGTGCTGCCGCCCATAAACCTTTAATCACCAAGTCCAACCGCGCAGCTCGGTTAAGTTGGTGCAAAACACGCCAGAAATGGACTGTACAGCAATGGAAACAGGTTCTCTGGAGTGATGAATCAAGGTTCACCCTCTACCGTTCTGATGGTAGGGTCTGGTTCTGGCGTCTGCCTTGAGAACGCCTCCTACCAGAATGTATTGTGCCCACAGTTAAATTTGGCGGAGGGGGAATTATGTTCTGGGGTTGTTTTTCCTGGTTCGGAATTCATGGTACCAATTCATGGTAAGCTCAATGCCGATGCCTACTGTAATATACTGGACAACAGTGTACTTCCTACGTTGTGGCAATACTATGGATTGGACCCATGTTATTTCCAGGATGACAACGCAAGCTGCCATGTAGCGAGGTCCAGTGTGGATTGGTATGCTGATAAAGCAGTGCATCGACTCGAGTGGCCTGCCCAGAGCCCAGACCTGAACCCAATAGAGAACCTCTGGGACGAGTTGGATCGTCGAATTAAGGCGGGTGACACACGCCCAAAATCAGTAAAAGAGCTTACCTGCCTTGTGCAAACAGAGTGGAATAAAATACCATTAAATGTAATACAAGGACTAGTTGAGAGCATGCCCAGGAGAGTCGCAGCTGTAATTGCCTCTCGAGGAGGATCTACAAATTATTAAATGTGAACAGGGCCAAAACCAGTCTTTTTTTCCCGAGGCAAACGTGGATTTTGAAGGTACCCCTTTCCCCCTCCTTCGCAAAGCATATTTACAAAGAAAATTTCTCCAATTTATTAATAGCCGATTTATTTTAAAACTTAAAATATGTAATATAAAATAACGTATTCTGCTTTATTAAAATACTCCAATTTGATACTTTAAACCGAATCAAAAAAATTCTACTTTCAACAGGATCTTTAATTCCCTTGTCTTTAATTCTTGCCCGCGAAGACACTGCTGAGCTAATGCTATTCCTGTGGGGAGGCATTTTTCTAATAACTCTTTCGCATTTGAAATTTTCAATTTTTTTTTTTTTTTTTTTTTTTTTTTTTTTTGCATTGGATAGCGGAAGTCCTTCTCAAAATCGCTCCTTGACTTCTTTTTCGATTTGAGTCATAGATATTTTTTATAAAGTTAGTTTCACTTTCAGAACCGCTTTTGGAAGTGAAAGAAACATTATAAAAATATCTACGCCAAAATTGAAAAAGTAATCACGGACGATCTTGAAAAGGACTTCCGCTATCCAATGCAAAACATATTATTTAAAAATGTCCAAATGCAAAAGAGTTAGAAAAATGCATCCCCATAGGAATAGCATTAGCTCGTGAGCATCTTTGCGGGTAGGGGCAGGGATCTTAAGCCATCATCATTAGATTTTTTTAAGCTTTAGCATAGCCCAGATATAATAATTTTAACAATATTATGCTAAACATAGCCATGAAAAAAATCGCCAAACGAAAGATACATTTGGAACACTTTCATCCTAGCGCCCGGAGCACATGCCCTTCTCCCCCCCCCCCTCTCTTAGTTTTGGCCCTGAATGCGAATAAAGCTCTTTTTCTTTTCTATCACAATTGTCAAGTACTTATTAGCAGCAATATTGTATTAGATATTGTATTAATTCAACACTAGTTTTTTTTTAAAGTCAGTTATTAAAAAATGTCAATTTGTGGAGAATCCCTTAAGATTCAGCCGTTTTTAGAGAGCAGAGTAAAAACATCTCACTAAAATAATGATATCTTTTTGAATTTTCACGATATTTGATTGGATTTTTTTTATAAGTCACTCCATAGAATTGACTATTAAATTATGTAAAAAAAAATGTTTTTCTAGTTCGCGCATGCGCAGATAAAAATTATTTTATACAACTACTCATATTTCATAAAATATTTAATATATTTATATTCCAATTGCGCTACATTTTTTCTACTGCATTTTGCTAATTTTTCTGAAATTTGCGTTAAATTTGGTCAAAAACCCAGCATGATATAAACAAAAAACATACCAGAATTTTTTGAATTTTTCAAAAAAATCGCTCTATCGCCATAAATATACATGCTATTCTCACAAAAATTAGTGTACATATTCTACTGTATTCATATATTTGTATTCTAAAGCGATAAGTCGTTTCGTGCATTTTCATGTACAGGGCGATCCCAAATATTTCTATTATTCTTTGTTTTTTTGCCGGCCCCCTAATTACCCGCTTAACAAATGAATGTAAATAAATATAAAGTGAAACATAATCTTTATATTTCTGAAGTTCCAGAAGAATCCGACCAGTATATTTTTAAATATTTGACAAAATGTCAAAAACTGAAAGTGTACAAATACTTTTTGGTAGATAGTGTATATATATATATGTATATATATATAATATTCCTAATGAAATTGCAAAATAATTTTTAAAGTGTGTATTTCCAATTACAAGTTTTAACAAATATTTAAAAAAATTAAATAAAGACAGGAAAATCCCTAAAATGATGATCCAGAAACTCGATTAAATGCATTTAACCGCGAACTAGTGTAAATTTATAGAGAGTCTTGCTTTTTTTATGTTTTTTTACAGAAACTTTTAACAGCGTATTAATATGATTGTTATTTTTTAAATATATATATGTGTGTGTGTGTAATTGTATTTAACAAATTATCTAGGTTTTCTCTGAAATTATATTTAGTTTTTCTTATGTCAAATTTTAAAAGACAAAAACTGTTATTTTTTTCAAAATTTTGAAGATTTCGAATAATAAATTCTTCAATTTATATTTTTTATAGCATACTTCATAAAAAGTTAAAATACTGCTCTGGCAATAAAGAAACAACTCTATTTTATATTATGGCAACTCAAGTAAAATAGTAGAATAAGCCTAAATTACAGTATCTTTTTCCAAGACAATTCGAAGACAAAAGTTAAAATGGGGCAGTTCATCAAGTGTAAAAAGTTTTCTCTAATGCCCTGCATTATCAGACATTGCTAACTTTAACTAATAAAACATTTCATATAAAATAATGATATCATTTTCTGAATTTCTTTAATATCTCAACTTTGTGCTCTGTAAAAAGGAGAAAAAAACCTGTAATTATACAAATGTAAATTTGCAAAAATCGATATTCTAACTAAAATTTATCTGTACATTATACGAAAATAGAAATAAAACTACAAATTTAGTTTCTACAAAGCTACAGAAACTTGTAGCTTTACAAAAGAATCTACTAAAATTACAGTAAATCTTAATAAAGTTTTATAATCCCGGTTGCAGTTACTAAAAATATTTCAGGCATCCTATTCTTCTAAAGAATTCTAAGTTACGTTACAGGTTTTTGATTTATACTACAAACGTGTATCTGTTGCATGTTTTTTTGTTATTGCCGTTATAAAAATTGTTCTAGAAAACCCAGTTTCATACAAACATTTGACTAACTTTACAGTTTTTTTTTACCGTGTGCATTAACACTCTCAATATTTCAACAATTGCTA
Source organism: Maratus speculifer (assembly GCA_964019185.1). Taxonomy (NCBI): domain Eukaryota; kingdom Metazoa; phylum Arthropoda; class Arachnida; order Araneae; family Salticidae; genus Maratus; species Maratus speculifer. The sequence goes on along the minus strand of OZ025302.1, from coordinate 74,706,183 downwards.
TGCTTAATATCTTAAAACGATACATCTTCTTCTGCTATACACGAATTACCGTATAAGGCATTAATCATCGCCTCTTAGCATGCATTGTCACAGTGACGTCACTTTGGTCACATCACATCTGTGACGAAAATGCCACCACTCAGTGACGTCACATTGTGACTGAGATGTAACTTTCTAAAAAATTTTTAGACAATTACAAATATTCTTCAAAACATGTTATTTACTTTAAATAACATGTTTCTGGCAATTTAAATATCGTTGCTTTTGTCACAGCTTCGTCACAATGTTAAGAGCCCACAATAGTCACAGGAAAATTACACAAAAAGACCCGGATGACCATGTAAAGTCTATGGGAGCGTTCTTTTCTAATATCTCGTTCAAATTTTAATATTTTGACATGATTTTTTTTTGCATAAAATAGTTCAGGACGATCCACAACCGGGCTAGTTTTCACTTTTTCGATTTTGGTTATATATTTTTTATATTATGATAGTTTCAGTTTCAGAGCCGGTTTAAACCGGTTTTGAAAATTAAAAATTTTTTTTAAAAAAATCTAAAACCAAAACCGAAAAAGTAAAAACTAGCCCGGTTGTGGATCGTCCTGAACTATTTTATGCAAAAAAAATCATGTCAAAATATTAAAATTTGAACGAGATATTAGAAAAGAACGCTCCCATAGACTTTACATGGTCATCCAGGTCTTTTTGTGTACTTTTCCTGTGACTATTTTGGGCTCTTAATGTCAAAGTAGCCACAAATGGCACACTTTTCACAAATCGGTCACATTGTGACGTCACAAAGTGGTCACAATGTGACGTCACAAAAAAGCTCTAAAAAGGCCGTAACGACTTCACATTTTAGTCACTGTGACTTCACACCGACGTCACGTGCCGTCACATCGACAATCGATGGTCACAAAGTCACAATGTGACTTCACAATGACGTTGCAGTGACGTCACCATGTCTTACGGGATCCTATAGCTTATATGTTTATTTGTAACATCTTAATTCCATCCATTTTTATGAATACACATAAAAGTCCCGGAAAATGTTACACTGTTAAAAACTTGAAATTTTTGCTGCATCGTCACTTCATTCCTTTTATTGAATATCTCTATTTTGACCAATTTGAATGCTCTTTAATACAGTGAAATAATTGTTTTCTATAGAATCGTGGAATGACGATGCAGTAAATGTTTAATTTTTTTACACTGTATGTTTGAACGACACAGAAGAAGCCATTTGGTTGTAGAAACCATTTGGTATTGTCCAGTCCACCTTTAAATGTTGAATATAACCACCATCTATTTCATTAATTAAAAGGTTTTGAATGGTAACGTGATTTTAGTAATATACTATAATTCTCTGATTAAAAAAAGAAAGCTTTCTTATATGCAAAACAAACCTTATAGATTGGGAGCCGGTGCTAACAAAAGTCCCGACATAGCGGAATTGAAAAACTTTTATGTAAATCGACAGTAAAAACGTCATACAAACAAAAGAAAATAGGCATGACTAGGTTTGACCTACCGAAATATTTTTAATTAAATTAAATATTAATATATATGTATAATGTTTTACCATCATCACGGGTATTAATAAGTCTTAATATATTTTATGGAAAAATTTGTGTTTTTTTAGAGAAAAAAATGGTATGAAAAACGTTATTCAGACAAAAAAAAAAAAAAAAAAAAAAAAAAAAACACTATCATACATTTTTTAACCACATAACTGACCAATATTTTTAAATAAAACTTTTAAATAATGCATATTTTATTCATGTTTTTTAGTGAATTTTTAATCTTTAAACACTGTTTTTTCAAAATTGAAATTTTTTCGTAATTGACTATAAAAAAAAAAAAAAAAAAAAAAAAAAAAAAAAAAAAAAAAAAAACTTGGATAAAATAATGAAAATTTACAACGTAAAAACTTGTAACACAGTAAAAAAAATTACTATTGAGAATAATAAATTATGATTGGAATATAGAAGCCCGTACGTGGTACAGACAAATCATGATTAGGTAAAAAATTATGCCTGTGTGACGTACAGGCAAATCAGGCAAGCGGTTAAAATAACGGATGGTTATAAAATTACAAATTAATTTTTACTTTAAATTTTTACCGGTGAGTATATTATTTCGTGTCTAGCCGATATCTAAGTGCCGACTTTCTGCGAAAGCAGCAATTCTTTTCAGCTATTTAATAATTATTATTTTAATTAAATTTATTTTCTGCATATCAAACCTAGCTCGTTTTAGTCGTATAACATTGAATTGTCGATTTACGTTTTAAAAAAATGTTCTGCCATGATAGGATTTTTGGTGTCACTGGCTTCTGCGCTGTAAAAAAAAATCTGCAAAGTTACTAAAATTTCCTAGGAAATTGGGATTCCTAATTTTTTTCATGTAATGGAAAGAGCAAAAATTTATTTAACTGATACAGAATTGCACTGAAAATCAAAAAACTGTAAGGTTACAAAGAATTTTTTATGTAACTGCAAGCCTGGTTACAGATAAAATTTTAGTAAGATAACAGTAAATTTAATAGATTCGTTTGCAATGTTACAGATTTACAGTAGCTTTGCAAAAGTTTGTTTTGTATATATACATCTTTACTTGTACAGTGTACAAATAAAATGTTATAAGCATACAGATTTCAGCATCTTTACATCTGTAGGATTACTTTTTTTCAGTGTGGACTGTTAACAGTAAACGAAATATGTCATTTGTTAATTTTATATCTAGTAGATGGTTATTGGAAATAAACTCACCTTCAATGTGTCCTTCCCCGCCCGGTTGTGGGCACTCGGGAACTCCGTAATGGGTGGCGCCGAACGCCGCCGAATAGATGGCTATCCTTAGGTTTCGGTGACACCTTAGACGAAGTCGGTCGCCTTCGCACACCACTTTGTTGGAGAACTCATCTGAAATAACGTCAGAAATTGTCTATTGCATATTAACAATATAAATACATGGTAATAAAAATCAGAGAAAATTCGCCTTGAATACAATATTTCAAATGAAAAACAAATTTTCATTTTTTTAATTGCTTCATTCTTTAACGGACAGAGCATTTTCATTGCTAAGACGTTGAAATAAATGAATTGCACCGGTAATTGCGTAAAAATATATTTCTAAATAAGAATAATTGATTTTTCACATACATAATAAAATGGATTTTTTTTTAATTAAAATATCGGTGTTGTTTCTGCATATCGAAATTAAAATTTTGTGGTTATATGGAGAAACCAATGAAAGTTAAAGGGTTATTAGACGCAAATGCTAACCTAGTGAGAAAAGATTCCATGCCGGAAATTGAACCCGGGCCATCAGTTTTGTGACGTTCTACCAACTAAACTACATGGAACGACACCCAGCCTGGAACTTCTTACTATTACATGTTGCAAGTCTACAAACGCAGCACAATATGAAATATATTCCGTGAGCCATCGACCTGGGGCAAACATGAAACTCAAATAAATCCAGAATCGATTAAATGTATTTATACATTTTCTTTCTCTGAAAAAAAAATGTATTAATGTATTCAATCGATGCTAGATTTATTTGAGTTTCGTGTTTGCCCCAGGTCGGTGGCTCACGGAATATATTTCATCTTATGCTGAGTTTGTAGCATTGCCAACAAGTAATACTGAGAAGTTCCAGGCTGGCTGTCGTTTCATGTGGTTTAGTCGGTACACTGTAAAAAAAAAAAAAAGGTCGATCTACTAAAAAAACTTTAGTGATCCTTGTAATTACTAAAAAATTTTTAGTAATCTTAGTCGGTTACTAGAAAATCTGTAAGAATTACTAGAAAAAAGTTAGCAACGAATAGAGTTAATAGTTTTATATTTTTAATAGCTCTTACTAAAAGTCAGTTGGTGTGGCCTTGATAGCATAGTGGTCATAGTAACGGACTCCAGGCTAAAAGGTCCCGGGTTCGAAACTTGCCACCGCCAAATACACCCCGAAAGTCTGTAGTGTCTCGTTAATAAAGGGATTATGAAAATCCTATCGGAACAGTTAAGAATGTTTAGTGCTGCCATCTATTGCGGTTTTGCCGAAAATCTTCCGCTTCAGAAGTGTGGATGCAGCTCGAAGGAAGCTCCTCCGCTTCGGTTGCATGTAATGGTTATTAAAAGTAATTTCGAAGCTATTACTAAAATTTGCTTTGTGGCTCATACTAAAAATTTCTAAGTTAGTTATACAAAAAATTCTTTTGTTCAGTTTACAAAAGAAATGCTTGTTTCACTTGCAAAAAAAAGTTTGTAATGGTTACTAAAAAATTCTGTGGAATACAAATTTACTAAGAAATTTTTAGTAATCTCTTGAATTTTTTTTACAGTGTAGAACGTCATTGCGCTATTCTGATGGCCCATGTTCGATACCCGTCATAGAGTCTTTTTTTCACTAGATTGTCATTTGCACCTATTAACCAATAAAAAATGAAATTTGATTTTCATTTGAAATATATTAACAATAGTTGTTGCTTTAAGAATTATTATTATGAAATTAAACAAAATACAACCAAACGTATTCTGATGTAGCATATCGTTCGAGCTATTCAACAAAATTTAGTATTAGGTTGTAACGGAAGTTTTTCGCCATGCCAACATTACATAATTCTTATAATATATATTTATATTGCAATATTATATATAACAACCATTCCGAAAGCCTTCATGGGGTCATATGATAAAACAGCAATACCTAAACCTGTACGCACGATTTGGTGGCATTCTGCAGCTGACTTTTTGCAACAGAACTGGAAGTTAATGATGCCTTTAATCTGGTAGCGTGATAGTTCCATTTAATACACCTTGCACTTAATGATTGAAATTTTCGCAACACAGCTTTATAAAGCAAATCTATTTGTTTGTATTCCAGAAATTGTTTGACAAAATATGGACAAACAATTCAACACCAAATGATTGCACCGACAAGACTAGCTGTAGCACAGTGTATTTTTATCAATGCAACTGTGAATGTTGAAATATATAGAGATGAGGTTCTTGATCCTCATTTTAAGTTTTTAAAGGGTGCAATCGAAGATTTGGGATTTTATATTTATTATTTATCTAGAAGTGCTACCGGCCCTCACGTCCTTTCCCAAAATGGTGAAATTTCTGAATTCAACATCACCTTTAATCCCAATTACAACTTGTCAATGCCCAATTTAAAATTGCTTTAATAATTGCGCGGTGGCAATCAGAGTTTTGCGTATGAAGAATGTCTTTGGTATCATTTTGCCTTTAACATTGAGAAATCGAAAACAATGAGAAATTGAAGTTAATTTATGTACCAAAGTCCGTAACTTATAGCAGAACTTCACAAATCCTGCAAAAGTGTTTTGAACCATAAAAATAAATTGGTGGGGAATTACAATAGCAGAAACCATCATTACTTTTTACGCATCCTAATACTTCCAAAAATGTGCTAATCAATCACAAATGAATTTGTTGCAAAAGTTTAACTTCTTTAAAGACGACCATATGTCGGAAGCAACTGTTCGAACAAATATGGCATAAAAAATGACGAGATATGACACATTAAAACCCAAAATCATTAAGGCTGTTTTACACAATTGTAACAAAACTATTTGTTCCGTCATGAACTATAACATTTGAAGTGCATACATCACTAGTTTATGTAGCTTAAATTGCAAGATCTTTATATTTAAAATTAAAACGATAATTAAAAAATTCCCAAGGGCAATGAACGGCCCATGCGATTGACACTTATGTGATATCATTATCCAATATATATACAGCACAAGTTCTTAATTCAATAGCAAATAATTTAGCATGTAAATTACTATTTTAAACATAACCACTTGATTTTAACTTCACTGTTGCCAAATATTACGTAATAAGAAACTTGATTTAAATAAATTCTACTCTTCAATACATGCTCAGTTTTTTACATCATAATGTTTGTAAAATCTTTTACATAGGTAACAATTTATAAAACTCCAATGTATTATTAGATACAGTTTTAGAGATTGGTATTACATTTTTTATACGTATTTTAATTTATTAAGAAGTTAAATAAGGATATACCTAAAGTCCTAAAGTTACTTGAAATACTTCTATTATAAATGCACAGTTAACCCATTAAAGACGTGATCATAAGAGACTTTATAAAACTTCCATTTCAGACAGGATTCGTTTAAAGAAATGGGCCCACCAGTGGCCGACAAATTCTGACCTCTCAATTGGTAGACGGCAGGTGCTGGGTTCAAATTCAGCTCGAGTCGTTGGCCTAACCGTTCGGAGTTTTCCGTGGTTTTCTTCGAACTTTGGATTACCTTACGTAAATACAGGACAGATTCCATTAGAAAGACTCACACGGAGGGCATCCCACCCCTTTAGGGGCTATATCCCACGTGTAGATAATCGTCCGACATAAAATCAACCAACCAACCGTTTAAAGAAGTGCAATTAGTTGTACTTTTAAGATACACTACACTGTAAAAAAAAAATCAAGAGGTTCCTAAAAATTTCTTAATAAATTTGTATTCCACAGAATTTTCTAGTAACCATTACAAACTCTTTTTTTTGCAAGTGAAACAAGCATTTCTTTTGTAAACTGAACAAAAGAATTTTTTGTATAACTAACTTAAAAATTTTTAGTATGAGCCACAAAGCAAATTTTAGTAATAGCTCCAAAATTACTTTTAATAACCATTACGTGCAACCGAAGCGGAGGAGCTTCCTTAGAGCTGCATCCAAACTTCTGAAGCGGAAGATTTTCGGCAAAACCGCAATAGATGGCAGCACTAAACATTCCTTACTGCTCCGACCGGATTTTCATAATTCCTTTATTAACGAGACACTACAGACATTCGGGGTGTATTTGGCGGCGGCAAGTTTCGAACCCGGGACCTTTTAGCCTGAAGTCCGTTACTATAACCACTATCTATCAAGGCCACACCAACTGAGTTTTAATAAGAGCTATTAAAAATATAAAACTAATAACTCTATTCGTTGCTAACTTTTTTCTAGTGATTTTTACAGATTTTCTAGTAACCGACTAAGATTACTAAAATTTTTTTAGTAATTACAAGGATCACTAAAGTTTTTTTAGTAGATCGACCTTTTTTTTTTACAGTGTACCTTAATAAGATCTGTTGTTCGTCTCGATGGGATCATAAACTCCACCGTATGAGGCAGGAATCTGTTATGGAATTTTCCGCTTTTACAGGTTTTATTTATTTCATTAAAGAGCGGTGAAAATACACTTTCTGACAAGTCTTTTGCTAATTTAATGAATGGCAACTGATATTAAAACTAGGTAACGTTTCCGTTTAAGGTAGGATTTTGTTATAGATAATTACTATTTTGAGATTTTACTATTCATATAGGATAAATAAATATAATTATATAATATAGCAGATCTGGTAAAAAGGGATCCTGCCTATATTAGAATTATGCCTTAAACGGAAATGTTCTATAATGCTTTGATAATTTAATTGCTATTTCTAATACAAAAACCTCTGAAAAACGAAATTTTACGAATTTTTGCTATTTTACGTTGACAGGTTTTACTATTATATAACCTGAAAGAAAATTTCTGAACTCCTACTAAAACTAAAACCTCCACGGCTACTCCACTGATTCGAATAATTTCTTTATTGTAAGTTCATGGTAATTTGCTGTATTGAAAAAAAAAACAGTTCTTAAAATTGAGTAAAAGATATTATTAAAAGTAACTACTTTAAAAACATCACATATTCAAAATTGCTCCTATCGAAATAACCTTAGCTCGAAAAAAAACGTGTGCTTTGATTTGTATATTTTTTATTCCATGGTTGCGTTGGAATATGATTTGCTATGTACCGAAACTCTTAACTTAGAAATAAAAGTAAAAGTGAAGTGTCGTTTATTTCCCGCTTCAAATTATTGGTAAGAGATGGTTTATTTATTAACCCTTTCCGGTACGGGCAAATTCTGTTAGTAAAATGAGAAATTACCGCCTGTCACCTGTTACCATTGCAATGATCACTTATATATTTAATAATGACATGATAAAAAAAAGTTTCAGGGTGACTTAAAACTATGAAATTTATGAATTGTTATGGAATTTAGAATAAAACGAATGTGACGTCACAGTTTATGTTGACTTTACATGTTTCATAATGAAGCCTCTAATGCATTTTATTCATGGTATTCGATGTAACGTTACGATGCATTGTAACATAACGACTTAGAACACAGCACATAAGAATATAGAGCATTCTCACTTATAATTGTATTTCACACCTATTTTTTTATAAGGTACCCTGGGGTAATAACGCCACGTTAAGGTTCTACCAATTTTCACGGCTCAGTTTTAGATTGTATTTTTCAAACAAATATATGATTTGATACAGCAAATCATTGACTATCTATATTAAAAAAATAATTTAACAGATATGTATTCATAAAATGTAATGGCGTGATTTCTTGACCAATGCTATTTGGCGATATTACCCGCCTATATGGGTAATAACGCCATGCAAACAAAACTATGAAATAAGATGGAATAATTGCATGTAGATTGCCCAATTCTAAAAATACAAACTCTACAAACTTAGAAATTGACAAATTGCATTCTAAGCTATTGAAAATGTTCAATTTTTTATGAAAGTGTAAGAAAAATAAAGATATGGTGTGTGTGTGGGGGGGGGGGGAGGATGAGACAAAAGAATATCAGACCGTGAGCTTCTTTTTGCTTAAAAAGGACCGCTTAAATAGAATTATTAGAAACATTGCACAGTTTTAACTGTGTTTATTTGAATCATTATTTAGAATGTAGCTCGGCCACTGTAGGGAATCAACCGGGGTATTAATGCCAAGGATTGGCTTTATTACCCCGTTATAGTTATTGCGCTGTACATTTTAAATTACAAATTATCTCGAGAAGATATCCAAAATCTTCAACAACATTTTGAAAGTCCATGAAATGTACTACAAATTTATGTAATTAACAAAGTATTTCCGGATAAAAAAAATAGTCTTCACATCACAAAACGTATCTCGCAAATTTTAGATCAAGCGTTAATTTTAGTTGCTTGTAAAAACAATAAGACCTAAAAATGAAACAAATTAACTTGAAGCTCTTTTTTGCGATTTATATGACTCAAAACTCTTCTGCTCAGAGCACATGGGTGTCATTTACCAGATTATTTCATAATTATGCATAATATTAGCACTTGGCGTTATTACCCCGCCTGGCGTTATTACCCCAGACCACCTTATATATAAAACTACCAAATACCATTTAAGGCCCTACATTAGGCACAGAAAAAGACCCGGATGATAATGTAAAGTCTATGGGGGCGTTCTTTTTAAATATCTCGCTCAAATTTTAATATTTTTACATGATTTTTTTTGCATAGGTTAGCTGTGGACTATCTACAACCTGCCTAATTTTTACTTTTTCAATATTGGTTTCATATTTTTTTAATTACTTTAAAATTCAAAACCGGTTTAAATTGGTTCTGAAATTAAAAGTATCATAATTTCAAAAACATATCAGCAAAATCAAAAAAGTAAAAACTAGGCCGGTTGTAGATTGTCCTCAGCTATCTTCTGAAAAAAAGTCATGTAAAAATGTTAAAATTTGAGCGAGGAAAGAACGCCGCCATAGACTTTACGTTATCATCCGTGTCTATTTTGTGTCTTGTGTGGGGCCTTAAGTACTGATAATGAAATATAGACAATTTACTCACTGGGTCTGCACTTGTAAGCAACCTCCGCATATTTTCTGACCCCAGGACATGGGTCACTACCGAATGTCTGTGGAGAGGTTTTCACTTTGCATATCCTTTGCTCCCTGCAGGACTCTTCCACTGTCTGCAAAAAATCATACTAGAAAGAGTGATCAAAACTATCCGAACGGTGAATACACAAGACAGAAATTACAATTTGCAAGGAAATCTCAATCTTATGTTTTAAAATGATACGCAAAACTCGAGCCATAAAAACACAACCCTTTAAAGCTAGAGTCCTAAAATTCCAGCTTTACACTATAAAATCAAAAGACCCAAATAGGGTTTAAAATTTTTGGGGTACAGAACTGTTCCAAATTGGAAAGTTCTCTTTGCAGCCAAAAATGATTTTAAAAAACGGCATATTACTTATAACATTAAAACAATTAAAACATTTTACATAACATATACATTATATCTAAGAATTTTTTTTGTTTAAATGTCATTAAAGATATGCTCTGTTTTGAACCATTTTGTGTTAACTACTTTGGAAACACTAGAGTACCATTTTGGGAACATTACTGTACCATTTTAGGAATACTACTATATACAAAAATCGTACAACCCAATTTGGGTCTTTAATTTTTACAATGTACAGTTTCAAGCCTTTAAAAATTTGAGTCTTAGACTTGACACGTTAAGTGTCAGGTCAGTCAACGATGATTGACACTGAACTTTCTGTTTAGGCTGCGTCAATCATTGGTGACTGACTGTCTAAAATGTGATATAAAACTTAAAAAATGTATTGTGTGAAATAATTATTAAAAATTTAACTTAACTCTTATTTATTACAAGATTTACATTTCTTAGTAATTACTTAAAGCAATAATATTTTTTTTCATTGTCAGTCACCGTGGCATTCAACGTGTTAAAAACTCTAGCCCTCAAAAAATCATCTAAAGGCAAAAATAGTTATTTATGTCAAAACATATAGTAATATTAATATTAATATATTACATATAATATATTGTAGAAGAGTGTTGAAAAGAATTATTTCATGCAAAGGAAAAAAAAATCAAAAAAACTTATACTCAGTTATTCAGAACAAATATATTTACCCCGTTAGTATCATTTACTTCAAAAATATTATTTACAATCTAAGCTAAAAAACTGCGACTTAATATTTTTAAAAATAACTTTTTAAACTATCATTTGTGTTTTACTAATAATTACTCATTAGTGTAATAATTACCTTTAAAATGTTCAAAATTATTGATATTTAAACGGTAATAAAATATTTTCGTAAATGGATATTGCTTTAACACCCGTTAATCTCTTATAATAGACAGAGAAATTGTATCATTTATCATTGTACTTTCTACTATTTACCCGCAAATGTCAATGTAAGATTTCTAATCTCCTGTAATACTTAACAGAAGTACTTCAAATTAATCTTTAGCTTTTCAGAATGGTTTCTTTTATAATTCTTTCTCGGAAATATTAAAATTAGAAAAAATCTGTATTTCATAAATTTGATTAATAAAATAGGAAAACTAAGATTGTAAGAAATTCGTGTCTCTAGTTTTTTTTTTTTTTTTTTTTTTTTTTTTTTTTTTTTTTTTTTTTTAATGTGAACGTGATGTAATTTCTCTGGGTCTCGTCTAAATTTCTTCGATTTTTTAACTACAACTTTTACAAAAACGATATGAAAATTGAAGTCTCGTTAATTAATGTAAACATTCTAAAAAGAAAACTTTAGTAGGAAGTTGCATTTTTTTAAAGGAAAGCGGCAATTATCATTTAAGAAAATCAGATAATGTGAGTTGTTTTATTTTCATTTTAATCTTTACTAAATTTATTGAAGTTTCTTTTGCCAAAACCATATCTTTAAAGTTTTCAATAAACTGTTTTATGAGTTCTCCTGTAAAAATGAACTCAAATTTACGTGGCGGCCTGGAAGAGTACGTCACACGATTATTCACAGAACTTATGTTGCAAATACACTGGGTGTGACAGCACACACAATCACCACATCCAGTTCACAGATGAAAATGTAGGATTAGTTAAATCTCGATTCGTATACTAAAACACATTCAGTCTGCCAGCTCATATCTTGGTGGAAAAAACCTAAAAAGCATATTTTAGTGGTTGACTCAGAGGTTTAACATTGTTCTTTCCTACTCCAAAAAGTGAAAACATGGAGTATTGGAAACAGGAAAACATAATTGTAAACCTATCAGTCAACACAAGCCATTAATTCCCAAACTGGCTCAGCCAAGCTCAGAAATCTGATTGGCTAAAACTGGATGCAATGACGTAGATCCGAGCCGGTGCTAGAAAAAATTAAGTGCAATCAGTCACGATGCTGCAATTTGTTCAATGAAGTTTATGCTATTCAGAGGTTTTATTATAACTGACTATTAAATAATACAAATTTGCCCATTTTTCTATATAATACAGCATAAAAGTTTGGACTGAGCTATTTTGGGAATTAATGGTTCCTTGAGTCTAAATTCGTGTTTTTAGGGGTTTTACACCAAGTTAAGACTAGACAGACCGATGCCATTTTAATATGCGAATCGAGAGTTACATAACATTAGATTTTCATCTGTGAACTCGATGATGTGGTTGTCTCTGCTCCCACCTCCCGGTCTAATCTTCTTGTAAACTGGTTTCCATTTATTTTTCTTTGAATGGGAAATTTTAAATTCGAATCAGTTTCTGTTTAAGAAATCCAGTGGTTGTTTTCGTCTTTGCGTAACTTCCCCAGTCTAAGTTTCTAATATTTGTTATAATATACTCTAGTTTTCTAATATTTGTTAAATGGGAAATATAAAACATAGTAAAAATTATCTTCAAGGGGCAAAAAAAGATAAATATACGATAAGAGAAAACTGTTATAAATTTTCAGTCAAAAATCTATCATATCATCTATTGTTTTCCCCGAAGACATGATTTGGCAGACCGATGATGTTTTAATACGAAAATCGAGATTTAACTAATATTAGATTTTCCTCCGTGAACTCGATAAGGTGTTTGTTTGTGTTGTCATTTCCCGGTCAGTTACCTCAATGTCCATTTTGTATTGTTTCTAAGTTTTCTAATATTTGTTGAATAGGAAATATAAAACATAGTAAAAATTATCTTCATGTGGGGGAAAAATAAATATATGGTCTTTTCAGTTTTGAGACAAAAATCTATCTTACCCTGAGCGCGGCCGTCGACAGGCAATTTGTGGTATCATTTACAACTGTTGTTACTGAGCTGTCTGTCACATCCTCTGGCGGACAGAGCTGGTGTGAGGGCACTTGTCGGCCATATTGGGCCAGATAAATGTTAATGATAGTTTTTGGCCAGCATTCAATTTTCAGTTCATTACCATCGCAGGCATGGACTTGAAAAGTTCGAAGGGTGCCGGAGAGAAGCGCTAAAAAAGAGAACAAATATAAGCTGTTATCAACCTATATAATTATTTAAAACAGAATATAATTATGAAGCACAGTTAAAATAACAAGTTAACAAATACGAGTTAAATTTACTGTTTTTAACAAAAAACTGTACTACTTGGTTATCCCGTCGACTAGAAAACTTTCCCCAAACTATAAGATTAAATGCCAATATTGAATTGTAGTGAATATCACATTCAAAGACATTAAATACGATACACGTGTTTAAAACATCATTAAGTGATTTTTATTTGGGCCATTCCATGAAAACAGGTAAATTGATAGTCATTTTTAAAAATTTATTTAAATAAATATTTTTGGTATTTACTGATTGTCAACATGTCAAATTTTATGTTTTGAGTAAGAATGTAAAGTTTATCTTTTGTGGATTGGCAAGACAACAGTTTAAAGATGGCGTCCATGTGCAAGCAAGTATGTTGCGTTTTACAATACATTTTGAGTGAGTTTTTTTAATAAAGAAAATCCAGTGAAACTTTTGAAATCAACATTTTAGGTAAGTCTAATATTCATTGTTTATATTTCACTAAACTGAAATATATAAGATAATTTCAAATAAATATTACAGCACACAAAAAGAACTTTGTTTCTGTGTCCCACACGTGACACAAAACATGAACTTTTTCACTTAGGAGGAAAAAGGAACGCATTTATTTTGTTTAATTGGAATTTCTAAAGCAGTTTAGTGTAGTACACTTATCCTATGCTAGTTAAAAATTTGGGTGAAATTTTTATTTGGAGAAAAATATCAAAACAAAATTGTCCCGCACGTGACACCTTATGAGCAGGACGATTATTTTTGTTTTCTGAATGTTAAATAGAGATTTATTATAGCATAGTTTAGCAGTTTAATGATTATTTTGTCCTAAGAACTTATTCTATGTAACTAAAACGAAATTAAGATTTATTTTTATTTTTATGATAGTTCAATTTTTTTTTTCTTTTTTTGTGATGCTAATATTTTTATTTCCATTTTTTTATAAATTTATTTTAATAAAATTTGAGCACTTTGATGGTTATTTTTATTTTAAGAACATATTGTTCTCCAGCAAGAATTGATCTACTTAATTTATAGGGATTTTTTCTATACAATAAGAAGAGTCCTGTGTTTAAGAACTTGTTATTATTCTACAGAAAAAATAATAAAACTTCTTATCTATTTTCTGTTTTTCTAAGTTTAATTCTATTTTAAGTTCAATTTTTCTATGAAATTAAGTAAATTTTGACAAAAGCGATTATAATTGATAAAGTTTGTTATTTATTTAGCTGAAATGGAAAGATCTAAGTCTACTAGTGCTAGAAGAATGAAAAAGATGAGAGAGAAAATGTCATTAGAAAATCCTAATTTCCAAAAAGAAGAAAATAAAAGGATCAGAAACAGCTGCTTCTTTTAAGATGGGTAAATGAGTAGTTGTAAAATATGATGGCATTAATTATCCTGGTGAAATTACAAGCACCCATCATGATAGTGTTGAAGTGTCTGTCATGATAAAAAGTGGTAAATTCTACACGTGGCCACAGTATCCAGATAAAATTCTATATTCATTTAAAGATGTAGTAAAAAAGATATTAACCCCCACTGTAGCTAATAAAAGAGGTTGTTTCAAATTTCTAGGAATTTTTTGAATTTTTGCATTTACTTTACTTTATTTTATGTTTAAAAATGTCAATTTTAACATTTACTTTGTACAAAAAAAAGTTAAAATAAATATTTTTGTATTGTAAAATGTATAACATGCATTTTCGTTTTTGCATTCCTTTATTTTCTGATTTTTGAAAAGGTTACTTGAATGATATTTGCAAATGTCCCATACGTGACAACCGTGTCCCGCACGTGACACTATACATTATATATATTTTTTAGCAATTTAAAAATTTATTTTTCAAATAAGAATGCTTATTTCATTAACATTAGACCTTTAGCCTCTGATACATATTTTTTGTTTTGAAATTGCAAAATTAGTAGAGCAGAAATGTTATCTGGATCATACAGCAAATTACAAGTGGTTGACTTCAGATGTCCTGCACGTGACGCATGCAAATTAATTAATAACTAAATCAGTAAACCATTTAGGAAAAATCTGTCCCTGCCTGAGATATTGTTATATCAAATATAAACTTTGAAAAAATATGTTTATTCTTATTTCTGAAAAATCTTAAGCCCTTTATCACAATTTTGGTGGAATTATGGTGTCTGATTGTCCCGCACGTGACAGTGGAATGGCCCATTTCGACTTTTTATTTTTATTTTTATTAATATTCTACAATTTCTTTTTTTGGTATTTAAAATAAAAATTATTTCAATATGTATAATTTGGCTATTAGTTTGGCGATATGTATAATTTGGTGAAATTGGTCGAAGGGATAACAAAGTAATACCCCCAAAAACAAATAACAACAGAAACAACAAAACTTATGATTATCAGAATTTTACTGAAATGACAATTTTCCAGAATTCAACATGCTATTGAGTGTTTTCTTACAAAACCGACTTCATAATAATGTTATGTTTGTAAAATAAATAAATATATAAATTTTAGTATATAATTCTATAATTTGGTCTTGTTGTATCGCCTTATTGACGATAAATTTCTCTCAGAAATACGGTGAAATTTTTCTATTTCTTTTTACTGGTGTCAGTTTGGTAAGGTATCAGAATCTTTTCATTGAGACTGACAGGAGATTGCCTTGGTGTTTATGTGTGGTTGCAGTACTATTGCCAAAGTAAATTCCCACCAGTAAAAATGAATATAACTTTTTGCCATTATTTTTGACTGAAATTGCCCATGTATGAGGTAGTTAAAAACAGATAAATTTTCTACGTAAATTTACTGCTGAGAGTTTGCCTCGATGGTAATAAACTCCTGTGAAACTACACTATTTTGTGCAGTGAACAATAGGTCTTGTTGATTGGATATCCAGTAGCATAGCTACTCCACTCCTTGTACATGAGTAGATTCCCTAGCATATCATATAAGGGCATAAAATAGTCTAGCACATGTAGTGCTAATAGATAAAAAAGAATAGCTAACAAAAATAAAACAAAAGGC
Organism: Maratus speculifer; assembly: GCA_964019185.1. NCBI lineage: Eukaryota > Metazoa > Arthropoda > Arachnida > Araneae > Salticidae > Maratus > Maratus speculifer. The sequence continues at coordinate 74,689,982 of OZ025302.1, read as the reverse complement.
TGAAAATTTATATCTAGGTACTACTAGAAATTAAAAAATAATTAAAAAGAAATAAAGTAAAATTAACAGATAAGAGTATAAGAGAGTTTATGAAATGAAGTGTTTACATTGTTCATAATCAATCCAGAAGCAAAAAGCTAGATGTTAAGCTGCGAAAATCTTTAAAAAGAAAAAAAAAGGCTGGATAAAATTAAGTTTAGCAAGCATTATATTTATATTTTAAATGTACAGCACAGAAAAACAGCGTTTTTTTTTTTTTGTTTTTTTTTTGTTGAAGGAGCAGCTTAACATCTAGCGTTTTGCTTTTGGTTTGATTATTGACAGTGTAGACACTTTTCGTAATCAAAACAAAATAAAAATCTTGATGTTAAATTATTGCATTTTTTAAATTAAGTGTTTGCATTGTTCATAATCAATCCAGAAGCAAAAAAACTAGATGTTAAGCTGCAAAAATCCTTAAATAAAGGCTGGATAAACTAAGTTTATCTAGCATTATATTTATATTTTAAATGTACCGCACAAAAAAACAGCAGTTTTTTTTTTTTTTTTTTTTTTTTTTTTTTTTTTTTTTTTTTTTTTTTTTTTTGAAGGAGCAGCTTAACATCTAGCCTTTTGCTTCTGGTTTGAATATTAACAGTGTAAACAATTTTCATAATCAAAACAGAATCAAAAAGCTAGATGTTAAACTCTTGTATTTTTTATCAGTTTTAGAAATTGGCGGTTTTAATTTGTCCGCTGTCGTCAATTTCATTTTTTTTCCTTTCTTCTTAGATTCCATTGGAAAGTCAGAATAAACGGAGAAAAGCAAGAGAACCTCAGAAGAAACATGTGCGCCGCGTTCTTCGAAATCTGCGGCGATCAACCTGCTCTTACCGCCACAGAGACGAACATTAAGCTCGAATCCCCAACGATCGTTCAATAACTCCATGGGTCCCGAACTCATCCCTTCCTGCATTTCGTGGTTGCGAATTCTGCAACGTGACTTTAATATATAATGTTATAGTCATTTTTTTATTGTTATAATGATATTTCGCGATGATAAAGATATTAAAAGATATTTCCCGAATAAAATCAAAGATAATTAGTATTAAAACTTTTATTATATAAATTCGCAATTTTTTTAATAAAAAACACACCAGATGTACATTAGAGTAAATTATCGACACCCACGCCAGATTATTGTTATGCAAGGAAGTTGTTTTGTAACTGTATGGATTCCAGTGATGGTCCCACAAGCGTCCAAGAGCTTCTGAACTCAAAACTGATAGGTTTCGGAACCGTTGGACTAATCGTTCGGAGTTTTCCGTGTTTTTTTTTTCAACTTTGGATATCCTTGCGTAAAAGAACCTCGGAGGGCATTTTCCCATTGGGACAATATCATTCGAGCAGATAATCGGCCATCATCGAAACAAAAAAATAATTGTTGGGAAGTAATTAGACGTCATTTTTAATGGAAACTATTTTTAATCCCCTGACCGCCGTGCAAAAAGGCAAAATTGTAATGTTTTTTTTCTCTGCAATTTATATTAAATATTAATAAAAGAGGGATTTTCTATCATGGCATAATTTTTTTGTTATCTATATGCTTATTAGCCTTGAAAGTATCAATCATAACTTAATTTCTTAATGCAGGATTATACTTTTAGAATTATATTAATTTAAATAAAGCTTCAACTGCAGTGAAACCTGTAGCCTAGCGGGTGAATGGATATATCCGGTCGCCAAGGAGGGAATAAAAATGATTTTTATACTTATATAATATTTTAAAATCTATTTTTGAATTTATTAAATTATATTTTAATATTCACTTTACTTCTTCTTCTTTTCTACTTTTCCTCTTTTATTTTATTTATTTTTTTTTTTTTTTTTTTTTTTTTTTTGAACTTATACAATTTTTAATGGAATAAAAAAATCACCAATTTACAATATAAATCTCAGAATTGGACATATTCTTAAAATAAAATAATTTATTTGGAAATTTCAAAGGCGCATAAAATTCTTGAAAATTGCTGCGGAAATGCTCAAGGGTCGGGTTCACTTACTCCACCGGAGTCAACTAAAAGTGCCACGAAAATTTTAAAGGAAATAAATATCAAAAGGGATTCCCAATTTGATAAAGTGACGTTGTAGTAGCCAATTGGGATTAAAATTAAAATTGCAAGTTTTCTTGAAGATTTAATAAGAGAAATTAATATATATATGAATTTTCAGTTTTATTTTTACAGAACAAAAATCTTGTATATCTAGAAGGTGCTAATCTGCATTAAAAATACGTCAAATTTTATAAGTTAATTAGTACGTGCTATTCGTAATCAAATACAATTTTTAAAGAACTTTTAGGTTGCTTTAAGGTTGCTTGAAGGTTACTTTTTAAGATTGCTTTAAGAAACATATTACCTTGAAATTTATCAAAGTATTGATTTATATATATATATATATATTAAATGAAAACTTCTTTAATTGTAAATCTTTTGACATCTAATTTTTCCCCACTGAGCTCGACAATAACACGGAGAGCTTACTCCCTATTCTGATACATCGAATCCAGCGGTCCGCCCATGAATACAATGCCAAAGTTTTTCCGACGAAAATCTTTGGCAAAACCTAGATTTCCTGCCATAGGATAATATGGTGTAGATATTTTCAAATTGAATTTTCTTTTAAAATTAAGACGAAATTCCTACATTTTTTACTGACATGTATTCTTTCATTAAAAATCTATTGATTTTACTAAAACTCATAGCAAATTTTCAATTTGATATTATTTAAAAAGGAAATTTTAGTTTAACTCAACATAAAATAAACAAATGTTTGTTAAATATTGCTCATAAAAATATCAAAAACACATAGAAATAAACAAAACTAATAAAAAGCTTGCGAGAAATCTTCAAAAAAGGCTTGTAATAGTAGGAAAAATAGAGGGCTCATTACTTGGGAGCATTGAAAAATGTGATGCGGTCCCGGCAGAAAGTGGTTTGGCCGGATGCATTTTCAGAAAGAATCACGTTTTGAGTACCTTATCCACAGAACAACGATTGGCGCGGAGAAGAAGTCAATGCTACGCACCCTTTCTTGTTTGTGACGTCAAACGCCTAGAGAATAGCAACCCTTCCTTCTGCAAAGAGATCGCGCTTATTGTTCATTTGTTTTCCGTAAATGTTATCAAGCAAATACTATAATACGAGGAAATATTATTCATCGTTGTTTACGATTAAAACATAGTTTAAAACAAAGAGCTTTTTCAGGTTAAAATGCTTTAAATTTCACAGAACATCTAAACATAGTTTTTGTTTTCTCAATTCCAAAATATCATTTTCTTAACTCGCTATATTCGAAGAAATTGAGAAGTTAATTAAAAACAGTAGTAAAGATTCGCTTGTAATAAATATAATTCTATTAATCATATGTTTTATGATACATTTGAACTTAGTTTATACTGTGTTTGGCGATGCAGCTAGCTGAACGTTCTCGCTTTCGCCAACTCGCCAAGGCTGGCGCTCAAAACGTGATTCTTTCTGAAAATGATGGCCGGATCGGCGAATACGCCCTCCGTATTACATATGGAGCTCAGTGTTTTTACCTATATAACAATCATATCGTGAGATATTGTAAATTTTGTCAATAGATCCAACGCAATGACCCATACAAGAGAACTTTAAACATATTTTCTCCCTGTTCTTATTTTTATAACTTGCTTGTTCAATAAATACTAAGGTTTTTGCTAATATAGATAGAGATTTGATTTTTTTACTTGTTTTACATGGTATTTAATATTTTTGTATATATTTAGCATTCAAGTTATTAGTTATTTAAATATATATATTTAAATTGAAAATTTGTTGAATTTCTTTCATCTTTTAATGTACACAACAGAAAAAAAATCATATTACATGTAAAATCTCATACATCTAAGTATCCATGCACAGTTTCACACAATATATTCTAATGAATGCGGGAAAAAATGAAGCAAAAATATTCACATTTATAAAAGTAGTAGGTATTTTTAAAAAGTTAAATTTTTCTTTAAAAAATTAATTTAGTAAAATAGACTGGTCGACAAGATTTGTTTTTATTTTAATTTTTATTATTTAGTACTGTAACCACGCCATATTATTTCAGTTTTTATTAAAAACTGAAGATTACAATTAAATGGCAAGAAATTCTTCCACTAGAGTTTAAAGCGTTAAGGAGACATATCATTTAGACATGCTTTCTACTAATTTTTGGCATCATTAGCAGAAACTATTTAGTAGGAAATTTTCAATATAATTACATGAAATATACAAATCTACTTTTCTCAGTATTTCACCAGAAAATATTAAATAAAACAGTTTGAAAATAATTCAGAAAATTTACTACGATACCATACCTAAAAAAGTAGAGATAAGTTTGGGTTTTACATATTTGATACAAAATCGTTCACCCGCGTTTTCTAAAAAAATGTTCATCACTTGCTTAGCATACTTACTAAAGAATTTTTCTCTCATCTTTTATAGTTACATTTAACTTCCGGATAAATCTATGTGCATTTCCTAATGTATTAGATGCATTATTTGGTTTCAAAAGAAACATCGTCGGTACGATGTAAACTATCCAATACGAAAACAGTATTGCCGGTAGACAATCTTATTTAAATTCAGATTCTGGATTGACACCACTTCCCTGAAAAATTAAAATTCCTCTTGTTTTAACTTTAATTAATCTGTCACTAAACAAGATTAAATAAAGGCGAAATATACTATTCCGAGAAAGTGTTGCCATCATGAAAGCTTAATTTAAAAAATTTAGCCCACTGACGAAATTGTTTTCAAATTGGATAATTTGACAGGGTACCGACGATATGATTTTTAATGTCATACATAATTCCTTTTTATATTATATTGATTATTTAAATAAAAATAGACAAGTAGAAGAAACAAAGTAAGTCTTTTACATTAGCCCCCTTTTTAGACAAACATAATACCCCTGCTAGATAAACATGAGTATTCCCAATTTGAATGGTGCAAATGGCCCAAACATTATGTTTGGGCTAGTTAGTTCAGGACGCCACTGTCATATTTTGTACATGAAATCTATACAGGCCAGTAATATTTGGGAGTTACCATTGAAAAATCACTGGCTAGAAGCTTCTAACACGTTTGGTATGGAGCAGAATTTTATTAGAAGTGCTCCATTAACTGAAGGTGTTTTCTCATGTCCATTGTATTTCCGGATAAGTTGTTACTCTGGTAAATCAACAAGATTTAACGAGAAGCTAAATGATCGATAACTTATGTTTTCAAGTTCGCTTAAACTTGAATAATTATTTCCAGTGGCGTAAGACAGAGAGGGATACTTGCTGTTTATAACATTGCTGCAGCATGTGAATACCAGCAATATTGCTTTTGTCTTGATTAATTGCAGAAAGCTCTTCGAATTCATAATGCGGACAAAACTTTGCAAATTTATTAGTATCCAGAGAATTTGGAGTCCCTCTTTGACTACGCCATTTTCACCTCCAATTAAGAACAAAGCGATATGGCTTTCTATTGGTACGACATTTGATGCAGATAATAACACATTTCTATCCATGAATCACATTTATTAACACTTTACATCCCATGTGCCATATCTGGTGTATACTTAAAAAACATAATAATTCTGATTATGTACTTTGAATTTAGCCAATACGATTTCTGTACCTGACATGGATGGATTCGAAGAATGGAATAATACTTATTTTGTTCATGTCAGATAGCTGCAAGTGACAAAAAAATAAAAATTCATTCTTGAGACACAAAAGAAATTTCGATAAAGCTATTTAGGTAAGACATATTTTCATTATTTTTAGTAAATACTTACAAATTACGTAACGAAAGTTGTAGAGTGTTAAACAGATGAAATTATTAACTTAAGCTTCTTTAGTTAAAGAATATAGCAGTACAACAATTTCTCTATGACACACACCATAAAATATCAATTTTTGACTAAAATATTGAAATTTAATACTTTTTTATTGCTTTTTCTATTGTATTAGATCGATGTATATATATGATTAAAAACAGAAAAATTCTTGTAGTAAAAGGTTAAAACAGTATTTCAAAATAATAAATTACTTCTTGAGTACAAAAGACGTAGAAATATGTCTATTTAGTTAGACATGATATTTTAAAAGAATTTTATACATGCGATTTATTATTAACGGAAATTTGGATGATTCCAGACCAATTATTGTTATAAATATACCTTTATAAAATGATGTTGCGCAATTAAAAATATAAAGTTAATAAATAAATACTTTTAGTTCTTGTGTTATTTAAAAATGTACCCCCAGATTCACTAAATTATTACTTGATTTATAATTATATATATGAAAATATTGGCCTCATTTCGAGTTACGTTCAGCACTATAGCATTTAATATTTATAATTAAAGAATTAAATTTTTTTTTCGTTGAGAATTAACTAATATCCTGTTTATTTAAAATAAAAAAAACATTATTTTAAAATTAAAGTTATCTTAAACTAGTGTTCAGTATTAAATTCTTATAATCTAAAAAAATATGTTACACTAAATGATTAACATAAAAAAGCATACATTTAAATGTTTAAATTATTATTATTATTATCATTATTTTTTTTCTTTTCATTTAAGATGTAACATCTTTCTATTTAAAAGTATATATACATTGTTTAGATTTTTGCTATCACCTTTTTTTTTCTTGCAACATTAAAGTGATTTTTCCATAAATAAAGAAAAAGTTATTACGTTTATCCCTCCAGATTTTACGTGTTGATAAAAGAATAATTTTTTTTAAGCTCGAAGGAATGTTTCATTACATTATTATCTTAAGGATGTATAACTAATGCTGTGATGCATCGCTTACAACAATATCTTTATTTTTAAAAAAAAGAAAGAAAGAAAGAAAAGATACTGTTTTCAATCCACGCTTCATATGTTTATAAAAAAAAATAGTTTCAAAATACACGAAGGGATACTTCATTATATTATTTTCTTTAGAAAGTATAACATGCTTTCAAGCACCGCTAGCTATAGCATTTTTTTTTTCAAAAAATAATTTAAAGTTAAACACGTATTTACATTAATAATAACAAAATATTTTGTTTTTTATAATGCTTTATATCCTCTCTCTCTCTCAAAAAAAAAAAAAAAGTAATTTCATTTTTAGAGCTAATAAAACAAAAAAATTTTCTCTTCCATTATTTACTTTATTTGTTGTTCCAGATTTGTTGTTTCTTTATTTCTTTATTTATTATTTCACAAAATTCATAAAATTCATTTTATTTCAATCCAAAAAACATCTGCGGTTGTTCGACGCCAAAGTTATTTTATATAGCGATAACAAATCTGAAGGAAATAAATCAATAGTTACAGTGTTTTTTAAAAAAGATTTTATATTATTTGTAAACATTTGAAAAACAGATAGTCTTAATATTTTTTCTTTATCATATTTTTCTTTAAAAATAGCTAACAGTCATTTTTCGCTATAGGCTAAAGTGTTCTAAATGATAAGAAAATTATAGCCAAAACATCTGTACAGCTGTTTTGAAAGATAAAGATTATGTCTTTTTTGATAGTTTCGTGTAAATAAACTTCATTAAAAGGTAAAAAGTAACAGATTTAAAATAATGACAATGAAACATTTATCATTCAACTTTTTTCTATAATTTAATGTTTTCTGTAATTTTCTGTAACGTTTTATTTATTACTTGCGATGTCAAACTTTTTCAAAATCATGTACGGTATTTTAAAATACTACGGTAAACTCCCTCTTAAAACATACATTTACTAAGACTGGTTTAATATGAAACAATAAATAAAAACTCAAACATTTTCATCCAAAAAACATCTGCGGTTGTTCCACGCGTAAGTTATTTTATATAACAATAACAAATCTAAAAGAAATAAGCCAATAGTTACATTGTTTTCTTTAAAATATTATCTATTTTATGTAATCACTTGAAAAACAGAAATTATTTTTTATAGTGTTCTCTATAAGTAAAATTTCATTGAAAGGTGAAATGTATCAGATTTAAAAGAATTGACAATGAAACATTTTTCATTCTACGTTTGTCTATAATTTAATTTTTTTTATAATTTTCCGTAACGTTTTGTTTATTTTTTGCAATGTCAGTACTGTCTGTTTAAAAATGAAAATATTTTAATAAAATGTAAGTTTATTCAAAATCATGTAAGGTATTTTAATATACAATAGTAAACTCCTCTTGAAACATACATTGAATAAAACTTGTTTAAAATGATAAATAAATAAATAAATAAATAATATATCGAACGTTTTCTTCCAAAAAATATCTGCCGTTGTTCCACATCAAAGTTATTTTATTTAACAATAACACACCTAAAGGAAATAAATCAATAGTTATATTGGTTTCTTAAAAAGATTTTCTATTGTATGTAATTATTTGAAAAACAGATATTCTTGCTGTTTCTCTTTTAGCATATTTTTCTTTCAGAATATCTAACAGTCATATTCCGCTATAAGCTAAGCTGTTCTAAATAAATAGAAATTATAACAAAGGCATCTGTGCAGCTGTTTTGAAAGATAGAGATAATCTCTTTTTTTTTTTTTTTAGTTTGGTCTACTGATAAAACTTTATGAAAAGGTAAAACGTAACAGCTTTAAATGAATTAACAATTAAACATTTTTCATTCTATTTTTTGTATGATTTAATGTTATCTGTAATGCTTTGTGTATGTTTTACGATGTCAGTACTGTCTGTTTAAAAATGAAAATATTTTAATAAAAAAATAAAGTTATTCAAATTGTGTACGTTATTTTAAAATACTATTCTAAACTCCTCTTGAAACATAATATTCAGTAAAAATGCACTGTAAAAAATGTCAAATGTTTCTGAATATATAAAAATGCACTGAAATCAAAAACGAAAATATACAGTAACCACTTCTAACTCACCTAAGGTTTCTAAAACCGTGCTTTACATTTAAAAATCCCAGAAAGCTATTTGTTTCCGAAATTTAAAGAAAAATTTATAAAAAGTAATTTTTATTAGCTGCCCGTCCATTTCGGAAACGTTTCTAAGTAGCTTTTACAGTACAATAATCACTTTTCTCTAATCAAAATATCACTTTTTCGGATGCTACCAATTCATACGAAAATATTTTGATATTCAGAGAGCACGTTTAATAGACAAACATACAATATTAACAGAATTAACATTAATATGAAAATTGACATTATTTTGCTACAATTGCATGCACAATATCAGTTATGCAGCTGAAAATGTTTATTTGAGAATTGATAGAATCCGAATAAATGATATTTTGATTTGAGAAAAGTGGTTATTGTACTGTAAAAACTACTTAGAAACGTTTCCGAAATGGACAGGCAGCTAATAAAAATTAATTTTTATAAATTTTTCTTTAAATTTTGAAAACAAATAGCTTTCTGGGATTTTTAAAGGTAAAGAACGGTTTTAGAATCATTAGGTGAGTTAGAAAAGGTTACTGTATATTTTCGTTTTTGATTTCAGTGCATTTTTATATATTCAGAAACATCTGACATTTTTTACAGTGCATTTTTACTAAATATTATGTTTCAAGAGGAGTTTAGAATAGTATTTTAAAATAACGTACACAATTTAAATAACCTTATTTTTTTATTAAAATATTTTCATTTTTAAACAGACAGTACTGACATCGCAAATCATACACAAAGCATTACAGATAACATTAAATCATATAAGAAATAGAATGAAAAATGTTTAATTGTTAATTCATTTAAAGCTGTTACGTTTTACCTTTAATGAAGTTTTATCAGTAGACCAAACTATAAAGACCAAACTTTCTGGGATTTTTAGAGGTAAAGGAACGTTTTTCAAAACCTTAGGTGAATTAGAAGAGGTCACTGTATATTTTCGTTTTTGATTAAAGTACATTTTTGCATATTCAGAAACATCTGACATTTTTTACAGTGTGGTTAAAAAAAAAAAAAAAAAAAAAAAAAACTAAAATATTTTTATCCAAAAAACGTCTGCAGCTGTCCCATGCCAAATTACTTTATACACCAATAAAAAATCTACTGGAAATAAGTCAATAGTTACATTGTTTTCACAAAAATATATTTTCTATTATAAGTAATCATTTGAAAAACAGAAATTTTTACTGTTTCTTCTTCATCATATATATCTTTGAAAATATCTAACAGTCATTTTCCGCGATAGGCTAAAGTGTTCTAGATTATGAGAAAGTTAAACAAAAACATCTGTACAGTTGTTTTGAAAGATAGAGATTATCTCTTTTTACATGGTTTTATCTCTTGATAAAGCTTCATTCAAAGGTACAACGTAACAGATTTAAAAGAATTAACAATGAAATACTTAAAGTGTTACTATGTGTAAATTACTTTAAAGATGACAAACAATATTTTTTTAAATGTTATATTAATCATTAGTGGTTTCAACTGTAAACAACTTAATACTTTCAAGTGTCGACGACTGTGCTTGCAGTGGAAAGTACGAAAAAATAAAGTAATTTAACATCATACGAATTAAATATTTATAACTGAGCGAAAAGTTGCCCAGGTCGGGAATCGAACACAGATACTTGGCTTATACCCAATATAGTTGGGTATACCAATACCAGATACTTGGCCAGATACACAAAGGCCAGTGCGTTACCGTTTAAGCTTACTGGGCACGGCATACGGCGAGCATTTTTCGCTTAGATAACCTGAAAGTTATCTATATATCTTGGAAATATTTAATTCGTATGATAACTTTACCAATCAGTGTAATTGTGTTAAAATAGCAATAATTTAACATCATTTTAAATAATTTTTGCCGTCTTTTAAAATAAATTACACATGGGTTAATTTTAAGTTGACATTTTTATTTTTTTATTTTTCTAAGATGAATTAATTCATTTTACTTATTTATTTGCTGATAACAATAAAACATTTTTCATTCTAATTTTTTCTATAATTTAATAATTCTTTGTAACGCTTTGTGCTTTATTTTTAATGTCAGTACTGTCTATTTTAAAATAAAAATATTTTAAATAAAATATAAAAATATTTAAAATTATGTACGGTTTTTTAAAATAAATTAATAAACACCTCTTGAAATATACATTTATTGTAAAGGGTTTAAAATGAAAAAAAAAATAAATAATATAATCTCAAATATTTTCATTCAAAAAATACCTACGGTTATTCTACACAAAAATTATTTTATATAGCAATAACAAATTTAAAGAAAATAAGTCAATAGTTACATTGTTTTATTAAAAAGATTTTCTATTATATGTAATCACTTCAAAAACAGAAATTCTTACTACTTCTTTTTTATCATATTTTCTTTGAGAATAGCTAACAGTCATTTTCCGCTATAAGCTAACGTGTTAGCTTATAGCAAAATTATGAGAAAGTTATAACAAAAACATCTGTGCAGCTGTTTTGATGGAGAAGATCCCTTTTTTTTATATAGTTTTGTCTATTCATAAAACTTCATCAGGAGATCTCTGGAGTCTTACTTTATACCCTGAAGTGCAATATAGCAACATGTCACATTTAATATATTACCTCCATACGTATGAAACATAAATGCAAAATATTTATAATATAGAGAACTTAATATATCTTCTTTTTAAAAAATGTATTTTAATGTTCTTCATTAAAAAATTATTTTTTTTTATGTTTAATTTTGATAAAAAATTTTAAAATTGATTTTAGACTTGCAATATATTCATATATATATATATATATATATATATATATATATATATATATATATGTGACGATTTCAGGAGAACTCGAATTATTTCCACTGGTTAAAAAGAAACACGCAGTCATGGCAAGCGAGGGAAAAAACAAAATAATAAATAAATGTAGAAGATCCAATAATTAGTCATGGGCTGCTGTAAATTCATTTATTAAATTCGTGATAATGAGGAAGGAAAAGCTCCTTTTTGCAAAAATTCCATCATTATTTCAGCGAGCTGTCCTCATCGAAGAAGCAATCCAAGAAATCTTTTCTCTCATCTCGAGACTTCCACCTTTTTAAAACTAAAAAGAAAGTTCTGGAACATTCGGTAACCTCAAACTATCATTCTTTTATGTAAACAGAATTCTTGTCCAGCTACGAGATTATTTTAAACAGACGATAAATTTATTTAAAAAAAAATATTATTTAACCAATTTATAATTGACTCAGAATTTTAAATATCTTAGGCAGACGATTTTTATACATGATTAATTTTAAGAGAAAAAGAAAAGAAATGAATTTATTAATATGCAAATTATCGTTGACGGCGGAAAAATAAATAAATAGATAAAATAAAATAATGATATTTTTTAAAGGTATGGGTTTGGAATAAATTTAATAAGACTTTCTTAAAAAGGGTTGATAAAAACATAGAAGAAATCAGTTTTATTTGGAATATTAAGAAATAAAGTTTTAATTAAGAATATTTTTAATTTAGAGCCATCTTTTTAAATTTACGCATACTGGAATAATGTTTTTTAAGGCAAATTAAGAATTTATATCGCCTGCATAAGGATTAACAGATTAGATTTAGAAACAAGATTTTAATTTAATAATTTGAAGTAAGTACGAAATATTATTATAAGAAAATTAAGATTGTATAAAGGTTAGTTTTGGCGAAAATATTTTAAATTTGTAATATATTATCCCCCCTCCCCAAGACTTTGTATGAAATTGATAGTTAAATAAAACTACAAGTTCAGACAACAGAAATATAATAATTTAGAAAAGTTAAATTTTGGAATAAAACTGTCAAACTCAGGAAGCCAAGAGATGGAAGAAAAGAAAATTAACGCAATATAAAAAATATTAGCGATTAAAATAAAATAGTTAACAGAAAATAATTCTGAATTGAATTTAGGTAGGAGCATTTCCCTGAAAGAAATACAATAATGTTACAACATCACTTACCATTTGTAAGTGCATAGGAGATAATACATATAATAACAGTAAATAAGTTAAGAATATTAATAAGCAAGAGATAAAAATATAATAAAAACAATAAAAATTCGTTCTCATGGAAGTTTAAATAATTACAATGACTTAATGCATAGTTTATTTTAAATAAGTCCTTTAAATGAAAAAAGTCTTTCAAGAATATATAAAAGAGTCTTTTTCAATGTCCAGTGAATACAGTCTCTTTAATTAAAAATCTCCAAATATAGTTTAATCTTTGTTTTTTATGTTATGTTGGATCCAACATCTTTCAGTAATATATCAATTTTTCAATAATAAATAGCATCACTCTCAATATCAATAATAAATAATATAGAAAAATTTAAATAATAACAATAACAACAATAATAAGTAATAGTATAATAAGACTCCATATCATAATATTTTTCAATAAGAGTATAATTAATACTAAACTTCATTATAGAAATCATAATAATAATAATAATAGTAAAACAAGAGTATAATCAAAAGAAAATATCACTATTTGTTTATTATTGATAGGGAAAATATTGGTTGAGGATAAAAATAATTACATAGCAACTAAATAATTTTCTTATCTTCTAATAGCATAAGAAAGTATTTTTTGCTAGCCGAAAGTATAAATAAAAAAAATCATAATAATTCCAAAATCCAAATAAAATTAAATCTAACTATTTAGAAAATGGACTCTCAACCAGTATTTCCTTACAATAATTCCTCTCTGATACTCTTTTACAAAACTGTCAAAATTGGTTATAAGTTTTCAATGCCAAATGTAGAATAATGTTTTATCCACACATGGTTTATAAACTTTAATAATAAAATACAATAGGAATGAAAGTTGTCATTCTTAATTGAGAAATGGAAATAAAAATACTTTGCTTTTTGAAAAACTTTTAATCTGTAGTTTTCACAATCACTGAAAATCACATATTATGTTATAGGTTTGAGTAGAATCATTAGATTTTATAACTGTTATAACATAAATATCTGCTGAATAAATAGAATAATATTAATGTCAAATACATGAGTAAATATAATTAGACTTAAACACCCTTAAAATTAATTTATCAACATCAATTTGAAAGCTTTTACAATCAAAGTGTTCACCTTATGCCTGCATAAGGTGTCCAATTTAACCCCAAAAACTCCCAAAAACAAGTAATATTCTTGTAGGCCTCCAAGAACATACCTGCTGATGTTGAAAATTATGGGTTTTTTATGGTAAATGGTTTTAATGGTTTAATGGTTTAATGGTATTTGGTAAATGGTTATGGTACAAGTTTTTTTATGGTTGTTTATGGTAAATTTAATCTATTGTCTTGACTTTAGTTTGATCTAGTGATTGTATCTGAGGTTTTGTTTGTTTTTTGGGTTGCTCATGAAACAGTTTAAAATCTTCGGGTGAAAAATAGGGTCTTAATTTAGAAACATGCACAATAACGGAATTCTGTCCTGTCTCATAATTAAATTTATCTATTTCATAAGTTACATCAGAAAGTTTATTTATAATTTTATATGGTCCAGAGAAAGTAGGTTCTAATTTTCGAGTGTTAGGGTATTTAAATTCTTCATAAATTACAGAGTCTTGTATTTTTAATGGGCATTCGACAAAATGTCGATCATAGAGTCTTTTACTTTTAAGGTGAAATTCCTGAGTTCGCGCTTTCGCAATTTTGAGGGCTTTGTCTACTGGTGTTGTATACATTTTAACTGCCTCACACAAAACCATTACCCCCCATTTTAAAAATCTGAATCAAAATTATCGTGAAAATTATAACTATATTTAGCTGCTAACTTTAACCAGAAATTTTATCTAATAAAAATAGAAATTTTAAATATCATAGTTATACCTTAAATTGTGATCAACTTTTTAATTCTATTATTTTATAAATCATTAACAGATTCAAAAATTTTAATTATAGGTAATTCCTTACTTAAAACCACAAAATTTACTAAAAAAAAATTAATCACATTTATCAGTCAAAATTCTAGCAACAGCCTTGCACAGTTCCATATTCCTACTGAATTTAAATAAATTATAAGAATCCGGGAACCAAAGCTCACTGTCACTAGAAATTCTAACAAATAAAGGAAAAAACATAAATGTTAATTTAATTTTCAGCTCAAATGTTTAGTTGTAGGAACATTATCATGAAAATACTGTATTCTGAGAATAGTTCTTGATAACAAACAATATCAATAAATTAGAAAATGTACCTTTTAAAAAATAACTTGAGCTTCTGAGTTCTTTTATACTTCATTATTATTACGAACTTATCTTTAAACGTGCATAAAAATATCATAATAATCTTAATAAGTAACAGTAAATATCTTAAGAACATCATACTCCTCAATTAAATTTTTAAGAACAAGCATGTTTTCACTCCAACAAGTAATAATAATAATAGTAATACTCATAAATAGGTAAGTAAGTAAGATTCACAGATAAATAATCAAATAAATAAACCTGACAAACAGAGAACTATCTACAACGAATGGTAATTTATAATTATTTGTACATCCATACACAATTAATAGTCAAATTTTATGAGAATTATTTTGTGAGCTACTTGGAAGAGTATCAGAGGATGGCAACTCACTCCTAAAAATACATTCTCTTTCCCAATGAAAAGCATTACTGACACCCCTATTTGTGCATATCCTACAAGGTCTTGAAGGGTATGAATTTTGAATATAATTATTTTGACAAACTCTAGGTCTTTGAAACTGAGATTGCCTTTGGGGAATCCAATTCCTAAGTGTATTATTGGGCCTAACTGGCTGAATCCAGGGCCTAGTTGGTTGAAAAGGTTGAAAATTTTGTCTAGCTGATGGTTGATTTATTACTTGGTTTGAAACTAGTGAGGTGGAAACTTCCACGAATTGTTTGACAACCCGGTACCATTCTGTGGTACTACTAGGAGGATTTATAATAATATTGTTTTTGAATTCTGGTTTTAAACCATCAGTTAAACCTTGTAATAGTATATTTTCACTAAGATGCAATTTCCTACCAATTTCCACTTTTTTACGAAAATAAGTTTCTAAATTGTCTAAATTATCTAATTTCAGATTTGAAAAATCAGAAAAACTCGGGATGTCTAATTGAATGAATCTTTCTATCAAAATTTTCTTAATTTGTTCATAATCCGTACAATTTAAACAGTCATTGATATAAATTTTTTGCGCTTCACCTTTCAAATATTGCGCAATAGAATTAAATTTCCATTCTAGATTTTTCTGTTCCCTATCACATGTTTTATCAAAATATGTTAACCAAGACAAAATGTTCATTCCAGAACTCGGGTCAAACGGTACGAACTTAGGATCTTCCATAATTTTTTTATTCTTACTCATTAGAATAAATGAAGCACTTCTATTTTCTTTATTAAATCCTGATCGTAAAATCATTCGCAATAAATTTCAAAGTTAATAATTTCTATCAATTACATATTTTTTCAAAATTACTATATCAGATCCATAACATACAATAAATAATAAAATAATAAATAAATTAGTAAATTAATAAATTAACTTCAAATTGCTCTCATCAATAAAATAATAAATAAATAAATAAATAAATAATAAATACTTTCCATCAATCATAAATAGAATAGAAATAATAATCAAAACATTTAATAAAATAAACTTACAGTTCAAGAACAATCTTCAATAAAATCCAATCTTCATTAAATTCCTCATCGAATACCTTTCACATACTCACCACTTTGAAATCATTAACTTTCAAAAATTTGTTATTATGACCATGATTATCTTGAGTCATCAGTTACACATAAACAGCAAAAAGGTGGAATATCAGGCCTCAGGAATTCACGAGATATTTAGAAGAAATCTTTCAAACCACTCGCACAGAAAGCTGTTTAACATTAAAATCTCCTCTGTTACATGCACTCGAGGAATCAAAAGATAATGACAATTCTTGCTTCATAACACTTTCAACCATGGCGGGAAAAATTTTCGGCGATTCATATTTTTGTCATCACTTCGTTTCAGTAGATTCATTAGATTCATTTACATAGCATTTTACTTCTTCAGTAGATTCATTTCAAAATCCGAAACAGGCACTAGCACAGGCATTACCTATCCTGTGCGACTTTTCGATTAGTTGTGACGATTTCAGGAGAACTCGAATTATTTCCACTGGTTAAAAAGAAACACGCAGTCATGGCAAGCGAGGGAAAAAACAAAATAATAAATAAATGTAGAAGATCCAATAATTAGTCATGGGCTGCTGTAAATTCATTTATTAAATTCGTGATAATGAGGAAGGAAAAGCTCCTTTTTGCAAAAATTCCATCATTATTTCAGCGAGCTGTCCTCATCGAAGAAGCAATCCAAGAAATCTTTTCTCTCATCTCGAGACTTCCACCTTTTTAAAACTAAAAAGAAAGTTCTGGAACATTCGGTAACCTCAAACTATCATTCTTTTATGTAAACAGAATTCTTGTCCAGCTACGAGATTATTTTAAACAGACGATAAATTTATTTAAAAAAAAAATATTATTTAACCAATTTATAATTGACTCAGAATTTTAAATATCTTAGGCAGACGATTTTTATACATGATTAATTTTAAGAGAAAAAGAAAAGAAATGAATTTATTAATATGCAAATTATCGTTGACGGCGGAAAAATAAATAAATAGATAAAATAAAATAATGATATTTTTTAAAGGTATGGGTTTGGAATAAATTTAATAAGACTTTCTTAAAAAGGGTTGATAAAAACATAGAAGAAATCAGTTTTATTTGGAATATTAAGAAATAAAGTTTTAATTAAGAATATTTTTAATTTAGAGCCATCTTTTTAAATTTACGCATACTGGAATAATGTTTTTTAAGGCAAATTAAGAATTTATATCGTCTGCATAAGGATTAACAGATTAGATTTAGAAACAAGATTTTAATTTAATAATTTGAAGTAAGTACGAAATATTATTATAAGAAAATTAAGATAGTATAAAGGTTAGTTTTGGCGAAAATATTTTAAATTTGTAATATATATATATATATATATATATATATATATATATATATATATATATATATATATATATATATATATATATATATATATATATATATATTAATAATGACATAAAAATAATGTATCTTGAACTTATTCTTCATTTGAAAGCTATTTCTTTAAAGTTCAATTTTTTATTTAAAAATTTAAAAATAAATAAACTTTTTATTGTAAAGTTACGATTTTAAATAATCAATGCAATAATAATAATACATTTGAAGTATAAGTTATTCTTTAAATTAAAATAAGGATATTTCCCAAGTTTGATGCAACTTGCTTTATTAGTTTTTTAGAAATGTTACGCGCAGTGAAAGAAAAATGTCATTAAAGATTAAACATAAAAAATGTAAAGAAAAATTTCAATATAGAATATTAAAAAATATATTTTAAATAAAAGAAATGCTAGGCTGTCTACATTTAAAAATTAATGCATTAATGTTTCATAGGATCTGATAAAAAAAATGAATTGTGACACGTTATTTTAATGAGAAAATGTTAAAATAGAATTTTTGCAATCTTTTGAAATTAACCCTCAAATGCATAGGATAGAACGCGTTTCAAAAAATGCGCAATTCAAAGAATCAGAATTCATACCAGAAAAATCAAAATAGTAAATTTTTCTTTATTTAATTACGAATGGTCTGTAGGGTGGGTCGAAAAAATCGAATTTTTTTAAAAATCCACTATTAATAGTGCGGAAAAGTTGCCTTTTGTAATTAGAAGGATAATGCAAAAAAAGTTTTTGAAATCGGTTAATATCTTTAGGTCGCGCATCGCACTTGAATTTCGGAAAATTTGACCAAAAATGACATTTTTTGAAATTAATGATGAAAATTAAAAAAAATTCGAATCTACTTCTAATAGTACGGAAAAGTTTCCTTTTATAACTAAAAAATAACGCAAAAACTTTTTTTGAAATCGGTTAATATCTTTAGGTCGCCCATCGCACTTGAAGTTCGGAGATTTTGATCAAAAATGACATTTTTTGGAATTATTGAGGAAAATGAAAGAAAATTCGAACTTGCTTGCAATAGTACACTAAAGTAACCTTTTACAATTAAAACATACTTTTTTTTTCTTTTTTAAATCTATTAATACCTTTAAGTCCATTTAAGTTAGCGAAATTTTATGAAAATTGACAACGTTTCATATAAAAGATGGAAAGTCGTCTTCTTTTCTCATTTTTTTCTAATAACATAAAAATATTCCATTATATGCATAGAAACGTAAAATAAAATCAATTTTAAAATTGGTTAATAATTTTTCATAATACATTGTTTATAAATTACGAAAAAAATTAGAAAAGTACATATTTTTAGCTATTTTACTTGTTTAAACATTTATATTGAACAGATTTAGAACACTACTTAATGAGACATTCTTCAACAAAAAAATTAAATCAGTTTTAAACAAGTTTTACTTATGCAATATTAGGCTATTTGCATTATAGTAATTTAAAAAAATAGTTATTTTTCTTTTTACCTTCATTTTTTACCTCGTGTAAAGCCTTGTAGTGAGATTTATTATCAAATGTTGACATAAGTGATCGCGAAAGCAAAGATGATCTAATATAGCCGTATCTGCTATTAGAGCCACATCCTTTTTCAGAAGCTGCACTCACAAGTTTCACACATCATTCCACCGCCTATGTGTGTGGTACGGAAACGCCCTTATTGTTTTCATTTCCAATTCTGAGAGAGATTTCGATTCAATAAAAGAGAAAATTTTCCCTGGGCTGATTCTGTATAAAAAGTTGGTGAAGTAACTTTGCAGCTCAACCCATCAATTAGTTCAGTCTAATCCTTAGCGCCAAAAATTAACTTGCGTATCACAAAATCTCTCACAGTTGCCACTTGTTCTGTCACCAGTTTTATTGCTTTCAAAACTTGTTGTAATCCTAACTCTCGCACATGCTCCCTCTCATCTGCAATCATTGCCAATAGTAGGTTTTATGGATGAGTGAAGTAAGCGTTACCCTCAATAACAGGGTCTGTAACTTCCTGCAGACTTTTTGATAGGTAGAGCGATGTTGTTATTGTCTTGTGTATATGCTTTGATTAATAAAATTATTATTCTTAATTCCAAACCATACAAGCACATATGTTTCTATGATGAATAAAACTAACTGCTTCGTTTCAGTCCTATAGGGTTTTCTGTGGATATATACAGTCTGATAATTCGATTGGCGGTCGTTATCCACCGGGAATGAGAAATGGTCCCTGGATCTCGGACAGAAAGATCCTCAGGATAGAAGCCCGATCACACAGCATTTGACATTTTAAAAAGATATTTTTTATCTTTACTGAGGTCATTTGGGTTTTACACAGTCACTATTGGGCGAGAGCAATAGAATTAGATTGATTCAAACTTGATGACAGGCTGTCTTTCGCAAGCAGGTAGTTGCTTGTCTATAAGACGAGAAAATAATGCTGGCCGTTTGTTTTTATCTTCAATGCATTGAAACAAGTGCCTAAAGGGCAATTCGATGAAATGCAACAAGTAAATGCACCGCTGCAAGGGCCTGCGTATCTTCATTTCCAAATTTCAAATAACCCTTTTTTTCAATCCCGTATTGATAGAGGAGCTATCACATCCAAATACAAGGACTTCATCTAAGGAGATATTCTTCTGAGCCAGATATAAAACGATACTTTCACAAATATTTTTTCCGGTTCCATTCATAGGCGTTAGATGACCAACATATTTCGATCATCCGGCTCCTGAATTAAAGAAATGTGCCTTTCCCTATTAGATCTTCGATAGCGTTTAACACCGATTTTTCCTTGATATAACGTAACTGTTTGTGGCAATTACATGACAAGCCTGAAAACCAGCTGTGTTCACAGCTCATATGCGCACTGAGCAATTGGAATAGAAAAAAATCGGTTTGTCAGTTGTTTTTGTAATCAGCCTATGTCAATTTTGATCTTATTTTCCAAATTTCAGGCATGATGCGCGATTTAAAGGTATTAACAGATTTAAAAAAGAAAAAAAGTTATTTTTTAATTGTAAAAAGTTATTTTAGCGTACTATTACAAGCAAGATCGAATTTTTTTTAATTTTCCTCATTAATTCCAAAAAATGTCATTTTTGATAAAATTTTCCAAATTTCAAGTGCGATGCGCAACTTAAAGATATTAACCGATTTCAAAAAAGTTTTTGCGTTATCTTTTTAGTTGTAAAAGGAAACTTTTCCGCACTATTAGAAGTAGGATCGAAATTTTTTTGTATTTTCATCATTAATTTCAAAAAATGTCATTTTCGGTCAAATTTTCCGAACTTCAAGTGCGATGCGCGACCTAAAGATATTTACCGATTTCAAAAACCTTTTTTGCGTTATCCTTCTAAGTACAAAAGGCAACTTTTCCGCACTATTAATAGTGGATTTGAAAAAATTCGATTTTTTCGACCCACCCTAATGGTCTGTCATTAAGATCCTAAACCCATGCAACACAGCTTACATAGTTAACCTGGATATAAAGTTGTCTTTTCAACTAGGAGGTCCATCACAATGCTTAAATTGTTCGCATTGTTCTGTCATTAAGTAAAGTGAAAATTGCTCTTTTAAATTTCTGGTGAGAATACGGAATATGTGAATAGAACCCCCAATAAATCGCTTACACTTATGGTATCGAACATGATACAATATGCATTTAAGGGTTAATGTGCAGTTAAATCTATTGATCTTAGTACTATTATTTATAGGCATTTTTTTCTTTATAAAATAGATTGTAAAAGACGCACACTCCTTTTGGAATTTTTTAATCGTTTTAAGTTAAATATTTCTAGAAATTTGGCAGGGATCCCAAGGTCCGGGAAAATAGTAAATGATGAAAAGTACTGTATCAATATGTAGAAAGTGCTGTTACAAATACATATATGCCATATCCCGTCTAACATTAAAAAAAATCGTCATATAATGAAAAATCAATAAAGTTAAAATGCTATATTTTTAATAAAATCTATGTTAATAATTTTTATATTAGTAATTTTGAATTCAAAAATAATCTTTGTTTCACATTCATCATATTTATAATATGAATTTCGTAAAACAATACATTGAATTGTAGTTAACTATATGAGATCTGTCCAGTAACTATATCCATTATGATTAGATGTATCCAATAACTATATCCATAACTATGTGCTTTAACTATGTGAGATGTGTCCTATATGAGATATATGCCTGACACCACTATTTACGATTAGAAAATTTTTGTATGTTAACTAGCAAGCATCAAGTCTAATCTTTGTAATTAACTTTTAATCTTTTGTTTCAGGGAATTTTCCGGGAGTCTAGATTATAAAATAGGTCTAGGTTAAATGCACGAAATTTCATCTTATTTTATAAGGAATTTTCTATAAGAAAATATTAGTACCGAAAAATTCGTTTGGAAAATTCCAGGAGGTATATGAACCCTGAACAAAGTGAAAAATTATACTAATCCTTCACTACACTGTTCCACTTCTGGCACATACCTAAAAACACTATAATTCTCATTATGTGCAACGAATTTGGACAATAAGATCGTTGTCTGATTAAGAACAGTCAAAAGGATTTAATAACATTCATCTTGTCGATGTCAGATGGCTGTATTTGACAAAAAATTGGACTTTGAACTTGAGAAAAAAAATTGATCAAGCTATTGAAGCAAAATTTACTTTTATTATTTTTGTCTTCCATTTCTATTGAGTTTTATGAAGAAATCTTCAAATTATAGGAAAAAAACTTGCAAAAATTTGGGATCATTTTTATAAAAACCTTAGTTTCTATATGAGTTTACATGATATATTCATTAAAATGAACACAGTTTATTTCAATAAGCCACTTAATCATAATCTGCAGTTTGAACTCTTTTGCTTCATTAGTTATGACAGGGTTATCCAAAAGATCTTCGTTCTTTTTCAATTTGTTGACGGTATCTTTTGGATTTCAGGGAAAACTCTTCGCGAAAGTATATGACTTTACTATGTTGTTTACACCTGGAGTTTCAAAATAATTCCTTGTGTATATTTCTAGATATTTAACAAAACGTCTAAAATCGCAAGTGTCAAGAATTTTTTTTTCCTGAGACTGTACAATATTTTAAAAATCCTAACTGTGTAGATAGCCATACAATATCAAATTTTAGCTGAAAATTTCATTTTTTTAAATGTTATTTCCATTATTAGACCGACTTATAGATTAGAATTACTTTTTTCTTCATAAAAATAGAAAAATCACGCAGTGATAAGTTAAGCTTTGTGGGAAAAAAAAAACTCTGTTTACTGTAACAAAAATGTTAGATTTTATGTATTTTTTCTCTGCTCTTTAAAGAATAAAATAATCTTTCCCTATTATTTTTCTATACGCACCTTTTAAAAGTATATAAAAAAGTACTCGAATTTATTTTCTTGAAATATACTGCAACATTTCCAAGTACATCACAGCAACGATTCGTCTGAACAACATAATAATTTAAAAAAAAGTCAGAAGGAAAAACAAACGTTATTTCATTACTTTAAAAATGATTCAGATTGTTTTTTTTTTTTTATACTGTGAGTGATTTCTCTGAGTTTTTTTTTTTATTATGTTACATTGGTAGGTAAAAGTCAATTTTTTTGTGTAATAAATTTGTTCGGAATAATGTTATATTTATTGCAAAAACAAATGCTGTACAGTTAGGAGTGTAAAGAGTTTCTAACAGGCTGATATAACAAGACAATTATTACTTCAACTTCATAGAATAAATTTTAGAAAAAAATAAATATAAAACTGAATATTTTTTCTCTTTATCTTTGTTTTAAAATGTTAAAATGCCAAGAAAGCGTTGTTTCTATAATGGCCCTTTAACTAATGTTTAAATGCGAAAAAAGCGTTGTTTCTATAATGGCCCCTTAACTAATGTTTAAATGCCAAGATTCGTTACTGAACAGATGAGTTAGCGTCAGAATCGTTACACTTTTTTTATAATTAGATAGATTTTGTGCGGGGAATTTGTCGCTTTAATGTCTTTTTAACTACTGTTTAAATGCTAAAAAAGCGTCGTCTCTTTAATGTCCCTTTAACTAATGTTTAAGTGCCAAGAAGCGTGATTGAACAGATGAGTTCACACTGGAATCGTTACACTGAGTTTTCTTATATTTAGATTGATTCGGCACAGAAAAATTGTCTCTTTAATGTCCCTTTAACTAATGTTTAAGTGCCAAGAGGCATGATAGAACAGATGTGTTCGCGCCGGAATCGTTACACTGCGTTTTATTACATTTAGATTCTAAATGAAAAAAAAAATCTGACTAATGCGTGATTAAATTCTACGCGCCTGATAATGTACTAAGCTAGGCATTAAAAAAACAATTTTTGGATAAAATAGCCTCATAACACACCACTTCTAATTTAAAACCAAAATATGCACAGAAAGATTTGTTTGAATTTTAATTTATCATTAAATAAGAAACATTTCAAAAATCTTTAAGAATATTTCAGTTTTAACAAGTGCAAAGAAATGAATAACCGATATATGAGAATTCTTTTGTTTTTAGCTGGAAGACTATACAAAAATTCATATTTGATTAATTTTCCTTAAGCTGTAGCTTACATAATTTAAAAGTAACTGTGCGCGCAATCTCCAAATTAGCTGATCTGAGAATACGCTTTTTAATATTTCAGTATCTACGGACATTCAATTATACTCACCGTCTATAAAAAATTATAACTCAGTAAATAATGCAGAATTTTAAATGCGGCATTTTGCATCTGGTTGAGAGAATTGTAAATAAGAAAATGAGAGAGAATGAAAAATTTGAAAACATTCAGAATAAAATAAAAACTGAAAAATTGATTTTTTTTAAGTTTAGGCACTTAACTGATCAATATATTTGAAAAAAACTTTTTAAAAAAGCCTATTTTTTGCATATTTTTTTTACAGAATTTTTAATGTTTTGTTACAGATTTTTCAGAAAATAAATTTTTGCCTAATGGAATCAGAAAATTGCTCGGATTAAATAATGCAAAATTTACGTTAAAAATTTACTGATGAGGATAATAAATCAAAATTGGTATATGGATACCCGTACGTGGTATGGGCAAATCATGATTTGCAAAAACACGTTGCCCGTATGACGTACAGGAAAATCAGCGAAGCCGTTAAAGTTCCTTGATGTACTCCTTTAAATTAACGCGTTAATTTAAAAGAAAAATTACAATAAGCCTAATAATAATAAGAAATAGACATAATTGCTTAAATCAAGTGGCTATCATCAACAATTCTGGGCTGACCGCTTCGCTTTTTATGTGTCAGGCAACTACACTATATGGCCAAAGATGACCGGCCACTTGCGATTTTAGATATTTTGTTGAATATCTAGAAAAATACATGAGGAATTATCCTGAAACTCTAAGCTTGTAAATATAATAATACAAGTCATATTTTTCAGCGAAGAGTTTTTCCCGTAACTCAATAGGGGACCGCCAACAAATTGAAAAATAACGAATAACTTTTGGATTAACCCTGTCAAAACTACTGTAGCAAAAGTGCTATAACTGTCGATTATGATGAAAGTGGCTTATTGTTATAAACCGTGTTCATTTTTATGCCGATAATATGTATACTCGTAGAGAAATTAAAGTTTTTATAAAAACAGTTCCAAAATTTTCCAAGTTTTTTGCTTATAATTTGCAAAGTTCTTAATATAAAATATTGTTGTTTTCTGAAAATATGACAAATAACATTGTACACAATAACTTGTCATCAGAATTAAAAAATAATCAAAAAATTTATGAAAAATTAGCAGCTTTACTAAATAATTTTTCATTGTTCATGCGTGAAGGCTATCAAAATTTCATTTGCATATTGTGCTAGCTAAATGTGTAGTGCAAATTCTGTAAATAGTTCGAAAACATAGCTTGAAAATTCTGAAAGTGGTCTTCTATAGAATCAGCTAAAAATCCCAAAGTGAGGCAAAATGATGATTAGTTGTATCCATATATCCATTGATTAATGGGAATATAGAATACACAATATGGCACTTACTACTATATTTCAATAAAACCCTTAAAAATGATTTTTTTTTTCATTTTGCTGCAAAGTTTTCGTCTTCTACATGTGATCCTTTGAATAAGCGCCACCTTTGCTATCTGTACTCTCTATCTTTCAGATCATTTGTGACCTTTTTCTCTTTACTACACCTGTTACTTCAGCTAAAAATGAGCTGTTAATATTTTAGCTCGAAACGCGTCCTGGATTGTTTTTACTTTATGGTGATTTTTTACAAATTTATTATTTTAATTATAACTTATCATCAGTTTTTTCGGCGCTTTTTTCCTCTGCATTACAACTGTTTTGTAGCGAGAAAATGCGTTGATTCACAAAACGGGGAATAAGAAAAAAAAAAACTAAAAAAAAATTGAGTTGTAGTGAGGATCCTGTTCTAAAAACAAAATCTTTAAATTAAAGCATGTTAGAATTTTTTTCAATTTTATTTCATTAAATATTAGTGCATAAATAAGTAAATCACAAATATTTTATTAAAAAATCCTAGTAAACTATTTAAATTATGTAAAACATTCTCCAGACCGAAATTTTAGTTTTTTCTAACCATTATAAAAAGGTTCAATTTATCACAGTCTTATTAATATATTTAAGCACATTCCAGTTATTTTCAGAAAGGTAACATTTTCTAGTCTACTCACAACAGAAAACGAAAAGAATTTTAATCATTAAATACTATTCCCATATACCTTTTGTATTAAAAATGATATTTTCCTTCTGAACTGGATTTTTTTTTTATTCCACCTAAATATTAGACATTTTTAATTCTTTTGATAAATTTTTCACCTTTGACTTTCTAAGGTTTTCTTATGTAAACTAGGTGTGTTTATTCACAGTGTTTGTAGAAAAGAAAGCAACTAATGTGTTTTTATATGATTCTGCTACTGAAAATTTCTTTATTTCTTCCAAAAATTAAAGTAAATATACGTTAGTGTTTTACAAAAATATCTTTTTTCAGAGCAACTGGGAACATCTCCAGATGTTACCTACCTAAGTTATATAGTTTTAAAAAAGAGGGAAAAAAGAAATATTTTATCTTTGTCTTATAAATGATTCTGTATCATGTTTAATTTTTTTTTAAACATAAAGACTGACATTATTTCTCCTGTACGAAGCTTTTCTTAGGAAAAGGTGGGTAAAAGTCAACTCAATTTTTTTTTCAAGTGAATAAAATTACTCTGAATAACGTTATCGGAAACAGATGTGCAAAATCAACAAACAGGAAAATATTATAATTGATTCAGAGAACATAATCATTATAAAAGAAAATGAAAAGGGGATTTTGATAGAATAGTAAAAATGAAAATGAAAATCTACAACAACAGTGGTAGCTTCTGTATTTTTTTTTCTTTTGCTGTGTAATACAACTGTTTTGTAGCGAGCAACTGCTTTGATTCACATAACGGTGATAAAGAAAAAAAACACTCAACAAAATTTCATTTATCTAAAAAAATAAAAAATAAAAATTCTGAAAAAATTCATTAAATAAAAGAAACCAATGAAAAATATATGTATTTTATTAAATTTATGCTTCTAAACATTAATACATAGATAGGTAAAAGGCAGAAATTTTATTGTGAAATCCTAGTAAAATTTTTAAATTATATAAAACATTCTTTAGACCGAAATTCGTTTTTCCTAACCATTATAAATAGGTACAATTTATCACAGTCTTGTGGTTAAATTTAAGCACATTCTCGTTATTTTGAGAAAAGTAACCTTTTTTTTTTATCCACTTACAACAGAAAACGACAACAATATTATTTATTATATACTGCTTCCATATGCCTTTAATATTAAAAATGATATTTTACTTCCGAACTGGTTTTTTTGTAATTCCATCTAAATATTAGACATTTTTAACTCTTTTGATAAATTTTTCACATTTGGTGTCTTTTTAAGTTTTTTTTTATGTAAACTATGTTTATTTATAACGTTTGTAAAAAATGAAAACAACTAATGTGTTTTATAAGAATTTGCTACTGAAAATTTCTTTATTTCTTCCAAAAATTAAAGTAAATATACGTTAGTGGTTTACAAAAATATTTTTTTTCAGAACAACTGGGAACATCTCCAGATGTTACCTATCTAAGTTATACAGTTTTAAAAAAAGAGAGGGAAAAAGAAATATTTTATCTTTGTCTTATAAATGATTCTGTATCATGTTTATTTTTTTTTTATCTAAAGACTGACATTATTTCTTCTGTACGAAGCTTTTCTTACGAAAAGGTGGGTAAAAGTCAACTGGATTTTTTTTTCAAGTGAATAAAATTACTCTGAATAACGTTATCGGAAACAGATGTGTAAAATCAACAAACAGGAAATGTTGTAATTGATTCAAAGAATATAATCATTATATAAGAAAAGAAAAAGAAAATTCTCATAGAATAGTAAAAATAAAAATGAAAATCTACAACAAAAGTGGTAGTTTCAGTTTTCCTTTTTTTTTAACGTGTATTTTTATTTAATTAATTACATTTAAAACGGATATTTGATAGTGTTATTTTAAATGAAGATTCTAAAACTCTTAACATTCGTGAGTTTCGATTATTCGTAAAAAAAAGAGAAATATTTCAATATTCTCGTATGCATAACATTGTTATTCGCGAATTTTCTTTTAAAAATATATTTTAAACTCAATTTTCTAAATTTTAAATAACTTTCCACTTTATTTTTAGCAATGAAATTACGCTTGAAATTATTCAATACTTAATTCGTTATTTATCACATGCCAGCTAAGCAAACCAACAGGATGAAAATTTTCGAGCTGGCGATTGAACCTGATATCATTGGAATAGCCCTCCAAATGCTCTACCATTTCAGCCACGATGACAATGCCCAGTATGGCATTTTTTCATACTCATATGTTGGTAAGGCTGTACTGCAGTACAAAATGGAATAATTTTCATGAACACACAGTCTTGAGGCGTAACATCCTAAGCAAACAAGCCCAGCATCGGTGGACACACACACACTTTAATTAATTTTTCAATTAATTTTCAGCAATGAAATTACGCTTGAAATTATCTCATGTTACGTCTCAGGATTTTGTGCTCGTGAAGAGTATTCTATATTGTGTTGCAGTGCAGCCTTACCAACATATGGGTGTGAAAAAATGCAAGGAAGAGCATTGTACTCATAGCTCAAACCTCTTTCACTGACAAGCCCATGTTAAGGTCCCTGTCCTGGCTCGAGGAAACGCTCGCGAGCTAATGCTATTCCTATGGGGAAGCATTTTTCTAATAACTCTTTCGCATTTTGACATTTTTGAATAATTTTTTTTGCATTGGATAGCTGAGGTGCATGTCAACAGAGCACTTTTTTTACTTTTTCGATTTTGGTTGCAGATATTTTTTACAAAGTTAGTTTCACTTTCAAAACCGGTTTTGAAACTGAAAGTGCTTTTTAAAAAATATCTGCAACCAAAATCGAAAAAGTAAAAAAGTGCGTTGCCGGCATGCATCTCAGCTATCCAATGCAAAAAAAAGAAAAAAAAATTCAAAAATGTCAAAATGCGAAAGAGTTATTAGAAAAATGCTTCTCCATAGGAATAGCATTAGCTCGCAAGCGTTTCCTTGAGCGAGGACAGGCGCCTTAACGCGTTCACTAAGCTCCAGGTTTTACTGCAATACAAGCAATATTTAAAGAAATATAATTGTATCAATATAATAGATTTGTAATACATTGAACAAGTTGAAGTGTAACATTCATATTAGCTTTTAAAATTTTTATATAATTTTTTTTAAATCTTTTTTTTTTCTTAAGCATTTAAAACAAAAAGCTGAGAAAACAATTTTGCCCATCTGCAAGACTGTCAGAAATTGTACAGCACTTTGAGTACTATTCCAATGGTTCTGGATTCGATCCCCACCTTGGAGATTTTTCAATCAATTAGTTTCTATGCTTAGTTATCAAGTGATAAATCACGTATTAGATATTCAAACTCACTTTGTTTTACCAATTTTATAAACTATTTGACACTGGACAGGTACTTTGTATTTTTTGCCTAAATGTCGACACTTTAAACCTTTGTATTGAGACAAAATATAGATGAGTAATTCCTAGAAGATCGAAACATGACTTGATTAAAAAAAAATCCAAATTTTCTAGAATTTAAAATTTCCATTGAAATTGCAATTTTTTCTGTAAAAATTGTATGAAATCTAAAAACGATTCAACGACAACTTGTTTAGAAAAAGGTGGAATGCGACACTTCACTGATAAGATGTCTTAAATTTAAAAGAAAAATCGACACTACAACTTATCTTTATGCAGAAATTTATAAACAAAATTCGTGTTTGACCAAACAATGGTATTTCAGTAAATTTTTTCAGACATTAACCAGCAATTAAACTTTGTAATTCAAATTTATTTACAGAACTTACATTTTAATGTTTTATGATAATATTTTTACTTTTTAAATTTTTTTTTCATTTAAAAAATCCTTTAATCTAACCCTTTTTATGCAAGAAAAGTTAAGCTCAATATTTACGATTTCGACTTTCATGAAGGCTTCCACGAATTTAATCCTCTCGAATGTTAAGAAAAGTTAATAAAATACTGCAGTTGAAAATTATTTATCAGTTCGGTTTGTCTGTCTCTCCGTGTGGTAACTCTCGTATGTATATTAGGATCATCTCGTAAATTACTGGGAAATTTTTATACGTTTTTCAGTTTTACTATAGAAAGTTTGGCACTGAAAATCAAGTGTATAACATTAATAGTTCGTTTACAGGCACAGACAAAAAAATACATTACGTTATTGTCTATGGAACATAATTGTTTTTGAGGCATTTTAATTATGTTACAATATTCCAAATATAATCATATTGATATCCATAACTGTAATGCACCGTAACTAGCATTCACTGGAGTATAGAATAATAACAAAATTTAACACAAATCAATACTCGGCATAACAATTACTGTTTGCTTTCTATAAACAACATTAAGAAGAGCTTGAAATTAATAAAAAGTTAAGTCCAATTGGAAAATATTCCTGAAGCTAGTAAAAAACATTCTTCTTATTAATTTTAAAGCAATTATTTGGAACTTTTTTTCCATGAAAAACTTGACAATATGAAAACTTATATGAAAACATTTTTCACTGCGAAATCATTACACGCCTCGTAATTAATCTATAATTAAACACGGACAATCAATATTTCAGTGTATAAGCATAGTTGTGCGTTTTGCGTCATCTATTGATTTGTATTATGATTAGAGGCATAAATTATCTATATTTGAGCTAGTATATTAAAGCATCAAATTATCTCTTAATTAAATCACAGTCAAATTTTACTAGTACTTAAAATCACTTCGCTAAAATATGTCAATCATTTATTCCGATATAGGTCCTGAATTGATTTTAAAATATTTTTCTTCGATACTTATGCGTAATTTAAATCAGAATAGTGATTTTTTTCAATTATTTTTAATTTAGCAATGTGTTAGCAAATTAAACGATTTCTGTGCATATAATAAAAAAATAATAATAATAAATGTAAAAATGTTTTTTTTTTCTCTTTCGTTAGAAATAAATGGGTTTTTTCCTAAAAATCATTCCTACTCCCATGACTGCAATTTATGATTTCCGCTAAAACAATTACGTCACAATGTGTATGAAATAGCGCGAAAATCTCAATTTATTTATTTTTTAATTATAGCATTTACACTGCTTTTTTTAATATGGTAACCATAATTGAAATTTTCTATTCAGTACTACTTAATTATCTTTTCAAAGTACAATCTCATTTTAAATGTTAGAAAGTGAGAAAATAATATGTATTATTTATGATGTTTTATACTAATATTAAACTATAGATGATAAAATAATGGAAAATGTGTTGATGAAGTTAATATAAGTACAGTAGAACCCCGGTTATCCGAATCCCGTTTATCCGAAAATTGGTTTAACTGAAAGACCTTAAAATTTCTTAAAGTCCTTTTTAAGTGTGAAAAAATTTATTGTCAACACTATTTTTACTGATATCAAATGACAGATTTCAACATATTCTGATTTATGGTGCTATTTCATTTGTATGTTTCATATCGAAACAATTCCGAAACAGTTTTAACACACTAAAGCGTCGTTTTAATATTTATTAGATTTAAAGATTAAAAGCAAAAAAAGTAAAAACCAAAACTTTGGAAGATGTAATACTTGTGGAAATAGTGTTTAAAAAGCATGTTTTTATGTAATGAATAGAGTCAGCTTACCGTTTTTATAACCTTAGGATCGGTATTATTTCATAACAGCCTGCACTGTGCATTTTTTAAAACTGTTTCACGTATTATTTCATTAATTACTATAAAATTTTTCATTTGTATTTGCTTTGTGTGGCTCTGTGTTACGTGCACATCCCTCTCTTCGTATTTTAAACGAATTCCTATGATGTCAGTATCAGCATTGAACTTCGATTTTAACTAGTAAGTTATTGTCTTGCTGTTGAAGCAACTTGTCATTTTGGTTTGTCAATCAGGGTGCTTTTAGCAGAAAATATTTTATTAAAACGATCCCCTAAATTGCAATCACGCTTTTTATGAAACGAGTTTTCACCATAAGCCTCCCGCCTATTCGAAAATTCATATGGAACCCCAGTTAAGTGAAAATGCTTTGGTCCCATGTTTTTAATATAGCCGGGGTTTTACTGTATATATATTATTTTACATTACTTTTTTTTTCTTTTTTGTGATTAACATATTTCGTTATTTCATTTGCAATGCTTAATGTGGCGATTTAATAAGACTACTGTTTTTATAACTCATGTACGATTGTAAATACCAGTTAATTTGCAAAACTTTAATTCAGTTTTAAAAGCGAAGACAAGTTTAAAAATGTCATATTCAGTATACTTACAGTACGAATTTTGTGAAGCCTTGGATATGATTTATAGAATTTTGTTAACACGACATATTAATTCAAAATTTAATTCATCGAGGATAGTTGCTGTAATGGGTTCAGGAAACATTTATTTTATTTATTTATTTATAGAGTTAGAATTTTGAATGTTTTATGATGGTTAACTATATAATTTGTAAGCATTATCACATAATAAGACTTTTCAATAATTTTTTTTCAAGAAATTTAGAGTGGTATTTTGTTGGAAAACACAACACAATCGCACTTCCAGAAGATACCAGCAACAGATAATATATATAAGATAATATATCCAATTTTTTCGCAAATTTTTTTTTATTCTACAAATATATATATTGGATAAAATTAACATAAATAAAAAGTTATTATATCTTTTAGATTTTTAAATCTCGAGATTTTAAGAAATACACATTTTACATATAAATATTTCAATAAACAATTTTTTTTTTTTTTTTTTACCCCAGATAGGTGTAACGAAAAATTTAAAACAAATATTATTGACATGTTTCGATTCCATCTAATTAGAAACATAATCATAATAATTTGTATCTATATTTCTATCACAATGTTTGTATCATAATAATTTTAATCGATTTGTATTTGTATTTTTATTTTATTATGATTATGGTTCTTATTAGATGGAATCGAAACATGTCAATAATATTTGCTTTTAATTTTTCATTACACCTATCTCAAGTAAAATATAATTGCTTATTAAAATGTTTAATATAAATAATGCAAAATTAAAAAAAAAAAAACTTTTAAGAATACACGTTAACGGTAAGTAATTCTTACGAATTATTTACCATAACCTTTCAAAGTACCTACACAATTTATGCATAACCATATAATGTACTAACATTTGTTTCTACTTCAAAATGCATACTATTTGGAAACACAATTAAAACGGATACAGATTATAGACAGTATTTAAAGCGAATTATTTTCAAGTACCTGGAAATTAACGCATAAATTCTATAAAATCCATATTATTTTCCAAGCGTTATTTAAAGTACCTCAGACATGCACATAAATTTCATATCTTTAAAATATTGCATCATTTTTAATACCATTTCTACTACAATTTTGCGTAAACCTATTTCTACGAAATTATGTCTTTTGACATCTAAATGGAAATACTTAGATGCGTAAACCTATTTCTACGAAAATATGTCTTTTGACATCTACGTTTAAATGGAAAT
This sequence comes from Maratus speculifer, assembly GCA_964019185.1. NCBI lineage: Eukaryota > Metazoa > Arthropoda > Arachnida > Araneae > Salticidae > Maratus > Maratus speculifer. The sequence goes on along the minus strand of OZ025302.1, from coordinate 74,655,865 downwards.
ACTTAGATGCGATTAAATGCAAATAATGAATGTAATCCACGAGAAAGTTAATCAGTCTTCAAGTACCTGGAAATTAACGCATAAATTCTATAAAATCCATATTATTTTCCAAGCATTATTTAAAGTACCTCAGACATGCACATAAATTTCATATCTTTAAAATATTGCATCATTTTTAATACCATTTCTACTACAATTTTGCGTAAACCTATTTCTACGAAAATATGTCTTTTGACATTTAAATGGAAATACTTAGATGCGTAAACCTATTTCTACGAAAATATGTCTTTTGACATCTACGTTTAAATGGAAATACTTAGATGCGATTAAATGCAAATAATGAATGTAATCCACGAGAAAGTTAATCAGTCTTCAAGTACCTGGAAATTAACGCATAAATTCTATAAACTCCATATTATTTTCCAAGCATATTTTAAAGTACCTCAGAAATGCACATAAATTTCATATCTTTAAAATATTGCACCATTTTTAATACCATTTCTACTACAATTTTGCGTAAACCTATTTCTACGAAAATATGTCTTTTGACATCTACGTTTAAATGGAAATACTTAGATGCGATTAAATGCAAATAATGAATGTAATCCATGATAAAGTTAATCATTCTTCAATTTGTTGAAAAATCAATAAATCTATAGAATTATATTATCTTAAATGTTGCTTATATTTCAGTGAAACCTAGAGTTTAGCTTTTTATTTAAGCATAGATATACGTTACATGAGTGGAGCACAATAGTATTTAATTAGTTACATCAAATTTTATCTTAATTATATTTTGTAGTAATATAATTGGGATATTTTATGAAAAATTGTTGTATTTGTTACAGAAATAAGGAATGAACAATATGAACATGCCCATAAGTACTAGAACTTTAATCTTCTAGTGACTCAATTTTTTTATTCTGCATACATTGTAAATAATACCGGATGTCCAACAAACTAACAAGTTATTAGATATGAATCAAGCGTGTGCAGCTGTATCCCAAACTTATTAAATAAGCTTTACATTGATTATGAAAAAAAAAAAAATAGAGAGAGAGAGTAGGGAATTGGTGCATAGAACATGGTTGCGAATTAGGAATTCTTTATTATTCAGAAGTTCTGATTTCACGTAAAAATTCACAACACCAGTAATTATTGTTTTATATAAAAGAAGACATTTCTGAATGACACTGGGTAAAAACTCTTCTTTCGAAATTACCGATTTTCTGATAAAGAAAGAAACCAAATCGTGATCCCCGATAGAAATTCTTACGTACAAAATGATAAATTATTCTTCAAAAGAATTATTTAATTCTCGAAGATGCATGTATATATTATCATTTTTAAAAGTTCCTCTGCTTCATTCATAAATCTGCATCACTAATATTTCGTTCAATTCCATAAGGCCCTTCTCGTATTTTATCACGTAAATTTGATTTTAACTTAGAGTTCAATCTCCACATTTTCAAATCAAACATTTTGGAGATTAATCAACTTATATTTTTCTTTTTACAAAACATATACAGCAATTTTCATACAATATCATAAACACCAGTTTTCACATAAATTTCATAAGTTAAAACAAGAATTCAATTTTTCTCTATCTGAAATTAATGTAAAATCTAAAGTAAGTAAAACCTTTTATATATACATACATACAGTCGAGTCTCTATATAACGAAATTCTTTGTTCCTGTAAAAAATTCGTTGGATAGAAAACTTCATTATATAGAGAATGACAAAAAAAAATTTATGTGCAAATTTTGAACAAAAAGATTTTTGAGGCGTTTATTAAGAATTTGAAATTTTTAACTAATATTAACCAATATTAACTAATATGAACTAATATGAACTAATATTAACTAATATTAACTAATATTTTTTATAAATATTAACCTAAATATATTGCATTTCTTAATTATTTAAACAGTTTCAAAAAAGAGAACTGACATTTATTTGAAAGTATATTTAAAATCGAAAGTATACTAATATTAATTTTAGACGAAGAATTTTTGTTGTTTGTTGTAATTTTTGTTCCTTTGATTTCAAAATTTTTACACTCTCTTAAAAACGTTCACACTTTAGGAAATACTGAAAAAATTCTATCGCGAACATTTTCTTCTATTTCAATTCCTCTCCTTATTACATCAAAAGAACTCATCATTTCACTACGTAATGACTTTATGTCTTGTACGTTTTCGTTGTAATGTTCATTGTCATCCTCGCAATCATTTCATCTCAGAATTTTGCATTTTTAGGTGCGTTCGTAATTATGTAAATACGTAGCACCTATTATTGTCGTTCAGTCCGTCCGTCTGTCCGTCTGTCTGTCCGACTGTCTGTCCGTCCGTCTGTCTGTCCGTCCGCATAAAACAACGCAAAAACTACCCGACCGAATCGTTTGAAATTTAAAATGTATTATTATTACATAATTTTGTCGAGTCATTTCAAATTTTAAGAAAATCGGACGCATAGGTCAATTACAGGGACAATCAAAAGGACTCCGTTCCATTACGGTCAATGGGGAAAAAAATTCAAATGCATTTTAATCCTTTGAAATTTTTAATACATAATTATTACATAATTTTGTCGAGTTGTTTCAAATTTTAAGAAAATCGGATGCATAGATATAGATCAATTACAGGGACAATCAAAAGTATTCCGTTACATTACGGTTAATGGGGGAAAATGTTTCAAATGCATTTTAATGGTGTTACACTCATTCGAGCGTAATAAAATTGATATGCATATATAAAGTAGATATTATAATATACATTTTGCATAATCTGTGGTGCAAAGATTATTTGTTATTGAATTACAAGGCCACACAAAAGTATTCCATTGCATAATGGTATAGGGAGAACATTGTTTGATGCGCATTTTAATTGTAATTATTTACAGTTTTATGAGATTGATATATGAGAGTGATATTTTTATAACTACGTTATCGTACGAACGCACCTCATTTGCTACGCTTCACGTGCAATTTCCAACTTGTTTTCAATTGAAATCGCAACATCTCAAATCTTCCGAAGGTGTAACAATTCAATTAACACTGTTTCGAGAAGATTGTTGAAATGTGTTTGGGAGGGGGGAGAGGGTGAATTTGTTAGGCTTAAAGAATAAGAAGATTCAAAGTAAAGAAGTATTGTAAAAAACTGAACACTAAATGATATTTAAACCAGGAATACGTGATGGAAAATTAATTCCATGTAATTTTGAAACTTTTTTTTAAAACTGAATAAATAAAGAACATTTTATGAAAAAATTTGTTACATAGAGATAGATATTTCGCTATCAGGGTGAGTCATAAGCAGGGTGAGTCATAAGTATCGAAACAATAGGCTATCTCCTTAAATATTGCCCATAGACCCATACTTCCAACTGCAAAAATTCATAACAAAAGGTGAAATTTTTGATAAGAAAATTTGCGACTTCATGGGGGGTCTAGTAGAAAAAATACGAAAATTAAATTTTTATACGGCCCCCGTATGATAAAATTTCCAATTAGAAAAATTTTCCTCATTCAGTCCTGAATAAGACACAAAAAGTTGCATCTTCTTATCTTTAAAACTCGCTAAGTTATAGCCGTTTAAAAAATTCATCAGGTTTTAAGGGATTAGATACAAATTGAAATGTGCACAATTCAAAAAAAAAGTTACATTAACAGCAAAAATCTATTTTTTGTGTTCGAATTTAGATTTTTTTTCTTTTTTTGTGATGGTTAGTGTTATAGTTTGCTAAGAATATCACATTCTAACATTTCTCATATAATTTATAAAAATTTCATGTCGTTAGTACTGGTTTAATTAAAAATGGGATAATTAAACATCGCAATAACTCGTAACATTATTTATCGGATTTCAGTTTCTTTCCATTTAATTAAATATGAAAATCTGATTTTAGTTTTGTTCCAGAGTTTTGTGTTTTAATATTAATTTTAAAAATATTAAAAATATTTACTGAAAATGTAATATAACTTTTAAAAAATCATATTTTCAAAAGTAAATATTTTTTCAAATTTGCCGAAAGAAAACTAATGTAAAAAAAAAAAAAAATCAAAAAAGACGTGTTTCAAGTTCTTTTTTTCTTTAAAAATTCGTACCATTTAATTATTTAAAGGCAAGAATTAATGGGGGGAAAATTCATTATGCAGAAAAACGAAGTGTACTGTTTAAATGTCTGTCATTTATTTAAAAGAATGCTTTTTCTAAGATGCAGATTAAGTCTTTTTTATAAATTTAGCTCTCACAACTTCAGGCTTTTTATCGTCCTGGAGAGGCTGTTAAAAAATCTGTATTTTTTCTGTATCCCGGGCCCAGGCCGGGCCAGGATCGAGAGGTTCCTTTTTTCTGAAAACATGCCAGGCCGGACCTAATGTACTTTTCATAAAGGAGGAGACTGCTATCTCCTTTCTAGGAGTACATTGGACGAAATTTTCAATCCCGGTCTCGACAAAACCCGTATTAAACTTAATACGTGCTTAATATAAATAAAATTCGGCTCAATCGAAATTTTTTCAAAAAACACATAGATTTATTTATTTATTTTTTTTTTTACAAAATAAATAAATAAATAAATAAATAAAATTCATTTTTTTAAAGAATAGTATATTCAAAGGCGGAAAAATTAAATACAATAAAACCAGAGGAAAAAAAGTCTGCCTATGACGGAATTCTGTCTTAAACGAAAAATATGTTGATCCATGCAAAATAAATACAATGATACCCGAGGAAAAGATTAATCTCTAATTATACCTTCTAGGGAGGGCATGCTTCTATAACGTATTTTTTCTTTTCTATGTGATTCCGTCTTAAAAGGTTTTACTGTATAACATTTTTTCAAAGTCTCCAACGCATCCCATGTGTTGGAGATTTACGATGTTAAGATATAAGAGATACATTTATACATAAATAGAGATTCATTGATAAAATATAAATATTATAGCCTTTTGCACTTCTTTAATAATAAAAAGTATAAATATAAAGAACTAAAAGCTATAAAAGAAATTTTTGGTCAGAAATTTCCCATACTAAACAATTTTTTCCCACACCGAAGTAAAAAACTATGTAGAAATTTGCGGCTGAACTGGGCTATGATTTAAACTATTTTCCAGACCGGTCCGGGTTATGATTTTAACATTTTTTTAGGCCGAGCCGAACTTTTTCCCCTATGGGTCGGTTTGGGACCGGAAATATATATTTCGATCCATGCAGACCTCAAGTGAAGACTACCAACATACTTTGAAAAAAGTTTAGATTCAATTCAATGCACTGCTTTGTTATGTCCAAATGAGAGGCACTGTCTTAAATCGATATCTAAAAATGGACAATATATGGATGACCCCCTTACTTGCTTTGAAAATTAGCGAGGAATTCTTTGTTTCTAGGCATGGTAAAGTAGTGTAAGTCACGAATTTCGCAGAAATTCAGATTTTAATATCTCTGTCAGATTTTTAGATATTTAGATGAAATTTTTTTACTCATTTTAGGAATGGATAAGGAATAATTTCCTAATTGGGAATTTTGTCCTACGGGGGCTGTATAAAAATTTAATTTTCGTATTTTTTCAAATAGACCCCCCATGGAGTTGCATCTTATCTTATCTGAAACTTCATCTTTTTTTATGAATTTTTGCACTTGGAAGTATGGGTCTAGGAGCAATATTTAAGGAGATAGCCTATTGTTTCGATATTTATGACTCACCCTGTATAAAGACGGTTTTTAATGTAATCATGGGGAAAAGGGACAGTTCCTACGAAAAATTCGTTATATAGAGAAATTCGATGTATGGAGTTTCGTTATAGTGAGACTCCACTGCATATGTATATACTTTTCAAAATAATAATTTAGTAAACCAGCACGATTTTATTTAAGCGAAAAAAATTACGCATAAAAACATTTAATCGGGATGAGCGAACGAATCCTCTACTAGGCTATACAAATTTCATTTTGTCGTATATTTTACAAAAAAATGTATTCAATGTTTTCACTTGAAATTAAACATAAAAATAAATTATGATCTCTGCTGGATATGCACAATAAATTTTTCTTTCATTTTTTTTCTTATAGAATAACCTCAAAAAATTTGCATGTTTTTATATTACAGACTCATTTTTTGCAAATAAACAACAAAACATGTATATTTTCAGAAGAAAATATAAATCACAGAGTTAGTAATTATATATAGAATCATGATTAATTAAATGAATCTATAAAACATATTTTCATTATTCCGCCAAAATATCTAAAAACCTTTTTTTTTTTTTTACTTAATAGAGGAAAGAAACAGTTTTGGACTTGATAGAAATAAAATATGACCTGTAGATTCTGACAATATTATTTTCTTATCGAAAGATTAAAAAAAATATTTTGTTGAAAATACTTTTTCTTTATATAAATTCATGTTTGTAAATGATAATATGTGTATTCCTTATGTAATACGTGTATTTCTAGCAATATATAAAAATCATTCTGTCAGTAAAAAAGAATAAAGTTCTGAATGATTAAACACGTGAAATACAATCGTTCCATAAAAATTTCTTTTATTTTTAATTATTGAAATATGGAAAGGAACCTATATATCTGCATTTTTAGAAATGTGAAATATTTTAATTATTTAAACTAACTGCAGAATTTATACTTCAAACTGTAAAAGAACATTAAACTTTCTTATATTAAAAATGTATGTTATTTGAGAGAGAAATATGCATTTTAATAGAATACATTATTATGATTGTTTGGAAATGGTGGTTATTTTGGTGTTTGTTCTTTTTAATCGTATAAAAGTTTTACAGTTTTAGATTTTTTTTTATAAAAAAATTAAAATACATTTTTTATGGAAATTATAGCATATTTTTAATAAATTAAAATTAGGGAAAATTCATTTATATACATTCAATTATAAAAGTGTTTATCAGAGTTAATAATTCAAGTACACAATTTATTCTTATTATGTGAAATCAGTTATGAAAACGATGCTTACTCATCTTAAACGAATTACATTATGATTTTCTTTTTTGTAAAGTGGCAACAAATTAATTGTAAACAAATAAAATTAATTAATATTTTGTAAAATTTTGCTTCGAAAATATTTTTAATTATACTAATTTTTATTAATATAAAAATATTATTACTTTCAAATGTAAATCTTCATAAATAATGTTTCTCGAATCTAAAGAAAAAATGGCTTTTGTTAGTATAAATATTTCAGTTTTAAAATTTTTATTACAACGCTATTTTAGATGTCAACTGCCAGACGCAACTTGTTCGCATGGACATAACGATTTATGATCGAGTTATGCATTATAACTTTATTGATATATAACATAATAATGTTTCAAAATAACATGATATAATTACAGAGTTCATAAATCTTTTGTGTAGTTTGACGTTAAATATGACAATGTGCTTACGTTATCTAACTATTGATAAATACATCCAATACTAGATTAAAGTTAAGACATATCATTAATCACCTTAAAAATAAATATGGTTTTAATAAAGGATTATCAACTGCAATCTATATGCTCTTGGAAATATTTCATCCAGAAATATTTATCAAAATGACAATAAAAGCTTCTTTCACCGATTTATAAAAAATTGTGACGTAGTAGTTATGCCAATGAAAAGGGTTATTTACGTAACTAATATCAAATAAAAAATTGAATATAGTAGTACCCCGACTTAAGTTACCAAGCATTTACATCGCTTGTAAAACAAAACAATTACAAAAATCTTAAATTAAGATGCATTTTGAACTTCTTTGAAAACTTTTGTTTCTTTAGAAATAAACTTTCCTCCGACTGTCAAATTATAGTGGGAAAAAAAAAAAAACTCACTAGAAGAGAGACTTAAAAAACTCCTTCTATTGTTACTAAAAACTCCACCCCCCTCCCCCTAAAAAAGTTGTTCTTGTACAAAACAGTTAGAAGAGCAATAAATTGTAAGCAAACAATTTATTGATTTATTCTAAATTCTTGTATTGCAAACGTATTTTTTTGCCAGTTAAAAGGAAACTAACGTAATAAGAAAGCAAAATCTGTTTTTGATATAAAGAAATAAATTCTAACAGAGGTTTTTTTTTTCTCTAAAAAATTAATATTGTGTTTAGAATTATAGATTTATATTATTATAAATTGTTATTAATGCTTTACGATGATAGATATTCAAAAAATAAAATAAAATAAAATTGCTATTCATTTTTTCCGGTATGAATTCCAATAACTAGTGAGAAATTGGTCGGTTAGTGATGACTTCACTCCTTGTACCTCTTTCCAAGAATATTTCGATGGTAGGGCCTTGATTTAGTTGATGTCATCCAGAAGGCATTGTGATTATTTATAATTTTGAAATGGACATTCAAAAGACGAAAGAATGTTTGTCTTCAACCTTTTCAAAATTTGACTTCTCATACTTCCACTGCGGCCATAACATTTTGACGGATTTCAAGCTGTCAGAAGATGTTCTATGATTTTCTTACTCAACTCTCAAAATTCGATTTCTATCGCTAATAGTTCCTGACACTGTCATTAAGCAATTTTAGTTAAAGTCAATTCAAAGTAAAGTTATGTATCCATAATAAACCTAACACAATGTTCAGGCACGATAAACTTCATAAAAGTCTATTACTATTAGACAGATACGCAGCAGTGCAGGCAGTCATTTCATCGTGTTCCCCTCTGAAATACCAGAATTAGCTAAAATTTAATTCGCATATTATAACGCAATAGGCCTGTCAAGTCATATCTTGGTAAAAAAAAAACTTTGAAGCCCGATTTTAGCCGGTGACTCTTAGGAATATCATTGTGTTTTTCGGCTCCCAGTCCTCCGTGCTTTCATACCTTTGGGTACCGAAAAACATAATAGTACACCTACGAGTCAACCTCTAAAATCAGTTTTTCTGGTGTTTTCTACCGAGATATAATAGACTGACGCGTTTTAATAGGTGTGCCGAGTTTGACTAAATCTGTAATGTCAGCAGTGAACTCGATGAAGTTTATTGTCTGTTCTGTCGTCTCCCGGTCTATATGAGGTAGCATAGTTGACGTTAACTCAGTCAATTCTTCCTATGGTGTAGCAACAACATACCTTCTCTGGTAAAATTCTTGGCTCTCCATGACTTCTACATGGCTGCTAACTTCTACGCCTATTTAAAGTCAAAAAATGATATTTGAACCGGAAATTGCTGTGAATATTTGACCATACACTGTAAAAAAAATCTGTAACCTTAGTAATCTAAATTAACCGAAATCTCTTATGCTTACTAAAATTTTATGTGTACACTGTACAAGAAAATGATGTCAATCTACAAGACTTGTAAGCAAAACTAAAACCATCTGTAACTTTACAAAAGAATTTACTAAAATTTTGGTAACTTTACTAAACTTTTATCTATAATGCTCGTTATCGTCACTTAAAAAGTTCTTGGAATACGATTTCCCAAAAAAATTCTTAGTAACCTTAAAATTTGTTTGATTCAAAGTGCAAATCTGTATCTGTTACATGAATTTTTATTGTTGCCGTTACATAAAAAGTTCTTGGAATACAATTCTACTAGAACATTTTTTGTAATTATCCAATTTTTTTTTTTTACAGTGTATATATTGTTATACATATCACTGAATATAATTGGAATATATTTTTCTAAAAAAAATTGTGGTTCTAAACATGTTTGTGTCATTTAAACAGGCGTAGTAGTTGGCAGGTCTGCTTCTACTAAAATAAGGCAAATCATAATATTTTATGGTAACCGCCCTTTGTGAAAAGCATCCTGTTCTTTCTTAAGCACGCTTTAACATTATGTCTATGGCATTTCTAAACTATAATTATTTCTCAGTAACATGTTTTGCTTCACATTTTAATTTGGATCTGGATATTACAGTTATTACTGTGTTGTAACAGATAGCAATTAGCCGAATGGTCTTGTGCGAGTATCAATGCAAAGGTTACCAGTTGACTGGACGCAAAAAATTTTGTGGTCTCAACTGAATTAATTACAGAATAGTTATATTATTATACTTACTAATTCATGAATAACCATCTTTCTGGGTATTTATAAAAAATACTGTTTATATTAGAAATTTTCAAATAATGTAATGAAGTTTTTGATATTCTAAAAGGAACGGATTCAATAAATTATAGATCAACTTTTCAAAACTGTAAAATTCAGAGGTTCAACATGTGTCCGTGTACGCCGTCCATCTGTTGACTGTGATTTAGGTGTTCTTCTTCATAACAAGCTTCATCCACTTGCATCCTTTAGATTTTTTTTTATCATTTAAGTTGTAAAGACAAAAAGCTTATCTACGCGGTAAGTTTGTGCTCCAGTCAAAATACTTTTTACCTTACTTAATCAACCTCGTACACTGAGTCAGTTTTACATTCACTATGCAGTACAGTCTAAAATTTGATAGAAATATAGTCCTAATACAGCTAACACGAAAAATAGTTAACGGATTTTACATGTGATTTTCCATTTATCGAGATTTGATTACTCCATTTATCTAAATTTGATTGATAGTTTTTTATTAAAATAAATATTATCAAAGAACATAAAAAAGGCATTTTAAAATTACTATAAAATATCTTCAAAGATGCATCAGTCAATCTATCGATGTTTAGGGACTGTGCAAAAATAACGTTATCATTTTAGAGAGGAGGGGGAGGGGGGTCTGGCATATGATATCTTAAGATATCTCCAGGGGAAGAGGGGTTGCCTTTTGATATCAATATCATTTTTGATTCAATCAAAATTTTCTCTTTTTATTTGTAACATGGTCTTTGGTACAAAATAGCATGCTATTCCTTTTAGGTTGTTATCTTTTTTTATGAAAATACAAAATTATAACTAAAATCGCTAAATTATTATAAAATCATTTAATTTTAAAATATGGAATACCCCAACGTTTGACATTCATCTTCTTCTTTATTGTCTATCTATATATAGTTACGCTATGAATCACCATATGTGAAGTATATTTAAAATGAAGATTGTGTTTACTAATATATTAAAGAGAAGGAATGTTGTTCATTTGTTTTGTTGATAAAGATTTCTATCCGCTCCTATTGGAAAGTACAACAAGATTTTATTACATTTGAATGCATTGTGTAACTGAAATATATTATAAAATACCTTTTAATAGTAAGCATTTCTTCTAAGTGTTATTTGATATATTTTTATTTTCATATGCAAAGTGATATTTTATTGACTACATAAAAGTATACAAAAATAAAAAGTAACCAGATTGGTATATCATTTTTGAACAAAAGAAATAATCTCTAGAAAAAATAAAAAATTACACTTTGATAACGTTATCGTTACCATGAAGGAGGGGGTTCGACGAATGATAACGTTATCATTACATGAAGGAGGGGATTCGACGGATGATAACGTATGATTTCTAAAGGGGAGGAGGGGCTCCAAAACTATTAAAAAGTTGATAATGTTATATATGCACAGCCCCTTATGACATGCATCAATAGTACATAAATATATATATTTATTTAAAAAGCCTAGAAATAATTTTCACAATTCTAGAAGAATATCAATTAGAGGGTATTCTTTAGTGCCTCCTACAGGCAATTTGACGACTGAGGACAGAGTCTGAACCGTCTGCCCCGAGATAAGTCGGGGGTAAAAGCACTGTTTCCCCATACCTTTCGCCGGTTAAGTGATTAACATCTGAAGCTATGGGAAGCACATTGTCATTTCAGGGCTCCCTTCATTCAAGAAAAACTTTCTAAATTCAACAGACCCAGAAACTCACCAATGCTTATGAATATTTTATCCAAAGAGTGGCTCACATCAATTGAACCAATCCCCCTCCCCCTGTTATTCAAAAATTGGATACAATCGAGAAAAATGTGCAAGAAGGATTTTGCATGGTATGAGCGTAAAAATTTAAGTTGGATAAAAAGATTGAAGTCTGAATGTATACACAATATATAATATCAACATTTTGAAATACTTCTCTGAATTATGGCCATAAATTATCATTACTTTATGTTGCTCGCTAAAACCAAATTCAGCGTTACTTAAACCCACTATATAAACAAAATAAACATACATCTAAAATAATGAATAAACTGAATATTTGTGATTGGTTAGATCAAATTCAACCAATGGAAACATGCAAAATTAATTTGTTATGAATGCATTTATTTGTTAAGAAACACTTCATAATATATATTGTAAGATAGATGAATTGGAAAAAAATTAACATTTTAAAATAGAATTAGTTTAATATAAAATTTGGGGCCCCTGTTTTCACAATTTAGGGTCCCTTCAAAAAATTTTAAGGGAAGCACCTGCTTCTCGTGCCTATTCAGTAATCAAGGCCTGACTGAGGAGGTTATTTGAAAAGACAATGAAAACTAAGAGATTTTACCTGAAAACGATTTCTTAGTTTTCTCCAAAGAAAAAAAAAACAGAAATAAAACAGAATTTACTCACCTAAAAAAAAAAGAAAAATTTATATTATTGAGGATGTTACAAATAAAGAATACAAATAATAAAAAAAGGCTTTTAATGTTTATTTTTTACATTTATATAAAATTATGTACTTAAAATTTGGATGACAAATAAAAATTATAAAAACGCCCATAAGTTCAGTTTTCATAGATAATGATAGATTAATTTAACATGCACTGTTTTTGATATTTTTTCTTTTTATGGCTGCAAATGTTGTCATTTGGTTCAAAATTGCACAAGGTCACACAGTGGCTCACACAATGACCCCAAGGACACAATGGCCCACAAGGTCAGTTTTTACAGATTATGATTGATTAATTCAACATTCAACATACTCTGTTTTCGTTGTTTTTTTTTTTTTTTTTTTTTTTTTTTTTTTTTTTTTTTTTTTTTTTGGCTGCAAATGTTGACATTTATTCCAAAATTGCACAAGGACACACAATGACCCACAAGGTCAGTTTTTACAGATTATGATTGATTAATTTAACATGCACTTTTTTTTTTTTTTGTCTTTTCTTTTTTTGGTTGCAAATGTTGTCATTTGTTGTTTTTTAAACACAAAAATTGAATTGAAAGACATGATACTCAAAGTAAGTTCAGAATGAGATGACGCTTTCATCTTGCGTTAAAAAAACTAAAACTAAAATAATTACGAAAACGGCGCAATAAAGCCTTTATGAAACTATTTTTCCGTTGCAGAATGAACTGTTTTTTCTAAATTTAAAATCCAAAGACGTTAAAATCATATGTAAACAAAAAGGATTCCTGCGATCTTTCAATCGCTAATTTCGATCATTTTTAGCTAAACTATAACTATTAAAAATGATCGCTTTAGCGATTGAAAGATCTCAGGAATCGTTTCTGTTTACATATGATTTTAACATCTTTCGCTTTTAAATTTTGAAAGACCAGTTCTTTTGGAAAGGAAAAATTTTCATAAAATTTGTATTCACCGTTTTAATAACAAAAATTGAATTTTATATGATATGGTAAACCAGAAACTGCTTTTATACTATGAGGTCATTAAATTTCCTCCTGGCTTTTCGTGCTTTAATGTTACCCAGTTTCATTGAAACATTGTTAATGAAATGAATTTTCAATGACAAAGATTTATTTCATTCATCAAAGAGTCATTTAAACCTCTGGAATATTAATATTTAATCTCTGACGAATTATTCGGCTCTTTTCTTTAATTTTGAAACTCGGCAGTATCGATAGAGAAATGTTAGGAGGATGTCAAACAAAAGATTTCAAATTTTCTGGACCAATTTCCAAATTTTCCAGAGAAGAGACGCTTCGCCCCGAAGCAGTTGCTGATTGAATTATGACGGTGAAGTTCAGAAGACAACCGTTTGATTTACATGCATTTTGAACTGAAAGAAAAGGAGGAAAATTAGTAATACGGAAGCATGAGATGATAGAATAAGTATGAAAAATTAATCGCTAGGAGGTATAATAAATTATATGCGAGATTTCAAATAAAATTAAAGAGTAAACCTGAGTAGTGGAGGTAGATAAGTGTTGCATTAATATTTATGTAAGAGGGAGGGTGAATTTTACGCTTGTTTTGTAAAAAAAGAAAAAAAAATATTATTATGAAATGAATGTAGTGGAGCCACTAAGTTTAGTTATGTTCAAATCAGAAAAAAATAATAATATGTTGAATAAGAGGTATTATAATAAGTATTTTACTTGAATGGAAAAAAATACATTAGAAATATAAAAAACGAAATAATTCACCTTTTTTTTTTCTCCGAATATTAAAATATATCAACTTAGTTATTCAGAATATTAATATTTAATATCTTACGAATTACTGGACTTTTCATCTTGCTTAGTAATACGGAAGCATGAGATGATAGAATCAGCATGAAAAATTAATCGCTAGGAGGTATAATAAATTATATGCGAGATTTCAAATAAAATTAAAGAGTAAAACTGACTAGTGGAGGTAGATAAATGTTGCATTAATATTTATGTAAAAGGGAGGGTGAATTTTACGCTTGTTTTGTAAAAAAAAAAAATATTATGAAATGAATGTAATGGAACCACAAAGTTTAGTTATGTTCAAATCAGAAAAAATAATAATATGTTGAATAAGCGGATTTCTTTTATTAATTATAACATATTTTTTTCAGTATATTTTTTCTTCAAACACATTAAATAAAGTTAGCTAAAATAAATAAATAAATAAATAAAAAGAATAAATATTGATTTTCTAGAAAAAGAAAAAGAATTGTTCATTTTTAATTTAATGTAGATAAATTCTGTATTGATAATTATTAAACAAGAAAATGCTTTACCAGCAGAGAAATGTTAAGTGGATGCCAAATAAAACATTTCAAATTTTCTGGAGCCATTCCCGATTTCTGCAAAGAAGAGACGCTACGCCCCGAAGTATTTGCTTATCGAATTATGTCAGTGAAGTTCAGAAGACGACGGTTTGATTTACGTGCATTTTGAACAGAAGGAGAAGGAAAAAATTAGTAATACGAAAGCATGGGGTGATAGAATCTGAACGAAAAATTAATCGGTAGGAGGTACTGTGCCTTGCATGCGAGATACCAAATAAAATTAAAGAGAAAAACTGGCAAGTGGAAGTAGGTAATTGTTGTATTAATATTTATTTAAGGGAGGAATTTTACATTTAATTTGTAAAAAAAATTACTACGAAATCAATGTAATGGAATTGTGTGGTGGAATAGTTTTAAATGTGTTCAAGTCAGAAAAAAAAAGAATACTACATTAAATAAAAATGTTTTCGTTTTTAATTGTAATGTACATTTTTCAGTACTTTTTTCTTCAAACGTATTTAGAAAAATTGGTTAGAAAAAATCAAAAAATATGTATGGAATAAACGCTGATTTTGAAACTCGATAATATAAAAAAATATATGTTAAGATAATGCCAAATAAAACATTTCAATTATCCACGAATGCATTCAACTCCTGCTTTTATCATTGTATTTTACTTGAATGGAAAAAAAAATACATTAGAAATATTAAAAACGAAATAATTCACCCTTTTTTTCTCCGAATATTAAAATATATCAACTTAGTTATTCAGAATATTAATATTTAATATCTTACGAATTACTGGACTTTTCATCTTGCTTTAATTTTGAAACTCGGCAATATCGAAAGAAAAATGTCAAGGGGATGCCAAACAATCCGCCAAAACGATGCCAAACGATGCCGCATCGGCCCGAAGCGGTTGCTGATGGAATTATGACAGTGAAATTCAGAAGACTACGGTTTGATTTACATGCTTTTTAAACTGAATCATAAGGGAAAAAGTGGTAATACGGAAGCATGAGATGTTAGAATCAGCATGAAAAATCAATCAGTAGGAGATGCTCTATCTTGCACAGTAGCGCAGGCAAGGGGGTGGTTTTGGGGTTAAAACCCCTCCCAGAGCTACGGAAGATCGCTATAATTGCTGCTTATATGAATCAAAATCAAACTTAATATTTAAACGTTTTGGCGTACTTCAGATTCCACTACTTTATTGAATCAGATTTCATTAAGTAAAAGGATTTAATTAAATGGCAAAAAATCTAGTTGAAACTGTGAAAGAGCATATTACATGGATTAGTTAAGTAAAAATTGGTTAGTTGAACTAAATCACTTTTCTGAGATGGATTATGCTGAAAGAATGATGATTTCCTGCCACACAGATGCTTTTTCAATTTAAGTATTATACAATAAAAAATCTAATTAGTGCTGATTCTATTAAACGGAGATTCAAATATCCGGCAAACACCTTTAACAGAAACTCAAAAAACCCCTAGAACCGAATTCTGGCTGCGCTACTGATATTGCATGCAAGATGTCAAATAAAATTAAAAGGAAAAAACATTTCAAAATTTCTGGACTCACTCCCGATTTTCCAGAGAAGAGACGCTACGCTCCGAAGCAGTTGCTGATTGAATTATGACGGTGAAGTTCAGACGAAGATGGATGAATTTACATGCATTTGAACTAAAGGAGAAGGGGGAAAAATTAATAATACGGAAGTATGAGAGGATAGAATCAGCACGAATCGCACGGAGCTACTGTATCTTGCATGCGAGATGTCAAATAAAATTAAAGGGAAAAACTGGCTAGCGGCATTAAATCAATGATGCATTAATAATTATTTAAGCGAGTGAGATGGGGTTACACTTGTTTTGAAAAAAAAAATTCTATGAAATGAATGTAGAGGAAACATTAGTTTTAACTGTATTCAAATTAGAAAAAAGGGCAATAATACATTAACTAAAATGATTTTTTTAAATTATAACGTAGTTTTTTTTCAGTATTTTTTTTCTTCAAAACTAACTAAACTAACATTAACTAAAATTGGTACGGAAATTTGAAAAAAAAAAAAAGAAAGAAATCGAATAAATGTAGATTTCCGAGAAAAAGAAAAAGATTTTTTCGTATCTAATTTAATGTAGATAAATTCTATATTGATAATTATTAAACGAGAAAATGTTTTACCAGCAAATCGAGAGAAAAATGTTAAGAATATGCCAAACAAAACATTTCAAATTTTCTGGGCCCAATTCCAATTTTCCCGAAAAGAGACGCATCGGCCCGAAGCGGTTGCTGATGGAATTATGACAGTGAAATTCAGAAGACTACGGTTTGATTTACATGCATTTTAAACTGAAGCAGAAGGGAAAAAATAGTAATACGGAAGCATGAGATGTTAGAATCAGCACGAAAAATCAATCGGTAGGAGATTCTCTATCTTGCATGCAAGATGTCAAATAAAATTAAAAGGAAAAACTGGTTAGCGGAAGTAGATAGATGTTGTATTAATATTTATTTAAGACGGGGGGGGGGTGATTTTACACTTGTTTTATAAAAAAAATACTGTGAAAGAAATGTAGTGCAATTGTGTAGTAGAATAGTTTGAATTGTGTTCAAATCAGAAAAAAAGGAATACTACGTTAAATAAAAAGTTTTCGTTTTTTAATTATAATGTTCTTTTTTCAGTATTTGTTTTCTTCAAACGTATTAAGAAAAGTTGGTTAAAATACAAAAAAATATCTATCGAATAAACGTTGATTTTGAAACTCGGTAATATAGAAAGAGAAATGCTGAGATAAAGCCAAGCAAAACATTTCAATTAACCACGAATGCATTTCTGCATTTATCATTGCATTTTCCTTGAATGGAAAAAATTACATTAGAAATATTAAAACGAAATAATTTATTCTTTTTTGCTTCGAATATTACAATACATCATATTAGTTATTCAGAATATTAATATTTAATCTCTGACGAATTATTCGGCTGTTCATCTTGCTTTAATTTTGTAACTCGGTAATATCGAAAGAGAAATGTTAAGAGGATACCAAAATAAATAAATAAATAAATAAATAAATAAATAAATAAATAAATAAATAAATAAAAAATTCTAAACCCATTCCCGATTTTCCAGAGAAGAAATGCTACGCCACGAAGCAGTCGCTGATTGAATTATGACAGTGAAGTTCAGAAGACAAAGGTTGTATTTACATGCAGTTTGAATTAGAAGGAAAAAAATAGTAATACGGAAGCATAAATTGTTAGAATCAGCATGTAAAAATAATCTCTAAAAAGTACTATACAGTATATGCGAGATGTCAAATAAAATTTAAGAGAAAAGCTGACACGGTAAAGATCAGAAGTTAGCCGCTAATAGATATTATATTAGTAGTTCATTAGTAGGTAGAAATTAATCGTTAGTAGATATTGTAATTACATACAAGATGCAAAAACTAAATAAATAAATAAAGAGAAAATCTGGCTAGCGGAAGTAGATAATTTTTGTATTAATATTTATTTAAGCAAGGGGGATAGGGTTACACTTGTTTTGAAAAATAAAATTCTATGAAATGAATGCAGAGGAAGCACTAGTTTTAATTATATTCAAATAAAAAAAAATGAATAATACATTAATAAAAGTATTTCTTTTTAGCTCACAGGCTATCATAGCCTGAGAGCTTATGTACCCGCCCGTTCTGTATGTATGTTCGTATATGCGTAACGCGATAACTCATGATAAAAATATTCAATCCACTTGAAATTTTGTAGATAAGTATATCCTGATAAGGCGCTTCCCTGATTAATTTTTGGAGTTCATTCGATATGTATAAGAAGGGGAACGGGGGGCTCATGCCCCTCCCCTTAATATATATAAATGGGTTTTTCATGCAGAATTAACAGTTTTTGTTCAAAACTTAGATATTGGATCATTCTGATGAGGCGATTCCGAGACTGTTATTAGGTGTTCATTGAATAAGTATAAATAGGGGGAACGGGTGTTCTAATGCCCCTCCCCTTAATATATATAAATGGGTTTTTCAAGCAGAATTTTCAGATTTCGTTCAAATCTCTGAATAGTTTTGGAAGTTTAATGGTTAAGTATAAAAGAGGGGGATAATTCATCTTAAATTATATAAATGCAAAATGGGTTTTTATTAACAATTATCCGATTTGCTCAAAATTTTGGATACAGATTTTTTTCATATGATAAAGCATGTCCTTGATAGTTTAGGAGGTTAAATGATTAAGTATAAAAAAAGGGAAAGGGAAGAGCTGTTTCCCCTTCTTAATTTTTTTTCGAACGGAATTAACCCTTGAAAATATAAGGCTGTAATGTACAATTAGTATGCGTAGCCTGTGAGCTCAATGCCATCAGTTTAACTGGGCACTATTCTTTTTATTTAGCTATAACGTGCTTTTTTCAGTATTTTTTTCCTTCAAACGCATCAAGTAAATTTGGTAGGGAAATTTGAAAAAAAAAATCGAAAAAATGTGGTTTTCCGACAAAAAGAAAAGGATATTTTCCAATTTAATTTAATGTAGATAAATTCTGTATTGATAATTATTAAAGGAGAAACTGTTTTACAGTCGGCTCTCGTTAATTCGAACTCGTCGGGACCACAAGAAATGTTCGAATTATCCGAAGTTCAAATTATGGAAAGTATGAAATGAGAACATGCTCAATATGGTACTATTACAAAGGAACTAATGTTATGGTGTTTTTTTATTTATTTCGTCTGTTATCATTAGAATATGACTTAATATTGAATTAGAATGGATAAAAATACAAATTAATTAAAAGATTAGAAACAAGCACAATGGAAGAAAAATTTAAAGCGCCACTGATGGATTAACATGGCACTAAGAAAGTGGATATCAAATGCATTGGATTATATGTATACTCGTTCGGAACAATTTCCCCAAAAATCAAAGAAAGAAAGTTATTCAAATGATCTAAAATCGACAAGTAGGAAAGGAAAAATGAAAATTGGAATTCTCTTTAATTCGAATTAAACGAATTCAAGAGAAAATGAATTCGAATTAATGAAAATGTTTAACGTTATTCTGTCATTGAAAATTTCGGGACTTCATGTTTAGTTCGAATTAAGCGAAGATTCGAATTATCCGATTTCGAATTAACGAGAGTCAACTGTACCAGCAAATTGAGAGAGAAATGTTAATGGTAAATAAAACATTTTAAATTTTCTGGATCCATTCCCGATTTTTCCAAGAAGAGACTCTTCGTCCCGAATCAGTTGCTGATTGAATTATGACGGTAAAGTTCAGAAGACAACAGTAGGATTTATGGGCATTTTAAACAGAAGGAAAAGGAGAGAAATAGTAATACGGAAGCAAGGAGTGATAGAATCAGAGTGAAAAAATAATCGCTAGGAAGTACTGTTTTTTGCATGCGAGATGTCAAATAAAATTAAAAGGAAAAACTGGCTAGCGGAAGTAGATAATTGTTGTATTAACATTGAAATAAGGGGAAAGGGTGATTTAGTTTTTTTTTTAATATACAGTGAAACCTTCAAATAAGGGACACTCCGAATAAGGGACACCTCTATTTAAGGGACAAAACTTCCGGTCCCAGTAACTTGGTATAGGACGTGTAATGTATTTACCTCTGAATAAGGGACACTCGATTTAAGGGACAGTTTAAAATGAGATCAAAGGGACTGATTTTTGCATTTCAGATAATGCAATATGCCTGTAATGAAAGTGAAGTTGCATATTTTTGTGAATTCATCAAACAGACAGACAGTCATGTGGATACAGGGGTATACCGACAAATTTGACGATTATTTATCTACCCAAAATTCTGATTCAACATCAGTGCATTTATCGCTATTGAAAGTAATGCTGAAAATTTCAGCATCATCAGGAGAATTAAAAAAAATTATGAAATAAAGAACTTTACAGATGCTTTTAGGTTGTTTTCAAATCCAAAAGAACAACTTTTATGACATAAGTTTTATTTTTATTTGGAAATGCCTAAAACTAGAAGGCATTGTTCTTCAAAAAATATGTAATCGAGCCTTTTTTAAAAATTTTTTTTTTTAATTGTCATTTTCCATCTTTGTGTTTATTTGTATTTTTTGTTTTTTCTGATGATGATTGAGTAAATTCAATCGAAACATGTCAAATTATTAAGATCTTTTAATGTATTTTATTAGTATTTGACGTCCGTTTTAGCAATTAAATATTTTAATATATATTTTTTGAAACGTTTTTAATGGACGTATAAGAAAACTTCTTTTTATAATTAAGATCACAACATAGCTTATGTAATAACAGAGTCCTAATGATATGCCTGGATATTCAGAGTCACGTTAATATTTCTGGGATAGTTATAAACAAATATTAAATGAAATGTCAGTTTAACAATTTTCCGTAATGTAAATTTTTAAATGTTTAAACATTGCATATTTTTAATTTTTACACCGTCATATACAGAAGAAAAAATTACTTTTAAATGCAGCTTGTTTGAAACTTGTACCTAAATTTGTCATTGAGCTATTAATTTTTTTGTAGTTTTTAATACTTTTTTGTCATTGTGGCAACAGAAATATTTTATTCTTGACATTAAGCATGGACCAATCAGAAAACGAATAAAATAAAAAACAGAAGTATTCCATTTTTGGACATTAAAAATAGACTAATCAGAAAAGGAATAAAATGAAAAAAGTTCCGGATTTCAACCAATGAAAACATTCAGATATACTTCAGATTCTCTACCAAAGACAAAAATATTTTCCAAATAGTAATAATATATCTGTCAGTAAAGTTAAAATGATTTCTTTATTCTGATCCGTTTGAATGTTAAAACGGAATGTGGTATACGGAAGAATGAAATGGTAGAAAGAATATGAAAAATTAATCGCTGGGAGGCATTACGCCTAAAATGCAAGGCGCCAAATAAATAGGAAGAAAAAACTCCATAGCAGCGGTAGATAAATTATTTTTTTAATATTTATTAAAAAAAGGGAAATTTTACCATTGTTTTGTAAAATCCTTACTTAAAATATGAATGTGTAGGAAAGAATGCTTTTAATTATGCTCACAAAAGAAAGAAAACATGGAAAAATATATTTAGAGTTTTGTTAATTTTTTTTAGAATTTAGATTGTTTTTTTTTCTTTAAAAGATATTAGTAAAATGCTATTACACTCACACACACAAGAAAAAAAATAATAAAAGGCTAATTTGAAATTAAAAAAACTCTTCAGGTTACATTTTCTTTATAATATAATTTTAACACGTGAAAAGAACAAGTCGATAGAAAAATTGACTAATTTTCAAATTAATAACCATTTACTAAAAGAAATATATATATTTCCGTTATAAGCATTGAACTACGAATAAGAGGAATTGACTTTCCTGAAAATAGTGAAGATTCCACTGTAAGCAGTTTAGCAGCATTTGATTACCGCCGGAGCAAATTTACACCAGTAAATTTAAATTGAAAAAATTCGCCTTATTAATGCGAAATTTTGGTCACATGTAATTGTAAAAATCGATTTTTTTTTCTCCTTTTACTGGTGGGAGTTTATTTTGTCAGTAGTCAGTCCTTCTGTTCTGGCACATTGTAACGGCCTATAGACAACCGCAATTACTGTGAATAATAATAAAATAATAATAATAATAATAATAATACCTGTGCAAACTCCTACTAATAAAAAGAAATAGAATTTTTAACAATATTTATAAGAAAAACTTTTTACTTTAAAAAGCCGCTAAAAGTTTTTAAAAAGCTGTATTATATATTTTTCAAATTCAAAAATTTTTCCATTTACAGAGAGGATTATAATACATCTAAATGCATTTGTTTTATAAGAATTGTGATATTTCCACATGGATATTTTTGGTTAATTCATCTGATTATTTTTGCAAATGTTTTACAAAAAAAGTTATAACGACCAATTTACTTATTCAGTTTTAGTGAAATAACATATATAAATTTTAAATTAGATTTATTAAAATATTCCTGCATATCTTTACATATTAACCCGTCTTGTTTACTAATAAAAGTACATTCAAGTACATAAAAGAACATTGCAATTCTTTCATCTTAAAAGTATATTTCACTCTTTAAATTAAAAATATTGGTTAATTTTTTGTAGGAATAACGTGCGATAAAGCGCAAAAAATATTAGAAATTTGAAATATCTGTTAAATTTTGTTGTAATTCCATATTTTCCAAACGTCTCCAAATACTCTTCCTTAGTCTATTTTCATATAAAACGAATTCAATAGTACCCAAAATAACTACATTCGGTAGATTTCAGACAATGGAATATATGTTAAACTTCAATAAATCTATTTGGATAGCTGTATTAACATTGTTAACATAAGTTATTTTTCTCTGAAATTTAAAAAAAAAATCGTACCGGAAAAAGTTAAAGAAAATAATTATTTAGGTAAAGCAATAACCCCATGAATAATTCAGTAAATGAAGAATTAATCACCTTCTATAAAAAAACTTTTATAAATTATTATATCTTTACAAATTAAATTCTATTGAAAGAAAGAATTTTATCACTTTCTGCACATTTTTTTAAAACTGGTATGAGTGAGTGCTCTCCGAAAATCACTGTTGTAGGGCAAGCTCCTGGGCGCCAAACTCGTAGTAAAGCGAATTCTGGACCGTTGCCATAATGTGTTGTACAAATCTTCGGAAGGGTGCCGGGGCGACTGGCCAAGATCTGTTTGTTATTTTTCACCGAACATACCTTCTTAAAAATAGGTGCGAGGAGGACTTTGACTTCCTACCCAGTTCTTTGCAACGTATTCAACACTAGCCTCTAAATTTTTAGAGGTCAAATGACGTTGACAAAAAATAAAGTGTTAAATTTATTCGACATAGAAATCGAATGCTGAAAAGAATATTTTTTTTGCATTTTATTTCTTATTAAGTTTGAAGTGGAATTGGTGTATTTCATTATCAATACAAAATCCTTTAACGGGTTAAAATTTTGACTCAGCTGATTATCTTATGGCTTTAAGAATTTTAAATATGGATTTTAAAAATTATGATATCAAACTTTAAATGAGCTATTAATTGAAAAATGCATTTTTGTCTTATTTATTTCATCATTTTGATTTATTTCTATTTATAATAGCATGTGGAAAAGTTATTTTCAACTTGAAAATATGTATAAAACTTTATTCACTGAGGCTTTTTCACACACAACTCTCGTGAATTCAAAATATGAGTTTTAAAAGATATGATAACAATTTTAAGTAACGCTTTTATATTGTTTCAAAGGATTTGTTTTAAAATTCAAATTATTATTATTTTTTATTTCATAAAACATATTTACATATCTAAAAAGCTCTCTTAATTTTCCAATTCGTTATTAACAGTATAATTTTCAATGAATCTTTACTATGCATTGAAATGAATGCATTTCAATAAATTGATTTATCTTTTGTATTACGTTATTCAAAATTGTAAGTAATATTTACGTATAAATTTAGGTTAACACGTTCGCTGCCACTAACGCAAAAGCGCGTGATATGGCGCCAACGTTAAGGGGCCACTCACGCGCCAGCGCGTGATGTGGGGTGATGTCCAATGGCCAGTCACGCGCTGCCGCGGGAAAAACTGTCACTGATTCTTTGTTATAAAAAGTAAACAGGCTTCTGGGAAAAACTCACTACTACAGTGTGGCATTAACTATCATCACATCTTCACGTAAGCGGCAGCGAACGTGTAAAACGCACGAAATTTCTCCTTGTTCACTATAAAAATAAATGCATAAATAAATAAATAAATAAAAACGAACGATTTTATTGATAATATGGATCACAATAAAATTCACAGTTTTTTTTAACAGAATAATTCCTGAAACTCTAGAAAAGTTTTCATTTTTTCTGGAATTTACAGGAATTTTTCCGTTATAAATCTGCGAATCGCACTGGTGTCCCGATTACTAGTACAATATCTGTAAAATCTTCCGTTTTTGACAGTGTTTATTTATCAATTTTCCATAAGAAAACGCTAGTACTGAAGTATTTGCTAGTCAGAAAATTCCAGGAGGCGTACGAACCCTGTTACAAATATAAATATTCACTGATTTTGCACGCAGAAAATGACATATCAGATTACAGAAAAAAAATCTTTTTTTCTTAAATGAAGCAATTATGTGTTTAAAGTATTTTTTCTTTCTTTTTTAACAGCATATATGAAATACTTTATAAGCTTCTTCTTTTAAAGCTTTAATGTAGCACGGATACAATTTTTACTTAAAATACATGTTGTATATTTTACTGCTTGTGAATATTTACTTTAATATATTTCATGCTATCTAAGAAATATTTTTTTAGAATATTATGCATTTTTTACACTCAGAATAAACTACAAATCAGTTGTAAGTAATGATGTTTTGAAGCAATCATTTGTTTTTTACCTTATGCAATTTACTTTAATCGATATCATTTCTCCTAAAATACAACTCCCATTAATGTTTCCGGGTATCTGTTTTTTTTTTCTAAATTTTGCCAACAATTCTTGCAGGGTTTGATTTGTTTTGATTAGAGCTACAGTCCAATGAAATGTTCGTGATATTTCTCAAACTCGGTACCAAAAATAAAATGTATATATTTTGAAACTATAATCTGTATAATATTTTTGTGTTCATGTTTGAATAAAAATTAGTTACAATAGATCATAAGAAGCGTTAAACTATCAGAATAGCAATAGTTTTTTTAAAAAATAAAATATTGATTTATTTAAAAAAATAACTATGTTTAATTTCTTTCTTCTTTTTCCTTTTCAAATAGAAATACCTTTTTTATATCTTTATTTAGAGTTGTTTTTCTATAAATCTGAGTATCGGATTTTTGATTAATACTTTAGCAATAAATAAATAAATAAGTAAATAAATAAAAAAATTAAAAAATTAAATAAAAATAAAATAAAATTTCTTTAAAAAAATAACAATGTTTAATTTCTTTCTTCTTTTTCATTTTTCAAATATAGAAAAGCCTTTTTTATATCTTTATTTAGAGTAGTTTTTCTATAAATCTGAGTATCGGATTTTTGATGAGACCATTAGAATAGAAGAAAAAAATGTGAATACATATAGGAAAAAAACAAAAAATAGTATGTTTTAAGCTTCTTTTTTTAAGTTAGAAACTTATCAAAAGTCCGAAAATTGGATATCACAAACAGGGTCAAAAAATACTTTTTTAACAATTTTTAGACAATTTTCTTATTTATTGTAGAATTCTTAGTATTTCGATTAAAATGAAAATATAAAAAGTTGTGAATTGAGGAAAATGAACATAAACATTATCATTAATTAAGTATATCTGCAATAAAAAATATAATTAGTTTTAAATTACGTACATCCGTTTTATTATTTATCAAATCGTTTCGAAATTTTAGCACACTGTTCTAAGAATCCACATCCAAACATTTACTATGTTTTAAATAAGCATTTATGAAAAAAATAGGAAATCAGTCGAATTTCGAACAGAATATTCTTTACCCTCCATCTATTTATCATAAAAAGTTGCTGACTGTCTTCTAAACTAACTCAATGCATCCAGGTTATGAATAATAAAGCAATAACTTCAGTCCTCAAAGGTTCGGTAGGAAAGGATTACAGATAAAAGGCACAAGTGACGGAGCGTTTTTATTTCTTCACGCTTTTTCTTCTTTCACGTTCTTCCCCCAGGCACCAGTAAGAGAACCTGCACCTCCATCATTAATAATCATTCTATTCTTAGTTTTCGGTGTTTCCGATTAGTTATTTCTGTTTCTTTCTCATAGCATATTTTTTATATAACTGTTTATTGATAAAATATCTTTATTTCTGCATAAAATCAATGGATTTATGATTAATCTTATATTTAAACATCTTTCTGAAAGAGTGCTTCTAAATTATAAATTTTTTAAATTAAACATTTTAAAAATCTTATTATTCAACAACATTTCAATTGATCACTAAATATCAGTCTTTCTTTATATAAATATCGGAAATAGAAACAAATCCACGCATTTATTTTTTTAAATAAGCATTTATCAAAGTAGGAGTAACTACTCGAGTTCTGTTTAGAATTTTACTTTATCCTTCATCTATTCATCATAATATGTTGCTGACTGTCGTCTAAAATAACTCAATGCACCCAGGTTATGAAGAATGACGTAATAAATTCAGTCCTCAAAGGTTCGGTAGTAAAAGATTATAGATAAAAGAGACAAGTGACGGAGCGTTTTTATTTATTTGAGTTTTTTCTTCTTTCACTTTCTTTCCCCAGGCACAAGTCGGAGAACCTGTATCTTCATCTTTAATAATCATTATTTTCTTATTTTTCGGTATTTTCGTTTAGTTACTATACTACAACGGATTTATGATTATTATTATATTGAAACGCCTTTCCAAAAAAGTGCTTCTAAAGAATAAAATTTTCAAAATTAAGCATTTTTAAAATTTTATTAATTAAAAACATTTCGATTTATCACTGTAAGTCAATCTTTCTTTATATGAACAATCGAAACAGAAACAATTCCAAGCATTTATTATCTTTTAAATAAGCACTCATAAAAAAATAGGAAATTAGTCGTATTTCGTTCAGAATTTTACTTTACCATTCATTTATTCATCATAATTTGCTGACTGTCGTCTAAAATAACTCAATGCAGCTAAGTTATGAATAATAAAGCAATAACTTCAGTCCTCAAAGGTTCGGTAGGAAAGGATTACAGATAAAAGAGACAAGTGACGGAGCGTTTTTATTTCTTCGCTTTTTCTTCTATCACGTTCTTCCCCCAGGCACCAGTCGGAGAACCTGCATCTCCATCATTAATGATCATTCTATTCTTAGTTTTCGGTGTTTCTGATTAGTTATTTCTGTTTCTTTCTCATAGCATATTTTTATATAACTGTTTATTGATAAAATATCTTTATTTCTGCATAAAATCAATGGATTTATGATTAATCTTATATTTACACATCTTTCTGAAAGAATGCTTCTAAATACTAAATTTTTTAAATTAAACATTTTAAAAATTTTATTATTCAACACCATTTCAATTCATCACTAAATGTCAATCTTTCTTAATATCAATAACGGAAATAGAAACAAATCAACGCACTTATTTTTTAAAATAAGCATTTATTAAAGTAGGGGTATCTACTCGAATTCCGTTTAGAGTTTTAATTTACCCTCCATCTATTCATCCTAAAAAGTTGCTGACTGTCGTCTAAAATAACTCGATGCATCCAGGTTATGAAGAATGAAGTAATAACTTCAGTCCACAAAGGTTCGGTAAGAAAAGAGTACAGATAAATGTGACAAGTGACGGAGCGTTTTTATTTCTTTGCGCTTTTTTTCCTTTCTCGTTCTTCCCCAAGGCACCAGTCGGAGAACCTGCATCTACATCTGTGATGTAACACATATTCTATTACATATATTTCTATTATTTTCTTCAATTGTGAGTTCCCCCTCCCTCTTTTAAAATTTATTTTTTAAAAGAAAAGCATTTTTAATACGTATTTTTATTGTGTGTTCGTCTCCAAGTGCATATAAAATAATATTAATAAATAAAAAGAACAAATAATAAATTAGTTTTAAAATATCATTCCATTTCTAGATTTTTCTTTCTTGTTCTTCAGTTGATTAAATATCAAACGACTGTTTTATGTAACTGCTATTTTTTATTTCCCAATCATTTCATTTTGTCTTGTATAAAGAACTTAATTTGTTACCTGTTGTGAAATTCCGTTTAGGGTTGCCGGCTGCTGCGCGTTCTCGCCACGAGCGATAAAGACTATATTCTTGGCAACACTCTTTTTTTAAATTTTCCCCTTTGTTTATCATGTAACGGTCCTTTTTACCTGTACATTGTTTTGCTCAGATTGGGAATCTATTCTATGCCAAAAGACTTTTTTTGGCGTTTGTGAAATCTGAAATTTTTGTCAGTTTTACGTTTGTCACTGCTAAGTAAGGCTGCTCGCTCGCTGTTGTCAGTGATGACTAATGTTTTCTATATTATGTTTGAAGATCTTTCATATTACCGTGCTGCTTACTGACTAATGTTTACTGTATAATGTTCAAAGGTATTTTATATTACCGTTCTGCATACTCAACGTTTATAGGTATTTTATTTCTTGTGCTTTAAAAAATAAAGAAATAGTTAAGAAGATCTGAGAACTGATTTTCCTTGATGAAAATGTTTTCACTTTTGACTTCAGAAACAAATGTAAAAATCTGGACCTGGTGTTCATCACAACACAGTACTACGATTCCGGCCTAGCAAAAAACGTGTCTTTTATTTCATCTTTTGCATCGATCTCGGCCACACATATGAAATGTGCCCTATTTTCATATTATGCCACCATAGAACTATGGTGCCGCGTGAAAAAGGGTTTTTTGTTTCTGGAGAAGTCGTCCAAGTGTAAACAATGTGATGAGACGAAAATGTGATTTGTATGTGCACCGTATTTTGCTTCGAATTCCGGATGGTACGGTAAAAAAAAAGTGTTTTCGAAAGAATAGTGATTACGACATTTATAGTTTCTACTGGTGCTAGTGGTGTTCGAATACAAGACATGTGAGATATGCTGCACGAAAATACGACGTACAATCCTGGAATGTTTCAGACGGAGTTTCAGTTCTACAAAGTTGTTGTCTGCAGAGCCGTTCTAAAGGGATGTATCGTGGTTTTTCTGTTCTGTGTGGGAGCATCTAATTCAAATCGTGCTTGATGTGGACCCCCCCCCCCCCCTTCATAATAAAAAAAATTAGGAACGCTGAACACAAATGCTTAGTAACTGCATCAACTTATTTAAATAATAGTTTCAGAAAGAACATATCTTTGTTGTTTCTCGTTATTTTTTTTCCATAAAAAAAAAAGGGGGGAATGTATTTTTTTTTTCTCATGTTGTTTTCAGCTATGAAGAAAGGTAATGTACGCTTTCTTTTTCTTTATTTCATTGTATGTTTCATATTATATATTTGGTTTTATGTTATTATTATTTGTAATTAATTATGATATATTTGAACAAGCTTAAGTATTTATAAGTATATATATATTTTTTGAAAATGACTTCATCAAAAAATAACTTTAATATTTCTGTACCTTGCTATGAAGGTGATCCAACCACTTTGGATTTTTTCTTTGATATAGTTAGTAATTATGCAAAAATACAGAAATGGACAGATGATCAGGAGGTCTTGTTTCTCAAAACAAAATTAGCAGGACCTGCCCTAAAATTTTTTCTTGAGAATGACAAAATTAGAAATTCAAATAGTGTGAAACTAATTAAACAGGAACTTTCACGATTTTTCTCTAAAGAATCTCAAACAGTTATAGATATCGAATTTGATAACATAAAACTCTTACCTAATGAAAGTATCAGTAATTTTTCCCATAGATTGAATACTTTGGCCAATAAGGCTTTTAAAACGAAAGATCCTGAATTTCTTAACGAAATAAAATATAAGAAACTTTTGCAGTGTTTATCAACTGATATTCGAATCAAAATTAAGGAGGAAAAAATTGATGACTATGACAAAGCAGTAGAACGAGCAGAGTTTTTGCAAAGTATTTTGTCGAATGAAAAATTAATTAATATTCATAATGAATATTCTAATCATATTGATTTTTCTAAACAGATATCTGAATTATCAGAGAAAATAAATGCTTTGTCATTTGTAAACAATACACAGAAAGATGACACTAAACAAACCCAAACACGTCCTAGTTTTAAGAAGGACACTCGTGAGTTGTACAAATCAAAAAACTCTAGAAATTTTGACTTTAAGTTTCAAAATAAAAATAACAGAAAGGTAAATATTTGTCAAATTTGTTCTAAGCGAGGTCATTTGGCCCTCCAATGTTTTAAGTATAAGAATTTGTGTAAGAGAAGGAAATCTTATGATCAGAATTATTATGGACAATATAGAAATACTAATTTTGATAATTCTGGTTATAACCAATTTCAGCCTTTAAACGACCAGTGAGACGCAGTACAGCTGATGAGCTGTTGTCTCAAAACTGTCTTGGGTCATCAGCAAATAAATGTAAACTGTCGGATGAAAGACAAGTTAAATCCACTTATTCACAAACTTCTAAGGAAATTCAGATTTGCAACAATCAGTCAACACAGACTGATGAAAAAGTAGTCATTTATAATGTATATGATAAGTGTTCGTTTTTACCTATTATTTCCAGTAAGTTTGGCAAATTTGAGGCATTTTTATTACTGGATACAGGAAGTTCAATTTCAATTTTATCACTTAATTTCTTTAATGAAATAAAAAAGGATGTTTGTTACAAACATTTAGCTTCTTCAGTAACTATTTCAACGGTTAATTCTGCTGTTAAATTCTCTTCTTGCATTTCTGTGTCTATCAAAATTGGTAAAATATTCTTTCGGCATACCTTTTATATTGTTGAAATTGCAAATTCTTCAGAATTTGTTGGAATTTTAGGCTATGATTTTATTGTGAAAAATAATATTGTTATTAATCCCAGTGATAATACTGCCTCAATAAATGGTGTTGAAGTACCATTAAAAAAATAAATGTAGAAAAAGTCAAATAAATGCAATGTGTATTGATGAAAGTTCTGAAAGTGAGGTAAATAATAATGACAGTAGTTCAAGTGATATTGTGCATAAAGTTAACAGTAATGAATCGCATGATCAGATCTGTGCATATCTTGCACACAAAGTTAACTTAAATTCATATGAACACAAATTTGTAAAAATTAAAACTGACATCTCACCAGATCAAGATGAGATGCTATTTTGTAGTAATATTTCCTCTAATAATGTGTTATGTCATGATGCACTTATAAAATTAGATTCTAAAGTTCAAAATATTTCATATCCCAAAATCATGCATGTTTACATTGAAAATTTATCTGATCATGTTGTTCATTTGAATAAAAATATGGAAATAGGTTATCTGTGTATACCAGATGAAATTGTTGATCAAAATGAACTGGAAAGTAATTTAAATTCTTCAATAAATGAAAATTATTGTAATTTTATTACTGCATCTGATCAGATACTGGCTCAAAGAAAAAAAGATCTTTCTATAAATGATTTTAAATTGGATCATTTAGAAGCAAATGAAAAGAAAGAAATCTCTGATCTTCTCTTAAAATATTTTTCTGCTTTTTCAAAATCTCTTAAGACACTTGGTCATACTGATCGCATTGTACCTAATATCAAATTTATTAATGACTTCCCAATAAAAACTTTACCATTTAGCATTCCCCAAGCACTTCAGGCAGATGCTAAAGAGCAAATAGATAATCTTGTTGAAGCAGGAATAATAGAAAGGCATTGCTCGGAATGGTCTTGCCCTATCTTAATTGTCAAGAAAAAGTCTGATGGTTCAGGTAAACAGAAATATCGTTTAGCGTTAGATTTGAGAATGCTTAATTCAGTTATTCAGGGATCTTCTTATCCTCTTCCCAAAATTCAAAACATTATTGCTAATTTATCCTCTTATAAATATTTCACTAGCTTAGATTTAAAACAAGCTTACCATCAAATTGACTTACCACCAGAATTGCAAGATAAATTGACATTTACATCTGAGTATGGCTCTTATAAGTATAAACGTTTAGTTTTTGGCTTAAAAAATTCTGCCTCAGTGTTTCAAGCACTAATGGACATGATTTTAGATGAAATAAATTTGGAAGGTATATTTACATATCAAGATGATTTTATATTTGGTTCAAACACATTTCAAGAAACATTACAAAAACTTGAGAAAATTTTACAGGTTTTATCAAAGTATAACTTGACTCTTGCCCCCAACAAATGTACTTTTCATCAGACTTCCACAAACTATCTAGGTTTTCACATTGAAAATCATGCAATAAGTCCCATTCAAAGTAATATTTTGCGAATAACATCTTTTCCGGTACCAACAACTAAACGCCAACTAAAAGGTTTTATTGGTTTAGCGACCTTTTATAGAAGTTTAATACCCAAATTTTCTGAAATCATACATCCATTAATTCAGCTTACCAGGCCTAAAGAAAAATTTCGCTGGACTCCTGAACATGACAAAATTTTTAATAATATTCAAAAAATGTTTTTTTCTGAACCAATTGTTCATTTACCAGATTGGGACAAACCATTTTTCTTAAATACAGATGCGTCAAAAATTGCTATTTCAGCTGTCTTACTTCAAGAATTTGATAATAACTTACTACCAGTTGCATATTTTTCTAAAGCATTATCCCCTTCTGAAAAAAAATACCCTGCGATTAAGCTAGAATTAATGGCTATTTACAAAGCAGTTGTTGCTTTTAAATATTATCTTTATAACAGAAATTTTACTATTTTGTCTGACAGCGCTCCATTAAAACACTATAAGAAGGTTAGTAACCCTGCGGATATTATAACTAGATGGCTCACCGAGTTATCCGAATATTCATTCAATTTTCAACACATTCCAGGTTCTTCAAATGTACTTGCTGACTATCTTTCTAGAAATAATTTCAAAAATAATCAACAAACACTAGACACAAATCCTGAATTAATATATGATACTACTCATATTCTCCCTATCATTGAGAATGATGAGCATGAAAAGACTATCTCTGAGTCACATTCAATTAATTATTTGACTGTTGGTAATTCAGAAAATCATAAAGATCCTTTGCTTGAAATATCAAACCAAACATTTGTTAATGAACAGTTAAAAGATACAGAATTATCTGTTATATATAATGAAA
This sequence comes from Maratus speculifer, assembly GCA_964019185.1. Taxonomy (NCBI): domain Eukaryota; kingdom Metazoa; phylum Arthropoda; class Arachnida; order Araneae; family Salticidae; genus Maratus; species Maratus speculifer. Next base: position 74,622,384 of record OZ025302.1, on the reverse strand, counting down.
TATTAAACAATGGTAGTTCAGATAAATATGACATGTATTTTATTCATCCTGATACTAAAGTGTTAATGTTTAAAAAAAACATGCCACATGACTCAACATTTTCTTATCATATTGTGGTACCACACTCATTAAAAGCTAAAGTTTTAGCAATTTCACATCTTTCACATTTCGGTCTAAAGAAAACCTATGAATTTGTAAGTAAAAGATATTTTTGGAAAGGTATTTACACAGATACATTAAATTATGTTGCGTCATGTATTAAATGTTTGCAACATAAACATCACAAAACACAGCCTGCACCTTTGCAAGCAACGTACACTCCAAAACAAGCTGGTCATACTGTAGCAATTGACATTGTAGGTCCTTTTAGTAATGGTTATTCAGTATTAACAGTAACTGATCACTTTTCTAGACATATGGAATTATATCCTTTAAAGGAGACTTCTGCTAATAAAGTTGTTGAATCACTGTTTAAATATTTCACATGCTTTGGGAGACCGTGCGTAATTTTGTCTGATCTAGGTTCCCAATTTATTTCCAGTGTTTACAACATTTTTAATGAAACATTAGGTATAAAAATATCTCATTCTTCAGTCTCGCACCCCCAATCGAACTCGATTGCTGAAAGAATCAATTCTTCAATCAAAACTTCAGTTAATACTTTATTACTTGAAGGACACTCTTTTGAACATGCATTGTTGATTCACAAATGCTTATACAATGGCTCCACACACTCATCTACAAAATTCTCACCAAATCTTTTACATTTTGGGCGTGAGTTATCATTAATATTTGATACATATGACACTCATGCAAATCAACCATTTCTTGATAATGTTGACACTTATAAATTATTAAAAGAACTGGATGCAATGTACCAAAAAGCTTATGAAAACATTGTGTCTGCTCAACATCAAAGAAACTTAAAATTTTCACAATTTGCAAAACTACGTCCATTAACTGTCCATGATATTGTTTATCTAAAATCTCGAGATAAATATAAACCAAAATATACTGGTCCTTATGAAATTATTATGAAACATTCACCTGTTTCATTTACTATAAGGAAATATCAGTATTCACATGCTCCTTCTTTTAGAGTGCATATAGATAGACTTTTACTTGCTCCACCTAGAAATGCATACCTTAATTCTAACTTTAATAAAAATACAAGCGCTAATATTAATAACAACAATAATAATTATCAGCAGTACAATAGCAATAGCTCTCCTCAAAACATTATTTCAGGATATAATCTTAGACCAAGAAAATAAATGTAATGCCACATGTTTTGTGTTAACTGGCCAGGACACGGAATTATGTTTAGTTGTGTACTATGTATTGGATCTTTTACTGGTCTACTGCTGGTTCAGTTCATTTTGTATTAGATTCTCTATGCAGTGTACAATTTTGGTTTTATATTTTATTTTCATACTACTATTTTGATAATTGTGTACTTTAATATTTTGACAAGTTTATTTCATAAGGTACTTAAGTAAAATTACTCTACACTCTATTGGAATGGCATTTTACATTTCCAAAAAATTTTTTAATACTGATCAGTGTTGATTTTTTTTTATTTACATATTGTGCATATTTTGATTCTTACATTTTAATGAAGGTATTATATTTGTGTAAATTTAATTCAACTATAAACATTGTATTAAGTCAGTATTTAGAATTTTTTTTATATAAAAAAAAAAAAATTCTTTTTCAGCATTTATTTAAATGTGTGTTTAAGCAGTGTATGTAAACTGTTATGATAATTTAATTTAACAAGTTGCAAGCATTTTCAAGCAACAGCAACATAAAAGACAATTTCTATACATAAAAAATATGTCATCTAAATATTTGCTTTTACAGCAGAACTGTTTTATGTAAGCGCTTACACTTGAATGATGACGAAGGCACGCTTACACTTGAATAATGAAACGAAGAATATAAAAAATAAGTTGTGTATACACATCAAATTGCTGGATATTAAAAGCAATGACTAGCATATATGCATGAATATAAAGGCCTAGGCATAAGTTGAAGTTTATTTATTTTTTTTGGTAACATTTTGTATATCGTATTGTGTTTTATATATATCATATATAATTTGTAATTTTTATAAACATATAATTATTCTTATTTTATAAGTGTATATTTTTGCTTGTGCTTTGTACATAGATTCCCAACACTTTACATTTTTTTTATAAGAAAAAATATTTTTTTTTCCTTCGCCAAAAAAAATATTTTTTGGTGGTCCTTCGAGTGATAATATGTGATGTAACACATATTCTATTACATATATTTCTATTATTTTCTTCAATTGTGAGTCCCCCCTCCCTCTTTTAAAATTTATTTTTTAAAAGAAAAGCATTTTTAATACGTATTTTTATTGTGTGTTCGTCTCCAAGTGCATATAAAATAATATTAATAAATAAAAAGAACAAATAATAAATTAGTTTTAAAATATCATTCCATTTCTAGATTTTTCTTTCTTGTTCTTCAGTTGATTAAATATCAAACGACTGTTTTATGTAACTGCTATTTTTTATTTCCCAATCATTTCATTTTGTCTTGTATAAAGAACTTAATTTGTTACCTGTTGTGAAATTCCGTTTAGGGTTGCCGGCTGCTGCGCGTTCTCGCCACGAGCGATAAAGACTATATTCTTGGCAACACTCTTTTTTTAAATTTTCCCCTTTGTTTATCATGTAACGGTCCTTTTTACCTGTACATTGTTTTGCTCAGATTGGGAATCTATTCTATGCCAAAAGACTTTTTTTGGCGTTTGTGAAATCTGAAATTTTTGTCAGTTTTACGTTTGTCACTGCTAAGTAAGGCTGCTCGCTCGCTGTTGTCAGTGATGACTAATGTTTTCTATATTATGTTTGAAGATCTTTCATATTACCGTGCTGCTTACTGACTAATGTTTACTGTATAATGTTCAAAGGTATTTTATATTACCGTTCTGCATACTCAACGTTTATAGGTATTTTATTTCTTGTGCTTTAAAAAATAAAGAAATAGTTAAGAAGATCTGAGAACTGATTTTCCTTGATGAAAATGTTTTCACTTTTGACTTCAGAAACAAATGTAAAAATCTGGACCTGGTGTTCATCACAACACAGTACTACGATTCCGGCCTAGCAAAAAACGTGTCTTTTATTTCATCTTTTGCATCGATCTCGGCCACACATATGAAATGTGCCCTATTTTCATATTATGCCACCATAACATCTTCATTCTATTCTTAGTTTTTGATATTTCCGATTAGTTATTTTTGTTTCTTTCACAAAGCACATTTTTTTTAAACTTTTACATATAACTGTTTATTGATAAAAGATTTTTATTTCTGCATAAAATCAATGGATTTATGATTAATCTTATATTTAAACGTGTTTCTGGTTTCCAGATTATTTTTTTTTTCACATTTACATGTTTTTTTTTTTCAAATTTTATGTATAACTGTTCATTGATAAAATATCTTTAATTGTGCATAAAAGCAATGTATTTCTGATTAATCTTATATTTAAACGCCTTTCTGAAAAAATGCTTAAAACTATAAAATTTCAAAGTTAAACATGTAAAAATTTTATTATTTAGCAACATTTCAATTGATCACTAAAAGTCACTCTTTCTTCATATGAATAAACAAAACCGAAATCCAAGTATTTTTTTAATAAAGATAATCACTTGTCAAAAAAGAGGAAGTTATTCGAATTCCGTTCAGAATTTTACTTTACCCTACATCTATTAATCATATTAAATTGCTGATCGTCATCTAAAATCCTCATCTAACAGAAACAAATCAACGCACTTATTTTTTTAAATAAGCATTTATCAAAGCAGGGGTAACTACTCGAATTCTGTTTAGAATTTTAATTTACCCTTCATCTATTCATCATAAAAAGTTGCTAACTGTCGTCTAAAATAACTCGATGCATCCAAGTTATGAGGAATGAAGTAATAAGTTCAGTCCTCAAAGGTTGGGTACGAAACCCTCATAGCATGCATGTTCACAGTGACGTCACAGTGACATCACTGGGTCACACTGTCACTGACTGTCACTTTGGTCACACCACATTTGTGACGAAAATGCCACCACTCAGTGACGTCACATTGTGACTAAGATGTGACTTTCTAAAAAAATTTTCACAGTTCGTCACAATGTTAATTTCAAAGTAGTCACAAATGACACACTTTTCACAAATTGGTCACATTGTGACGTCACAAAGTGGTCACAATGTGACGTCACAAAAAAGCTCTAAAACGGCCATAACGACTTCACATTTTAGTCACTGTGACTTCACATCGACGTCACGGGACGTCACATCGACAATCGATGGTCACAAAGTCACAATGTGACTTCACAACGACGTTGCAGTGACGTCACCATGTCTTACGGGAAAGTTCATAGATAAAAGAGACATGTGACGGAGCGTTTTTCTTCTTTTTGCTCCTTCTTTTTTCACGTTTTTTCACACGGCAGAAGTCAAAGAACTTGAACTGGCATTTTCATCTTTAATAATCATTCTATTTTTAGTTTTCGATATTTCCGATTAGTTATTTCAGTTTCTTTCTCAAAGCACATACATATATTTTAAATTTTCGCATGTAACTGTTTATTGATAAAATATCTTAATGTGCAGAAAATTAATGGATTTATGATACTCATTTCTGAAAGAATAGTACAAAATAAGAAATCTTTAAAATTAAACATTTTAAAAATTTTTATTATTTAGCAACATTTTAATTGATCATTAAATGTAAATCTTTCTTTATATGAATAATCAAAATGGAAACAAATCCAACCATTTATTTAAAAACAATTATGTAATAACTTTTCACTAAAGAGAAATTCCGTTCATATAGTTACTTTAATTTTCATCTATTCATCATAATAAGTTGCTGACTGTAGTCTAAAATAACTCAATATACCCAGGTTTGAAGAATGAAGTAATAATTTCAGTCTTCAAAGGTTCGGTAGGAAAAGATTACAGATAAAAGCGACAAGTGACGGAGCGTTTTTATTTCTTTGCACTTTTTCTTCTTTCACGTTCTTCCCCCAGGCACTAGTTGGAGAACCTGCATCTCCATCTTTAATAATCATTCTATTCTTTGTTTTCGGTGTTTCCGATCATTTATTTCTGTTTCTTTCACAAAGTACATATTTTTTTCTTATTTCGCACATAACTGTTTATTGACAAAATATCCTTATCTGTAATTTAATCTTATATTTAAACGCCTTTCCAAAAGAATGCTTCTAAAGAATAATATTTTAAAATTGAACATTTTTAAAATTTTATTATTTAGCAACATTTCCATCGATCTCTAAAAGTCCATCTTTCTATATATGAACAATCTAAATAAAAGCAAATTCAAGCATTTATTATTATTATTTAAATAAGCATTTCTCGCAAAAGAGGAAACTAGTCGAATTCCGTTCAGAATATTACTTTACTCTTCATCTATTCATCATAATAAGTTGCTGACTGTCGTCTAAAATAACTGAATGCACCCAAGTTATGAGGAATGAAGTAATAACTTCAGTTCTGAAAGGTTGGGTAGGAATAGAAAAAAGATTACAGATAAAAGAGACAAATGACGGTGTGCTTTTTTTTGTGCTTTTCTTTTCACGTTCTTCCCCCAGGCAGCAGACGAAGAATTGCATCTTCATCTTTAATATTCTTCCTATTCTTAGTTTTCGATATTTCTGATTAGTTATTTCTGAAAATACAGACAATTTATTTTAATAGTTAGAAAACACATAAAAATTATATTAAAATAAAGCATTAAACGTTTCGAACTTATTTAAAGGTCCTCATCAGTAATATAAACAACACAAAATCATGAAATACAACAGAATTTAACAAATAGTTGAAGCAAGAAATAATTAAACATGGAGATAGGTAATTGAGTTAGATTAAGATGCTATATTCTGGAGAAGAGAACTGGATTCATTCAATGGGAATTTGTCTATCGGCGTATGCCATGCCTCCAGGAAAATACGGATTTTGTATGTATTGCAGTTCGATTTCATGACTTGCCGACTCAAAATTTGGAAAATGATCAGCCCACGTCATAGAAACTGATAATTTTCGAAATTTTGAATCGGCTAAGTTCATGAAATCGTACTGCAATACATACAAAAGCCGTATTTTCCTGGAGACATGGCATACGCCGATAGACAAATTCCCATTGAATGAATCCAGTTCTCTTCTCCAGAATATAGCATCTTAATCTAACTCAATTACCTATCTCCATGTTTAATTATTTCTTGCACATGGCTTCATCTATTTGTTGAATTATGTTGTATTTCGTGATTTTGTGTTATTTATATTACTGTTGAGGAACTTTAAATAAGTTCGAAACGTTTAATGCTTTATTTTAGTATAATTTTTATGTGTTTTTAACTATTAAATTAAATTGTCAGTATTTTTTGTAATTGTTTTTAATCTAATATGAACAGAAGTAATATATATATTTTTTTCATTTTAAATACTTATCTCTGTTTCGTTCACAAAGCACATATTTGTTTTCTAATTTTGCATATAACTGTTTATTGATACAATATATTTATTTGTGTATAAAATCAATGCGTTTATCATTAATCTTATATTCAAACCTCTTTTTATAGAATGCTTCGAATGCGCTGAGAATGCTTCTAAAAATACATGTTTATACCATATCTTTTAATGAAAGCGAGATATTTTGTTATTTTGTGCAGTATTAATGAATCTAAATCTAAATATTATTTTATTGTAAAAATGCATTGCCCTTATTCTTTACCCTTATGCCCTTATGCTTTGATAAAGTGAGGTATTTTGTTACATTGTTATATAAATGAATACATAAGTAAATGTCATTATTTATTCGCTTTTTGAAAGATTTGTTGAAAGATTGTTTGACATTTCTATCATTTGATGAAAGTGGGGTATCGGGTATTTTGGTTATATTGTGCAGTATTGATCAATATATGAATAAGTGTCATACTTTCATTCATTATTTAAGGGATTTGTTTTAAAATACATTTCTCTTATTTATGATGAAAGTGAGATATTTTCGTTACATTGTGCAGTATATATGAATCTATAAATAAATTTACTTTATGAAAGATTTGTTGTAAACCTACATTGTCACCTTTTATATTTTGATGAAAGTGAGGTATTTTGGTTAAACAGTCCAGTATTAATGGATGTAAATAAACGTAATTATTTTATTCAACTTTTGAAAGATTTGATGTAAAACTATATTTCTACCATTTATATTTTGATGAAAATGATATATTTTGCTTATGTTGGGCATTATCAATAAATACAAAAAAAAGTCACTATTTTATTCACAGTTTGAAATATTTGTTGCAAAAATAATTTTCCGTCATTTTTATTTTAAAGAAAGCGAGGCATTTTAATATATCGTGCAATACTAATGAATGTAAAAACTAGTCGTTGGGGGCCACCGTCATACTTACCCATCATGGATATGTATATGAAAATAAAACATGTGAAAACTATTTATACAATGCATTGCAATTCATAAACAAAATTTAAATATTGTTAATATACATAGTAATGCTATATTAAAGAACTGCTGATTACGGATATCGACAAATTATATAAAACGCCAAACTACTCAAGTAGTACCAAACTGCGTAAAAGAAACATCCTTATAACTCCAAAAATAATAACTCTATTAACTAACAATTATCTGCATCGGATTAAGCGTCTCATTTCCAATTAAAATATACCTCTGAATTGAAATTTGAATGAAATACAGGGTCATGAAAAATCGAAGAATGTGGAAAACATGATTACAAATATCTCGGCAACTAATAATCCGATTGACTTCGTTCTATATGCAAAATGTGTGTTATTTTATTGCCTTTTACGTCCATTCCTTAGAACAAAAAAATTCGAAAATTTTTATATACCTTTCATCAGAACGAATTTTTCGAGAGTCCGAAAAAAATAGTTCCGGATAATCGAGGTTGCTGATATTAAATAGGGTTCGTTCTATTCTTCCATACTAACTACATACAAAATTTCAAGTCTCTATCTCAATTCGTTCGGGAGATAGAGCGTTTAAAGACAGACAGACAGACAGACAGACAGACAGACGGACGGCAAAATTTTTTTTCTAAAAATATGTTTTTCGGAATCTCCACTGTCCTAAACGTGTAAATCCGTCAAAAAAATTTTTTCGATTTTCAAAACGATTGCAAGACTTAACCTATACTACGTATGATGGGTAAGTAATAAATGTCATTATTTCATTCACTTTTTAAACATATTTGTTGCAAAAATAATTTTCTCTTAGTTTTTTATTAGTTAATGTGAAATATTTCAAAAATTGAAAAGTATTATTGTAATTTTTTTCAAAGATTTTCTAATTCTTATTGTAGCCATTACGTCATTTCACCTAATAAAAAATAAATTTCAAATGAAATAAATAATGGATCTATAAATAATGCATTATTATTTTATTCAAATTTTGAAAGATCTGTTGTAAAAATGTATTTTCTTCCTTTTTATTTTAAAGAAAGCGAGATATTTTGATATATTGTGCAATATGAAAATAAGTGTCATTGTTTTATTCACATTTTGAAATAGTTGTTGTAAAAATATATTCTTATAAATGCTTTAACAGTAAATGCGAAACATTGGAACAATTGAAAGAACCTTTTGTAATCATTTTCTAAGTATTACTAATTCTTATAGTAGCTGTTACGTCATTTTCTATAATTAGAAATAAATTTCAATGGAAATAAAATAATGGATCTATAAATAATGTATTACATTAATGCAAATACATCTATACGTAAGCAATTACTTTATTTAAAAGGATTGCAGAGGAAAAAGACATCTGACAAATGATTTTAGTTCTATGTCCTTTTCCTTTTTTCATGTTCTTTCCCCCAGGCATATATCTGGCAAAAGAGATACTGGCATCTTAATCTTTAATAATCAGTCTATTTTTAGTTTTCGGTATTTGTGATTAGTTATTTCTATAGCATTCACAAAGCACGTACCTTTCTATTTTAACGTATAGTTGTTTGCTGATAATATATCTTTACTTGTGCATAATACCTATGGATCTATTAATAATCAATTGTTTTTGATTCAATGAGTTCTTGGTGTAGTTTTAAGACTTTTTGTTTTATACGAGAATATAAAGTTTTTGTGCTATATCTGTAACTAAGCGTATTGTGAATGAATCTTAGGAAAAAGCATTTGTTCTTTCCACAATGCCGTATAGATAGATTAGCACTTAAAATACAATTGCGACAGTTTTATAGAGGTGAACAGGAGATATTCTATACATTTGTTCGTATACAGATATAATTGGCTGTATAGAGATATAATTGTAGATATTCATATCTGTGGTGCCATTATTCCAGTTTCTATTAATTAATGATTCATTGGAATCTAACAAAAATTCTATTATTATATGTTTTTTCTTTGTTTTAGAAGTATTATAATTACAATGATTAAAAGTTATATTCCATTCTATATTTAATTTGTTTGATTCAATCAGTTCATGGTGCAGTTTTAGAACTTTTTTTTATACGTGAATGTAAAGTTTTTGTGTTATATCTCTAACTAAGCATACTATGAATCTTTGAAAAAAGTATTTGTATTAAACACAATGCCGTATGGATATAATTAGATCTAAAAATACATTTCCAACCGCATTGTATAGGTGAATACACTCTCAAAAAAATTTCCGTCTTTTTACAGAAAATGTACTGGCAGCACTGCTGCCAGAAATTGTCTGTATATTGACGACTTTCCGTTTATTTTTTTCTCCGTCAAAAGAGGAAAAATATCCGTCACTTGAAAAAAGTTTGGAAAAATCAATGCGGAAGAGGGGGGGATCGAACCAAGGTCCCCAGGATTACAAGACCAACGCGCATCCACGGCGCCAGGATTGCTTGTGAAGATTTTGCTTTAAATAGAAGTGTTCATTTCATATGGGTGTGGTTTGGTGTATTTCGTTAAAAAGCTTTTAATTTTGCAGTTAATCTCGGAAAGACTTCATCTTTAATGAAACTGTGGATGTTTTTTTTTTACTTTAATATTAATATAGTATAAAAATGTGAATTTTAAATATATTACGTAGATTGTTAGAGAAAAAACATGGATGTTTTATTTTTATTCGATAAGATTTTTTTTAATAATATCAATTTTTTTTGCATTTTATTTTTTAATTAAAATATTTTTTAAATGTGTTCACTTAAAGTATATTTTATATGCGAATATTTATCATAGAAATAACTTAGTATATTGAACTTTATTCAACTTATCCAACTTTGAATAACAGATTGTGAGAATTTTTGAACGAATAAAGAAAGTAATTGTTATTTATTTTTAAATTCGAAAACATTTTTGTCTTTTAAAACTAAATTAGACATTTTAATCGATAGAATACTTTTGTTTTTCATTTTAAAAATAAATTCGAATTTATTACTAACAGACCCAATGCGCATGCGTGCTAGATATAAACGGAAACGTTTCCTCATTTTTCGACTTTCGGAATGAACTCACAGAACAAATACGTCTTTTGGGAAAACAGAAGTTATTTGTGAAAAAATAACGATAACTTAGTGTATATTGACGAATTTTTCTGACAGTGTAGGAATCATTCTCGAAATTTAAAAGAATCCTTAGAAATATAATTTTAGAAAAGTCCTATTTAAATATATTTCTAATTATCAGTACTTCTTAGAGTTGTTATCTCATTTATTATAATTAGAAACGAATTTCAATGAAGGTAAAATGATGTACCTATAAATAATGTAATAGATTAATAGATTATCAAAATATCGATAAATAACAATTGTTTTTTATTCAATGATTACTAATAATACCTTCATCATTTTTTTTCCTTGTGAATGTGAGATTTTTTTGTTATATCTGTAATACTAATGAATGACTCAAAAAGTAATTGTTATTAATACAATGACTCGTTAAATTAACTCTAAAAATACATTTTCAAAAATTTAGTGTCGAGAACATTCGCTAGAAAGACCTGACAGAAATGTAATTTTGATTTTCATATTTGTTATTTGTCTAATAAAATGAAGGATGCATCGAAATCTAACCAAAACTCCTTTCTTAAATTTTTTTTAAATATTTAGGTAACATGTTTAAAATTTATAATCTATCCTAATTTTTTTGTTGCAACTGTGATTATCGAGTTCTATTTCTTTTTACAAAACAAGTACTTTTTTTTATTTTTAAATATAGCTATTTTTTATTGTATATCTTAAGCATAATATCAAAGGATTTATAAATAATCAATTGTTTTGATACAATGACTTCATGAAGAACTTATTTTATTATTATTATTATTATTATTATTAATATTTGTGATTTGGCGTCACATTAATGAATCTCTGAAAAAACAATTATCATTAATATAGTGATATGATTTACTGATAGATTAGCTCGAAAGACACATTTAAGACTGTTTTTGTATAGGTTAATATTAAACACTTGCCAGAGTTACAATGCTATATAAAAATTAAGTTCTAGCTACTCCTATCTGTAGTGTCATTAGACCAATTTCTATTCATTAATGATTTACTGAACTCTAACTAAAATTCTACTATTTCATGTTTTTGTTTTAGAAATATTTAAATTATCAAGTAAGAAAGCTATATACCATTCTATATTTAATTTATTGTAATAGTAAATCATTACTTCTGTTTCTTAAAAAAAAAAAAAAAAAAAAAAAGCGAATAATTTTTTTCTTTCTGGATTCAACTGTTTTTAGACAATCAATCTTTACTTCTAAATAATAATTATGATAATAAAAACTTTAGGTATGAATTATCTTTACAACAGTTAGGGTTTATAAAAGTTGTTCATAATATTGTGTGAAACAAAAATCTTGTCATCATTGTAATAATTTATTACACATTAACCGTTTGCATAATAATGTATCTTGTATCTTTGAATAGGTCAGATTTTGTAGTTTTTAGCCCATTATGGGTTTCTTAGTATGTGATTTCCTAAACGAAACATTTCCGGATAGGTGGATTGGAAGGGATTGGCCAACACCCTGGCCTCTGCGTTCTCTAGATTATACTCCTCTAGATTTTTTCTCTTTCGGGGATCAAGGACAGATTCTTTGTCACACCAATTGTTGACGTCGATGAACTGAAAACCTGCATGCAAGCTGCTGTGTCTACTGTAACAGAAGACATGTTAAAGTACACATGTCGCGAACTAGAACACTACTTAGGCACTCTCCAAGCAATTAAATGGACACACGCTAAAATTTACCTAGGTATGTGGTCTTACAAAAACACTTATAATATTGCTTATAATATATCAAAACTAACATATGTCTATTTAAAATAGTTTCGGCACAATAAGTATTTATAATCAGGGCAAGACATTTGGTTTAACTTGTCTATATTGTTTGTAAGATCATAAAAATTATAAAAAACCAAGTGTCCTGATTTAGTGATTTGTAAAAATTACTTTAATATTTAATTGTAATTCTTAGCTTTAATTGTTTTTCATTCTTGAATATGAAATTTTCTATTAGATCTACATTTAGGGGATGCATTAATAAATCTTTGAAAAAACATTTGGCATTAAAACTATAAATTACTTTTAGATTTATCCAAAAAATACAAATAAACATGAGAACAAAAACCATAAGTTTACTAAATGGCATACAAATTTTTATAAAGTCTAAAAACTATACAAAAATTAAAATAATATTGTGATATTTAACGTTTCGATCTTCATCTGAGACCTTCATAAGGAAAATGTAGTCATGCTGAATCGAAAATAAAGCAAAACCGTCTGGAAATTTAAAAGTTCATTATATTACCAGCTTTAACTAATCACAAGCAAGAAAACAAGTATTGCCAAGATCTCTCTAACAAATATTAGAATAAAAGATAAAATTGTTTAGCGAAAAAGAATCACGTGGCGTGGTCTTACGTTAAAAAATGTAAGATGAATAAAATTATTTACAAAAGATTATTTTAATAGGTGCATCCAAAGTTTATGGATATTACATGAAACGTTATCATTACAAACTTCATTTCTTCTAATCATAATTTCAATGGATCCTTTCCGTAGGCCATCAATAGCAGTATTACATGGAATTATTAATTTGGTATTATTAAGAGACTAGTTCATTCAAATGAAAAGACCCGCTCACTAATTCTAATCCCATGAAAGAAATTTATAAAGATATCTCGGGTGAATTTTAATATTTTTAAATGTTTTTTTTTATTTTATTTTTTTTGCATTGGATAGATAAGATCGATCTGTTCGAAAAGTATCTGTTCTGATCGATCGAAAAGTAAAAATGGTCTGAATGGCCGCTTTTTTTTTTTGGTTTTGTTTACAGGTATTTTTTATGAGGACGCTTTTATTTTCGGAACCAGTTTGGAAAGTGAAAACACCATCAAAAATAATATCCGCAACCAAAATCGAAAAGTAAAAAACGCCTTACATTCAGATTAAACTCAGCTATCCAATGCAAAAAATATCATTTCAAAATATTGAAATGCAACCAAGATACCTTTATAAAATTCTTCCATAGGATTAGCATTAGCGAACATGTCATTTCATTTGGCTGAATTAGCCCCTTAAAGTCTATGCAACTGTGGGGGTTGTTGAAATAAAATATAGCAAGCGCTGTTTTCTGAAGATATTGGAAATTATCTGTTTTGTGTAGTTTCAAGTATTTAAGTACTTTATTTTCGTAGTGCTAATGTACTATATTATTCCTTTATTTTCCAAAAAATGGATACTTCATACATTTAGGAAGACTGAGCCTTCTTAAAAACCAGCAGAAACCAACATATTACCAATTCAGGTATATCCCAGACATTTTTGTAAAGTTAAGGAACATTGTTCGCGAATTTAACTTTTTATGCAGTCCAGTTACGTGGTGGCAAAGTTAAAAATCGTGTTCGGCACCCTGGCTTTTATTTTTGAAAACGCTTAAATGAATAAAAATATTTTTTCACAGTATGAATTTTTATCACGGCAGATCACGCCTCGAAGGTTGTTTCATATGTTTACGATTACCAACTCTTAATAATATTCGTTCTGTCCCTAATGAATATTATCTTTTTCTAAAAAATAACTAACTGTAATTGTCTTGATTTGTTACAATGTTTATTATGCAATGAAAATTTGTTTGTACTGATAACGCCTTGCAAGTAGCTTGGCGAAACGTTCACTCTTTCTATTTTTAAATGTCTTTTAGTTTTTTAATTTTTTGTAGATAAATTTTATTTATCCTAAAAATGTATTCAAATCTATCTGTATATTATTCAATCTTTTAATAAATTTTTATGTAAGGTACTCTGGGGTGATAACGCCAGGCGGGGTAATAACGCCAAGTGCTTATCTTTTGCATAATTATGAAATAATCAGGTAAATGACACCCATGTGCTCTGCGCAGAAGGGTTTTGAGTCATATAAATCGCAAAAAACAGCTTCAAGTTAATTTGTTTCATTTTTAGGTCTTATTGTTTTTCCAAGTAATTAAAATTAACGCTTGATCTGAAATTTGCGAGATAAGGTTTTTGATCTGAAGACTATATTTTTTATCCAGAAATACTTTGTTTATTACATAAATTTGTAGTGTATTTCATGTACTTTCAAATTGTTGTAGAAGATTTTGGATATCTTCTCGAGATAATTTGTAGTTTAGGATTTACTGCGCAATAAGTATCCCGGGGTAATAACGCCAAGGATTGGCGTTATTACCCCGGTTGATTCCCAACAGTGGCCGAACTATATCCGAAGGGGGTTTATATATTAATATGGGACAGCATTATCATCATTGTTGAAATGGTAAGATTAAGGGGGGGGGGGAGCCCAATACTTCAAAATAATCTGTCTATTTTATTTTTTATTATATTATTATTATTTTTTTACTAATGTAAAAAATAATTTTAACTCTTGTAAATAAAACTATATCAAAATATTTTCGAGATTCAAATTCGAACATCTTCAAAATCAGGTTTCTATTAAATTTCCACTGGATTGTTCAATTGAGTTCGAAATTTTAACTGTCCGCTTTCTCAGCGTTCGGTTTTTCAAAACTTTATAAATTTAACCTTTAACTGATGTAACAGAAATTGTAACGTATGAATGTGATGCGGTTTGTGAGACCACAAAATTGAAAGATGAATAAAAGGCGGGAATAACTCATAGGATTGTGTTTTTGTACTAAACTTTTTATACAAGAGTATTATACTTAATATTCAACTATTTAGTCTCTGGTGATAGTACTTACATTTCAAATGAAACAAAATTTCGGTAGTGTTTGCAGTTAAACTAAAAAATTAAAAGAAAAATAGTGGTCTACGAGACCGGTGACATTAGTTAAAGGTTAAAATGCGATCCATGATTAAAAATCATAGAATACTGTTCCTGCGCTAAACTTTTTGAACAGAATTGATTCTAATTAAATGTAATCTATTCAAATATTTCTAACAATATTACGAGAATTCCAAACGAAAGAGAATTTCAGTTGTAACTATAGTTAAACTGAAAAATACAAGTTAAACGCTATTTTTTTTGGGGGGGGGAGGGGGTACAGTCAGTCAGATTGTTAACAGCAGTTAAAGGTTAATTTTGTTGCTAATATAGAGATAATGATATATAACCATATGAATTATGTATAAAATTGAATAAGAGATCTCTTTGGGATAATATTTTTTAATCAAAAGTTTTATTCAATTTATTGAACATTTATTAAAGCATGCTCGTTAAAACGTCGACAATTTAAATGTAGGTTTGGAGAATCCGCATTAGTGTGGAGTTATGGGTTAAAAACTATTTACTAGGTTACTATAATAGTATTAACCCTTAACTGCTGTGACAAAAATTGTCGCATAACTTACTGTGAGCGGCCTGTCAGACCGCTTAATCTAACGATGAATAAAATGTTAAATAAACTTTTAGAATAATTATTTTTGTATTGAACCTTATATACAGGACTATTATAAATAAAATTCAGCTATTCAAAAGTTTCTAGAGATAGTAATAGTACTCCAAATGAAACAAAATTTTCCCGGTAACTGTAGTTAAACTAAAAATTGCAAGTTAAACTCTGAAACTTGAAAAACTCAGCGATATATGAGACGCTAACAGCAGTTAAGGTTTAACAAAAATATTTGTTACATATAACTCTAGTTATTATAAAACTTTACATGAGTAAAATATTACATTATGAATGGTTAAAACCATGCAATGTTTCTTATAATCATATTTAAGCGGGACTTTTTAAGCAAAGACAGACACAGGGTGTTATATTCTGTTGAAGCTCCCCCTCACTCCTTTTTCTTTCACTTTCACAAGAAAATCAATATTTTCTATCGCATAGAATGCATACATGGGAATATAAATACTGATTCAAATAATCCGTGCAATACTTCTAATAATTCTATTTAAATGGTCATTTTTAAGCAAAACGTAGCTTAGAATCTGATATTCTTTTGCCTCCTCCCCCCGCCACCACCACAGCGTTCTTTTTCTTTCAGAGTCACAAAAAAATTGTACATTTTCAATAGCTTAGATTGCAATTTGTCAATTTCTAGAGCTGTACAGTTTGTATTTTTAGAATTGGGCAATCTACATGCCATTATTCCATCTTATTTTATAGTTTTGTTTGCATGGCGTTATTACCCATATATGTGGGTATTAACGCCAAATAGCATTGGCCCAGAAAAAACGCCATTACATTTTATGAATACATATCTGTTAAATTATTTTATTTTATATAGATAGTCAATGAGTTGCTGTATGAGATCCTATATTTGTTTGAAAAATACAATCTAAAACTAAGCCGTGAAAATTGGTAGAACATTAACGTGGCGTTATTACCCCAAGGTACCTTATGAAAATATCGTTTCTTGTGATAAATTAAATAACTACAACAACAAAGAATATATATGTAATAAACACACATATATATACCGGGTGTCCTAAAAATGACTGATGGATTTTTAAAATCAATAACTTGCAAACGGTGATAGCTATTTAAAGAATTTTTGCAGGAGGGTTATGTATAATGTCAGGCGTTTTTTTTTTTTTTTTTTTTTTTTTTTTTTTTTTTTTTTTTTTACCGTAATTTGTTATTTTAGTTCGCATCTCAAACAATAGGTGGCGCTGACGGCGATTGTAGGCCAGGTGATCAGTGCTGAGTGGAGCGTCGACCTGGCCTACAGTCACTGTCAGCGCCACCTATTGTTTGAGATGCGAAATAAAATAAAAAATTACGGTAAAAAACTCCTGACATTATACATAACTCTCCTGCAAAAAATTTTTAAATAGCTGTCACCGTTTGCAAGTTATTGAATTTTAAAATCCATCAGTCATTTTTGGGACACCCTGTATGTATATAATGTATTAAATTCTCTCGTTGTTTAAGTTTAAAATCATTAAGTGACATTTACACGTATTCTAAAAATCCAGCAGTTTTCAGATACATTAAAATCGTTCGATTTTGGCGAAGAAAATTGCTGCTCGCCAAATCGCGTTACGCTTTTGTCTTTTCACGCCATATATTAGAAAGTATTTATTATTATTATTATTACAGATTTTCTACTGTAATTTTGCCGCTAATTTTGACTGATCCTTTATTCCATTCGATGTAGTTTAATTAGTATTTTTTCAAAGCATTCTGTGTATGCCCAGTATGGAGTCCTTCCTTGTTAGAAAAATCTTTTCTAAAACATTTCAGTAAGTAGCCCTTTTTAGCCTAAATTTACTGAATTAATTTAAATTAAGTTATCATGTAGTTGATTTGGTTTATGGAGTGTTGATTTTCATTTATAATTTTTATAATTGTTCAGAGCTGCCTATTCTTTTGCCTTTTCCTTCTAAATAAATTCTCTCTTGTATTTTTCTTGTATTAATTCTCTCTTGCGCAGCATGTCTCTCAAGGGATTCCGTGCCACTAAAAATTATACAAACAACAAACCAACCTTATAAATAAAATTGAATAGTAAGTTTCTCTTTATTTAATTGTAAAATTCTGCGATAAAATAGAGTGTGAGCTCAATGTCATGATTTAAATAAAGCATTATTCTTTCTATTTTTATATGTAGTTAAAAGAATAATCTTTTTAGCATATAAAAAAATGGAATTTTCTCCTTTTGTTGGTCTGTCAGCAGGCTAAACGTGTAGGGAAAATATATTGCATATTTTAAAACGAAAAAATAATAAATATTAAATGAAAACAAGATATATCATTTATCCGATATAAAGAAACCATTGGTAGGAAATGTAAATAACTTTGAAGTCATTAATATTCCTTTACCATTAGTATTTTATGATTTTTTTTATTTAAACAAAAATGAGGAAGAACGGCAAATCTATGGCCATTAAATTCAGAGACAGTAAAAAAGAATTTATTTTTATTTGCTTTTAACATATTTCAAAGCTAGTAATACTTTTCATGAATTTTTCCTTCATTTAACTTTTTTAATGAGGGCAATAAATATTTTAAAGCATTTTTTTTTAATGTGAGTTTTTATTTTTCTATGAGAAATGATATTTTCACAAAAATTCCTGAATTCCAATTTGCGTATCTTTTTATGTTAAAAAAACAAAAATGTTTGAAAGGTGAATTTCTGTATTCGAATATTTAATTGCCTAGAAATGAAAATACCTTTTTTAAAAAATAAGCATTCAATCTCATTAATATATAAAGGATTATCAGACAAATAAATTTAAATAAATATTAATATGTATAAATACATAGTTTTATGAGTCGTTTTAACATTTTATTTTAGAAAAGTTTTTGAAATTTTTTAGTGTGATACTTTTGCAATTTAAATATTTTGAAAACATAGAACGAAGCTCATTGTAATTATTTTTATTAATAAAAAATTAGGCACTGACTGGCTAAAACATAAATACAAACTTTTTAAAAATCATTAAAGTATGTTTTGTTTATTTATTTATTTATTTTGGAGAGGGAAAAAAGTTTGTAAATATTATAAATTCTAAGAGGCAGCGTCAAGTATATTTTATTGAGTATTTTTTAACATTTTATTTTATACAAGTTTTTAAAATTTCTTTTAGTATGATACGGAAATTAATCATCACAGTTTTCTTTAAAATTTAAATATTTCAAAACCATTGAAAGAGTCTCATTGTAAGTATTTTTTATTTATAATAATTTTACACTGACTGGCTAAAACATAAATACAAACTTTTTAAAAATCATTAAAATGTATAGTTTGTTTTATTTTATTTTATTTATTTATTTAGACAAAAGTTTGTATACAATATAAATATTAAGAAACAACGTCAATTATATTTTATGAGTATTTTAAACATTTTATGTAAAACAAAGTTTTAAAATTTCTTTCAAGATGATATTGAAATCAATCATCACATAAATCTATTTTCATCACAATATTAATATTTTGAAACCATAGAAAGATTCCCATTGTAAGTATTTTTATTACTAAAGAATTTGGCACTGACTTGGCAGATACAAAGTTTAAAAAAAAACATTAAAATATGTATTTTATTTATTTATTTATTGAAGAAAAGTATGTACATAATGTAAATTCTAAGAGACAACGTCAAGTAGTACATTTTATGAATATTTTAACATTTTATTTAAAACATGTTAGTAAAATTTCTTTTAGTATAGTACAGAAATTAATCGACAATTAAAACTATTTTCTTTAAAATTTAAATATTTCGAAACCATCAAAGATACTCATTATAAATATTTTATTACAAGAGGATTTGTCACTGACTGGCTATAATGTAAATACATTTTCAGAAATTATTAAATATCTTTTTTTTCTGAGTCAAAAGTATGTATATAATATAAATATTTAGAGATTGGAATAAACATATTGCTACTAAATGCTTAAAGAAATTATTTTTCGCATACTTTAAAAAAATTGTATTTTCGTAAATTATACTTTTTTATGCCTTTGTACTGCAGTTGAAATGTCCGATTCTATAGCAGTAAGTTTCTACTAGAAATCGTTTAAAATAGATTTTTTTTTTTTTTTTTTTTACAGGTATACAAAGCTTGTATTTAAAAAAAAAAAAAAAAAAAAAAAAAAAAAAAAAAAAAAAAAACATCACTTGTGTCAGATTTCAGTTGTAAAATAAGTTGTCTTTTTAATGACACACACATAGTATTATTTTTAACTCGTTCGCTGCCGCAGACGCGCCAGCGCGTGATGTGGGGCGATGTTCAATAGCCAGTCACGCGCTGGCGCGGAAAAATCTTTCACTGATTCTTTGTTATAAAAAGTAAATCGGCTTCTGGGAAAAACCCACTTTTGCAGTGCGGCATTAACTACCATCACATTTTCACGTAAGCGGCAGCGAACGTGTTAAAAATTGTGTCTGAATCGTGGAATATAGGAAAAAAACTTTATTAATAAACATTTATTAGTTATAAGAAAAGAAAAATGAAATCATAGTTTTTATATGAAAAAAAAGGGTTTTCCCAGAATTTAAGAAGAAAAAATCGCATCGAAATGGATTATTATTTATAGTCCACACTTTACCTAAACTAACACACAAAAGTTGATATTAAACTAAATGCATCTTTCTAGTCTTAATTTCTTTTTTGCATTTCAATCACGATTTGAAATTGAGAAAAAACAATCACGTTACACACTCAGAAATGGATATTCAGATTTTACGAAATTTTCTTCATGTTTGACGAAACTATTTCCTGGGAAATGCTCCGAGCAAATATTTCGTCCTTCTGACTAAATTTGTTTCTTTGTTTGTTTGACGAAAGAAATTGTGTCAAAAGTGCTCTTTCGAAAAATACAATAAGATGGCTGGTGGTGCCATCTATCGAACAGTTAAAAAACTTCTGCATTTATCAACAGAGAAAAAATACAATCTTCACGGGAATTCGACCTCACAACTTCCTGTTTGGGAGATTGTCCCTGATACGCCAAAGTGTCATCGAGTACAAGTGATTTTAAATGTGTGTAGTTGCTCATACTGTTTGTTTATATTTTTATAAGGAAGATTGTGAATTTTTCGACGTTGTTTTAATTACTGCAAGTTTAAAATAAAAAGGCTAATTTATTATTTTCGTTTTCCGATGATTAACAATTATTATTGCTATTATATATGGCTTAATTAATATAATTTATTAGAATTTTTTTCTTTGCTTAATTAATGATTAGTATATGGTCTGGTTAATTTGTTGTAGAGAAATAACAAATTCTTAAGTGCATATTGGAGAATTTTTTATCACTCTGAGTAAATGATTACGATTATAACACTCTATATAGGAGAGAGGGATCAATTATGTATCATTTTTATTTGATTGTTATAATAATTTTTTCCTTCAATTAAAAGAAGATCCTGAAATTTTGAAGTTTTACTCACCATTTATTTATGTATTTATTTATTTGAACATTTTTATAAAACACAGGAAATTTATTCCTTTAGATGTAAACAATAACGATAAATGCAAATAAATAAATAAATAAAAATAACAATAAACATTCCTAAAAACTTTAATAGGTAAGAAAAAAATACTAATGTTGACGCAAAGGCTACATATATTTCAGTATTTTCGGAAAAAAGATAAAAAGTGCGTTTGTTTAACCCTTTATCTGCCGACGGTACATACAAGTACCATAAAAATTTCTTTGATACGTCAATTAGTTGTAATACTGTTTAGAATGAGTTACAGATACGTTACTTTATGTTGTCCCAAAAGCATTCTTGGTTATACAAAACAAAAATATTTTTAAAAGGATGATTTGTTTGCCGTTTTGTATTTTCATCTTTCTTGGCGCTGAGGGAAGAGGATGGGGAATTTTCAATTAAGAAATATTTCTATATTTATACTGTAAGAACATCATATTTGTACATTTTATAATTCGACACAATAATAGGAAAATGAAAATTTAAAATTGAATATTTGAGTGGCGTTATAAATATTGCACAAAATCCCTGTAAATTGAAATTTAATTAATCCTTCTAAAATCCTTCAAAAATTTATTAAATGATTGTGTAAATCTTTTAATTTAGTTTAAACAATCTACGCAATATGCTTTAGAATGTAAAATTTTCATGAATTCATAATGCAGTAGATAAATGGGTTAAATAAATTGTGTCAGGAATAACATATAAAGCATATTATCTGCCTGCTAAAATCACAAGATTTGAAGAGGTACAGAAGAGCTCCTCACGGCAAATAGCTATTACCAGCTATTTCCTTAAAATGCAATTAAGTCTGGCCACGAGTGAAGAAAAACATTCGTCAAATAGTTGAGAGTTTACGTTTCGTTAAAAATCACGTTATTTAGATACGAAAATATTGTCAAAAATGACGAAATACAGCTCAAGAATTGCTGAATCGTCAAAATTGAGAGTTTTGTTTCTGACAGTGTAGTAATGCAAATTATCTATTTACATATTGGGCACCAGATGGCGAGCTTTATCATAGTTGTTTTGTGAATATTGTTTGTGTTGTGAAAATGCATTCGAATTTTCTTAAAATCCAATTAAGTCTGGCCACGAGTGAAGAAAAACATTCGTTAAATAGTTGAGAGTTTACGTTTTGTTAAACGTCACGTTATTTAGATACGAAAATATTGTCAAAAATGACGAAATACAGCTCAAGAATTGCTGAATCGTCAAAATTGAGAGTTTTGTTTCGGACAGTGTATTAAGTCAAATTATCTATTTACATATTGGGCACCAGATGGCGGGCTTTATCATAGTCGTTTTGTGAATATTGTTTGTGTTGTGAAAATGCATTCGAATTTTCTTAAAATCCAATTAAGTCTGGCCACGAGTGAAGAAAAAAATTCGTCAAATAGTTGAGAGTTTACGTTTTGTTAAACGTCACGTTATGTAGATACGAAAATATTGTCAAAAATGACGAAATACAGCTCAAGAATTGCTGAATCGTCAAAATTGAGAGTTTTGTTTCGGACAGTGTAGTAATGCAAATTATCTATTTACATATTGGGCACCAGATGGCGAGCTTTATCATAGTCGTTTTGTGAATATTGTTTGTGTTGTGAAAATGCATTCCAATTTTCTTAAAATCCAATTAAGTCTGGCCACGAGTGAAGAAAAACATTCGTCAAATAGTTGAGAGTTTACGTTTTGTTAAACGTCACGTTATTTAGATACGAAAATATTATCAAAAATGACGAAATACAGCTCAAGAATTGCTGAATCCTCAAAATTGAGAGTTTTGTTTCTGACAGTGTAGTAATGCAAATTATCTATTTGCATATTGGGCACCAGATGGCGTGCTTTATCATAGTCGTTTTGTGAATATTGTTTGTGTTGTGAAAATGCATTCGAAACCGTTCTATGATTTTTCGAAAATTACACACATATATACATACATAATAACCGAAACAAGGCTTTTTTTTCGGAATGTTTAGTGAAATAAAAACCATCCTTTAACCCTTTATCTACCGACGGAACTTATAAGTACCATAAAAATTTCCTATTATAAAATTCTTTTAATACGTCAATTAGTTGTAATAATGTTTAGAATGAGTTACAGATACAGTTCGTTATTTTGTCCTAAAAGCATTATTGGTTACACAAAACAAAAATATTTTTAAAAGAATGATTTCTTTTGCCTTTTTATCTTTCCAGCTTTCTTAGCGCTGAGGGAGGGAAGGTGTTTCTCAATTGGGAAATATTTCTATATTTATACTGTAAGAACATCATATCTGCGCATTTTATAATTCTACAAAATACTCAGGAAACAATTTAAAAGAAAAGATTTGAGTGGGGTTATAAATATTGCACGAAATCAATGTAAATTCAAATTTAATTAATCCTTCTAAATCTTTCAATCCTTCTGAAATCCTTCAAAAATTTATTAAATGATTATGCAAATCTTTTAATTTAGTTTAAACAATTTATGTAAAATGCTTTAGAATGTAAAATTTTCATGAATTCATAATGTGGTAGATAAAGGGTTAACATTGTATGAAAATTGCACACACGGGAACTTGTCAGCAAACCAATAAATCCACAGATGAGGTTATTATAAGTTAAATTAAACTATTGCATGTACCGGGTGTCCAGTAAATGACTGACCCATTTTGAATGTAAATAACAAAAAAACTGTTTGAGATAAAAATGCGCGGCTTGCTGTATTGTTATTAGAATATAAATAAATTTTAAAATATGCACTTTGTTAATGTAATATAATAATATTTAAAATAATATCTCAGTCTCAAGACTGAGGAGGGGAAATATAATACAGATGGTTCAATCACAAATATTATTTTAAATCACTTTCCAACCAACGTACCCTATTTTTGAAGCTGATTCGAGAGTCGATTCAACATATAGATTCAGATTCGACAACATATAGATTCAGGTTCAGCCGAAAATCTCACATTTATGGAAATTAGAGTCATGTCTGTATTCAAACAGCCTGTTACCGCCAGCGCGATATTTTTTTCCGAAATTTGAACTATATTAACAAAGTACATGTTTAAAAATTTATTGATGTTCTAATAACAATACCGCAAACCGCGCATTATTATCTCAAACCGTTTATTTGTTATTTAAGTTCAAAATGGGTCAGTTATTTACTGGACACCCGGTATATTGATTGTGTTTTAAAATACCTGAATCTATCTATATATCTATAATTGCGCTGATTTTATTTGTATCGCAACGTTATGTGTTAAATAAAATATATACATATATCCTCATAAATGTAAAATCTAGATAGCGCCTAATATAGTGAAAAATCGTCACAAAAAGTGAATATGTATTACACGCTTTTCCGCCCATTGTCTTCATCTGAACATTCTTCTTCATCAACTTTTTTTTTTTTCATGGATAAATTACATAATTGTAATGCAAGAGGAAGTGGAAAAATACCTACTAACTGAAATATAATCAAAAAGTAGTTTCGCGTTATAATGTACGTTCTTTGGAGGGAAAAGAAGTTTTTGTTAGGCGGATGGAATAAATTTAAAAGTATTTAATAAGTTAATATGATTCGATAGTAACAGTAATTAAATAATAATAATATTAGAATTTTTTAAGCATTCATTTATAAACATTGTATATTGGTCTTAAAATAATCCCACATAAGCAAATAATTAAATCTAAAAATAATTTTTTTAAGTTAAAAATTAAGGTTACACAAAATGTACTTTATTGCGTAAATGTACAGAGGAAATGGAAAAATATCTACTAACTGATTACAACCAAAAAGCAGCCTCAGGTAAAGTGTTAATTGTTTTTTTTGGGGGGGGAAAAAAAGTTCGTTAGTTCTTACCAAACTAACGAACAACGGATGGAAGAAATAAAAAAAATATTAATAAGTTAATATGCTTCGATATTAAAAATAATTAAATATAATTAAAATTTCTTTGATAAAGATAAAATATGCGTCTTAAAAAATCACACAAATAATTAAATAGAATGCTGAAAATCATTTTTTTTAAGTTAAAAATTAAGGTTACACAAAATGTATTTTACAGCTTAAATACATAACCTTGCATTGTATAATTGAAATGGAAGAGAAGTTAGAAAAATACCTACTAACTGAAATACAATCAAAAAGCAGTTTCAATTATAGTATGGATTCCTTTGGGGAAAAGCAATTTTTGTTAAACAGATGGAATAAAAATAAATTTTTTTAATAAGTTAATATGCTTCCATATTAATAACAAAAGGAATAATTGGTTGATTCGTTTGCAAGTTTCGCTAAAACGATTCTTTATGTCAGTGTTTTCTTAAAATAAATTTTAAAGATAAAGTTCAAAAAACGCAGGTAAAAGGCACTTTAGACTTTGGAGTAACGAACAACTATTTTTTAGCTTTTTTTTTTTTTTTTTTTTTTTTGTTTTTTGTATCACATTAAATGCTTTCAAAACTTAGACTCAAATTTTGAGCTCAAAATCTGAATCGTTGGGAGAGGTTAAATAGCGCAAACTGAACTGCGTTCAGGAGTCGAAATTTGATCCCCCACCCCTCCTTGAACACAGTTTAGTTTGCGTTACTTAACCACTCCCCATGATTCAGTTTTTGAGCCCGAAATTTAAGTTTGATCTTTTAAAAGCATTTAATGACATACAAAAAATACGATAAAAAATAGTTGTCCTTTACTCCAAATCTAAAGCGCCCTCTGTCGGCATTTTCTGATGTCTATCTTTAAAATTTATTTTCAAGAAAAAACTGACAAAAAATAGTTTTAGCGAAAACCGCAAGCGAATCGAATAATTTTTTTCTTTTTAACACTTTTCAATAAAGTTGAAAATTTCTTATGCATTCGATTTGCTAACCATCTGTCCACGCACTAACTCCCGTAAATGTACTCGAATTTTCGTGCAATACGTAAAAATTATTTAGATCTCCTAGGCATGTTTGGTATTGTATATTAAGTAAATGAGATTAAGAGTTCATTTACAGGGGCACCCAAAAAATTTCATTACATTATGGTCTATGGCGGAGGGGAGGAATCGTCTGAAGAGTATTTTAATGAAATAATGCTATTGCAAATGTATTTGAGCTGATATGAATAATATTAATTATAATATTTTAACTATTGAACGTTCGATCGCATTGATTTACTCGTAATAGCAATTAAAGATTCATGCTGATTGTCAAAATATCTTTTTCATGTTATGTAGTTATACGACGATTACTGCATATTTCCTGTACTTGAAAGTGACAGAGATTTTACCTTTTACTTTAAATAGTTTTCGTGAAAACAGAAATATTCTTTATTTTTATCTGTCTTTACAATGAAAACATGGAAATCCAATTTTTCCCTTTCTTTCTTCTTTTTTTTTTTCAATAAAAGCTTATATTATAGATTAGAAAAAACAAAAAGAGTGTTGCATGGTACATATTTATTTTACTTTTGAAAGCTTCAAAAATAGTTCATATAAACAGACAGTTTTTCAATTTTTCATACAAGAAAATCTACAATTTAAAAAAGTAAAAATGAATTAACCCTTTCCGTCAAGTATGTGGTTATCAAACTTTTGAAATATACTGTAGTGTGTTTTTATATGAAAATTTGTCATATGATTCTACATCCCCTTAAAGCGCAGTGTTTCCGGGTCGGCAACACCTAAAGTTCCCCCTGTTTAGAGACACAAAAGCTTCCGTGAATATTTTAAAAAGTACTCTAATGACTACTTTAAAGCTTTCTTATGAGTTCTAGATGGCAGCACCACAGAGATCAAACTCTACTGTTTTTAAATAATAGGTCAAATGTTTTACTGTAATACGCGCTTCACAGCAATGCTCTTTTCACTGCGCTTATCAATGCTTTACTTATGGGAGGTTACCACTTCGGCAACAGCTGTATAATTAAAATGGTTAGTGCAATCTTTACAAAACAATACCTGTGTACTCCTCTAGGCCTAAAAAGTTTGCCTAATTTTTTTTTCTTTAAATTCCAACTTTAAAGAGTAGTGCGCCGGAAAGGGTTAAGTGATGGAAAAGAGAAATAAATTTTAGATTTTATTTTTCGTAATAGTACTTAAAGAAAAATGCTAGATGTCAAAATATCGTCATTCATGTTATATAGTTACATGATTATTACTTTATATTTTCTGTATTTGAAAATGTCAGAGATTTTAGCATACACATTAAAATAGTATTCGTCAAAACAGAAATATTCTGTGTTTTTTTTATCTGTCATTTTTTTATCTGTCAACAACGAAATCACGTTTTTTTTCTTTCTTTTCTTTTTAAATTTTTTTAAAAATAAAATCTCTCTTTTTCGATAAAAAAATAAATACATAGAATGTTGTATGATTTAAATTTTCATAAAAAAAAAAAAAAAAAAAAATCTAGGAATCAAGGAAATAAAAAAAAAATGCTGTCCGTTATTAAAGTGTGCGGTTATAAAACATTACAATTTTTTTTTATCTGATGCTTGAAATATATTGCAACGTGTTTTATGTGAAAATTCATTATATTATTCTGTATATGATAGAAAAGAGGGATATATTTTCGATTTTATTTTTCGTAATAGCACTTAAATATCTATGCTGGTTGTCAAAATATCTTGATTCGTGTTATGTAATTATATGATGATTACTTCCTATTTTCTGTACTTGAAAGTGACAGAGTATTTACCTTATACTTTAAAATATTTTTATATAACAAAAATATATGAAACAAAAAATATTCTATATCTTTATTCGAAAGGTTGCTGCAACTTTCATAGTAGATGCACGTCTTTTTTGTGCCTGATGATGAAAGACTCAGATGTTTCGAAAGGCTCCTGCAGCTTTTTTTAGTAGATGCATGCCTTCCTTACAACTGACAATGAAATATTTAGATGTTTCCAAAGGCGTCAGCTGCTTTTACAATTGATGCATGTCTTCTTTGCGTCTGACGATGTAAGAATCGCATCTTTCGAGAGATTGCTGCTGCTCTTATATTAGACCCACGCCTTCTTTGAGTCTGATGAAGAATGACCCAGATCATTCAAAAGGCCTAGTACGTTTAAGAATTTTTTTTTGGTATTTTAAGAAGTTATATCTGTTCATTTTCCTTCATACCAGTTTCAACATATTTTGTTCGTTATTTTTCATTTCTAATTAACATCAAGATGTTATTATTATTATTATTATTATTATTATTATTATTATTATTATTATTATTATTATTATTATTATTATTATTATTTGCTTTATCTTAGTAGCCCTGGAAAATTGGGATATTCATTTATAATCGTACAGTATTTTTTCCGATCTAAATATTTTTATAATAACTTCATCTTTCATCGAATGAACAACATACTACATCTCATATACATTTCATATAAGGGTAACATTTCATCCTGGGGTAATAATGCCACGTTAAGGTTCTACCAATTTTCCCGGCTCAGTTTTAGATTGTATTTTTCAAACAAATATATGATTTGATGCAACAACTCATTGACTACCTATATAAAAAAAATAATTTAACAGATATGTATTCATAAAATGTAATGGCGTGATTTCTTGATCAATGCTATTAGGCGTTATTACCCACCTATATGGTTAATAACGTCATGTAAGCAAAAGTATGAAATGAGATGGAATAATTGCATGTAGATTGCCCAATTCTAAAAATACAAACTCTACAAACTTAGAAATTGACAAATTGTATTCTAAGTTATTGAAAATGTTCAATTTTTTGTTAAAGTGTAAGAAAAATAAAGGTGTGGTGTGTGTGAGGGGGGGGGAGGATGAGGCAAAAGAATATCAGACCGTGAGCTTCTTTTTGCTTAAAAAGGACCGCTTAAATAGAATTATTAGAAACATTGCACAATTTTAACTGTGTTTATTTGAATCAGTAATTAGGATGTAGCTCGGCCACTGTAGGAAATCAACCGGGGTATTAATGCCAAGGATTGGCGTTATTACCCCGTTATAGTTATTGCGCTGTACATTTTTAATTACAAATTATCTCGAGAAGATATCCAAAATCTTCAAGACCATTTTGAAAGTCCATGAAATGTACTGCCAATGTATGCAATTAACAAAGTATTTCCAGATTAAAAAAATAGTCTTCACATCACAAAACGTATCGCGCAAATTTTAGATCAAATGTTAATTTTAGTTGCTTGTAAAAACAATAAGACCTAAAAATGAAACAAATTAACTTGAAGCTGTTTTTTGTGATTTTTATGACTCAAAACCCTTCTGCGCAGAGCACATGGGTGTCATTTACCAGATTATTTCATAATTATGCATAATATTAGCACTTGGCGTTATTACCCCTTCTGGCGTTATTAGACCAGACCACCTTACATTTGAATTAAATTGTTTTAATAAAACATGGGCAGCAATTATTATTTTTAGATTGAAAAAAATATGTTTGACCTAATTGGCATGTAATTCTATTCTTTTACGTTAATGAGTGACTTTATAGAAAAACTTTTTTTATATAATTTTCCAATGAAATCTCATTTTTGTCGATAAGGAAAATCAAAACTCACTATTGTTTGATTTATATTCCTTTATTTCTGCTATCTCAAAATATCCTTAAAATAACTAGACGGCTCTCTGATTTCGATTATTGGAGTGAAATATCTCATATCCATACATTGTAATAATAATAATAATAATAATAATAATAATAATAATAATAAAATGTTGAATTTACGGAAAATACTACTAGCAGCAATGTTGCAAAAATTGCAGTAAAATTAGATGCTTTTTTCTTTTATTACATCTAATTTATTTTACCGTAAACTTAACGGATTTTTTTTAAGTTTAACATCTGCATTTTAATTAAATTGTTTTAAAAAATCATTTGTAATAATTAATATTTTCCGTTTGAAAAAGATTTATTTGACATAATTGGCATGTAACTGTGTTATATTATGTTTATTAATTATTTTGTGGAAAACATGTTTTTTTTTTTCTAATTTTCCAATGAAACCTCATTTTTTTCGGTAAGCAAAAGAAAAATAGACCGTTCTTTGATTTATATTCCTTTACTCCTGCTATATCAAAATAGCCTTAAAATAAATAGACTGTTCTCCGATTTCGATTATTGGTTTTGAATTTTTCATACAAATATTTATCAATAGAGAAAACAAATATACTTGTAGATGCATTACTTTCTATCATAAAAATATACTGCTTTCAAACTTTGCAATTCGTTTCATTTCACGAAGGAGACATAGTTTACTGTGTTTTTTGCGATTAAATTTTTATATGTAAGGGTTTGATATATAACCAAACAATATATTTTTCATGTGTTTTGATTTATTCTGAAATAGCACACGAAGAAGTATACAAAATTATTTAAAAATAATTGGACAATAGGAAAAAGCAAATATGGCTCACAGATATGACAAAAAATCTCATACACAATAAAAAAAAAAAAAAAAAAAAAAAAAAAAAAAAAAAAAAAAAAAAAAACCTAGAATTACAGATAGTAAGTTATGGAAATCTCAAAAAATCAGATTTTCAAATTTTTAATTTGTACACTGTACAAAAACATTGTAAATATACAAAATTAGTTTTCGTAGCTTCATTTGTATTTTGTAGCTTTATAAAGAAATCCACTAAAACTCCAGTAATCCTATTTTATCGGTAAAAACAGTTCCCTAAAAATTCCTACTAACCTTACAGAATTTAAGATTTACAATTTAAACATATATATGTTATATGGATTTTTTGCTATTTCTCATACATAATACGTTCTAGGAATACCAGTTTCGTAGAAAAATTTTAGTAACTTTACAGATTTTTCTTTACAATGTATTCTAAAAACACACAAAAAAGTCTTCTTAGAACACTATAAAAATTCTTAAATGCGCTAGGGCTTTCGAAAGGTCTGAGTCTTTCTTCGTCAGGCCTAAAGAAGACGTGCATTTACTATGAAAGCAGCAACCTTTAATTGTTGCTTTCATAGTATATGCACATCTCCTTTGCACCTGACGAAAAAAGAATCAGCTCATTCGAAAGGTTGCAGCTGCTTTCATAGTAAATGCACTTCCTCTTTACGCTTGACGAAGAAAGAATCAGATTTCTCGAAAGGTTGCTTCTGCTTTCATAGTAGATGCATGTCTTCTTTGTGCCTGACGATGAATGCTTCAGCTCTTTCGAAAGGTTACTACTGCTGCTTTAGTAGATGCACGTCTTCTTTGCGTCTGACGAAGAAAGAATCAGATCTTTCGCATTGTTGTTGCTGCTTTCATAGTAGATGCATGTCTTCTTTGTGCCTGACGATGAAAGCTTCAGCTTTTTCGAAAGGTTACTGCTGCTGCTTTAGTAGATGCACGTCTTCTTTACGCCTGATGAAGAAAGAATCTGATCTTTCGAAAGGTTGCTGCTGCTTTCATAGTATATGCACGTCTCCTTTGCGCCTGACGAAGAAATAATCAGATCTTTGGTATTGTTACTGCTACTTTCATAGTAAATGCACGTCCTCTTTGCGCCTGACAAAAAAAAAAAAAAAGACTCAGATCTTTCGAAAGATTGCTGCCGCTTTCATAGTAGGTGCACGTCTCCTTTGCGCTTGACGATTAAAGAATAAGATATTTCGAAAGGTTGCTGCTGCTTTCATAGTAGATGCAATCTTCTTTGCGCTTGACGAAGAAAATAGCAGATCTTTCGTGAAATATTGCTGCTGCTTTCATAGTAGGCACATGCCTCCTTTACGCATGACAAAGAAAGTATCTATTTTTTGAAAGGTTGCTGCTGCATTCATAGAGTGATGCATGTCTTCTTTGTGCTTGACGATGGAAGCTTCAGGTCTTTCGAAAGATTACTACTGATTTCATGGTAGATGCATGTTTTCTTTGCGCCTGATGAAGAAAGACTCTGATTTTTCGAAAGGCCTAGCGCATTTAAGAATATTTTTATGGAGTTTTAAGACGATTTTTCAGTTTATGTTGATTCGCACTAGTTTCACCTTATTTTCTTAGTTATTTTTCCTTTCCAATTAACAAGAGATGCTACTTTTTTCTTCTTTTTTATAGCCCTGTAAATTTAGAGAATTCATGTACAATCATCCTGTGTTTTTTTGTTATCGAAATATTTTTTTAATAACGTCATTTTTCATCGAATGATATATCTCATATAAATAACATACACATTTGAATTAAATTATTTTTAAAAATCATGGGTAGTAATTAATACTTTTCGTTTGAAAAAGATTTATTTGACATATTTAGCATGTAACTGTGTTCTATTATGTTTATTAATTATTTTGTGGGAAATATTTTTTGTCATTTTTATATGAACACTCATTTTTGTGGATAAGGAAAATATATATAGACTGTTTTTTTTATTTTTTTCCTTTATTTATGCTATCTCAAAGTATCCTAAAAATAAATAGACGATTTTCCGATTTCGATTATTGGTTTTGAATTTTTCATATAAATATTTATCAATGGCGAAAACAAATGTACATATAGATATATTCCTTTTTATCATAAAACTACACTGCTTTCAAACTTTGCAATTCGTTTTATTTGTCGAAAGAAGATATCGTTTATTGTATTTTTTGTGATCAAATTTTTATGTGTAAGGGATTGATATATAACCAAACAATATACTTTTCGTGTTTTATGAGTTATCCTGCAAATATTATGTGAAGAAGTATATAAAATAAACTTAAAATAACTGGAAAATATGAAAAAGTACATCAGGCGTACGGATATAACGACGAATCTCATACACTATTAAAAAAACTCGAATCAAAGATATAAAGTTACGGAAATCTGTATACTTACTAAAATTTTATCTGTACACTGTACAAACTAAGCTTTTAATCTATAAAACTTCTTTTTGTAGAATGAAATATCTCACATCATTTGAATGGAATAACTCATACAGGTAACATATTCATTTGAATTTAATTGTTTTAAAAAATCATTGGTAATAATTGATATTTTTCTTTTGAAAAATATTTATTCGACATGATTGCCCTGTAACTGCATTCTTTTATGTTTATGAATTATTTTGTGGAAAACCTTTTTTTCTAATTTTCCAGTGAAATCTCAGTTTTGCCTATAAGGAAAATGAAAATAGAATGCTGTTTGATTTATATTCCTTTATTTCTGCTATCTCAAAATATCCTTAAAGTGAATAGAAGGTTCTCCGATTTCGATTATTGGTTTTGAAATTTTCATACAAAGATTTATCAATAGTGAAAACAACTATACATATAGATATATTGTTTTCTTTCATAAAAATACACTGCTTTCAAACTTTGCAATTCGTTTTATTTGACGAAAGAAGACATCGTTTACTGTTTTTTTGTGATCAAATTTTTATTATGTAAGTTTTTTATATATAACCAAGCAATAGATTTTTCATGTTTTATGATTTCTCATACAAATAGTATATGAAAAAGTATACAGAGTAATCTTAAAATAATAAGGAAATATGAAAGGAAATCAGACCTAAGGATATAACGAAAACTCTTATACACCGAAAAAAAATCTTACGAATAGTATATAAAGAAGTATACAGAGTAATCTTAAAATAATAGCAAAATATGACAAAGCAAATCATGCGTACGGACGTAACGAAAAATCTTATACACTGAAAAAAGAAATCCTACAAATAGTATATGAAGAAGTATACAGAGTAATAATAAAATAACGGCAAAGTATGAAAAAGCAAATCAGTAGTACGGACGTAACGAAAAATCTTATATACTGAAAAAAGAAATCCTACAAATAGTATATGAAGAAGTATCCAGAGTAATAATAAAATAACAGCAAAATATGACAAAGCAAATAAGTAGTACGGACGTAACGAAAAATCTTATACACTGAAAAAAGAAATAATACAAATAGTATATGAAGAAGTATACAGAGTAATAATAAAATAACAGCAAAATATGAAAAAGCAAATAAGTAGTACGGACGTAACGAAAAATCTTATACACTGAAAAAAGAAATCCTACAAATAGTATATGAAGAAGTATACAGAGTAATAATAAAATAACAGCAAAGTATGAAAAAGCAAATCAGTAGTACGGACGTAACGAAAAATCTTATACACCGAAAAAAGAAATCCTACAAATAGTATATGAAGAAGTATACAGAGTAATAATAAAATAACAGCAAAATATGAAAAAGCAAATCAGTAGTACAGATGTAAAGAAAAATCTTTCACACTGAAAAAAAAAATCCTATAAATAGTATACCAATTAGTTTACAGAGTAATCGTAAAAAAACAGGTATATATGAAAAAGTAAATCAAGCGTGAGGCTCTAACAAATAATCTTATACGCTGAAAAAAAAAATTCTGCAATTATAGATATAAAGTTGCGGAAATATGCATACTTACTAAAATTGTATCTGAACACTGTACAAACAAAGATGTTAATCTACAAAACATACCTCATATACATAACATTTCCATTAAATTAAAAAAAAAAAAAAACATGGGCAACAATTAATATATACATATTTTTTACAAAAATTTATTTGACATAATTGGTATGAAACTGCATTATTTTAAATTTATTACAAATTATCTTGGGGGAAAAGCTTTTTTTTTCATACTTTCTAATGATATCTTATTTTTGTGGATAAGGAAAATTGAAATAGACTGTTTATATTCCCTTATTTCTCCTATCTCAAAATAATCATAAAATAAGTAGACGATTCTCCAATTTCGATCATTGGTTTTGAATTTTTCATACAAATATTTATCAATAGAGAAAACAAACATACGTATAGATATATTGCTCACTATCATAAAAATATACTGATTTCAAACTTTGCAATTCGTATTATTTCACGAAAGAAAACATGGTTTACTTTATTTTTGGTCATAAAATTTTATATGTAAGAGCTTGACATATAACCAAGTAATATATTTTTCATGTTTCATGATTTATCCGACAAATAGTATATGAAAAAGTATACAGAGTAATCTTAAAATAACAGGAAAATATGAAAATGGAAATCAGGAGTACGGCTATAGCGTAGAATCTCATACATTTTTTTAAAAAATCTGATATAACAGATATAAAGTTACGGAAATTTGTATGCTTACTAAAATTTTACCTGTACACTGTACAAACAAATATGTTAATGTACAAAACTACTTTTTGTAGAAAGAAATATCTCATATATATAAAATTCGAATGAAATATTTCATATACATAAAATATGCATTTCAATTAAATTGTTAAAAGAAAAACTTGGGTGAAAATTAATATTTTAGTTTGAAAAAGATTTATTTGGCATAATTGGCATGTAACTGTATTCTTTTATATTTATTAATTATTTTGTTGGGATTTCTTTTTTTTCTTTATTATTTCCCAGAGCAATTTCATTTTTATCGATAAAGTAAATATAAATAGACTGTTCTTTGATTTATATTCCTTTATTCCTGCTATCTCAAAATATCCTTAAAATAAATAAACTGTCCTCCAATTTCGATTATTGGTTTTGAATTTTTCAAACAAATATTTATCAATGGAGAAGACAAATATACATATAGATATATTGCTTTCTATCTTAAAAATACCCCGCTTTCAAATTTTGCAATACGTTTTATTTGACGACAGAACACATCATTTACAATATTTTTTTCATAAAATTTTTTTGTGCAATAGTTTGATATGCAACCAAGCAATATATTTTTCATTTCTTGTGAGTTATCCTATAAGTAGTATATGAAGATGTATACAGAGTAATTTTAACCCACCAAGCGTCTTGCAAATGGGTAAATTTGTAATGTTGTTTTCTCTGCATTTTGTCTTAAATGCTAATAAAATATAATTCTTTCAATATTACTTAAAAAATCTTATTTAGGAATATAAATGTAATCCTTGAAAGTATTAATCATTCTTCAATACTTTGAAAATTCATTAAATTTATAGAATTATAAAATCTTAAACATTGCTTATATTGCAGTGAAACCTGGAGCTTAGTGTACGGAATATTACGGGTCAAAAGCTTAGAGGGTTAGAATAAACGGAAAATATTAAAAAGCAAATCAGGCGTATAAATATCGAAAGAAAAATGTCAGATGCAGTAAGATAAAATAAATATGAAATTACAGGCATAAAGTTACGAAAATCTGTGTATTTGCTAAAATTTTATCTGTACACTGTACAAACAAAGATGTTAATCTACAAAACTACTTTTTGTAGAATGAAATATCTCGTATACATAACATATGCATTTGTATTAATTTTTTTTTTTTTAATCATGGTCAACAATTAATACTTTTTTTGTTTGAAAAAGATTTATTTGTCATAATTGGCATGTAACTGTATTCTTTTATGTTTATTAATTATTTTGTGGAAAACTTGTTTTTTTTCTAACTTTCCAATGAAGTCTCATTTTTGTCGGTAAGGAAAATCAAAATAGACTGCTGTTTGATGCATATTCCTTTATTTCTGTTATCTCAAAATATCCATAAAACAAATAGACGGCTCTCCGATTCGATTATTGGTTTTGTATTTTTCATACAGATATTTATCAATGGAGAAGACAGCTATACATATAAATATATTGCCATTTTTTTGACGACAGAAGACATCGTTTACTGTATTTTTTCTGTCAAATTTTTATATGAAAGGATTTGATATAGAATCAAGCAATATATTTTTCATATTTTATGATTTTTTCTACAAATAGTATATGCAGAAGAATACAGAGTAATTTTAAAATAACGGGAAAATATGAAAAAGCAAATCAGGCGTACAAATATAAAGAAAAATCACATACACTGTAAAATAAAATAAATCTGGAATTACCGACATAAAGGAACGGAGATCTGTTTATTTGCTAAACATTTATTTGTACATGTTACTAACAAAGATGTAAATATACAAAATTAGTTTTTGTCAAACTGCAGAAGACTGTACTTGTGTAAAAGAATCTTCTACAACTACCGTAATCTTATTAAAATTTTACATTTAACCCAGGTTTCGGTAACATGAAAAAGTTTGAGGATTCCGAGTTTCCTAAAAAAATTTAATAACCTTACAGATTTTTCACTTTTCAGTGCAAAGTTTATCTGTTAGATGAATTTCCTTTTTTGAAGATACAGAAAAAGTTCTAGGAATACCAATTTCCTAAAAATATTTAGTAATTTTACAGATTTTTCTTTACATTGTAATAATATTTGTAAATATTTTTCGTATGCCTGTATATATATTAGTTTGAGTACATTAAAATAAATTCAGTTCACAGTATTTAAGAAAAAAAGCTAGATGCTCAAAATTGAGACTTTAATAACCTTAAAGACACTTAACAGAATTTTTAACAGATCTCTATATGTATAATGCAAAGATATCAAAGTTAAATGCTGTCCAATCACAGACAAATATAAAACAGAATTCAGACTGAAAAATCATCCTAGCAATCCAACATGAAACACACAATAATACCATTCAATTATTGAAACAAAAGTTCAGGATGTTTTATTTAAAATCAATCTTTTTGTATTAAGAAACTTTTAAGTTAAAATGTTTCCAGCAAGTAGCTTTATCAAAATGCTTAAACTCAAAAATTAGTGCAAAATGAAAGAAACAGAGTACATATACAGTGCGACGCAAAGCGACGTTTAAACAGAATATTTTAATAAAAATAAAAATGTACAACTGAAAGCTTAAAATATCCTTTATGGGTGAATACTATGATCATATATATAGGTTTCAAACTTTGAAAAAAATCATCATTACAAACATCAAAAATTTATGAAAAATATTTTTTGCGATGTCGCAAATGTCTATGCACAAATGAGAGTTTATGCAAATATCTTTTTTAACATGATAGATGGAGACATGGTGAGACTTTTTTTCTAGAGTATAAAGTGTAGCAGTTACTGTACAAGTTATATCAAAATGTGGATAACTCTGCAGTTCACGCATGAAAAAGTTTTACAAGTTTAAAATCTGAAAGCGGAAGGTAAAATCATGTTTTAAATTTTTCTTATTTTAAATCGGTCTTATCGTGGTATTTATGGTGTTTTACAACGTGAGAAACAATTCAAAAACACTTGTATCTTACAAAGGTGAAGTAAAACCCCATTTCGTGAGAAAAATTAAAAGATTGGCTGAAGCAGCAATTTGTCTCTTAATCAGATAAAATATAGATTTGGATCAAAAATATCACATGATACCATACGCAGTCAAATAACCGCATCAGGATTAATCAAAAAACAAAAGTTAGTTCGTAATCCTTCTCTGAAACAGGGTCACAGACAAGCAAGATTTCAATGGGCAAAACATCACATGTACTAATATTATCAATGACTTAATGATATTTTTTTCCGAAGAAAAAAAAAGATTTTTCTTAATCCAGATGGCATTTTATTCTATTGGCGTGCGTGCCTAGAAGAAAAAGGTGAAGAGTATATTCGGCAGACAACAATGTGGTGGTTCTCTTATGGTATAGGATTACTTATGGTGTGCATGATGTGGCTACAATAGATAAAAGCCTCTTTGCTTTCCAAATGGTTGACAAAAATCACAAAAGTATCAGAAATCTCTGAGTGATCATTTATGACTAATCTCGAACCTCTTTAGTGAACTCCTAGGTGATCCCAAATGGACCTATCAGCAAAACAATTCAACAATACTTATTTACTGTTGCAACAGTCGAAAATTGCAAGTTAAACGTAGCAGATGAGGATCGTTCGTACTATAACGAATTTTTTTAGATATTCAGGTCATGGCGTAATAGTGTGCAGTACTTCGGATATAGTATAGTATCCAAAATCTTTTCTGTCTCCCTGTAAACACTATCTACTTTCTACTATACAGAAAGTAACTTGTAGTAAACTTCAGCAACGTACATCGATTTCATAAAATGTAAAAAAGTTTTATGTAATTAAAATGTGCCCAAAAGAATGTTTACCCCTACATTTCCCCTATGTAATGAAACATTTTAAGCGGTCCTGTATATGAATAATAAATATTCTTCGCACCACAGATTATACATAATGCACATTTTATTATAAACTTCAAGGATGATATCAATTTTATTATGCTGAAAGAGTGTAACAACATGAAAATACACTTGATACTATTTTTTCGCATTGGCCGTTATATAACGGAATACTTTTGATTGTCCCGGTAATTGAACTATGGCATCCAATTTTCATAAAATTTGAAATGAGTCGAAAAAACTATGAAACAAGTATATATTTTATATTTTAAATGATTTGGTAGGATAGTTTTTGTGTTGTTATACGCGGACGGACCGAGTGACGACTATAGGTGCTACATATTTACATAATTACGAACACAAGTAAAAAGGAATGATTTTGATCTCAGAATATCACCGTGAGGAAGCCATCATTCAGCCCAGATCTTAATCAGATACAAAATATCTAGTGAATACTCTAATATGACGTGTGCGAAAATGAGAAGGATTATTATTATTCAGTGTAAAAAGATTAAATCAGCGGTCGAGGAGGCCTAGGAGAATATCCGCTCCAAAATTTTCTATACTCTGATGTTATCAATGGTAAATCGCGTATTCGATCTTATCTGGCACAATGTAAATATCACTGATTACTTAAAGACCAAGTTCCATGTGAAATGTAAATATTTCATATTTGACCATAAAATTTTGTTACATCATAAATTTGATTGAATTCCAATTTATAATTTTCCTTACAATGAATTGTTTTCGAAATCTAAACCTGAATTTATAATTGCACTGCGTAGATCCAAGCAAAATTTCAAAGTATTTTGGTGTATATTTTTTATTTTACAATAAAATAAACATTTAACTTGTGCATAAACTTTTGTGCTACACTGTGCATAAAAATGATAAACATAGAGGGAAACAAGGAAAGAAACCCATTATCAGTTTGCCTTTCATCATTAATTTCTTTTCTTTTATTTCAATATTTTTACGCATACTTTCATTGATTTCGCAACCGCATAATTTAGTTTTAGTACCTCCGAAGCGTAATGAAAACCTTCTAACGTAGTTTTTATACTTTTACGTAATAACATATATTATCATATTTTTTCTTGTTTCTTGCTTATGAAAGTCTTTGCGCATGACTTAAATTTAAAATAATATTTAAGAGATTTTTAGCTTAAAAGGCCATAATTTGTTCTGATTACTGAAAATGTTTTCACTAAAAGCGATATTCCAGAATCTTTTTTTTATGAATAGAATAATCTTTCAGAGGTGATAATATGCGGCATGAATAATTTTTCAATACAGAACCAGATCCTAAACTGATTTATCTGTAAGAATAGCGTGAATTTAATTTAACAATAATGTATTTTTATATTTTTTTTCTTTCAATTAATGTTTTTTGCTGTGCTTTCTTTTATAGTAACGTATATCTTCACATTTGTAAAAACAATCACATATGTTAATTTACAGAATAGGCAATTAAAATTTTTCTGATATACTTTTATTACATCATTTTCAAAATTAATTACTTTAAATAAAAATGTTTATTAGATATAAATTTTCGCAAAAAAAGGAAAATATTTCAACGAAATTTTTCGAAAACTAACGTATAGAAAGGAAAGTATAAAGCTCTCGAAACGAAATGCTTTTCAAAACGAAAGTATAATCATTTTATTATTATTTTTTTTTAAGAATTTACATGCACATTTTTTTCTATCAACATATACTTTCATCGTTGTTAAAATTGCTAATATTTATAAAATGAATTCCGAAAAACAAAATCTCCTATAAAATACATTTTAGCCTAAATTAAAGAATTTTATTTCAAACAAAAGAAACAAGAAATTGAAACTGTAAAGAAATTTATTCCAGCATGTATTTGACATAAACTATTACAAAACATTGACAAATTTAAAATTGAAATGAGTATCAATGTATGTATCAATTTATAAGTGACATGATTTTTATCTTCTGAAGAGACAACAATGCTTTTATTTGTATTGAGAAAACAAAAATAAATAAATTCGATAGAAGTCATTTGATTTATCATTATTTCTACATTTCAAACAAAGCAAATGGAATTCTATTTGTTTTCAATTTTGTTTTATATATATTATTATTTGTTCCAATTTTAAATTATTATTTGAAAACATGTATCCATGTTTATTACTTATTAAGCATTCTTAAGCTATTTTTATACAAACATAAAATACTATAAAATACCAATTTAGAATGAATTTAACAGCGAATACTTTATATATATATATATATATATATATATATAAGGTACCCTGGGGTAATAACGGTAGGCGCGGTAATAACGCCAAGTGCTTATATTTTGCATAATTATGAAATAATCAGGTAAATGACACCCATGTGCTCTGCGCAGAAGTGTTTTGAGTTATATAAATCGCAAAAAACAGCTTCAAGTTAATTTGTTTCATTTTTAGGTCTTATTGTTTTTACAAACAACTAAAATTAACACTTGATCTAAAATTTGCGAGATACGTTTTGTATATGTGAAGACTATCTTTTTATCTGGAAATACTTTGTTAATTACATAAATTTGTAGTGCATTTCATGTACTTTTAAAATGTTGTTGAAGATTTTGGATATCTTCTCGAGATAATTTGTAATTTAAAATGTACTGCGCAATAACTATACCGGGGTAATAACGCCAGTCCTTGACATTAATACCCGGTTGATTCCCTACAGTGGCCGAGCTACATCCTAAATACTGATTCAAATAAACACAGTTAAAACTGTGCAATGTTTTTCATATTTCTATTCAAACGGTCCTTTTTAAGCAAAAAGAATCTCGCGGTCTGATATTCATTTGCCTCATCCCTCCTTCCCACACCACACCTTTATATTTCTTACACTTTCACAAAAATTTAACATTTTCAATAACTTAGAATGCAATTTTTCAATTTCTAATTTTGTAGAGTTTGTATTTTTAGAATTGGGCTATCTACATGCAATTATTCCATCTTATTTCATAGTTTTGTTTGCATGGCGTTATTACCCATATAGGTGGGTAATAACGCCAAATAGCATGGGTCAAGAAAAAACGTCATTACATTTTATGAATACATATCTGTTAAATTATTTTATTTTATATAGCTAGTCAATGAGTTGCTGTATCAGATCCTATATTTGTTTGAAAAATACAATCTAAAACTAAGCCGTGAAAATTGGTAGAACCTTAACGTGGCGTTATTACCCCAGGGTACCTTATAACATAATTTATGTAACGAAACTATTCGGAAGCTTATTTAGTATAAGCACGATACATTTTAGTTTTCCATTAAAAAAAAAAAAATTCTATAAGAAACACAAATAAAAGAAATGAATAAGGATTAAATAAGAATCGTATGCCATGACAAATTACTACATGTATAATAGTTTGCTCTTTTTATAGCTATTTCCTTTAAAATTTCTCAGATTTAAAAATATTTGTTTCAAATAAAATAAACACCATTTTACTCGTAACTGTATAATGTATATTATTTTATCTTAACTAAGAATTTTTATGCACATATTTTTAAGTCAATGTGTATTTTTATGTTTGTTAAAGCATCGGACACTGAACACATACAATGAACTGATTAAAATGGAATATCTAATAAAATATTTGTATGTTTATATTACAGAATTATGTGTCATGCAAAAAAAAACAAGAAATTGAAATTGAATTGCTATTTACTCTAGCATATATTAAAAAATACAACGCATTATAAAATACTGACATATTTAAAATTTAAATGATATTTTTATTAATTGAAGCGGCAACCACTCTTTTATTTTTTTTCAAATAAAAAAAATTAAATAAATTGAATCTGAGTCATTGGATGTATCATTATTTCTACATTTTAAACAAAGCAAATGGAATTCTCTTTGTTTCAAAGTTCTTTTATCTGTATTATTATTTATTGTTGTGTTAAAATTATTTATTTGATAACATTTATCCATGTTCATAACTTATTCGGCTTTCTTGAGCTATTTGTATCTAAACATAAAATATAAAAAGACGGTTCGAAAAAAAAAATAACATAGAACATTTTTGTAAAATGGAATTTATTTAACGGAATTATTTGTTTGCTTATTTATTAAAAATAAGATGCAGTTTAGTTTTCCGTAAACCAATAACCTTCTTTAAAAAACTTAAGTAAAAGAAATGGTTAAGGATTAAATAAGAGTAATATAAGTAATAAAAATGGAATATCTAATAAAATATTTGTTTGCTTAAACTAAAGAATTATATGTCATACAAAAGAAACAAGATATTGAAATTGAATTGATAGTTATTCTAGCACATATTAATTCAAATTTACTCAATCATGCAATTGACATAAACTATTATAAAACATTGACGAATGTAAAATTGAAATGAGCATCAGAGTATATGTCAATTTATAGGTGACATGATTTTTATCCCCTGAAGCGACAACAACGCTTTTATTTGTACTACGAAAAAGAAAAGAAATAAATTGAATTGGAGAAATTCGATTTCTCATTATTTCTGAATTTAAAACAATGCTAAAACAATTCTCTTTGTTTCAGAAAATATATATATATATTATTTTTTATTGCAGTGTTAAAA
The DNA here is from genome assembly GCA_964019185.1 of Maratus speculifer. Taxonomy (NCBI): domain Eukaryota; kingdom Metazoa; phylum Arthropoda; class Arachnida; order Araneae; family Salticidae; genus Maratus; species Maratus speculifer. The sequence goes on along the minus strand of OZ025302.1, from coordinate 74,578,469 downwards.
TTATTTATTTTATTCCATGTATCCATGTTCAATACTTATTGAACATGCTTCAGCTATTTGTGTCAGAACATAAAATATAAAATGTCCGTTTGAAAAAAAAATAAACATAAAATATTTTTGTGTAATGGAATTTAACGAAACTATTTGATAGATTATTTGTTACAGGCACGATATAATTTACTTGTCCAGAAACAAATCATTCTATATAAAAACTTAAATAAAAAAAAAAATTTTTGTAGAAAAGAAACAAGAAATTGGAACTGTAAAGAAAGTAATTCCAGCATATAATTAACATAAACTATTACAAAACACTGACAAATTTAAAATTGAAATGAGTATCAATGTATATGTCAATTTATAGGTGACATGATTTTTATCCTCTGAAGCGACAACAACGTTTTTATTTGTATTGAGAAAAAGAAAATAAATAAATTCAATAGAAGTCATTTGATTTATCATTATTTCTACATTTCAACAAAGCAAATTGAATTCTCTCTGTTTTCAAATTTGTGTTATGTATATTATTATTTGTTTCAATGTTAAAACTATTTATTGGAAAACATGTATACATGTTTATTACTTATTCAGCATTCTTCAGCTATTTGTATACAAACATAAAATATTATAAAATGCCCATTGGGAATGAATTTAACAGCGAATACTTTTTTTTATATAATATAATTTATGTAACGAAACTATTTGTAAGCTTATTTAATATAAGCACGATAGATTTTAGTTTTCCATAAGAAAAAAAACTCAAATAAAAGAAATGAATTAGGATTAAATAAGAATCCATATGTCATGACAAATTACTACATGTTAATAATAGTTTGCTATTTTTATAGCGTTTCTTTTTAAAATTTCTCAGAATTTAAAATGTTTCTTTCAAATGAAATAAACACCATTTTACGTGTCTATTTTTATGTCAACGTGTCTTTTTATCTTTGTTAAAGCGTTACTATTGATACAATGAAATATAAAAATGGAATATCTAATTAAATATTTCTTTGCTTAAATTATAGAATTATGTGTCATACAAAAGAAACAAAAAAATGAAATCGGATTGATAATTACTCTAGCATATATTAATAAATCTGACAATCTGTATTATTGTTTATTATAGTGTTAAAATTATTTATTTCATAACATGTATCCATGTTTATTACTTATTCAGCATTCTTCAGCTATTTGTATCGAAACATAAAATATAAAAAGACCGTTCGGAAAAAAAAATAACATATAACATTTTTGTAAAATGAATTTATTTAACGGAATTATTTGTTTGTTTATAAATAAAAGCGAAGATGCAGTATAGGTTTCCGTAAATGAATAACTTTCATAAAAAACTTAAATAAAAGGAACGGTTAAGGATTAAATAAGAATATTGGAAAAGAATCGATACCTCAACACAAATTCATATATTTAATAGTATTTAATTAATTTGATAGTTATTTCCTTTAAAATTTCTTAGAATGTCAAAATTGTGTTTTAAATGGAATTAATGAATCAAATATTTTTATTTATTTAATCCTTTGTTTATTTTAAATTTTGAATTAAACTATTTCTTTTTTTTTTCTTTCACAAAAAATATACAGTCTAAACTTGGTTACTTGACAAAAATGTTGAGCTTCATTTTGTGATTTAAAATCTTTAAAAACTGTGTTACTACACTGTTAAAAATTTGAAGCTATTGAATCATGTTTTTACCCAAGTATTAATTTTTTTTTTTTTTTTTCGGGGAAAATGGTTACATAATCGTGATTATCTCTGTTCTCAAAAAAGAGAATATATGAATCGTGGGGGTATCGCAAAGTCTCTGTTACAAGCAAATATTTTTTTTATGCTACCTCGCACCACTTTTTTAATAACAAATCCCGTAAGACATGGTGACGTCAGTGCGACGTCGTTGTGAAGTCACATTGTGACTTTGTGACCATCGAATGTATATGTGACTTCACGTGACGTGGATGTGAAGTCACAGTGACGAAAATGTGAAGTCGTTAAGGCCATTTTAGAGCTTTTTTGTGACATCATATTGACCACTTTGTGAAGTCACGGTGTGACAAATTTGGGAGAAATGTGTCATTTGTGACTACATTGACATTAATATTGTGACGAAACTGTGACAAAAGCGACGATATTTAAATTGCCAGAAACATGTTTTGAAGAATATTTGTAATTTTCTAAAATTTTTTAAGAAAGTCGCATCTTAGTCACAATGTGACGTCACTGAGTGGTGGCATTTTCGTTATAGATGTGATGTGACCAAAGTGATTCACAGTGACGTCATTGTGACGTTACTGTGACAATGCATGCTATGAGGGAATGTCATTTACATACGCTTTGAGAATATTTGCTACAGAAATACACTCCGAAAGTATCATGCACTTTATTAAAATTTATTAAGAAAGTACATGCACATATATTTATGTCAACATGTGTTTTTATCTTGGTTCAAATTGCTAAAATTTATACAATGAATTTTTGAAAAACAAAATCTCCAATAAAATATTTATTTTATTAAATAAAAGAATTTTATTTGATACAAAGGAAATAAGAAATTGAAATTGTAAAAAAAGTTACTTCAGCATTTAATTGACAAACTTTTAAAAACATTGACAAATTTAAAATTCAGATGAGTATCAAGTATATCAAAGTATGCCAATTTACAGGTGACATGAATTTTATCCGCTGAAGCGATAACCATGCTTTTATTTGTATTGCGACAGGGAAAATAAATAAATTGAATAGGAACCATTTGATTCATCATTATTTCCACATTTCAAACAAAGCAAATGAAATTCTCTTTGTTTCAAAATTTTTTTCATATATATATAGTTGTTTATTTCAGAGTTAAAATTTTTTATTTGATAACGTGTATCCATGTCCACGTGTATCCATGTCATCATGTATTCAGTATTCTTCAGCTATTTGTGTCGAAACATAAAATATCAGATGCCCGTTTGAGAAAAAAATTAACATAAAATATTTTTTTGTAGTGGAATTTACTTAACGAAATTATTTGTTAGCTTATTTATTGCAGTAGCGATAAAATTTCGATTTCCATAAACAAATCATTTTCTTTAAGAACTTAAATAAAATAAATTTATTTTGTAGAAAAGAAATAAGAACTTGAAATTGTAAAGAAAGCTACTCCAGCATGTATTTGATCTAAACTATTATATAACATTCACAATTTTAAAATTGAAATGAGTATCAGAGTATATGTCAATTTATAGGTGACACGATTTCTATCCTCTGAAGCGACAACCACGCTTTTATTTGTATTGCGAAAGAGAGAATAAATAAATTGAATAGGAGTCATTCGATTTATCATTATTTCTACATTTCAAACAAAACAAATCGAATTCTCTTTGTTTTCAAATTTGTTTGCTAAAATTTTAGGTAGATTTCATTACAAAAAGAAAAAAGCTACCTATTGCAGTCGTCCGGGGGAAAGCACTTCCAGAACATTTTGGTATATTTTCACCGATCATGACCCCCAGACCCCAAAACCACCATCCTTTCAAATGTTGACATATATCTATATCTATCTATCTATCTATCTATCTATCTATCTATATATATATATATATATATATACATATATACGTATGTATGTATATATCTATCTGACTTTTGTCATACTGTAATTAACGTATTGATGAACCGATTTGAATTAAACATGGTATGTACATAGGACATACAAATGTCTCAAGCGAGTTCGTTGACCAGCATCATCCGCCATATTGTTTCAAAATGGCGGCCATTTAAAAATTTAGAAATTTTTTTAAATTTTAAATTAAATGCAAAAAATTTCGAAGTTGAATTTTTTTTTATATTTTATGTGTTAGAACATAAAAAAACGATTCCAGAATACTTTTTATTTTGTCTATATCTTAAAAAATGATTGAGTTATAGCACTTTGAATTTTTCTTAAGGCTGACATTTTGAAACGATCTGATTTTTGTCACGTGATAACACGCGTATTTATCAATCGATTTGAATGTAACTTGGTGTTTAGGTAGTACATAATGAGGCCTGGGCTGAGTTCGTTAGCCAGTTCTATTCGACATCTTGTTAGAAAAAGGCGGACATTTAATTTTTTTAATTTAAAATTTAAAATTAGGTACAAAAAAGTGAGAAATTGAAATAGATTTTTCTTTTATGCATTTGACCTTGATACAAAGATTCCAGAGCATTTTTTGTTTCGTCTGAATCTTAAAAATGGCATAGCACAAATGGTTATAGCACTTTTCATTTCTAGTGTTGCTCACATTTTGAAATGATCTGATTTTCGTCACGTGATAGCACGCGTATTTATAAACCGATTTGGATAAAACTTGGTTCATACATAGTACATTTCCATGTCTGGAACATGTTCGTTGGTCTGTTCCATCCGCCATCTTGTTTCAAAATGGCGGAATTTTAAATTTTTTTAAAAGATATAAATTTTCAAATTAGGTGCAGAAAAGTAAGAAATTGAAAAAGCTTTTTCTTTTGTCTGTTTTACCTTGATACAAAGATTCCAGAGAATTTTTTGTTTCAAATATATCTTGAAAAATTGCTGAATTATAGCTCTTTCAATTTCCAGTGTGGTTGACATTTTGAAACGGTCTGAAATTTGTCACTCTTTAGTAAACATATTTATAAACCGATTTTGATATAACTTCGTGTGTACATAGTACATACCAATGTCTTGACCGAGTTCACTCGCCAACTTCATCCGCTATCTTGCTCCAAAATGGCGGCCATTTAAATTTGTCAAAAATCTTTTAAATGTATAATAATGTATAATCAAAAGTTAGAAATTTAAAAAAGGTTCTTTCTAAAGTATTTATCTTAATATTGAATTCCGGAGTATTTTTTGCTTTGTCTTTACCTTAAAATATGCCTCAGATATAGCAGTTTGAATTTCTAATGTGGGTGACATTTAAAAAAAATCAATTCGCCCGGGACAGCACTCGTATATGTAATCGATTTCGATGTGAGTGTGCATATACACAGGAATTAAGATTTCAACCAAGCTCATTGGTTTGTTTTATCAATCATGTTGCTTTAAAATGGCATACACTTCATGATATCGTGGAATTTGGTGACCCTCTAAATCAGTTAAAATAAAACCAGGTTGAATAAAAGAAAATTCCTATTAATATTCAGTATTGACAAAAACTAGTATTCAATCTTATAAAATCGGGTTCCTCTAATTTGAGCTTCGTATGTTTGAATAATATAACTTAATTTAAAATAAATAAATAAATAAATAAGAATGTGAAAAGTACCTTTTCCACCAGGCACTGCCGGAAGGACTTCTTTATTTGAAAACATGTATCCATGATCATTACTTATTCAGCATTTTTTAGCTATTTGTATACAAACTTAAAATATTATAAAATGACCACTGGAAAAAAAAATATCAACAGCAAATTTCATTAAAAATTACTACATGTAATAGTAGTTTTCTCTTTTTATATCTATTCCCTAAAATTTTTGAGAATTTAAAATGTTTGTTTCAAATGAAATAAACACCATTTTACTTGTAATTGCATAATGTATAGTGTTTTATCTTAACTAAGAATTTTCATGCACATATTTATAAGTGAACGTGCCTTTTTATATTGTTAAAGTGTTAATCTTATGCAATGAACTGGAATTTTTATTGTATAAGTAATAAAAATTGAATATCTAATAAAATATTTGTTTGCTTAAACTATAGAATTATATGTGATACAAAAGAAACAAAAAATTGAAATCGAATTGATTAGTTACTCTAGCATATATTAATTCAACGCATTGTAAAATATTGAAATATTTAAGATTTAAATGATGTTTTTTATTAACTGAAGCAGCAACTATTCTTTTATTTCTATTGCGGAAGGAAGAATAAATAAATTGAAAAGGCGCTGCGATTTATCATTATTTTATACATTTCAAACAAAGCAAATAAAATTCATTCTGTTTCAAAATTTCTTTTATGTATGTTATTGCTTGTTATTGTGTACAAAGGACTTACTCGATATCATGTATCCATGTTCATTACTTATTCATCTTCAGCTACTTGTGTCGAAACATAAAATATAAAAAGTCCGTTTGAAAAAAATTTAACATGAAACATGTTCTGTATAATGTAATTTATTTGACGAAACTATTTGTATGCTTATTTATTACAGGCACAATAGAATTTAGTTTTCCGTAAACAAATCATTTTCTTTAAAATGTAAAATAAAAGAAATGATTAAGGATTAAATAAGAAGTATGGAAAAGAATTCACGTGTCAACACAAATTCATACATTTAATATAATTTAATTAATTTAACAGTAATTTACTTGAAAATTTCTTGGGATGTCAAAATGATGTTTTAAATGAAATTAATGAATTTTATTTCGAATATTTTTAGTTATTTACTGCTCTGCTTATTTTAAATTTTTGAGTTAACCTATTTTTTTTTCTTTCGCAAATAATATGTTAAACAATGCAATCTTGGTTCAGAAATGGGTTAAAAGATAGACCCTTTGGAATTTAGATCAGCTTTATATCGCGAACATCTCAACAATCTGAACATCTTGATAAGGAATACATATAAGGTGACTTGAGACAGCACAAGTTTAAATATTGCGCAATATTTTGATACAGTTTTCTCAATTTGTACTTTTTCCTCTCTGTCGGATGAAAACTGTCAGCATATAGTAATTTAAGGGTAGACAAGACTAGGTGAAATCCTATGGGAAATATGTGAACTTTAAGACCCGTTTTCTCAGGAACTGTGCGACCGATGTTTGTAAAATTAGGAATATTAAATCACCGGATTATACTCAAGACTTATTGTGGATTTTTTTTTTCTGCAACTAAAACTTTTTATTTTATAGTAATCTTAATTCTTCAAAATATTTACAATTGTTATTTTTGTTTTTTTTTGTTTTTTTTTAGAAACTGATAAATTTTTTTAACCGTCTACCACATATGATATTATAATTATATTCTACCATAATTTTTTTATCAAAATAATTCCAGTTCTTTAGGATTGGATTGGATTAATTTTGACGTCCGATTATCTACTCTAGGGATATAGGACCAGTGGGGGGTTTCTTTCGTTGGGGTCTTTCTAATGGAACATAACCCGTATTTACGCAAGGTTCGAAGAAAACTACGAAAACTCCGAACGGTTAGGCCGACAGCCGCGATTGGGTTCCAACCCAGCACCTGCCGTCTACCAGTTGAGAGGTCAGAACATCTTGGCCACTGGTGGGGCTCCAGTTCTCTAGGAGTTAATGAGGGTTTCAGCTAAAAATTGCAGTTTTTCGGGGAGCTAAATTAAGTTTCTAAGTGCTTTCTTAGGTACTTGCAAATTTTATCAAACTCATGAATTAAAGTACATATAAACGCTTGCAAAAAATTTATTTGCATATATAAAATGAATATAAAATGTTACAGTAAAATTAATTTGATTGGGTGTGGCGTTCCAATCGTATCTTCCCATAACCCCTTGGTGACAAGCGACACATACACGTGCCGCAAAATGCTTAAGAATCCTTGAAAAGACATTAAAACTGCTCGGATGTGGCAATCTCAAAACAGTTTTTATCTCATACAATTTAATACTTCTGAAAAATGCAAACCACCGATTCGGAGAGTTATACACAAAATTTACTCAGCTGGAATTTATTGCATCTTCTGACTGAATCCGTGCATTAGTTTCTGAGATAGATTTATTGCGGAAGTCTTTAAAAATTCTGCACAACAAAGCCATCTGTTGGACGATGAACAACGAAAACTAAGGAAGACAAATTTTTATCAAGTACTAACTGAAACCTGACACTAGTGAAAATTCGTACATTAGTGTTTGCGATAGCGCTATTGTAAAAACCAAGAATATGGCAGCATAACAGAGCCACGTATTGGGCGTTATACATCAAAAACTAATCTGCACTGCTTTATATAAATGTTTAACTGAATTCAATTTTTATGCATTAGTCCTTGAGAGAATATACTCACAAAATTTTTGCCACATACAGACTCACAAAGTGTCAGGGAGAATCACAGACTGCATTTTCTAAATAATCTAATTGTAATAATCTGTCTAATAATCTAATTCTAATCGCGTTCTGGATCTTCAAAAAGTATAAATCCGTCGAAAACCGGAAGTCGAAATTTTTCATAAATCCAATGCTTTCTTTTTGTAAAGATAGATGAAAGTAAAAATAACTTAATAAATCTAATAAAAAAGAATCCTCATGCAATCTACGAAATATGAAAAATATCATTTTTAATAGAATTTTGAAATTGTTTTTAATAGAATTTTTAACAAAAAAAGTTAAAATATGGTACTACAAATGTAGTCTATCTATAAACAAATTTAACATCAAAGGATACACAACATAAAAAAAAAATAAATACAAGGATTTGCAATAAATAAAAATCTACCAGCAACTAAATTTTAAAATTAAAACATATTTTCTCATCAGTTATCATATAAATATTTAAAGAAATTCTTTTTACTTACACTATGTCAAGCAATCTAGTAAAATTACAAATTTCATAACTAATCCAAGTTTTAAATTAAAAATAAAGAAGTCTTTCGGATAAACGATTTAAAAATTGGAATTCAAATTGTAGCTATTCATGCATGTAATTGAAATGAAAAGATATGAAAGTAAAAAACTAAATTTAAGTATAAGTATTATATATGAATTTGTAATGGATGTTTTTAAATTCAATACATATACATATATGTTTGTGTTTTTACATTTTATATTTTTGTTGAATTTATTCGTGTCTTAATTTAAACAAAACTAAATTAAATTAAAAAATTAAACATGAAGATTTTAAAAATATATGATATTTTAGGTCAGAGTGAAAAAAAATGTTCGAAGTAATGAAAAATATGTTCTTTAATTTTCAAAGTTTTTAGTAAAACATTTTTTATTTTATTTTTTTTAAACCTAATTGAAAATTGATTCTTATTATTATCGAATAGTATACTTTCTTATCCCACAACAAATTTTAAGGTGATTGTGATGTAACACATATTCTTTTTTTATATATTTCTATTAATTTTTCAAATGTGAGTCCCCCCCTCCCTCTTTTAAAATTTAATTTTAAAAGAAAAGCATTTTTAATAGTTATGGTTATTGTGTGTTCGTCTCCAATTGCATATAAAATAATAATTATAAATAAATAAACAAATAATAAATTAGCTTTAAAATATCATTCCATTTCTAGATCTTTCTTTCTTGTTCTTCAGTTGATTAAATATCAAACGAATTAACGATTTTTTCTGTTTTAAATAACTGCTATTTTTATTTCCCAATCATTTCATTTTGTCTTGTATAAAGAACTTAATTTGTTACCGGTTGTGTAATTTCGTTTAGGGTTGCCGGGTGTTGCATGTTCTCGCCACGAGCGATAAATGCTGTATTCTTGACAGCACTCATTTTTAAAATTTTCCTTTTGCTTATCATATAACGGTCCTTTTTACCTGTACATTTTTTGCTCGGATTGGGAATCTATTCTATGCCAAAAGTCTTTCTTTTGTCATTTCTTTTGTCTTTTATGTTTTGTCATGGTGAAGTAAACAGCATACTCGCTGTTGTCAAAAATGACAAATATTTTCACTGTTACGTTCTATGATATTTATGTTAGCACGTTGCATTCTTATGTGGACGATTATTTGGATTACGTTTTATCGCTGACAAGTCAACATGCACAATTCATGGTCGTTTAAAACAAAAGATGTTTATTTTAATATTAGTGCACATTTGAGTGTATATGCAGTATTCCTGATGTTATGCTCATATTTCAAGTCTTCAGCAAAATAAAGACAATTTAGTCCAGATATTTGTGAACTGAGTTTTCTTCATCAAAAAAATGCGTTAAACACTTCGTTCCAGAAAAAAAGTAAAACATGAACCTGGGGCTGTCTACTATATCGCAATACGATACGGCCAATCTCATAAATGGTGGCTTTTATTCTCATATTGTTCCATCACAGTGATCTTTCAATAGTTTTTAAGAAAAGTGTATCGAACGAGCATATTGTTCAAAATATTTCTAAAAAGTTATTTAGTTCTTAAAGGCTAATTTATGCATGGAATTAATCTCGTTAGATTTATATATGGGCTATAATACGATATTTACTGCTTTTTTTAATTAAAATACACGATGATTAATATTTCGCAAAAACTACTTCATTTTACTTATCATGATGATCCATGTGCCCTTAACAGGTTGAATGTCACGCCAGTCTCTGGTGACTGACATTGAACTTACCACTATTGGAACGCGTCAGTCACCTGCGTTTGGCAGTATAAAATATGATATAAAACTAAAAAAATATACATATTTTTTTATGTAATTGTTGAAAACTTATTTAAAATTTCTTTAACTTTAATTTATAAGATGATTATGTCATTAAATAAGAGAAGGCTTAGTCTGAAAATTCATTGCCAGTCACCGATGACAGACGTGGGACTTAATGTATTAAGAAATCGTTAAGACATTGCGCTTTTGGCACAGAATAGACCGCTGAACTTCATAATAGTTTGGTGACACCGGTCACAACTAACTTACCGTTTCGCGCTTTTAGTGTGCACAAATATTGTATCCTAGACTTTTTTAAATATTACAATATTTCCTGCATACTATTTATTTATGTTTGGTATTTCTGTTCATTTTTAATATTTATATGGGTACTATTTAACTTTTTTTTTAAATGGTTGAACTTGCACGAAATTTCGTTTTTAAATAATATTAAATAAAAGATTTTAATGAATTTCAAATAAAATCTATAAATTTTCAATAAGCACTGTTTAAGAAAAAAAGGGAATATTGTGAGTTTGGTAGGAAACAACTGTATAATGGACAACTCTTTTATCAAAATTGAAAGAAAAGAGGTTAAAATGGAAATTGATAACTTTTCAAAGTTGGGAATATGCTTCATTTCTCTGAGACATGGAAAATGACGAGTTCTAGATAAGGACTGAACAGCAAACTGGCAGCATTTCTTTTAAATATATAGGAGTAAAAACAATTCATATTTGTTAAAAGCTTTGTAACAGTGAATACGATCTCTCAACAACATGACTTTTGGTAGTACTTTAAGGGGGGGGGAGTGGAGCGTATCGGTAGTTTTGAGGATAGTCAAACGCAATCTCTTGTAGAAATCCATTCGAAATTTTGCGGAATATTTTATTGGAATCGATTTTCGGAAATGTTAGTCAAAAACAGGACAAAATTATGTACATGCAACTACAGAAAATGAATATCCCTATTTAATATTAACTGCCAGAGAAAATCAAAATGTGATCACTAAAGCATATTCAGAAGACTATTGGTACCAGAGTTTCGACTATAAAGTGTTCAAAACAAATTACATGATGTTGGTCTCAGACGGTATTCTCTTTTTCAGCGGATGATCCATGTTTCATTGTTAAAGCCGTTCGTAAAGCGATGTTTTCAAATCTTGAATCTTATGTATTATTAGTGGGAATCACTGTTGGTCGGGACAATATAATTTGTAAAACATCGAAAAGGGTTAATGCTTTATTTCCTATCAAATGTTAGCTTAAGTTGTGATAGTAGCAATATTAGAACCAATGCAGTGACAAATGCCGATATTCTGGCGATTCTACACAATCAAAATTTTTTCCTTTTATATTTCTCAATTTGAAACCAGCATTCTGCTGCTGTCTATACATTTTAATAGTTAAATTTTTATTTCTTGTAAGACTTTTATATTACTCTGTATATAAAAACATTAACTGTTTAACAAACTAAGCTATAACATTTAAAAAAAAATTTCTAACTACTCAAATTTTTTAGTAAAAACACATTAATATTCCATATCTATTAATAAACCTTCTTTAATACAATAAACAAAGATTTTACTACAGAAAGTTTCCAATTAAAGAAACGTACATTGTTTAATCATTGTGATCATAGTTTTTCTAAAACATAAATAAATAAATAAATAAATAAATAAATAAAAAATTATATATCAATAATTTTTAAATATATTTTATGAAGAAGCTATACATGATTTTTAAAGAAAATTACATCAAATATGTTTCTAATTTCATTTATGCTTGCTTAAAACGAAAAAAAAATATCATTCATATAATGGTTTCAAATATTTCGGATACAAAATAAAATAATTTATATTGAAGAATCAAATAAATCATATCCGAGGTAACAAAGAAAGTAATTCACATATTTCAATAAACAAAATTTTACACATAAATATAGATTTTTTCTAAAATGAAATCATTCTTGATAAAGCTGTATTTACAATTTAAGCATAATGTATTTTTCTTCATTTTTATTTGATATTCTTCTTATTATTTTTAAATCATTATTTTTATATATTTTGAAAAGATGCGATTCTTTTACGTAATATAAAATCTATAAATCTATAAAAGATATAAATCCTATTTCCAATAAAACATATGTTTGTCAAACATAAACAGGAAAGTTCATGTAGTACGGATTTAAATGAAATCATTCATGTACGTAATTGATATCGAGATATCTTTCAATATTTGCCAGTGCCTCCAAGGTTCCTGATATTTGTTTTCTTTTTGAATTGTCAACCATGCTTTCATTTTAAATTCAAAATGAGTAAATAAAAGAAAAGACAAAATTTTGTTTGTTATTTGAATTCAAAACCAATCTATTATTCTTGTTTCGAATATGATTCATATTATGTTTGTTTTATAACGCATAGTAAGTTACTTTATTTTAACGCAATTTACATCCACAATTCTATTTTGTATACTTGAGTTTCATAAATGCAAAATGGATCTTCACAAATATGGATCTAAAATTATAAGCAGCCCCCTTAAAATATCAATTTAATTAAAATTAACCTAACATAAATTCATATTTCACAAGTCAGGATCTAAAATTACAAGCCCTCTTAACAAATATATTTAATTACAACTAACCTTATTTCACATGATCATAAAATTAAATGTATTAAACTAGGGAATGACATAAAAATATTCCAAAAACTGTAATGTAAAAATTTTAAGTTAAATAATTGTGAAAATTTCTCACTTTCTTGACAACACTGTATTGACGGCATTTTGCAATCTCAGATGAAAATAATATATATATATATATATATATATATATATATTTATGAAGGAATCAGCATATATACTGTCTGCTTTAAAGAAAAAAAAAGAAAAAAAAACATATTCAACTGTTAAAAATTGAAATCCAAATGCAAAAAAATAATTAAAAAATTAGTTTTTTGGATAAAAAGAAACAACATATGTCCATATGTGTTACTAAATGATGTCAACATATGTGACCTAGATAGAAGGGTTATGGTCATAATGGATATTAATTACGGTTATGTAATTCGTTGTCTAAAAAACTCTCAAATAACTGAAATGGGAATCTTCTAAAAAAATTTCAAAATCTAAAATCACTTTAGTTGTCTTTTAATCTAAAGCAAATTGTAGCGCAAGGGGACATAATTAAAAGAGAAGAAACAAAGGGAATCACATGTTATCATTAGATAACATTACGTTTAATTTGGAAATTTTTATATTGACCCGTTTGACGGAAAATGCATATAAAGGAAGATGGAAAAGAGGATGTTTGCATTTGCTATAGCACAATAAAAAAATAAGTTCCTTAATCAGGAAAAACATTTATAAAAAACTAAATGATAAAATAGAGATGAAATAAGCAATTGCAAAAACATTATTTGAAAAGCATTTTCATGTGGGAAATAGATTTATGTTGATAACGAAATAAAATGAGGATGCAACTGTATGGTTAATGAACTTTAAAAAAGATATAAACATATATTTTAAAAAAAACCTTATATTTTTAATTCGAATATTTTTTTCTGAATTATAATCAGTCTTTTGAGAACTACCATGAAATCATCATGCAAATAACTGTATGATATATTAAAGTTAGAAAATTATTAAGCAGCTGTTTAAAAAAATTACACAGCATTATTTTGTAAATTACTTTCAAAAATTTTAAATTTCTTCAAAACAGCTTATGCATTAAACTATTTAGGAAAAGTAAGGTTAATATGTATCAGATGTAATTAGAATTGCAGGCGCTTAATGAGCAAACTGTAACAGATAAAAAACTTTACGATATTAATCATGAATTCTGACTAATATTTTACATGTACAATATTTTTTGTGTGAAAATGTATGTTAGTGTAGAAATAGTCACTGTTTTCCCAAAATCCAAAGTTTTCTTTTCTCTGCCGTCAAATTGAGAATGTTTTAGTAAAAAAAGCTCCTGCTCACAAAAAATGTAGAAATATTGAAATGAATTTAAATTTAGAAAAAGTTTGTTTTTAAGCAGTAATAGTTATATTTTGCAAATCTGCGTGATTCCAGTTACTCCTCTCCCATAAATAGAAACCCCTCCCCTTCCAGAAGTAGACTTTTTGGGGTAAGTAGGATCATGGAGTTAAGGAAAAATGAGATTGCAGATTTTATTTTCTATTTAAATCAAGTTATGTTTTAGAATGCATTTTTGATCTTTTACTTTTACTACTTACCCTGTGAAATATCCCTAGTTTGGTTAACTTTACTGCACATTTTGTGTTAGCAAAACACCTATTTTATTTTGCCTTTATTCCAAACTTTAGTTTGCATCTATTCCAAACTTTAGCTTTGACTGTTTGTTTTAGGCATAATTAGGCCTCAACACTTTCAATGTAAATATATTTTTGTCCTTCACAAAATATGACTTTGACTGATTCTTTTTTCCACTGCTTGCATTGTATGTCATTTTTAAATTTTTCTTTTAATTTAAAAAATTATCTCTTTAATAATACAACAAGGCTATTAATTTCAAATAGACATTTTTACATTCGATTTTGCTTTGAAGGCAAAGTGTAAAATGTACGGATATTGAAAATTTCTTTAAATTTTTTTCAGTGTAATCATATTTACAATACTGTATCTCTGAGATTAGTTGTACAGTGAAACCCCGATAATTCGGATTAATTGGGACCAGACCCAATCCGGATTATCGAAAATCCGGATTATCCGGAGAATTAGAAAAAAACGGAATAAAATAAAAAAAATACTTGCAGAAAATCACCTTCACATAAACGTATTGAATATTTACAGTCAGTAAAAATGTTTACTTTGTTTAATTCTTCCGAAAAGATTTCAAAAAAGTTTTTTTTATATTCAAAATACGACGATGAAACAAGTTAATGTTGTAAAAATTAGCCAATCGCTTCTCAAGCTTGAAAAAAAATATGACCAAACCGATCCGGATTAACGGGGTCCGACTTTGCGGGGTTCTACTGTAGTTCTAAAACCAAAATTATCTTGCTGTAAAATCCACGCTGAGATAATTTAATCCCAAATACTAATAAATGTTTATCTTGTAAGACATGAGAGAAATTACGAGTGATCCCAATTATTCCATGAAATGGGATAATTGCGATCATAGAATATTTTTTTGAAAATGTTACTTGACTAGGAAACATGGTACATGGTAAATAAACAAGAAACTACTTAGTGAGTAAATTTATTCATAACATTAATTTTTAGTCCACAACACTCTCTGACAATTAATTGCGCGTACGCTTCTTCTAAATGCGCCATAAATGTGTGCGATAGACGATGAAAAAACTAAAAAGGTATGTTTTAATTGGTTTTACTTTTTTTTCCATTTAATTTGTTAAATTTTCCTTATGCGAAAACAGCTTCACTTTTCAGGACAAAATACAGGGTGGAGCATAAAGATCTTCTCATTTTAAGAGGCCAATAAAGATATATAGGACATTGAAAACAAATATTTTATGTGTGCATTCGGAAAAAATAATGTTTGCCATTTATTAATTTTTACAATCTGTAACAATTTTTGCTATTAATTTCTAGGTTTTGCTGTACGAAGAATGATATTGTCTAAATATTTTCCTTCGATATCTATACACGTGTGAAGTCTATCCCGGAAATTCAGCATATTTTTTTTCCATCATTACTGGAAGAATTGCTGCAATTTCAAATCCATTAGCATCCTTCAGTTCGTCGAATGTCTTAGGATTTAGGTTTATGTGTGTAAACTTTAACCTTCAAGTAACACACAGGAAGAAGCTACATGCTGCTGCATATGACAATATAATATTTGGTGCAACAAAATTTCAAAATAGCAAAAATTGTTACAGATTGTAAAAATAAATAAATAGCAAACATTGTTCTTTCCGAATGTACACATAAAATATTTGTTTTCAATGTGCGATACATTTTTATTGACCTCTTTAAATAGGGAATCTTTATGCCACACCCTGTAAAAGTAACGTTTAACTTGAATAGGTGTTATCCTTTGTGGTATTCAAAATTAGTAAAATTGTAAAAATATTTTCCATCTTTTTTATAGCTGGAACCTTATGACTGCTAAAAAGAAATAAAATCATCTGCATTAAAAACATTTCTTTCGAAAGTATAGAAACTTTTTATTCGTCTATTTTTATCAAGAACTGCATTTGCGAATTAAGTCATTAAGTATTTTAATGCATAAAAAGTTTTCGAAAGCTTTTTATGTCCGTATCCAAATTCTGTAGTAAAAAAAGCAAAGTTTGTAATAGCAAAAGTTTTAATTTTGAAATAAAATAAACCGTTGCTGAAAAAAAAAATATTTTGATAAAAATATATAGCTTGAATTCCTGAAAAGTTTTATTTTTGGTCCATTAAATTTAAGTTTTTTTCATGATATGATTTGAAATTTCTAAGTAGATTTTTATTTAGTCATACTTTGAAACCCAAGTTTTTTAAACCCAAATAACTTTGAAACCCAAGTAATTTATAAAACAGCATCTATATGCTGTTGCTTTTTCAGATTGTAAATTCATTTTTAATGTAAACATACTTATGTAAAGAAAATCTTGTTAATGAAAACTTACGAAACAGTCTCCGGATTAGCTATGAAATAATGCATCAATGAAAGTTATAAACTACTGTCTGATAATTTAGTTCTTTAAAATCTACACTGTAAAAAAAAATTTGGAAAGTTACAAAAATTTTTCTAGTAGAATTGTATTCCAAGAACTTTTTATGTAACGGCAACAATAAAAATTCATGTAACAGATACAGATTTGCACTTTGAATCAAACAAATTTTAAGGTTACTAAGAATTTTTTTGGGAAATCGTATTCCAAGAACTTTTTAAGTGACGATAACGAGCATTATAGATAAAATTTTAGTAAAGTTACCAAAATTTTAGTAAATTCTTTTGTAAAGTTACAGATGGTTTTAGTTTTGCTTACAAGTTCTGTAGATTGACATCATTTAATTGTACAGTGTACACATAAAATTTTAGTAAGCATAAGAGATTTCGGTTAATTTAGATTACTAAGGTTACAGATTTTTTTTACAGTGTAGTTGTAAAATTGATTAGATTTTAGGCATGGATGATTCTGCAATGAAATTTTCATCAATATTTTACAAATATACATAGTTTTTTTTTATAGAAAATGTATGTCCAGAAAGATACAGTATTTCTTAAATACACTATATTGCCATTGATTATTGGACACTTGCGATTTTAGACATTTTACTAAATATCTAGAAAAATACATGAGGAATCATCTCGAAACTCTTAGTGTATAAATATAATAGTATACGTCATACATCTCCGTGAAGATTTTTTACCGAAACTCTATAGGGGACCGTCAACAAATTAAAAAAGAATGAATATCTTTTGAATAACCCTGTCAAAACTAATGTAGCAAAAGCGCTCAAACTCTAGATTATGATTGAATGACTTATTGTAATACACTGTGTTCATTTTTATGCAAATAGCATGCATACTCGCAGAGTAATTAAGGTTTTTATAAAAATGGTCCCAAATTTTCCCAAGTTTTTTCCTTATAATTTTCAGAGTTCTTAATATAAAATAATATTTTTTTTTTCAGAAAATATGGCAAACAACATTGCACACAGTACCCTGTAATCAGAATTAAAAAATAATGAAAATTGTATACAAAATGAGTTGGTATACTAAATAATTTTTTACTGCGCATGCGTCAACAATATCAAAATTTCATTTGCATATTATGTTAGCTAAATGTCTAGAGCAATTTTTGTGAAAGTCACAAAATCATAACTTGAAAATTCTGAAAATATTCGTCAATTGAATAAGTTGAAAATCCGTTATTCTCAAAATGAAGCAAAAACAAGAGGGGTTGTATCCATATATTCATTGATTAGTGTCAATATAGAATACACAATACGGGATGTACTACTGCATTTGGATAAAATCCCTCATTTTTTTGCTTCATTTTGGAAACAGCGGATTTTGTCCTTTTTCTATAGACGATTACTTTCAGAATTTTCAAGCTATAATTTTGAGACTTTTACAAAAGTTGCTCTATACATTTAGCTAACGTAATATTCAAATGAAATTTTGATATCTTTGACGCATGCGCAGTAAAAAATTATTTAGTAAACCTACTCATTTTTCATTCAATTTTTATTATTTTTTAATTCTGATTACAGAGTAATGTGTGCAATGTTGATGTCATATTTTCTGAAAATAATATTATTTTATATTAAGAACTCTGAAAATTATAAGGGAAAAACTTGAAAAAATTTGGGACCATTTTTATAAAAACCTTAATTACTCTGCGAGTATGCATGCTATTTGCCTAAAAATGAACACAGTGTATTACAATAAGGCATACAATCATAATCTAGAGTTTGAGCACTTTTGCTACATTAGTTTTGACAGGGTTATTCGAAAGATACTGATTCTTTTTTAATTTGTTGACGGTCCCCTATGGAATTTGGGGAAAAAATCTTCATGGAGATGTATGACGTATACTATTATATTTATACACTAAGAGTTTTGAGATGATTCCTCATGTATTTTTCTAGATATTTAGTAAAATGTCTAAAATCGCAAGTGTCCAATAATCTATGGCAATATAGTGTATGCTGGGTGTTTCAGTTAAAACGTTTCAGAAATTTCAAGAGGGGTAGAGTGCATCCTGACGACTCGAAATCATATAGCATTGCGGAGTCACAAATGCTTTCCCGACGCACTAGATGGTGTTGTGCAAAAGTTCCGAGCTTTCATGCAAGGAATCGTCATTTCGCACAAGGTAGCCATGTTAGTAAGATGGCTGATTATACGAATGCAGAGTTAGCCGATGTGCATTATAGTCGATGGCAGAAATTTCGAACTCTTACTTTGACCTTTTGCTTTTCTACATGTATTAATAAAACGATTTTTCATTTACGGTGTCTTTTCTTTATGGTGCTTCT
Organism: Maratus speculifer; assembly: GCA_964019185.1. Taxonomy (NCBI): domain Eukaryota; kingdom Metazoa; phylum Arthropoda; class Arachnida; order Araneae; family Salticidae; genus Maratus; species Maratus speculifer. The sequence continues at coordinate 74,559,212 of OZ025302.1, read as the reverse complement.
GCGTACATCACCGCTTCAGGAAAGAATTCCGATCCCAAAATGCTATATGATTACGAGTCGTCAGGATGCACCCTACCTCTCTTAGGAGTTCTGAAAGGTTTAACTGAAACACCCTGTGTATTACAGGTTTTCTATTGGTGAGAATTATTTTATTACATCGTCTTCTTTTACTATTTTAAATCAACAACTTTCATGGTATATTCTTACAAATCTTCAATATAAATTGTTAATGCTTGGAAAAAGCGTTAGCTACTTATATTTAATACCCTGTAGGTATATGTATTCCAAGTGACGATAATAGGTGGGATGCGTATACCTCTGAAAGTTACATTTAACACAGTTTTTACAAAAATAGTCTTCGGTTTATCATGCATTTATTTCTGATTCAATTCTTCTTTGTACTTATATCTTCTTTTAAATCATAGCTTCCAAAGACGTGATACACGTAAGTTTTTGGAATAGACTAAGAGGTTTTAAATTGTAAATAATGAATTTGTGTTGTCAACCAACATGTTACAGCTACACAGATAATGCTTTTAACACTAGAACGCCCGCTACACTTTCCCCCCTAGAACGCCCGCGGGAGTCGCTTCGGCTCCTGTCTGTTTCAGAAGAGATAAATATATACAAAACACATGAAAATGAGTATAAGCGCGTAATATAACACTTACATTTGTATTTGAGATTCATATATATACATTACATATATATATATATATATATATATATATTACAAATGGAAGAATAATATTAATATGCACAGTTTTAAGAAATTAGTAATTTTTATCAAAACAAATATACTCACATAATCTTTTAAAATTAATTATCTGACAAGCATGATTTACAAGTATAGTTTGTTTTAGCTAAGCATTTTCCGGAAACCATTTTCTTACATGTTATTCAATCTTTGAATGTCATATTGCCTTTACACAGTTTTACTTCGCATTTTCTTCTCTTTGGGGATCTTGTTTCTGATGACTCATCCGTGAAACATTTTCGTGCGTTTTTATTTTAGCAGATATATAATTTTGACGCAATTCATCTGCTAATAACTGAATAAATGCTTGTCTGCTTAGCTTTGTTTTTCCAGTAACTTCTTTGTAAATGATCCACGTATTTATTGCAGCCAAATCCAAGACGCTGTAAAAAGTATGCACAGGCCATCTTCTTGAAGGTGCCTTCACCGAATACTTCCTAGCCATTTGATCAATAATGTCAATCCCACATTTAGTTTCATTATAATATCTAACAGTTTCTGGGGTCTTCTTTTCGTTATTTTCAATATTAATGGATGGGTGCATCGTGCTGAGAATGATAACATTTTTATTTCTCTTCCCTTGATACACAGTAAGAGTAGCATCTGTTTCTTCATATTTTAGAAATTTTGTCTCGTACAATTTATCTTTCAAAACTTTCAGTGATTTTGGAATTTCTCTCCTACTTTTTTTCACAGTACCTACCAAACTAGTTCCTTTCTTTTTCAGTTGTTCAGCCAAACGCAGTGAAGTGAAATAATTATCCACTGCGACATTTATTCCTTTGTTTAGAAACGGCTGCATCAATCGCATCACTACATATTCCGATAAACTTTGGTCCGACGGCCGTTCTTCACTTCTGCCTAAATAAGGGAAACCATTCAACAAGTACTTCGTTCTAAGATCTACTGCAAGCCAAAACTTTTTTCCATATTTATCCGTTTTAGTAGGTATGAACTGCGTAAAAGGACAGCGTGTTTTGCTTGGGAATAACTGTTCATCTATTGTTACATTTTTACCAGGCTTGAACCAGGCCATACAGTTTTCGATGAACCTATTCCATATATCAGATATCATTCCAAATTTATCCGATTTTAATCTCATAGATCTCGTAGATTTCAAATCAAATCTCAGAAATCGTAGAATTTCACAAAATCTATTTCTTCCCATACTTTCAATGCAAAAATTTAAACCCCATGTGTTTGACCACAACGAATGAATATCAATTCCATTTGCACCACATACACCTCGAGCATATAAAATTCCAATAAAGGCATAGAGCTCATCTAACGTAACTGTCCAATTATCGGTTTCAAGAACACGTCTTGCTTCTGCTTCTGTGCAATTTTTTATCTGTTGTAACATTTTGTTATCTACAAATAATAACCAGGCACTCAAAACACTTTCAGATTTTACATTTTTTTTTAGAATAAATAGTGGGACCAGTGGATTGACACATGACATTTTGCTTTGAATATCTTCCAGGACTTTTCTTATTTACAAACATTTTCCATTGCGTACCATCTGGAGCAAAATGAATTCCATCTTTATAAGATGCAGTATTTTCTAGATCTTCACTTTCATCGGAATTCGATGAAGAAATATTATCAATATTCATTTTATCAATTTCTTCTTCATATTCGGATAACTCACCGCCTTCAGATTCGTTATCTGAAAGCTCTCGTAATAAAGCAGCTATTTCATCCGGTGTTAAACCTTTTTTCCGCGACATTTTGCCGTTAATTCTTCTAGAAAAGAGCTATGCAGAGTCACTCAATTATAAAACGTAAAATGATAAAACTTTACACGAAAAGACAGTCGAATAATGACACACAAAGAATTTCGCAAGCAGCAGGCAATTCTTTCCGCAGGTGCACGGCACTGACCATTTTTCTAAATAAAAGGGGTGGAAAGAAGGGAGGAACAAAAACATTTACACATCTGGCAACCGAGAAAATATTATAAATCCCAAGGTCATGAGACGCGAAAATAACGAGGGAATGTTACTTATCTTACGCTGGAGTCGTTTCGACTCCGTTGGGCGTTGTAGGGGTAGTAGCCTACTAACAATTTAGAAAATGTGATTATATTTTATAATTTTATAAATAAATAGAGATTATAAAAATAATAAAAGTCTCGGAAGGAAAAAAATATGAATCAAAATTTGTATGAGATATGTGCATTTAAGAGGCATTTGGAGTCGAAAGGACTCCGTCGGGCGTTCTAGTGTTAACCCACCACTGTGTAAAATATAATAAAGAAATTAATCCTACACACGTATTGATAATAGCTTATGATAGAAAGCTTGAAAATCAACAACGAAATTTGGGGAAAAAATGTATTCAAGCGCAATTGAATGCAACTGTCAGATTACAACAGAATTCCCGTGAGTCATGGGATCCAGTGAATTTTAGATGTCTCTATACCAGAAATTTCGTAAAATAATAATCGCTATATATGGAGATGATTGAAATATATCCATTATAAATGTTGCTTTTTGTATGTATGTAAGTATAACAGGCGCATAGCAACAGTCAACCATAGCTTGCTCGTAGTACTAGAATAGCTAAGGTTTTTTCCACGAATATTATTTTCCTGTGACGTGTATTTGTCTCATCATAAAGAAATAAACATCTTATCAGACTTAACACTGAGAAATTATAATGTAAGTATAGAAATATCAGTTGTTCACTGGCTGTAGCAGCAGTCAGATCTCTATTGCCTCAGGATGTGATTATTTTGACTTGGCTAAAAAGTCGCAATGTCCCAACTTTCAACTGTAAATAATCCACGTTTAATCGATATCATAATCAAGAACAGTATTAAAGGTTATACAGGGTGTCTTAGAATTGTTGGGACAAACTTTAAGGAGAGGTAAGGGACATCAAAAGGGTTCAGATTTGTATAGCAACCCATGGTCGGAAACGTTCTCTTGGTGCGGTAGTGATGACTCAAAATGCAAGAAGGACCGGACACGACTAAGAAGAGAAAATATCTTTATTATCCTTAGTACAGTAGAAAATAAAAAAAATACAAGAAAGAAACAACGATCGTCATCAAAGTAGGTGTTCGAAATTACGACCCCGGGTCTCGATGCATATAGGTGCATCTCCGGTGCATGGAAGATCTAATGTTTTCAAGAAAACACCAGGAATGTCCTGAACTTCCCCAGCAGCTTCATCGATGCGTGCAGCAAGTTCCTCAGAACTTTCCAGTGTTATCCCTTTATTTTTGCAGCACTAAGAATAATAAACATATTTCCTCTCCCTATTCGTGTATGTGCTTTGTGTCACCACTATCGTGCCAGGAAAGGGTTTCCGACCATGGGCTGCTATGTAAATATTAATCCTTTTGATGTCCCTTACCTCCCCCCTTAAAATTTGTCCCAATACTTGTTGGACACCCTGTATATTTTCAAGTATGTTTCATCAGTATTCTTCAAAGTACTGTCTTCATACTTTATATGTCTGAATATAAAATGCATAATATATTTTTTTATATATGAGGATATTGGTTGTCCTAGAATTTTAAAACCAAGAAATTCTTTGGTACCAGTACTTTCGTAAAAAATACATGAAATTTTCCACGTTTGCGTTATATTTATTATTAATTTTTTTTTAGAAAAATAAGTTGGTGTTTGACCTGGAAAATAAAGGTAATCGTACGAACCCTGTACATGCCATGAAATAAAAACTAATATAATTTGTAAAAGGAAATTTACTTACATTATTACACATTTTTTCAGACAGGAAAGTAAAATAACTTCACTTACCTAAAAGAGAAAGGAATAGATGTAAGTTACAATACATATTAGCATTAGTATACACAATAGTAATGCATTGGCTTAATCTTTAATTTAAAAAAATACGTATATTTATAATTATTATCTATTACATGCTAATTTTTGGAAGACACTGTAGTTCTGTCAACTATACAGGGTGAGTTATAAATATCGAAACAATAGGCTAGTTCTTCAAATATTGCCCCTAGACCCATACTTCCAATTGCAAAAATTCGTAAAAAAAGGTGAAATTTCTGATAAGAAAATTTGCAACTCCATGGGGGGTCTACTTGAAAAAATACGAAAATTAAATTTTTATACGGCCCCCGTAGGGCAAAATTCCCAATTAGGAAATTACTCCTTATCCATTCCTAAATTGAACTGAACAAATTTCATCTCTGTATCTAAAAATCCCACAGAGATATTAAATCCCCAAATCCCCAAAAATTCCTGACTTAGACCACTTTTCCCTGCCTCTAAACTGTGATTTCTTGACTCAATTTCAACGCTTGTTAGGGAACATTCACAAATTGCAATTTAATAAAAATCGGTTTAAGATAGCGCTTTTTCTTTGGACATAAAATAGCAGCGTATGGTTTTTACGCTAAATTGGTATACCAGACGTCTGGCCGGGTCAAAATATCTAGGTCAGGTCCCAAACCGACCCATAGGGGAAAAAGTTCGGCGTGGCCTGAAAAAATGTTAACATTATAACCCGGACCGGTCTGGAAAATAGTTTAAATCATAGCCCTGTTCAGTCGCAAATTTCTACATAGTTTTTTTAATTCGGCGTGGGGAAAAAACGTTTCATATGGAGGAGTTCTGACCAAAAAATTCTTTTATAGCTTTTCGTTTATTATATTTATTCTTTTTATTATTAAAGAAGCGCCAAAGGTTGTAATATATTTATTTTATCAATGAATCTCTATTTATATGTAAATGTTTCACTTATATTTTAATATCGTTAATCCATATCCCATGCGTTAGAGACTCTGAAAAATGTTATACACTAAAACTTTTTAAGACGGAATCACATAGGAAAGAAAAAATACGTTATAGACAGATGCTCTCCCTAGAAGATGTAATTGGAGCTTATTTTCTTTTCCGGTACTATTGCATTTATTTTTCATGGATCAACATATTTTCCATTTAAGACAGAATTCCGTCATAGGCAGATTTTTTTCACTGGTTTTATTGTATTTAATTTTTTTAGCCTTTGAATAATCTATTTTAAAAAAATTAATTTTAAAGTTTTTTTTTTTTTTTTTTTTTTTTTTTGTAAAATAAAAATTTTAAAATCTATATGTTTTTCGTAAAAAAATCGATTGAGCCGAATTTCATTTATTTTATGCACGTATTAAGTCAGTCAGAGACTATTTTGTCGAGACCGGGTTTGAAAATTTCATCCAGAGTGCACCTAAGTTGAAGGAAATAGTTCCCTCTTTTATGAAAAGTACGCTAGGCCGCCCGGCCTGGCGGGTCTTCAGAAAAAAGTAACACCTCGGTCCTGGCCCTACCTGGGCCCAGAATACAGATTTTTTTACATCCTCTGGAGGACGATAAAAAGCCTGAAGTTGTCAAAGTTAAATTTAAAAAGAAAAAAAAAAGACTTAATCTGCATCTTAGAAAAAGCACTTTTTTAAATAACTGACGAACATTTAAACAACACACTTCGTTTTTCTTGCATAATGAATTTTTATCCTCTATTTCTTGTCTTTAAATTATTAAATGTTAAGAATTTTTAAAAGAAAAAAGAACTTGAAACACGTCACTTAAAATTTTTTTACATTAGTTTTGTTTCGGCAAATTTGAAAAAATGTTTACTTTTGAAAAAATGTTTGCTTTTGAAAATATGATTTTTTTAAAGTTATATTATTTTTTCAATAAACATTTTTAATAGTTTTAAAATTAATATAAAAAAAACCTTGGAACAAAACTAAAATCAGATTTTTATCTTTAATTAAATGGAAAGAAATTGAAATCCGATAAATAATGTTACGAATTATAACGATTTTTGATTGTCTCATTTAAACCAGTACTAACCACATGAAACTTTTATAAATTGTATGAGAAATTTTAGAATGTGATTTTCTTAGCAAATTATAAGGCTAACCATCACAAAAAAAGAAAAAAAATCAAAATTCTAATTCAAGAAATAGATTTTTTTACGCATTTTCTAGAACTGTTAAAGTAACATTGTTTTTTGAATTGCGCGCATTTCAATTTGTGTCTAATCCCTTAAAACTTGATGAATTTTTTAAACGGCTATAACTTTGCGAATTTTGGAGATATGAAGATGCAACTTTCTGTGTCTTATTCAGGACTGAATAAGGAAAGTTTTCCTAATTGGAATTTTTGTCCTACGGGGGCCGTATAAAAATTTAATTTTTGTAACTTTTCAACTAGACCCCCCATGGAGTCGCAATTTATCTTATCAAAAATTTCACATTTTTTTATGAATTTTTGCAATTGGAAGTATGGGTCTAAGGGCAATATTTAAAGAGATAGCCTATTGTTTCGATATTTATGACTCACCCTGTATAATTGTACAAAAGAACCAACAAATATGAACACAAAAATATGATGTTGGGCTTTGTTTGAACTGCTTCTTAATATTTCATTTAAAAGAAGAATTCCTTTATAAATTTATTCTAGCTTTTTTGGTAATCCTACCAAAACTGAGTTTATTGTTTTCTGTCAAGTACAGTTTTTTCAAAATTTGTCAAAAGAAGTGTTACATTGATGAATGAAGTAATTGCATGGCTTATACAAGCGGTTTTCCATTTTTATTGATTCGCGAGCCACCTTTACATAATAAACAAGTCGAAATTGCACGTCAAACATAGCAAATAAGGTGCGTTGGTGCTATAACGAAGTTTTAAAAATATTCAGATCTTGGGTAATAGTATACCGTACTTCGAATATAAATGTCTGTAAAAACTATTTTCTTTCTATTATAAAGTATGTATCTTTTAGGAAACCTCAGCAGCGTATATCAGTTTTATAATATGTGAAATATTTTAATATAATTAAAACGCAACCCAAGCAATGTTTCCGCCAATACCATTATGTAATGGAATTCTTTTGTAGAGCCCTGTAAATTAATAAAAATATTCTTTGCACCACAAATTGTACAGAATGCATATCTTAATATATACTTCACAGATGCATATCAATTTTATTATATTCGAAAGAGTGTAACATCATTAAAATGCACTTGAAAGTATTTTTCTCATTAGCCGTAATGTAAAATTTTGATTATCCCTGTGATTGAATTATGCATCCGATTTTCATAAAATTTTAAATGACTCGACAAAATTGTGCAAAACTTATATATTTTAAATTTCAAACGATTCAATTGAGTAGTTTTTGCTTTTTTATATACGGACGTACAGATTGTCAGACAGACGGACAGACGGACAGACGGACGAACGGACGGAAGGACTGAACAACGACTATAGGTGCTACGCATTTATATAATTATGAGCAACCCACATGATACAATGATGTACATCAATATGGGAATTATTGTATGACCTCTGTAAGTCAGCTGCTGTTCTATCCAATCCCAAAATTTTGTTCTGCCTCATCCATTTTAATAATTCAAAATTCGCTATCACAGTGTCAAAATTAAATGCAATCTATGTCCAGCATGAGTATTCTAAAGATATAATGCTGCGTGCATTAGTTTTTAACAAAGTGCTATCACTAAAATAGCGCAAACTCTACAAAAAGCAACTTAGAAATTCCACCTATTGGATGATTAACTATGAAACCTCATCAGTGACAACTAGAGTCCATGTATGACTAAATCCTAAGTTACATGAAAATTCATGCATTCGTTCTTGAAATTGTGCTATTGCAAAAATTGTGAAAAAAATCATAGCAGTGCCACCTGCTGTGCGATTTAGACGAAACTGTATAAAACGTTAAATCATGTCAAGGATAATCTGAAGTTTGATAAAAATCCTTGCATTATTTCTGGAAATTGAGAAATCAGGAAAAATGTTTCATAATAGTGCCACTTGTCGAGCAATTTACATAAAAAACTAATCAGCGAAATATATATATATCTAACTCTAATTTAATCTAAATTTTTATTAAATTCCATGCATTGGTTATTAAGATAGAGTACCCAGAAAATTTGTGACACACAGAGACTTTCAGAGTGGCACAGTGACAGACAGACAGACTCACACACAAATATTGTGTAAAAATACGTTTTTCAGGTTTCCTGACCTCTTAAATCATTAAATCAATCGAAAATTGGAATTCGGAAATTTTCACGAATTCAATACTTTTTTCTTGTAAAGATAGAAGAAAGTAAAAATATTCATAAGATAAGCAACTAGGATCACATAACTGTAAATACAATATAACTCTTATTTCTGAGGTGTATGAACAAATGAGCTTCTTTTATCTTTTGTCTTCGAATATATCATCCTTTACTATCACTGTATGACTAAATTTAAAGGTTATAAATTATAGCGTGTAAAAGTGAAAATATATTTTATAAATGCTGCTTGGAATCGAGAACTCAACTGGATAAGATCCAAATGTATGCATTTGTGGGTACTTTGATGTGTTTTATGGTGAATGAGGAACAGAAAATATTCGTATTCTCTGCCAAACGGCGAAATAATTGATATAAATATTATTCTGTTAGAAGTATTTATTATTTTAGTTTTAGGTCAATGGCTGATAAAAGGCATTAGAAATTGAAAACATCAATAACGCTCCCTTTTTTATATAATTGCGTGAATAACTGTAAAATGATACGGTTTTGCGATTCCATTTCATGATATTTCCAAAAATAACTTATTTTAAGTTGGTGAAATACGTGAAAAAAAAACTACTTGAAGTTCATTCGTCTCATTATATTCTGTGCAAAAACGCACTAATAACTTGATAGTCTACGGACAAAACAATATAAAACTTTTAAGTATTAATATTAAATTATGTATTTGTATAAAAGTTAAGCAAGAATCTAGTAAAATGAATAAAGAACTGCTCTTTCTGCAATCAATATTTTTCCTAAAAAGTCGTATTTCTCGACAGCACAAAAGTTGCATGTATAAATATGAATTAAAGTATATTATCACATAAAGATTAGCACTAGACGAGTCTCAAAATACATACTCCGCATATCAAAGAATTGTTAAGTTTAATGATGAGATACATGAGAAATAAATTCAAATTACGTAAATGAATGCGTGGCAAATATACCCACTATCTGCTATCCTGATTATGAAACTTTAATTTTTCAACATACTCATAAACGTACAGAAAGTAATTAATTAAACAATAAAACATTTAATAAAACATCTAATCAATAAAATATTAAGTTACTCTGTAAAACAATTAATTAAAAAGTTTAAACATCTGTATGTAGTAAAATACATTGGAATATTGCACAATATTTTAATTTTCAAGAGTTAAAAATATTTTCTCCAAACTTTACCACAGAAACCTGACTTTTGTTTCTTTAATCATGTGAATTTACAGCCAGATCAGTGGATATTAAGCATTAAAATTCCTCTCATGACAATCCATGGTAATTTCCCAAAGAAATTAAATCATAATTCAAAACGCATTATCTAGAGAGAAAAACTTAACATTATTTTATGAAACTTAACATAACTCATCATTATAACTGCATCATTATAACTTTGATTTTTTTTTTTTTTTACTTTCACTTTTTTTCTTTAGCATACATTTCAGCTAGAGAATTTGGAGTATAAAGGGATGCTTTGAGTAATTTTACTTTTCTTTAATTTAAGGATTATTTTTTTGTTAAGAGATATAACTTTTGTTCGGGAAAAACTGCTTTTAAAATTAGCTCTTTTTTCTATTTAAACAATTTAAAGTAATGGAAGATTAAGGCTTTACTAGTTTTCTTCTCTAAAAATGAACTTTTTTAAATAATTGTTTTACAGGAAAACAAAAAATAGTAAAACCTCTATAACGGCCCCTCGAATAGCGGACAGCTCTATTTAACGGATAGTTTCCGATCCCCACCCCTAAATTAAAAAAATTTGTATTTTCAACCTCTGAATAACGGACATTCCAAATAGCGGACAGTAATTTTGATGATAAAGGATGAAAAACTATTTTTTGACAAGAGAAAAAAACGGCAAAAGTAAAAAGGCCTCTCAATTTATCATATCAATGCGCCACAAATTTTGTGATCAAACATAAATGTAGAAGTGGCAAAGGAGAGTCCTGGATCATCAAACCCTCTCCCGAATGATTTCAGATTTTACGCTTTTCTTAGTCAAAATGTACAATTTCTTTGCCGGAACTGTATAAAGTCCCCACCCGAAACCACAGAAATCTCCCTCCCCTCCGAAGAAAAATGTCTGACTTCAACACTGTCCTTATCCGAGTTAGAAAATGATTTAGGTTCATTTGCAATTAATATCAATTATTTTGATCCTCTGAATTCCATTACATATTCTATTAGTGAAATACAAGATGTATACTCCGCATATCAAGGAACTTTTTATTTTAATGGTGAATAGGCTAAATGAGAAATCTATTCAAATTGCGTCAATGAATGCTCAACAAATATGCCCACTGTCTGCTTTCCTGATTAATGAAAACATCCCTTTTTCGATATCCGCATAAACTTATGGAATGTAATTAATTAATCAATTAAATATTTAATAAAACATATAATCAATAAAACATTAAATTCGTCTATAAAACAATTAATCAAAAATAAACCTGACTTTTTTCCCTTTCCAATCATATGATTTTATAGCCAGATCAGTGGATATTACGCATTAAATATCCTCTGATGAGAAACCATGGCAATTTGCCAAAGAAATTAAATCATAATTCAAAACGCTTTATGTAGAGAGAAATTCAAAAGCTGTTTTATGAAATTTACCATAACCATATTTTTAACGATCAAATTTCTGCATCATTAAAATTTTGTTTTCTTTTTAACTTTCACTTTGTTTCTCAAGAGTACATCTCAGTTATTCAACACGAATTTGCTGTATAAGAAAAATTTTTGAGTAATTTTACTTTTCTTTATTTTAAGGATTAATTTTATAGTTAAAAGATAAAAGTTTTTTTTTCAGTATAAACTGTTTTTAAAATTAGTTCTTTTTTTTCTATTTATACAATTTAAAGTAAGGGAAGATTAAGCTTTTTATAGCATTCTCCACTTTTTTTTAATAACTGTTTAACAGGAAAGAAAAATACATTATTAAAGAAGCCAAAAACTATGAATTTTGAAAATTCATAGTATTTTTGCGTTGTAATTAGAGTATTTTAATACGGGAGTATATTCAGAAATTCTTATTGCTTTCAATAATTTGTAGTGTTTTTTATTACCTCTACTGTCATTATGCAATATAAAAATGCGAGAGCAAAAATATGTTATTATGAAAGTTCAAGTCACTAAAGTAATAACCACGTTTTGTTTTACTTTCACCTATTATTAATAATTTGGTGGTAGCTTTTATATTTTTTCATTAAGATTTAAAGTTTTTATAAATGTATTTTTTCGCAGTTTAATAAATAAAATTTTGACATGACAGTCGAATTGTTTTGGTCGAATGTGGATTTTCACTTACAGACATATATTAGAAGTTGCAGATATTAAATGTAAAATAGACAGTGTCATTTATTTTATTTTATTTTTATTTTATTTTTACAGAAAATGTAGGAATTTAGTATATGTAGATTGGGTATATTAGGTGCAATCTCTTTCACTATACATTTCCAACTAACTTACTGAAATTTGTTTTTTGAAAATTCTCACGATCAGTTATTATAAAGATAGATATTTGTTGGGCTGTTTTTTGAAATTTGAGTTTTTCACCAATATCTGCATATACAAACAAAAATATGCAATACGTTATTTTGAAAAACATTTCCCCCCCGATATTTCCTTTAATTGAAGAATCTTCAAAAACCAATATATTATCGAGATTTAAAAACAAATTTATTAAAACACAATTCTTTTTTTTTTTTTTTTTGCCATTGATTTTCGGAAATGTTTCTGAGAATTTTTTCTTTAAGGCGCAACACTAGGCACAGAAAAAGACCCGGATGATAATGTAAAGTCTATGGGGGCGTTCTTTTCAAATATCTCCCTCAAATTTTAATACTTTTACATCATTTTTTTGTACAAGTTAGCTGAGGATAATCTACAACCGGCCTAGTTTTTATTTTTTTTCCGTTTTAGTTTCAGATTTTTTTTAATTACTTTAACTTTCAAAACCGGTTTAAACCGGTCCTGAAATTGAATCTATCGTAATATAAAAAATATATAAGCAAAATCGAAAAAGTAAAAACTAGGCCGGTTGTAGATTGTCATAAGCTATGTTATGCAAAAAAATGATGTAAAAATATTAAAATTTGAGCGAGATATTTGAAAAGAACGCCCCCCATAGACTTTACATTATCATCCGGGTCTTTTTCAATCAATAGTGTGGCATCTTAAGAGTATGTATCGTTTTTCTTCACTATGAATGTATTATCGGATGCTATCAATGATTAAGTAATTATTTACATGTTTAACAAGCATTTTAATAGATACGAAAGACTGACATAATACATAGACAAACATAATACATTTATAGCCAGAACTGTAATATGAAAAATATTATTATTTTGCTTTTTCTGGCATACATTATTTCAATTACGCAGTTAACACGCTTAATTGAGATCTGATAGAATCTTAAAATGATTTGATAAAAGTGATAAATACATTATAGAAACGGCTGAAAGGTATTACCAAACATTAGAGACTAAGAAAAGATTGAAAAGATGATTTTTAAAATGAATTCTAGTTTAAATCTTGTAAATACCTTGGTTTCTAAGATTCCTAAAAATGTTTTTTTTTTTTTTTTGCATGTCCATGTGACTATTGGTAGTCTTAGGTAATAAACCTCCAGGCAAAGAAAAAAAAATCTGTTTTATTTGTTAGAATCTTGAATCTTTCACATTAGATACTTCTATACCCTCATGTGAATAATGATATAAGGTGGTCTGGTGTAATAACGCCAGGCTGGGTAATAACACCAAGTGCTAATATTATGCATAATAATGAAATAATCTGGTAAATGACACCCATGTGCTCTGCGCAGAAGGGTTTTGAGTCATATAAATCGCAAAAAACAGCTTCAAGTTAATTTGTTTCATTTTTAGGTCTTATTGTTTTTACAAACAACTAAAATTAACACTTGATCTAAAATTTGCGAGATACGTTTTGTGATGTGAAGGCTATTTTTTTTATCCGGAAATACTTTGTTAAGTACATAAATTTGTAATACATTTCATGGACTTTCAAAATGTTGTTGTAGATTTTGGATATCTTCTAGAGATAATTTGTAATTTAAAATGTACAGCGCAATAACTATAACGGGGTAATAACGCCAATCCTTGGCATTAATACCTCGGTTGATTCCCTACAGTGGCCAAGCTACATCCCATATACTGATTCAAATAAACACAGTTAAAACTGTGCAATGTTTCTAATAATTCTACTTAAGCGGTCATTTTTAAGCAAAAAGTAGCTCACGGTCTGATATTCTTTTGCCTCATCCCTTCCCCCCCACACCACACCTTTATTTTTCTAACACTTTCACAAAAAATTGACATTTTCAATAGCTTAGAATGCAATTTGTCAATTTCTAAGTTTGTAGAGTTTGTATTTTTAGAATTGGACATTCTACATGCAATTATTCCATCTTATTTCGTAGTTTTGTTTGCATGGCGTTATTACCCATACAGGTGGGTAATAACGCCAAATAGCATTGGTCAACAAATCACGCCATTACATTTAATGAATACATACCTGTTAAATTATTTTTTTTATGTAGATAGTCAATGAGTTGCTGTATCAAATCATATGTTTGTTTGAAAAATACAATCTAAAACTGGGCCGTGAAAATTGGTAGAAACTTAACGTGGCGTTATTACCATAGGGTACCTTAGTATATGAAATCTTGAGTTCTTATGTACAGGATCATCGAAAAAAAATGAGCACGCATTAAAAAAAAATTATATAACTATAAAAGTGATCGAGAAGAGGTGATTTTTTTTTCAAATTATTATATTGAAAGTTATCTTCCTTTCTCTCAGATTTGATAAATTGGCCTTTATTTGAAGAATCTTCAGAAATCAATATATTTTCGAAACTTCTATTCGGAACTATTAATTCATTTAAAAACAAATTTATTAAAACTAATTTTTTCCACTGAATTTCGGAAACGTTCCCGAGAATCTTTCTGTATCTTTAAGAGCAATAATCGGTTTTCTCAACTAGGAACATATCTTTTTCTGATGCTATCAATGATCAAGTATCTATTCACAAGTTTAACAAACCTTGTTTCAGACAAACATTATAAAATTATTGCTGGAAGTATAATATGAAAAATATAATAATTATTTTTTTCTGTCATGCATGGTTTCAATTAAGCAGTTAAAATATTTAATTGAGAACTCTTACAATCCTAATTCCCTACATTTTTATCTGATAAAAGGGATAAATATATTATAAAATCTTCTCAAAGATGTTTCCGAAAATTAGAAACTAGGAAAAGATATTTTAAAAATGAATTCTAGTTTAAAACTTGAAAATACTTTAGGAGAAATTTTAGGATGCAACTTTGATTGAAATCTAAATAATTATCCATCACAAAAAATATAAAATAAAATAAAATAAAATAATTTAATAGCTATGTTTTTACATATTTCTTAGAACTCTTAAAGTAACATTGTTTCTTGAATTGTTCGAATTTCAATTTGAGTCTAATCCCTTAAAACCGGATGAATTATTTAAACGGTCATTACTCTGTGAGTTTTTGCAGACATGAAGAGACAATTTTTCGTGTTAATTCATAGACCGGGAGGCGACAGCCCAGACTGTCACTTCATCGAGTTCAAGAGAGAAAATCAAAGATTAGTTCAATCTTTATTCGCGTATTAACACGCAATCGGTCTGCTAAATCATATCTTAGTGGAAAACGCCTAAAATCCTAATTTTAGCGGTTGACTCGTAGATTTACCACTGTGCTTTCCTGCACCAAAAACTATTAAAATATGGAGAATTGGGAGCAGAAAAGCGTAATATGGTAAACCTGTGAGCCAACCTCTAAAATAGGTTTTTATGTGTTTCCAATCAAGATATAACTTTGCAGACCTATTGCCTTTTAATATGCGAATCGAGATTTAACCCCAGTATCCAAACAATATTGGACCAATATTGGCTACATCTTGCAGCAATATTGGCACATTGGCGCGATATTGGCATGAAATATTGCACCAATATTTGGATGTTTACAGTTTGCTTTTATTCAGCCAATATTATGCCAATATTGGGATTTCATTGTAAATATTGCCAATAAAACGCCAATATTGGTTAAATATTGGAATTTCATTGGAAATATTTCCAATGTAAGGCCAAAATTTGTACAATATTGGCATTTTATTGGCAATATTTCCAATGAAACCCCAATATTGGCATAATATTGGTTACAAATATTGGCTAAATAAGGGTAAAATGTAAACATACCAATATTGGCGCAATATTTACGTTTTATAGGCAATATTACCAATTGATGAAATATTGGCGCAACGTTGGACCAATATTGGTTTGCTACTAGGGAACTAATCGTAGATTTTCATCTGTGAACTCGATGAGGTGATTACCTGCGCTACCATCTCCCGGTCTATCCGAAAAAGAACACTAACCTAATTGGAATTTTTACTTTACGGAAACCGTATAAAAATTTACTTTTTGTATTTTTTTTTAAATAGCCCTCACATGGAGTTGAAACTTATGTAATTATATTTTTCACTGTCTTTTATGAAATTTTGTAATAGGACGTATATGTCTAGAAGCAATATTAAAGGAAATTGCGTATTGTTTCTATATTTATAAATCACACTTTTTATTTAATGCATTCATGAATGCTAAATACGCACGTTCTTAATGCACACAAAAAAACTTTAATACATACATTCATGAATATTTTCAAGTGTTTTCTGCCAGAAATAGCTTATTATAATGTTTGCATAATAACTTTTTATTATGAAGATATTTTGAAGAAAACTAAAAAAAATCCTTTTTTTACCACAAATTTGCCACAAATGAATTAATACATATATATTTTTTAAAGTATTAAATATTATATCATCTAATTTCTTAATAATCTTAATAATTTTCGAATCTTAATAAATTTCAAAATAGATAATAGATTACATACGACATTAAATGCGACAATAAAATAGATTTTTTTAAAATTTAATATTAACAACTACGCATTTCTGAAATTTATTGGGAAATTATATTATATTATAATTAAAAATTTATTACAACTTCATGAACTGTTCATAAACTTTTTTTAGAAGCGAAGAGGAAAAGAAAAGCTACGTGTAATTAAAAATTAAGTACAAATTAATTTTCAACAAATATAAAAATATTCAGTAAATCTAATTAAAAATTACCATATAAATATGCTTTAGTTAATCCGAATACTTTCGTCACAAATTTTAATTCCAAAATAAAATATAAAACCAGCTTTTGTGGCATATATTTTTACTACTTAAAAAAAAAACAATGTGTAAATAGTATTTAGTTTCCCTAAAAGACAGAAAATATTTTAATAATTACTAAGCATTAAATATTTTTGCCTGATTTTTCAATGAAATGTTTTTTTACAAAATTTCCAAACGGAATTAAAAATTAAATTAAGTTTGTTTACAAAAATGCTTTTTGAAATTTATCATGTGTATTAAAAACATATGTTTATTTCAAATCTTATTATATAAAATTTACAAGGACTTAAAGTAAGGATGTTCTATGAGTACATAAATAAAAGAAAGCATTAATATATGTGATTAAAATATTTGTTTTGAAAAAGAGAAATATACATTAATGCAATTATTTAAATGTTTAATAATTTAGCAGAAAATAATTTCGCATATCACAACACAAACTTTGTTAACTGAAAATTTATTTATTTATTTAATTATCAATTTGAAAATACAAAAATAGGTAAAATTATTTAATTTTATGTATGCTTAAATTAAACGAACAAAATTTCCCCCGTGTATTACTAAATAATTTTAAATGCAAACAATCAAATATTAGAGCAAATTTTCTTTTCATTAAATTTTTAAACAGTATAAAAATGCAATTTTTTTCTGTTTCGAAACATTTTAAAATATTCTACATGTATTATATTTGAAGCTACATTTTAAAATAATATTTATTGAAATTTATTTGTAAAATAAATAAATATATAATAAGCATTTAATAAAATATTCTTTTTTATACAGAAAACTCGTGATAATAAAATATAAATATACCAAATGCTAAAGATGACTTCGAAGTAAAGTAAGATAATGATAAAAAACTACAATAAGACTTTTATCAGTATAAAAAAAAAGTAAATATCATGTAATTAGAAAATTAATGAATATTAAATTAAATTTTTTACTGAAAATTTTTAAGAAAATATGCAAATTATCTATTACTTTTAACAAATATTTTGGCAGAAAATTACATTTTTTACATTTTTTAAACGTTTTATTTATTGTGCTGAAAAAAAAAAAAAATCAGTAGATAATGAAAAAATTCTAAAAGCATAATCTAAATATTTGAGCTATTTTTTTGTATAAATTATGCAAAAGAATAAAACTTAAAAAAAATACTTTAAGAAAACTTTTATATATATGTGTTTGTGTGTGTAATAACAATTAAATTTACTAAACACCAAAGATCACTCCGAAAAATGCAATATAATAATGATAAAAAATTAATTAAAGGCTTATAGAGAAAACGCTAATATAAAAAATTTAATAGGAATTTTTTTAAAAAGTGTAAAGGCATTGCAGTCTTAGAAACTTAATTATTATTCGTGAGTTGCGATTTAAAAATATATTAAAAATACTTTAAATTTAACTTTGAAATTTCAATAATTTTTTTAACTATTTTTGGGGGGGGTTTTTGTATGATTCTTCACAATTTATATAAAAAAATAAATAAAATGAAAGTAAAAACATTTAAAAAAGATAATTTAATTACATTATTAAAATAAATTTTCAGGCAAGTTTTTTTTAAAGCAACTTTTTACTTTTTTGATATATTTGGGCTTGTAAGTGATTACATGCAAAGTGGCATAAATTAAAGATAAAGTGTGAAGCTTGAGGGGGCACAGATCCAACGCAAATTACCCATACAAATGAAAACTTCAAGCCGATTTTTCTCCATGTTCATATTTTTGTAACTTGCTTGTTCGATATATACTAAGGCTTTTTTGCTAATTTTGATAGAGGTTTGAACTTTTTTATTACTTGTTATTCATGACGCGTTTTAATTTTTGTACATAAATTTAACATTCTTTTTCTTTTAGATTGAAATTGGGAGTTAAACTGAGAAACTTGAATTCCCTTCATTTTTTTAATGTGCATTAGAGAAAAATAAATCATATTAAGTGTAAAATCCCATATATCTAAAAATTCATGCACAGTTTTATACAGTTCATTCTAATGAATGTGGGGAAAAAAAGAAGCACAAATATTCATATTTATAAAAATAGTTGAAATTTTTAAAAAGTTAATTAAAAAAAAATAATTTTTATTAAAATAGGCTGTTTTATAAGATATTTTTACTTAGTTTTTAGTATTAATTACTGTGACACTACATATTGTTACAGTATATTCAAAATTGAAGAGATTGTTTCAAAGGTAGTGTGTCCCCAATAAGAGCCTACATTACTGACTGAAAAAGAACCGGATGATAATGTTAAGTCTATGAGGACGTTCTTTTCAAAAATCTGGCTCAAATTTGAATATTTTTACATGTTTTTTTTTTTTTTTTTTTTTTTTTTTTTTTGTACAGGATAGCTGAGGACGATCTACAACCAAGCTAGTTTTTGCTTTTTCAATTTTAATTTCAGATTTTTTGAAAAACAAAATACTTTAACTCTTGAAACCGGTTTGAACCGGTTCTAAAATTGAAACTATCATGATATAAAAAATATATAGCCAAAATTGAAAAAGTAAAAGTAAAAACCAGCCCGGTTGTAGATTGTCCTCAGATACATTTTGCAAGAAAAATCCTGTAAAAACATTCAAATGTAAGCGAGATATTTTAAAAGAACATGCTCATAGACTTTACATTATCATCCAGGTCTTTTTCAGTCAGTAGTGTAAGCTCTTAACTGACCATTAATATTATGCAGACATTGTAGAATATACATAAGAGTAAGAAATTGTTATCTGTAAACTCCTGCAGTCAGAAGCATGATAATCGGTGCACAAGTTATGCTTCAGTACAGATGTTTATTTTACTGTCGAAGACAAAACGATCATCCTAAATACACACAAACAGCTCTTGAATGGATAAAGCTAAAGTTTGAAAACAAGTCATATAATAAAACAAATTTATACAGTAAAACAACTGCGCGCTATCATATCAGATGGATTTAAGGCTCCTCCTCCTGCAAGCAAAGACTGTAGCGACCTAATGCTATTTTCTATAGGGAGGTTATTTTCTAATAACACATTTGCATTTCGACATTTTATTTATTTATTTATTTATTTATTTTTGTTTTAATTTTATTTTTATTTTTATTTTTTATCTTTTTTTTGTATTAGACAGTTTAGTCCCCTTTTCTTTTTTACTTTTTCGTTTTCGGTTGCAGATATTTTTATGTAAAGTTACTTTCGTTTTCAGAACCGGTTTTGAAAGTCAAAAAGTTGTGCGTAAATAAATATATTTAGTATATGTCAGTTATTCTATCTTAATTATTTTTATGATCATAGCTAGATAAGTATTTCAAAGAAAATGCTTCTATTTTAAAATACATACTCCTGTTACTAAATATTATCGGTTACAAGCAGTTTATCAGTTGTTACTGATAAATTTTAAAATACATTTTGTAGCACATGTTGCGATTATTTTAAGAACTTTGAATTTCCAGGAAATATAATAAATAATTTTCTTTTTAATTTATTCATTATAATATAACAGACAGACATTAAATGTCATATTTTAACTTATTTTTATTTTGTAATTTTTTATTATTATTTTGTTTATTTTTATTTAACTTTTCGTTAGCACGAAAAGTTTCACTTTTAAAGAAAACAAAACTGACATTTTGAAAGTTATTTCTTTCTACTTTATTAAAGAAACTGTAGTTTGGAGTTTTATTAATTTCCCCTCTCAAGAACAGAGGTAACAGTAAGTGTAAAAATATAAGTTCTCTAGAGGTATGTGAAATGGAAAGTGGAATACTCAGAAACAAAAAAAAAAACTTTTTCTTCTGAAAAATTTTAATCTAACCGGATTTGCAAATTAAAACTTTAGAGGGTTTTATGCATTCAAAATTTCAAAACTGTTTTAAGTTTTTTTCATTATTGTTCAAGTAAAATGCAAGAACCGAAAATAATATTTTTTATTCTGAAACGACAGACTAATTTCAGAGAGAAAACTCGAGAAAAATTCAGAAACGTTTCTTACATTATTGGGCAGTCTATAAATGATGTTGCACATTGTTTATAATATTTTTGACTCCTCTACCCCCTTTTTCACAAAGTACCATACTTAACTATGCCTTTCCCCTTATTTTTGTGTCACATTTCACTGTATATTATATAAATATATACTTGCAGGTCAGGAACAATGTACTATATTATGGATAATATTTAAAATTTTATTTTTAAACTTTAACTATGGCTAATTCCATGAAAACTTCTCATGACTGTCAAATACAACGGTTTTTGGTTTCCAGTATTTGAGAACGGACAAAATGTGACTTTTTTTTAATCATAGATATTTCATCAGCTGAATAGGGTGAAGGAAGCTTTTTGAAATAAGGATGGCGAACAAGCAAAGCGATTTTTAGGTGCGTGACAGACATGACAAGTTTTCATGGAATTAACTCTATGTGTTTTGATGACATCAGTGACCATAACAATAAAAAATACTCATTTTGTATGAAATAAGATTAAGGATTACAACAAAAAACACAAATTATATACAATAGTAATAACGTATTAATATGAAAGGGCAATCGAAAACAGTTGTATTTTGGAATTTGAAATGGAATTAAACATGTTTGGCTTTAAATCTTATCTTTGCTTTTTTTAATACAAAATACTTTAAATTCAAAACAACTTCAAAATTTAATCTGCTGATTTTTAATGCTTTCATTTTAACAAAAATGTGTGATATCGCGTTTCTTCTTACCTCCTGCCACCAACTAGTCACAAACTGTCACAATTCCGCGAACACCTTTTCTCCTTCCCAACGCAGCATCATGTGTGGACGACCCCTATCGAGACATCCGCTGCTAGATACAAACGAGAAAGTTTTTGCTTCAAGTAAAAAAAAAAAAAAAAAAAAAAAAAAAAAAAAAATGGTTTCAATTTGGTGCGAAGACTACACACAGAATTTCAAAAAGGTTTCTGATGATTTCAGAGAGTGAAAATAGGTCTCAGGTATCCGAAACATTTCTGTTAGAATATTAAACTAAGGCAAATTATTTTTACAGAGAAGGCATCACCATGCTTCTAAATGTAATTTCTTAAGTACTGCGACAATTTCAAGATTTCTTTTTAAATGTAACTTCAATTCGAAATAACGTTTTTTCATTAGTATGTTTGTTTTCTTTATTGTCTAATCAACATTTTAAAATTAGTTGGATGTACCAATCTCAAATTTTTCCACTATCTTATACACGTTAATACTTTAAAGTTCGTAATCGCAGAGGAAAATTTAAAGGCAATATATGCCCATCATGAGGATTTAAATACAAAGTTTGTGTATAAAATCTTGAGATATGCATGACGCTACAGTTTTCAAGTTAGTAAAATGCTGCATAGGAGCGTCACCTATTGGTGAATTTACACAAATAACTAATCAGAAATACCTTACGACAACGTCTAAATGAATCCGAATTTTAGTTAAAATCCTTTCAATAGTTTTTTGAAATAGAACTACTGTGAAAATCGTAAAAAAATCCAGCACCGGAGAAACACATTTTGAGCAAGTTACACCAAAATGCAATCAGCAGCAATAGCCCTTAGGCGATTTATACTAAACTGTCATTAACATCAATCCATATCAAGAAAAACCTGATTCAGAAATTTGATGAAAATCTGTCCATTAGTTCTTGAGATAGAGTATTACAGAAATCATGGAAAATGCACCATAGCAGCGCCACCTGCGGGTTGTTTATACCAAAAGTAAATCAGCGCCAATTTATATTTTTCGAAATACTTTTGCTGAACCTTCTGCAATTTGTTTTGGAAAATTATTTTAATTTTGAACTAGGCTAGCTGGCACCTATTTCAAAAAATCAAATTGGTGTACATAAATATAGTAATACTCATGGAAAATAGAATGCTCTTAATTTAATTTTTCTTATTATTATGTAATGAAAAATACTTTTTACTTTGCAGCAGTTTTTGAGACCGATTTCATTTGTGGTAGAAAATTTTATTTTAAAATTGGTTTTTTGTTTTATAATTTCTGCTGCATGTTTTATGAAAATATAATTAAAAAGTATAACGAAAAATAAAGTATTAAAATTATATCCTTCATGAATGACCTTTCTATAATATAAGATTTTTTTTCTTTTTCTGGATATCGTAAAATTTATCTGGCTAATACTATTAAACACAAATTTTTTCAGCTAACAAGACAATGAGGAAAAATGAACACATATTGGCATTCCATGAAATTCAGAGATTTTCGAAAAAATAAATTTTTATTTTCGTTATTTAAAAATTTATTCTCAATAACTGAGTTAGTATAAACTAAGAAAAATTACTTACAAAAAATATTTAACATAAGCAAGCAACATTTAAACTCAAGTCTATTTTCCATATTTTACACAAATTTCTGGTACACGATTTTCTCTTAAATATTTTCAACTTAATTGTACCGAAAATATCTGAACACGGAAAAGAAAAAGAATATTGCTTATAATACTGTAAAAAAAAAAAAAAAAAAAAAAAAAAAAAAAAAAAAAAAATCTGGGTAAACAGATAAGCGTCATTAAGTTTGTGATTCATTAGTATTTGCTAAGAGTATGAAAAGTGATTTAATGTTTAAAAAATTAAATTTCTTACATTGTTTAACGACGCTCTGTGTAGGGATCGGATCTCCTCGAACACGTGACCTAGCCCAGTGGTCTTCTATATCCCACAATTGTAAGTGATGAAATATAGCCAAAATCGTTAGAACCTCTGTAAAACATGATGAATAGTTAAGATTATAAGATATATTTCACCATTGAAATGCATTGACATGCAGTGTTTTCAAAATGGCTCGCCAATTGCTCGGACATGCGATCTATCGATATGATCTTCTTGAACTCCAAAATGCTAGAATATAAAATTTAGAATCATTTTTCAGTTACCTTCATTTTTTATTAATAGGAAATCGGCTTAATGACTCCAAAATTTTTCACTGTTTGAATTTTCTAGAATGTTTGACATACCTTACTGGTTTTCCCGTATTCCACAAACGTAAAAAATGAAATACAGTCAAAATCGTTAGTCCCGCTGTAGGATATGATGTATTGTGAAATTTGTTAGACGTATTTCACCACAGAAATGCATTGACACGCAGTATTCCCAAAATGGCTCAATAATTGTTCGATCATGTGATCTACCAAATTGGTCTTCTTGTACTCCAAAATGCTACAATACAAAATTTAGAACCATTTTTTAGTTACTTTCATTCCCATAGAAAGAAAAAGACATGTAAGGACTCCAGAATTACTCCCTGTTTGAATTTTCTCGGAAGTTTGACCTATCTCAATTGTGTTTTCGTATCCCACTTTATTAAGAGATGAAATATAGTCAAAATTGTTGGAGCCACTGTAGGAAAATACCAGTAAATCTGCAGATCAGGAGACTCAACGTCAGCTTTGTTCATATTTTTTTAAAACACACTTTGGGTAATATTCAACTTCCTGGAAACTGTAATTTAAAATTTTCAAATTGCGTAATTATTTATAAGAATAAAATAGGAATTAGAAGTTTTCAGCCATCAAAAGCGGTAAATAAAAAATTTAGTTATGTTAGGATATTCTGAAATTTTCATGATGTATTATTTTTGTTTTCTTTATTATAACATAGTAGATTTCTTCAGGGGGGCTCCGCCCCCTGAACCCCCCGAGCCTCACTTAATTTAAATTTGTCACTTTCTAATAATTGTGCTAATGGTTATTGTATATCTTGCATTTCTTTATACATTTTGATTTATAAGAATAAGTAACAGTTTGGGCAAATATTTTTCATTATCCTCATACTTCTACATGCCTGCTAACCACAAACACCTAAACCTGATGCATCAGGAACTTTTGTAAGTGTAAACTCAGTAATCTAGAGAGTTTTACAATTTTGTTTCCAATAAAAAAAAGTTTTGATTGCATTTTACTGCAGTTATAACGGGATAGACAGACATACAGAAGAAGAATGAAACAGACATATGAAAAACAGTAAATTTCGTGTCTCCAAAGTAAGCCTTCACTGTAGTTTCGGCAATGACGTCATTATTCATGAGTTATTGATATTCATGTTTCTTGTATTTTTAACGACTACTATAAAATACCTGTTTTTGTTCAACTATGACGTCATATTTTACTAAGTGAAATATTTATTAAAAATATAATTCTTTTTTATTTCTTTTACTTCTAATTATGTCACCATTTTTGTCAGAAAATTTTTTATTAACGAAACGAATATCAGTGTTTAATATTTAACAAAAAGTACTATATCTATAGTTATTTTAATTCTGACGTCATATTTATTTTTTTTCATAGTTTAATTTTTCGAATGGAAATTGCTCAATTGAAACTTATTGCTGCTAAAAAAATATTATTCCAAATTTTGATTTTTTTTTTGGCAACAATAAAGGAAATTGGTTAAATTCTATTTAAAAAATCCCTATTGATTCTGTATGAAAAAGAAGGAAATTTTGAATTATTAAGGAAAATATTTGAATAAAATTAATAAAACATAGCCTATGTTTTTTTTTCTGGATTATGCTATATTTATACGCAAAGATACAAAGACATTAATTAATTTATAAGTTTTGATGTTGACTTCATTTAAATTTTCGTACACGCTTTCAAATTTATAACATTATAAGGATAAGTATTAAGATGAATGGTTGCTTAGCAACCATTAAAAGAAAATAAAAAAAATGAAATAAATACATTTCAACTAAGTAAATCTCTAAAACAAATTAGTTTATATTATTGGAACACATTTATAAAAAATTTACAAAAATTACAATAATAATTTTAAAAATCTGACAAATGCGTTGACAAAGTTTCAAAATAATACGAATAATCTAACTGGTAAATTTTACTATTAATTTATCATTGAATTCCATTAATCAAATGTGTCATTTTCTCTCAGGGGGAAAAAAATGAAAATCATTGGATTTGCCATAGAAAAGCATTATTGCGCGAAATAAAATATTCTATCTTCCGAACGAAGGAATCAAATCTAACAAAAAACTATACAGCTTAATCCCAGTGTCTAACTATCATACCCACTTAATTTCAAGCCAATCGAATGTTTTTTACGTCAGTTATCGCGGAACAGACAGACAGACAGACAGACAGAATCCAAAAAATTTCGTGTCTCCAAAGTAAGCCTTCACTGACCTTTCGGCAATTATGCAGACCATTTCTCCATTGAAATACTTTGAGTCGCAGTGTTCCCAAAATGATTCACTAATATTTCAAACATGTGACCTACCAAAATGGTCTTCTTGTACTCGAAAATGCTAAAATACAAAATTTAGAATTATTTTTTAGTTATTCAAATTAATATTGAAAGGAAATGTCCCGTAATGACACCAAACTTACTCGCTATTTGACCTATCTTACTCGCTTTTCTCGAATGTTTGACCGATCTCAATGGTGTCCATGTTCCAAAAAAACGATAGGATCTCAATTTTGGTCTGATCTTTACATAATTATTTTGCTTACGTACACAGTCCAACACGCTTTGCTTTAACACGATTTGCTCATATATGCGAATATTTGCTCGAATAAACACGATTTGCTCGTATTATAAAATATGGAAATTTCACTTAGAGACGTTTTGAAAAACCTGCGAATGCAAAAGAAACTTTATTTTTATAAATGATTTTTTAAGTTTGGAAATTACGTCAGTTTTTAAAGATAAAAAACAGTTTTCGAAATCGCGGGTAACCCAGAAGCGGTTATTTTCTTATGTTGTAATATTGGATTTTCGTAGATAAAGAGAAATGTCTTTCTATTTTCAGTGTAAATGAAAATAAATTTATAAAATCGTAAAATACAATCAGATATATAAAGAATAAAAACATTCAAGATACAAAATAAAATTTAGTTTTTTCTTTTTTTTTAGAAGTAAATCAGTTATTATGTTATTTTTAGATACAAATCCAAACAATTATATAAAAACGACAAAATAATACCTTTTTTTTAACAGTGTAAGACAAATCATTTCCAGTATTTACAGTTGTTACAAATCAATCCAATTATGTTAGATGACTTTCTGTGAACTCATCCAAACGCCCAGAGTGATTATAATTTAATACATATAAAAGGTTTCAACGAAGACTTACGAATGTAGCTCAAAATCTCAAGGGGAAAGAATTTTATATAGAATATGGCTTAGTAAATATAATCAAAACAACATGTAATCGTAATAAAACAAAAAGTATTCTATTAATAGAATTAATAGTTTTCTCGTGTTTCTTTTTTTAAGTCAGTTTCATATATTCACATCCAGTTGTTCTTGTAAAGTTTATTGTTTAATTATAGACATGTTGTATATTTAAAATGCTTGTTTATACCTGGAGAAGAAATTCAACATTATATTATGTATAGTAACATCTGTTATTATACATTTTTGGAGCTACTTTAGTTTTTACATAATCATTTCATTTCATTGTATTCTGATTTTGATTTTACTTACGAAAAAATAAATTAATTAAATAGCTCTAAAAGGTAAAGATCATAGTATCTTTATCTAAAAGTATCATATCTCGAGTCATTTATTGGGAGTAACAAAATTTTTAAACATCATGAATAAAATATGCGTTCAATTTAATGAAACTAGTCGTTGGGGGCCACCGTAATACTTACCCATCATGGATATGTATATGAAAATAAAATAAGTGAAAACTATTTATACAATGCATTGCAATTCATAAACAAAATTTAAATATTGTTAATATACATAGTAATGCTCTATTAAAGAACTGCTGATTACCGATATCGACAAATTATATAAAACGCCAAACTACTCAAGTAGTACCGAACTGCGTAAAAGAAACATCCTTATAACTCCAAAAATAATAACTCTATTAACTAACAGTTTTCTGTGTCGGATTAAGCGTCTCATTTCCAATTAAAATATACCTCTGAATTGAAATTTGAATGAAATACAGGGTCATGAACAATCGAAGAATGTGGAAAACATGATTACAAATATCTCGGCAACTAATAATCCGATCGACTTCGTTCTATATGCAAAATGTGTGTCATCTTATTGCCTTTTACGTCCATTCCTTAGAACAAAAAAATTCGAAAATTTTTATATACCTTTTATCAGAACGAATTTTTCGAGAGTCCGAAAAAAAATAGTTCCGGATAATCGAGGTTGCTGATATTAAATAGGGTTCGTCCCATTTTTACATACTAACTACATACAAAATTTCAAGTCTCTATCTCAATTCGTTCGGGAGATAGAGCGTTTACAGACAGACTGACAGACAGACAGACAGACAGACGGACGGCAAAATTTTTTTTCTAAAAATATGTTTTTCGGAATCTCCACTATCTAAAACGTGTAAATCCGTCAAAAAAAATTTTTCGATTTTCAAAACGATTGCAAGACTTACCCTATACTACGTATGATGGGTAAGTAAAAAGTTTTAATCTTCTTTTAAATTCCCTTGATATTAAAAAGAGATTCATCCACAAAAGAAGTTAGCTTATGTGGTATGTCAATGATGACCGCAGAAGATAAGCGGTTCAAGTGAGTAAAATTTGATTTCGACAAATTGGAGTTTAAAGATAGTTGACGTTATATTTGAACATAAATAAAAATCTACTGGATTGAAATAGGAAACTGCAGCTTGTTTCATTGTGCTCTTTGAACTCTTATTTCAATAACTGTAAAAAAAGTGTAGTACAATTTTCTTTAAATTTATTATTAATCAATATTGATTATTATTCGGCAAAAGTGGTTTATCTGTAGAACCCACTACAAAATTAGAAAATCACTTATGTTTATTTACTTGAAAATAAAAAAAAGCATATCTCCAGGTCGTTTGTGCACTTAATTAATTATATATTTTTTTATTATTATTTTGTCATTTATACCCCTTGGCTTCAAACATAGAACTGAAAAATGACATGTGCAATTATTTATTTTTATACATTTGTATAAAGCTAAACAAAAAAAGTTATAAATATATTTGTTTCCATAATACCTTAATTTGTGTAAAATATAATAAAGTAAATGTCAGAATTTTAAGGAAGAGTTAAAAAAATAAGATTGTATAAAGATATTGTATCTAATACAAATAGTATTTGCAAATAACAAAACAAAATCTTTATGTACGAATAAAAGAAGTGGGAGAAATCACCGAAATGGTCAACAAATAAAAGAAATGCACTATAAAAAACAATCTTTAATGTTACTACTTTTTTTTGGGGGGGGGGAGGGGGAAACTGGGATTCCTATAATTTTCAATGTAACGCTAACAGCAAAAATTCATATAACCGATTCTGTTACTAATTTCTGATATTACCGTAACATAAAAAGTTCTAGTAATCCATGTTTCCTAGTTAAGGGTGTGTTCGAAAAAACGTTTTTCCACCTTCAACAGCTCGAAACTTTCTGATACAATTTCAGACACATTTTTAAAAGTAGAAACATGAAACTTGCTGAAGGGATTTTTGAAGAGACGTAATAAGGTGCCGTGTGATGCCATTTTACGCTCCATTCATTAGAATTTGATTTATAAACAATTATCTTCTCAGTTTGACCCTTTTTTTCGTCCACAAATCTCCCACTTCGGAAAAATCGGTTCAAAATGCCGTTTTTGATTGCTTTTTTTCAATATTTTCTGCATTTATCAAAGAACCGACGATTACGGCACCTTGAGTACTTTCTGAGTTAGAGAACGTGCCAGTTTCATGGATATGAGAGCAAAAATGAATTTAAAAATAAATCGGAAAATAAGCAGTTTGAATCAAAATACACCCTTAAGGTTTAGTAACTTAACAGATTTTTTTTTTCAGTGTGTATGTTTGTATCAGTGTTTACCCACAACTAAAACGTATGTAAATAATTGAAGCAGATTTTCACTATTTCATCATTTTTTTAAAAACATGACTAAACAAGCCAGCAAACAATGAAATAAAATATATCTCTATATTAACCGTATTGTCACCGTTATCGCTGCTGCGGCGACATAGTACGATAAGTTAAACACTCCGTTCTTGCCTCTGCGGCGACATCGTCTTTCCTTGTAATATTTATTTAGCACCAATAATAAAGGAAAATATAGAAGTCCAGTGGCGTAGTGGTTAGAGCATTAGACTGCAGTTCGTTCTGCAGGTCGTGAGTTATTATTATTATTATTATACCGCAGACAAGGCCCCTGCCTGCCAGGCAATATGCATAGCCTAACATTTTTTTTTTTTTTATTTTTTTTTATTTTTTTTTTTTTTTACCAGTCTGCGGGGCAGAAACCCCTTGATTGTCACAAGCTGAGATCTACCTGAATGTGGCTGTATCACTATTATTTTTATAATTTTAGTTACTATTCTGGCCTGTTCTACGTTACTTTTAATTATCTGTTTGGGTTCATTCGTACGATGTTGAAACTGATTAAAAAGAAAGGGGGTAACGCTAATTCTTCCACAGAGCTCATACGAGCTGCCTATGCGACAACCGATACTCGAGTTTGATTTCGTAATTTAGAGTCTTGATCGGATTACGAGATCTTCACCTGACAAGGCACCCCCCGAGGTATAATTCACAGGTAACTTTGCACCCACGACGGATTTTACATGCACAAGGTGCCATTAGCGTACATGGCGGGTTCTTAGCTAGCGGTGAGCCTCAAACCCACGATCTTTACGTCTACAAGCATGACGCTCTGCCATCTGGGCCACCGCTGCCCATATATTCCTATTTGTCTTACATTCATTTACTCATATCTTGGTAGTTGATGTCACATATATTGGTTCTTGTAGTCACAATCGGGAGTACCAGTTGATATTTTCCCTAATAGTTGTAACTAGTTGATATTTTCAGGTCCTGAGTTCGGCTCCCGACTGCAATTTTAGAAAGAACCACGTTTTGAGCACCTTATCGCCAGAACAACGATTGGCGCGGAGATGAAGTCAGTGCTATACATCTTTTCTTGTTTATTACGTCAAACGCCTAGCGAATAGCAACCTTTCCTTCTGCAAAGAAATCGTGCTTATTGTTCATTTGTTTTCCGTAAATGTTTTCAAGGAAAGAATATATTATGAGGAAATGTTATTCACCGTTGTTTACAATTAAAACATAGTTTAAAACAAAGAGCTTTTTCAGATTAAAATGATTACGGATTTGAAAATCAAAGCAAAACGACGATTGGCGTTTGGCGATGCAGCAAGCTCAACGTTCTCACTTTCGCCAACTCGCCAAGGCTGGTGCTAAAAACGTGATTCTTTGTGAAAATGCCTCCCGACTGGGCCCAGTGCACTTAGCCTTTCATTTTTTTAGGTTCAATAAAATGAGTACCAATCTTGCTTGGGAACAAAACACGAAAGACCTCGCATTAGCCTCACCACCTGGCCGGGACACATGCTGCAAATCACCTCGGGGTCCAGGGTCTAGTAAACTATGATGAGCGCTGATCCCTGTATATTGTAAGGCCACAGAGGTTTTTTTAGTTTTAATAATGGGAAATAGAATTTGCCTTATTTAATCAGATCACTTTTTTTTTGTCTTGGGAGAAGCTTATTTTTAAAAAAAAATGGTGCTTACCGGGTAAAATTTGAAATCAATTTGTAAAATGACGCGGAGTTCAAAGGGTTAAATATTTGCATTTATTATATGATATGCATTTATAAATTGGATAGGAATTTTGTAGAATTTAGGAACATATTTCAACTGACATTTTTTTTTAAATAAATATATATACAGGACAGTTGCACCATAAAATTTAACTAATAAGAATGTATTTATTAAAATACAACACATTGCTCAGTGGTGCACAAAACAAGAATTTTAATATACATTTGTACAATTAAAATAAAATAAAACTATCAACGTTCCGCGCCGTCTTCTGCGGGCGTCTTCAGGAAAATATGATAACGGAAAGACTAAGTTTGCATCTTGATCGAGAGATAATATTTCTAATAAAATAAAATATGAATGAATTAAAAGTTTTTTTTGGTTTTAACTTTTAATTCATTTAGATTTTAATTTATTAGAAATATTATCTCTCGATCAAGATGCAAACTTAGTCCTTCCGTTATCATATTTTCCTGAAGACGCCCGCAGAAGACGGCAAGGAACGTTGATAGTTTTATTTTATTTTAATTGTACAAATGTATATTAAAATTCTTGTTTTGTGCACCACTGAACAATGTGTTGTATTTTAATAAATACATTCTTATTAATTTTTTTTTGAATAAATATACATTATTTTAGATTACCAGATAGAAGAATCACATCGTAAAAAAAGTCCTTAATATTTGAAAATATAATGTAAACAAGAGCAAAAATTTACAGTAACCTCTTATTAGTTGTCCAATATTTAGAAAAGAGTTCTTTATCTCTAAAAACGTGAGACAACAATGGATTTTCAATATTTAAAGAAGTATTCATAGTAAAAAGTTTGTTTCCTATGCCCATGATTTTCTGAAACGTTTTCGAGCATTTCAAAATATGTATATTAATCAGTTTACTCAATCTTAAATATAAGCTTGTCGATAATCACTAATAATCAAATAAATATCTTAATGTTCAACAAACATATTTTGTAGACAAATACCATAAATTAATAGTATTAGCAATTGTGTTAACATTAATATTAATATTATTTTGTATAAAATCAGCTACGTTACTGACAAGGGAACCACTTTTTGTGATTCCACCTAGCTTTGAGGATTTGTAGCCGTACACATAAATATTAGAGAGCCGATAAAAATTCTGTGTTAAAACGATAATATTTTATATACATTGTTATACTTTATTTTTTTGTTATTGTATTTTTTTTTTGTTGTTGTTGTTTATTTCGCGAGAAAAGTGAGTTATGTCGCTACGAATTTTTTGTTTGTCTTATTTCAGGGCTATGGCATTTCGGCTAGGATTGACGAAAAAATCCACTTTTAAAAATACGCCAAGTTTTTCTGCGGAAAAAATAGTGAATATAATGTCGTAATTTATCAAAACTAAATTTGTAATTTTTTAAGGAATTTTTAAACGTTTCAGTATTTTACAATTATTATTAATTAATTTATACTTTTTTCTTAAAAAAGAAAAAAATATATGATAAAAGAAGGATAATTGGCTTTGGAAATTGTAGTTTCAAAAAATTATGCTGCGGCTATAATGCTTATTTTTGGTTCTGAAACTTTCTAATATAGGACTTTAAAATGCAACAACTCTCAATGCTAGGTGCGAGCAACACCAAAAAAGGATCCCTTGTGAGAATGTTAAGTACATGAAAACAAAAAAATGTTCCCGTAAGGCATGGTGACGTCACTGCGGCGTCGTTGTGAAGTCACATTGTGACTTTGTGACCATCGATTGTCGGTGTGACGCCACGTGACGTCGATGTGAAGTCACAGTGGCTAAAATGTGAAGTCGTTATGGCCGTTTTAGAGCTCTTTAGTGACGTTTCACAAAATGGTCACAATGTGACAAATTTGTGAAAAATGTGTCATTTGTGACTAATTTGACATTAACATTGTGACGAAACTGTGACAAAAGCAACGATATTTAAATTGCCAGAAACATGTTTTTTAAAGTAAATAACATGTTTTTAAGAATATTTATAATTTTCTAAAATTTTTTAATAAAGTCACATCTTAGTCACAATGTGACGTCACTGAGTGGTGGTATTTTGGTCACAGATGTTATGTGACCAAAGTGACTCACAGTGACGTCATTGTGACGTCACTGTGACCATGCATGCTACGTGAGTTATTTGGATATTAAAAAAAATGATTAATACAAGATTAAAAATTATTCGGATTCACTGACAATTTCGAATATCAGTTGACGATTTTTTTTTTAACTTCTTTAAATATCAAAAATAAATAGCCGTCTGAGTTTTTTAAATATAAAAAAGTTATCAGAATAAATTATAATTCAAAAGAGATAACTATATAGTTTTTTCGTGGCAATATGTATATTTTCATATGTATGAAACAATATACTCATATTTTTTGTACAGGGTATTAATTTTTAATTTTACATTACAACATTTGTTTAAAATATTCCCAGAAGAAAAAATATCTGTACTTTAAATTTTTCATTCTATGCAAACATATGTGTCAAATTACATCATTTATATTTGTACAGTGTCTTTTACATTTAGTGTAACGGAAAATTACTATTTGTCACTTTGAGTAATTGTACTCCTTATTTTTTGGGACAAGATATTATTCAGTATAAAGATGTTACAAAGTTCTTTCCAAATTCAACTAAAAATTATTTATTCAAAATCTGAGTTATGGTTTGTAGAATTACACTTTTGCAACACAAAACTTTATAAACTGATTTATTACGAGAGCAGTTCATAGAATTGGAGAAAACATGGAGATATCCAGTTTTTTACACTTTTAAATTTAACGTAATTTAAAAAATTCACATTGTGTAAAATTTTTAATTATTTGGTTGACAATACAATGGAGAAGTACATTTATCATAATAGGGTTTTTCGTTATTTGATCAACAAATTCAGAATTGTTATAGTAGGCATCATATTGTTGTTACTGTGCAATTAATGGTTATATATATATATGCGTAACATCATAATTGTTAATCAATATATAAACCATTGAACTTAATACAAAATTACCACATTGGAACGTGAAAAAAAAATTAAAATGAATATAATTGAAATTTGTTGAATCAAAATAGAATATTCAGGAACAAATACTTTGGAACTACAAATAAAGTGTGTGGTTTCATCTTTGTATTAGCCACGAAAAAGCAAAATAACACGAATTTGGAGCTACCAACACACATAGAACCAAAATAACATGGAAAAAAAACATTAAAAAATGAATCGTAAAAACATTATTAAAATGGTTACATATATATATTTGTAATAAAATAAAAAAAATTGCGCCATTTTGTTCTCTCTTAGCTTCAATTCTAAATTTGTGGAACATATTTTAATCTTAGTTTCGTAATGTATCAACCTGTAACAGCTAAAATTCTTTTTCTTATTTTATTTATTAAAAAATTATTGCTTGCTTCTCAAAAAGGGTGGGAGGTATTTCGTAACCTTTTTACTTTCTGGAATATTACCGGGATTTTAATTTAATTTTTTATTTAACATCGCCTGACAGGTGTTAATGCGCGTTGTTAAAGGGCTTGTTATTTGCGAGGAAAATTTAGACCCTGCTGAGGACACGCCTGCTAAGACCAATCAGAACTGATCATTTTTTTACGTTGAGACTCGAGTCTCAATCGTCGAGTCTCAATTGAGTCTCGACCCTAATTGGATTTTTAAAATGATTGACGCAAAGTAGGAGGGAGCTAGTTTTGTCGTGAAAATGTTTTTTTTTCATTTGGTTTTTGAGGGGAGTTAGAATGCAATTGCCTTTTAAACTATCAAGACGCCCGTTTCATTTCCCCGCTGAATTAGAATATCTGATGATGTGGACTGGATAACGAAGGTTGTAGTGCCGATGCGTGCTAAAGTGATTGCGGGGAAGAGCTTACCTATTTTATGAGTTCATGAATAAAGAACTTGAAGACTGATGGTGTTTGTTTTTATAATGGGGAAATACCCCAATGAAATTCTTCCGCTGCTCGCCAACTGTCGGAGCGACTACTCTGCTCGTGCTGCTGCTGATTCCTAGAGTTTATGCAACATAGTTATTTCGTCGAATTAGATATTTATTACACACACACACACATATATGTATATATATATATATATACCGGGGATTTGGGATTATATATATTTTTGGAATATATATAATCCCAAAAATGACTGATGGATTTTAAAATTCAATAACTTGCAAACGGTGACAGCTATTTAAAAAATTTTTGCAGGAGGGTTATGTATAATGTCAGGAGTTTTTTTATCTTAATTTTTTATTTTAGTTCGCATCTCAAACAATAGATGGCGCTGACGGCGATTGAAGACCAGGTGGACGCTTCACTCAGCACTGATCACCTGGCCTTAAATCGCCGTCAGCGCCACCTATTGTTTGAAATTCGAACTAAAATAAAAGTTGCGGTAAAAAAAACTTCTGACATTATACATAACCCTCCTGCAAAAAAATTTTAAATAGCTGTCACCGTTTGCAAATTATTGAATTTTAAATTCCATCAGTCATTTTTGGGACACCCGGTATATAGTATAATTCAATTTTAGACATTTTATTAAATATCTAGAAAAATACATGAGGAAATACCCTGAAACTCTAAGTTTGTAAACATAATAATACAGGTCATACATTTTACATTTTTTTGCTTCGTTTTGGGAACAATGGATTTTGAGCGTATTCTATGAACGATAACTTTCAGAATTTTCAAGCTATGTTTTTGAGACTTTTACAAAAGTTACTCTATATATTTAGCTAATACAATATGCAAATGAAATTTTGATATCGTTAACGCATACGCAGTGAATATTTAATAAACCTGCTCATTTCAATACGATTTTTATTATATTTTGATTCTGATTACAGAGATTTTTAGCTCATAAGCTATCATAGCCTGAGAGCTTATGTGCCCGTCCGTTCTGTATGTACATTCGTACGTGCGTTCGTGCGTAACGCGATAACTCATGATAAAAATATCGGATCCACTTGAAATTTTGTATATAGGTATATCCTGATAAGGCGCTTCCCTGATTAGTTTTTGGAGTTTATTCGATGTGTATAAGAGGGGGAACGGGGGGCTCATGCCCCTCCCCTTAATTGATATAAACGAGATTTTCATGCAGAATTAACAGTTTTCGTTCAAAATTTAGATATAGGATCATTCTGATGAGGCGATTCCGTGACTGTTATTAGGTGTTCATTGAATAAGTATAAAAAGGGGGAACGGGGGGCTCATGCCCCTCCCCTTAATTGATATAAACGGGATTTTCATGCAAAATTAACAGTTTTCGTTCAAAATTTAGATATAGGATCATTCTGGTGAGGCGATACCGTGCCTGTTATTAGGTGTTCATTGAATAAGTATAAACAGGGGGAACGGGGGGCTCATGCCCCTCCCCTTAATTGATATAAACGGGATTTTCATGCAAAATTAACAGTTTTCGTTCAAAATTTAGATATAGGATCATTCTGATGAGGCGATACCGTGGATGTTATTAGGTGTTCATTGAATAAGTATAAACAGGGGGAAAGGGGAGCTCATGCCCCTCCCCTTAATTGATATAAACGGGATTTTCATGCAAAATTAACTGTTTTCGTTCAAAATTTAGATATAGGATTATTCTGATGAGGCGAGTCCGTGGCTGTTATTAGGTGTTCAATGAATACAGGTGTTCATTGAATCATAAACAGGGGGAACAGGGGTTCTAATGCCCCTCCCCTTAACTTGTATAAATGGATTTTTCAATCAGAATTGTTAGATTTCGTTCAAATCTCTGAATAGTTTTGGAAGTTTAATGGTTAAGTATAAAAGAGGGGAATAACTCCTCTTAAATTATATAAATGATAAATGGGTTTTATTAAGAATTATCCGATTTGCTCTGAATTTTGGATATAGATTTTTCAATATGATAAAGCATGTACTTGATAGTTTAGGAGGTTCAGTGATTAAGTATAAAAAAGGAGAAAGGGGTGAGCTGTTTCCCCTTCTTATTTTTTTTTCGAACGGAATTAACAAAAATACAAGGCTGTAATGTACAATTAGTATGCGTAGCCTGTGAGCTCAATGCATCAGTTTAACTGGGCAATATTCTTTTTATTGTACAACGTTGTTTGTCATATTTTCTGAAAAAAGCATTATTTTATATCAAGAACTCTGCAAATAATAAGCAAAAAAAATAGGAAAAATTTGGGACTGTTTTTATAAAAACCTTAATTTCTCTACGGGTATACATGTTATCCACATAAAAATGAACACAGTTTAACCACAATAGGCCACTTAATTATAATCTACCGTTTGAGCGCTTTAGCTGTATTTGTGACAGGGTTATCTAACAGATATTCGTTCTCTTTCAGTTTGTTGGCGGTCCCTTATGGAGTTTCGGAAAAAAAAATTCATGGAAATGTATGACCTGTACTATCTGTACTATTATATTTATGCACTGAAAGTTTCAGGATAATACCGCATGTATTTTTCTAGATATTTAACAAAATGTCTAAAATTGCAAGTGGCCGGTCACCCTAGGCCATATTACAATGTGAAAGGTTTTATTTTTAGATTGGGATGGAAAATGACTGTACTTACCTAAACGACAAAAAAAAAAAAAAAAAAAAAAAAAAAAGATGAGATGTAGTATTTTGATAGATCCATACTATGTTCATTAAAAAACTTTTATGAATTAACTATCATGATTAGGAAATAAAGTGATACAATTTTATATTATGGTTAATATTTTGCTTATACTCCTCACATTTACAAAATATTTTAGTTTAATTTAATGTGAAATTCATGATTTTCGCAAATTTTCGCGAGGCCATTAGCTTTAATTTTTACAATATCTCTTTCAACTTCAAAATAACATCTACCAAAAAAACTGCTAGGATTTTTTTTCGAATCTTAGTATTAATCTATAAATAAAAAAAAAGCGTTGTACTATTTCCATTTAAATTTAAGATATTGTGCAGTAAGAAGAAAATCGCCGTCTTTGAAAAGACTGTTATTAAATTAGAATTTAAAATTTAAAAAGATCTGAAATTAATTTCGTTCTCATTTTCATTTTCCGAAAAGAGTCTTTGTAAAATTTTGCGCATAATTTTAAGAGTTGCATGGTCCAAAGAATTGAATTTTCTTAGAGTAATAAAGAGATAGGAATATCTTTTATAAGAACATGCTTCAAACTTTATAGATTCATGAAACCAATGAACTCATTTGTTGAACAATGAAAAGATTTTCGTTTAATGAAAAGGCATTAAGCGAAAGTGTTTGAGTATTTCATTAGATTATTTTTCAGCATAAATACATGGCATTATTTAGATGACAATAATCTAAATAACAAGCAAAATCATGGTTTAGAAAAGGATATTTTAAAACTAAATATTTTATTGTGTATAAAATTCAGAAGAAACAAAATATAAATCATCTTAACTTTATAAACTCTTCTTTACTCTGTTAAAAGTTCAATTATTTTATAATGTAGAGAAACATAGTATAAGCATGAATAACCACCAATATACACCATAAATATCCGCATAAATATACACCAATGCTGTGAGAAATTCCTAGATCTTTTCATATGACGGTAACAGTAAAAAGTCATATAACCTATTCTGTTACATAACTTTTTCCTGTTACCGTTGCATGAATAATTCTAGGAATTCCCAGGAATCCTCGCGAATTTTCGTGCAGCCATCATACCTAATTTCACAATCTCTCTTTCAGTTTTAAAATAATCTCCATCAAAAAGCTACCAAGAATATGTTTTTCGCATCTTAATTTAAGATGAAGCGTAGTAAAATGATCTTCGAAGGAAAACGCCATATTTGAAGGGATTGTTATTAAGTTAGATTTTAACATTTCAAAGAATCTTAAATTAATTTCGTTTCGTACTCATTGTACTTTATTTTATTTTATTTCTTTTTTTTTTGAAAGGATTTTTTGTAAAATTTTTGCGCATAATTTTATGAGTTGCATGGTCCAAAATTTTGAATTTTCTTGGTGTAATAAACAGATGTGAATATTTTTTGAAAGAACATACTTCAAACTTTAGAGATTCATGAAACCATTTGCGACACAAAAGATTTTTCGTATAAATAAAATGCATTAAGCAAAAATGTGTAAGTTTTTCTTTAGATTATTTTTCAGAATAAATACGTATCATTATTTGGATGAACGGAATCTAAATAACAAGAAAAATTACAGTGTGGAAAAACATATTTTAAAATTGAATAATTTTTTGTGCAGAAAATTTAAAAGAAACAAAATATTAACCATCTTAACTTTAAAAATTCTTCTTCACTGTGTAAAAAATTCAAATATTTTATAATGTAGAGGAAAATTAAATAAACCCGAATGTAAAGATCGAAACTTTTTCTAGGAAATTTTGATTCTTAGTATTTTTTATGTAACGGTAACAGCAAAAATTAATGCAATCGACTCTGTCACATGCAATTTCGGAAAAATACTATAAATTGACTATATTTTATTTTATTTTTTTATAAAAAGTGATGTGTAAATCAAAAGAGCAGCATTCGTTTCGGGGGGAATATCTAAAAAATTCCCCAAGAATTTATTAATAACAATGCAATATTTTTAGTACTCGTATGATACATTTGTAAAATATTGCTTTTCGTAAATTCACAACAAAAGGAATTTTGTTTTTCGAAAGTAAAAATTACTTTAAATTAATCGTATTTTCAAAATATTAATGTTTAATGTTAATTGAAATTCATGATTCTCGAGAATTTTCGTTAAACCATCATACCGAGTTTTTATAATATCTCTTGCAACTTCAAGGCAATCTCCATCAAAAAAACTGCCAAGAATATCTTCTTCGCATGTTGATAATAATTATAAATAGAAAAAAAGGCGTTGTAATATTTTCATTCAAACTTATGAAATAACGTAGCAAAATGAACTTCGAAGAAAATCGCCGTCTTTGAAGGAATTGTTACTAAGTTAGAATTTAGAATTTCAAAGGATCCGAAATTAACTTCGTTTCATTTTCTTTTATTCGAAATGAGTCTTTGTAAAATTTTGCTCATAATTTTATGAGTTGCATGGTCCAAAGTGTTGATTTTTCTTGACGTATAAAGAGATGGAATATCTTCTCAAAGAACATACTTTAAAATTTGGGCATTTATGAAATCAGCGAACATTTTGCAATGCGCAGAATATTTCATAAAATGAAAATGCGTTAAGCGAAAGTGTTGGCGTTTTTCATTAGATTCTTTTTTTTTATATAAATACATTTTTTTATTATCAACGTAATCTAAATAACAAGCAAAATGATAGTTTGGAAAATATATTTGAAAGTCGAACAGTTTTATTGTGTAGGAAATTTAGAAGAAAAAAATATTGATAATCTTAAATTTAAAAATTCTTCTTCAATCTGTAAAAAACTCAAATATTTTTTAATGTAGAGAAAAATAGTATTAACACAAATGTAAAAATATATCAATGATGTTTATCTATCAGGGAAAATATTATAAATAGACTATATTCTATTTTAAGTTCTAAAAAGTTAGTGTTTAATTTTCAGCATTAATTTTTTCAATCTATCTTTCGACTTCAAGATAATCTCTACCAAAAGAAAAATTGCTAGGAATTTTTTCGCACCTTAATAATAATCTATATAAAGAAAAAAAGGCATTGTAATATTTTCATTCAAACTTAAGATATAGCGATGTTAAATGAGTTGTATGGTCCAAAGTGTTTAATTTTCAAATTTAATTTTTTCAATCTATCTTTCGGCTTCAAGATAATCTCTACCAAAAGAAAAATTGCTAGGAATTTTTTCGCACCTTAATAATAATCTATATAAAGAAAAAAAGGCATTGTAATATTTTCATTCAAACTTAAGATATAGCGATGTTAAATGAGTTGTATGGTCCAAAGTGTTGAATTTTCAAATTTAATTTTTTCAATCTATCTTTCGGCTTCAAGATAATCTCTACCAAAAGAAAAATTGCTAGGAATTTTTTCGCACCTTAATAATAATCTATATAAAGAAAAAAAGGCATTGTAATATTTTCATTCAAACTTAAGATATAGCGATGTTAAATGAGTTGTATGGTCCAAAGTGTTTAATTTTCAAATTTAATTTTTTCAATCTATCTTTCGGCTTCAAGATAATCTCTACCAAAAGAAAAATTGCTAGGAATTTTTTCGCACCTTAATAATAATCTATATAAAGAAAAAAAGGCATTGTAATATTTTCATTCAAACTTAAGATATAGCGATGTTAAATGAGTTGTATGGTCCAAAGTGTTTAATTTTCAAATTTAATTTTTTCAATCTATCTTTCGACTTCACGATAATCTCTACCAAAAGAAAAATTGCTAGGAATTTTTTCGCACCTTAATAATAATCTATATAAAGAAAAAAAGGCATTGTAATATTTTCATTCAAACTTAAGATATAGCGATGTTAAATGAGTTGTATGGTCCAAAGTGTTGAATTTTCTTTGTATAATAAAGATATGGGAACATCTCTTGAAAGAACATGCTTCAAAACTTAGAGATTCATGAAACCAATGAACACATCTGTGATGCAAAATATTTTTCACATAAGGAAAATGAATTAAGAGAAACTTTTTGAGATTTTCATAACATTTTTATTCAAAATAAATACATGGCAATTTCTTAAATGTAGGGTTTTTTTTAATAACGTAATATAAATATTTGTTGTTTTGAAAAAGCAATGTAATGTTGAACTTTTCTATTCTGTAGAATGTTTAGAAAAAAGAAAATATTAATTATCCTAAGTTAAATAAATTCTTCTTCACTC
The DNA here is from genome assembly GCA_964019185.1 of Maratus speculifer. NCBI lineage: Eukaryota > Metazoa > Arthropoda > Arachnida > Araneae > Salticidae > Maratus > Maratus speculifer. Next base: position 74,516,828 of record OZ025302.1, on the reverse strand, counting down.
TGAAAATAACTCAGTATTTTATAATGTAGAGGAAAATAGTACAAGTGGCGAAAGTAAACATACACCAATTCTACGAAAAAAAGTATTTTAAATAGTAAATATACTTTAAAGTATAGATCTATTTTTAAATAATATATACTTTAATTCTTAAAAGGTGGTATTTAATTTTCAAACCTAATTTTAGCAATCTTTTTTTCAACTTCAAAATAATCTCTACCAAAAAACTGCTAGAAATTTGTTGGCATCTTAATAATAATCTATAAATAAGGAAAAGAGGCGTTGCAACATTTTCATTCAAACGTGAGATGTAGCGCTGTAAAACGAACTTCAAAGAAAATCGCCACCTTTGTAGGGATTGTTATTAAGTTATAAATTTAACATTTCAAAGGAACTGGAATTAATTTCGTTCTCATTTTCTTTTTTCGAAAGGAGTCTTTGTAAAATTTTCCGCATAATTTATGAATTGTATGGTCCAAAAGGATTAATTTTCTTCATGTAATAAAGAGATGGGAATATTTCTTGAAAGAACATGCTTCAAGTTTTAGAGATTTATGATATAAATGTACAAGTATGTGATGCAAAAGATTTTTTGTATTTTTTACCATCTTTCTTTCAATTTCAAGATATTCTCTACCAAAAATATACTGCTAGGAGTTTATTAACATCTTAATGATAATCTATAAATAGAAAGAAATAGAAAAAATATATTATCTAAGTATAAATATAAAGAAATAAAGAAAAAGGAATTCTAACAGTTTTATTCAAACATAAGATATAACGCAGAAAAATGAACTTCGAAGAAAATTGCCACCATTGAAGGGATTTTTATTACGTTAGAATTTAAAATTTCAAAAGATCTGAAATTAATTTCGTTACCATTTTCTTTTTTCTAAAGAAGTCTTTGTAAAATTTTGCGCATATTATGTGTTGCATGGTCCAAAGTGTTGAATTTTTTTGGTGCAATAAAGATATGGGAATATCTCTTGAATAAGCATGCTTAAAAGTTTTGAGATTCATGAAATAAATGAACACATTTCGATGCAAAAATTTTTTTGTAAATTGAAAATGCATTAAGCTAAAGTGTTTGAGTTTTTCATTAGATTCTTTTTCAGTGTACATGATCAACATAAACACATGATGCCTTCTTAAATATAGATTTTTTGGATAAACGTATTCTAAATAACAAGCAAAATTATAGTTTGGAAAATAATATTTTAAAATTAAACGTTTCTATTGTGTAGAAAATTTAGAAAAAACAAAATATTAATGTCAATGTAACAAGCCCATGGCAACAGGTTTGCTTCTGGAATCATTTACTGATTCAGCATTATATCACGAACATAGCCTGTGTCGTCAGAAACCTAACGAAACAGTAAGTATAGCACATTGGAGTATGTGGCCGTTAGCAACAAGCCACGTGCAAAGAAATAATGTACAATCAGCAGCCTCTCACGGAATACGAATGACGTATAACTCTGGACTCTGGTAACAGCTAAAAGTATCAGAACCATTCCGGATGCAGCAATGTGAAGACGTGCACCAGCTCCAGCGGCAGAAATTGCCGAAGATGTCCCTAAACATTTTATTTTACTCATCTTTTCATTGTTAAATTAACATATAACCCAGAAACTATTAAATATGTGTGTCAAAACCCATGGACTCCTTCATTGATATTAATCACCTTAAAAAAAATCTTCACTTAGTAAAAAAATTAAATATTTCATAATGTAGAGGTAAACAATATAAGCCCTAGTGTAAATATACGCTAATTCTATTTATCTACCAGGAAAAATATTATAAATAGACTATGTCCAACTTTAAATTCTAAAAAGGAGATGCTTATTTTTCAAACTTAATTTTTAGAATCTCTCTTTCAACTTCAAAAATATCTCCACCAAAAAAGAAGTAAAAAACTACTAGGAATATGTTTTTTCATCTTAATAATAATCTGTAAGCATGGAAAAAAAAGACGTTGAATTATTTTCAAACAAACTTAAGATGTAGCGCAGTAAAATGAACTTCGAAGAAAATCGCCATCTATGAAGTAGTTGTTATTATGTTAGAAATTTAACATTTCAAAGGATCTGAAATTAATTTCGTTCTCCCTTTTTTTCCGAAAAGAGTCTTATTAAAATTTTGCGCATAATTTTATGAGTTTAATTGTCCAAAGCGTGGAATTTTCTTGGTGTGATAAAAGATAATCTAAATAACAAGCAAAATTATGGTTTAGAAAAAGATATTTTAAAGCTGAACTATTTTATTGTGTAGAAAAATGCGTGAGAATGCGAGATTGTTTCAGTTTTTTATTAGATTCTTTTTCAGTACAAATACAAACACAATATAAGTACACTGTAAAAAATAAATAAATTAATTAAAATTAAATAAAAAAATCTAAATTTTTTAAAGGAATCAGGGATGCCTAGAACTTTTTATGTAACTGTAACTGCAAAAATTCATGTAATTGACTGTGTTACATGCATTTTTGCTATTATCGTTATATAAAAAGTTCTAGGGATCCCGCTTTCCTGAAAAAACTTAAATAATTTTACAGTTTTGTTTCTTTTTTTTTTTACAATGCAGGGAAAATGTTATAAATGAACTATATTTATTTTAATTTAAAAAAAAATGATGTTTAATTCAAACGAGCATCATTCGTCTTTGGGAGAATTTTCTGGAAAATTCCCCAAATGTATTTTAACAACAATAAAATCTTTTTAATACTCGTCTGATACATTTCCTGAATATTCCTTATCATAAATTCATAATAAAATTAATTATGTTCGTCCGAAGTAAAGCTTACTTTTCTGTACTATTATTTTCTAAATATCAATGTAAAATTAAAAAAAAAAAAAAAAAAAAAAAAAAAAAAAAAAAATCACGATTCTCCCGAATTTTTGTGGAGCCATCATGCCTAATTTTTACAATATATCTTTTAAGTTCAAGACGATCTCTAAAAAAAATAAAATAAAATAAAGGTTAGGAAATTGTTAGCATTTTAATAATAATCTATAAATAGGGGGAAAGGCGTGATATTTCCATTCGAACTTAAGACATATGCCAACGAATTGAACTTCGAAGAAAATCGACGTCTTTGAAAGGATTGTTATTAAGTTAGAAATTTAGCATTTCAAAAGAGCTGAAATTAATTTCATTCTCATTTTCTTTTTTCGAAAGTTGTCTTTGTAAAATTTTGCGCATAACTATATGAGTTGTATGGGCCAAAGTGTTGAATTTTCTTGGTATAATGAAGAGATGGGAATGTCTCTTGAAAGAACATGTTTCAAACTTAAGAGATTTATGAAATCAAGTGAACACATTTGCGATGCAAAAGACTTTTTGTAAAATAAAAATGCGTTAAGCGATTGTGTTTGAGTTTTATATTAGAATCTTTTTCAATACAAATACATGGAACTTCCTTTAATGTAATATTATTATTTTTTATGAAATTAATCTAAATAAATAGCAAAATTACAGTTTGGAAAAAAAAAATATTTTAAAGTTGAACAATTTTATTGCGTAGGAAATTTAGAAGAAACAAATATATTAATCAACTTACCTTTAAAAATTCTTCTTTGCTGTATGAAAAACTGAATTATTTTATAATTTAGAGTAAAATAGTATAAGCACGAATATAAATATACACCAATGCTGTTTACCTACACTGAAAAAAAAAAAAAAAAAAAAAAAAACTGTGAAGTTACTAAACTTTATCTACCACAGTGTGATTCCTTGATCTTTACATTTAACGGTAACAGAAAAACTCATGTAACCTTTTCTGTTACATAACTTTTTGCTGTTACCGTTACACAAAAAAATTCTAGGAATCCTTTACGAGTTTTCCTGAAGCCATCATAAATTTTCACAATCTCTGTTTCAATTTCAAGATAATCTCTATCAAAAAGCTACCAAGAATATGTTCTTCGCATCTCAATAATAATCTATAAATAGGGGGGAAAAGGCGTTGTAATATTTTCATACGAACTTAATATGTACACTATAAAAAAAAGGGTCGATCTACTAAAAAAAATTCAGTGATCCTTGCAATTACAAAAAATTTTTTTGTCATCTTACTAGTTACAAGAATGTCCGTAAGAATTACTAGAAAAAAGCTAGCAACGAATAGTGTTAATAGTTTTATATTTTTAATGGCTATTACTAAAACTCACTTGGCGTGGCCGTGATAGCCTAGTGGTCATAGCACCGAACTCCAGGATGAAAGGCCGCGGGTTCGATGCTGGACCAAATACGCACCAAATGTATTCAGTATAAGTATTCGTTAAATAAAGGGATTATAGAAATCCTCTCGGAGCAGGTAGCAATGTTTGGTGCTGCCATCTATTGCGGCTTGGCTGAAAATCTTCCGGTTCAGAAGTCTGTCTTCTTACCTAGCAGCTCGAAGGAAGCTCCTGTCGTTCGGGCACACGTAATGGTTACTAAAAATAATTTTGGAGCTATTACTAAAACTTGCTTGGTGGCTCACACTAAAAAGTTTTAAGTTAGTTATATAAAAAATTCTTTTGTTAATTTTATAAAAGAAATGTTTGTTTCACTTGCAAAAAAAAGTTTGTAATGGTTACTAAAAAATTCTGTGAAATACAAATTTACTAAAAAAATTTTAGTAACCTCTTGAATTTTTTTTTTTTACAGTGTAGCAGAGTAAAATGAACTTCGAAGAAAATCACCGAAGGGATTGTTATTAAGTTAGAATTTAGCAATTCAATGGATCCGAAATTAATTTCGTTCTCATTTTCTTTTTTCGGAAGGATCCTTTGTAAAATTTTGCGCATAAATTATGAGTCCAAAGTGGTTAATTTTCGTCGTGCAATAAACAGATGGGAATATTTCTTGAGAAAACATGCTTCAAACTTTAGAGATTTATGATATAATTGAACACATATGTGATGCAAAAGATTTTTCGTATAATGAAAATGCACTAATCGAAAGTGTTTGAGTTTTTCATTAGATTCTTTGGCAGTATAAATACATCGGACTTCCTTTAATATATATTTTTTTAATTTTTAATGCATGAAAGAATAATTGTAATCTAAATATAAAAAAAAATAAAAACAGTTTTTAAAAAATATAAAAATGAACGTTTTTATTGCGTAGAAAATTTAGAAGTAACAAAATATTAATCATCTTAATGTTAATTTCTTTTTCTTCACACTGTAAAAACTCAATTATTTTATAATGTAGAGAAAAATAGTATAAACACGATAAATATACACCAATAATGTTTATCTACACTGAAAAAAATCTATAAAGTTATATGTAAATGTATAAATGTGTAACATAAAGTGTATTTTTTTTCTTACAAATTGGGATTCCTACATATTTTCATGTGACGGTAACAATAAAAAACTCATGTAAACTATTCTGTTACATAACTTTTTGCTGTTATCATTACATAAAATATTCTATGAGTTCCCTGGATTCCTCGCGAATTTTCTTGGGGCCATCATAAATAATTTTCACAATCTCTCTTTCAATTTCAAGATAATCTCTACCAAAAATACTGCTTGGAATTTGTTCTCATCTGAAAAATAATCTATAAATAGAAAGAAAATAGAAAAACGAAATTATCTACAAATAAATATAAAGAAAAAAAAGAAAAAGGCATTCTAATATTTTCATTCAAACTTAAGCTATAACATAGAAAAATGAACTTCAAAGAAAATTACCGTCTTTGAAGGGATTATTATTAAGTTAGAATTTAACATTTCAAAAGATCTTAAATTAATTTTGCTGTCATTTTCTTTTTTCAAAAGGATACTTTGTAAAATTTTGCGCATAATTTTATGAGTTGCATGGTCCAAAGTGTTGAATTTTTTTGGTGTAATAAAAAGATGGGAATATCTCCTGAAAGGACATGCTTCAAACGTTATAGATTAATGAAATCAATGAACACATTTGCGATGCAAAATACTTTTCATATAATGAAGGTGCATTAAACGAAAGTGCTTGAGTTTTTCATTAGATTCTGCTTCAGTATAAATACATGGTACCTTGTTAAATATTTTGATGAACAAATAAATAACAACTATAAATAACAAACAAAATTATAGTTTGGAAAATAATATTTTAAAGTTAAGCGTTTCTATAGAGTAGAAAATTTAGAAAAAATAAAATATTATTCATTTTAATTTTAAGAATTCTTCAAAATTCTCTGTAAAACACTCAAATATTTTAAAAAATAGAAGAAAACAGTATAAGCGCGAATGTAAATATACACCAATTCTGTTTATCTATCAGGAAAAATACTATAAACAGACTATATTCTAATTTTAATTCTAAAAATTAAAGATTTTTAATTTTCAAACCTAATTTTTACAATCTCTCTTTCAACTACGGGATAATCTCAACCAAAAAAACTGCTATGGAATAGTTCGCCTCTTAATAATAATCTATATATAAGGAAAAAAGCGTGTAATATTTTCATTCAAACCTAAAATATAGCGCAGTAAAACGAATTTCGAAGAAAATCGCCGTCTTTGAACGGATTGTTATTAAGTTAGAAATTTAACATTTCAAAGGATCCGAAATTAATTTCGTTCTCATTTTCTTTTTTCGAAAGGAGTCTTTGTAAAATTTTGCGCATATTTTTATGAATTGAATTGTCCAAAGTAATGAATTTTCTCGGTGTAATAAACAGATGGAAATATCTCTTGATAGAACATGCTTCAAACTTTTGAGATTTATGGAATCAATGAACACATTTGCAATACAAAAGATTTTTCGCATAATGAAAATGCATTAAACGAAAATGTTTTAGATTTTCATTAGATTCTTTTTCAGTAGAAATACCTTGCATCTTCTTAAATATAATTTTTTGGATGAACGTAATTTAAATAACAAGCAAACTTATAGTTCAGAAAAGAATATTTCCAAGATGAATTATTTTATTGTGTAGAAAATCCAGAAGAAACAAAATATAAATCATCTTAACGTTAAACATTCTTCTTTACTCTGTAGAAAACTCATTTTCTAGGTGTGTTCGTAATTATGTAAATACATGGCACCTGTTGTTGTCGCTCAGTCCGTCCGTAATGTCCGTCTGTCTGTCCGTCCGTCTGTACGTCTGTCTGTCCGCACATAACAACGAAAAAAACTACCCAACTTAATCGTTTGAAATTTAAAATACATAATTATAACATAATTTTGTCGAGTCATTTCAAATTTTATGAAAATCGGATGGTTAGATCAATTACATGGACAATCAAAAGGATTCTGTTACATTACGGTCAATGGGGGGAAAAGTTTCAACTGCATTTTAATCGTTTGAAACTTAAAACATATAATTATTACGTAATTTTGTCGAGTCATTTTAAATGTTATGAAAGTCGGATGCATAAATCATTTACAAGGGCAATCAAAAGTATTCCATTACATTATGGTCAATGGGAAAAAAATGTTTCAAATGCATTTTAATGATGTTACACTCATTCGAACTAAATAGAATTGGCATGAATCTATGAAATATATACTAAAATATGCATTCTGTACAATCTGTGATCCAAAGAATTTTTGTTATTAAATTACAGGGCCACACAAAAGTATTCCACTACATAATGCTATACGGGGAAACATTGTTTGTGGCTTGTTTTAAAATATTCAACTATTTCACATTCTGTGAATAAGATATACGTTGCTGAGGTGTAATAAAAATTACTTCCTGCATATTTACAGAAACACAAAGATTTCGACTACTATACTGTATCCGAAGTACGCTCTACTATATCAGCAAGATCTCAATATTTTTAAAACTTCGTTATCGTACGAACGCACCTCATTTGCTACGTTCACGTGCAATTTCCAACTTATTTTTTATGTTAAGAGAAATAGTATAAACCTGAATGTAAATATAAATCAATACTGTTTATCAACACTGTAAAGAATAATCTGTACAGTTACTAATTTTTTTTCTAGGAAACTGGTATTCCAAGAACTTTTGATGTGTCGTTAACAGCAAAAATTCATGTAACATCTTCTGTTTGATGACATTTTGCTGTTACCGTTACATAAAATGTTATAGGAATTCCAGTTTCCTGGAAAAAGTTCAGTAACTTTACAATTTTTTTACAGTGTATCAGAAAATTACTATAAATAGACTATAAACTATTTTAATGTTTTGGAAATGTTGATGTTTTATTCAAACAAGCTTATTTCCTTTTTGAGGGAATATCTGAATATTCTTCCATAAATATATGAACAGCAATGCAATATTTTTAGTACTCGTGTGGCATATTTGTTAATTATTTTTTATAAATTAACAACAAAATGAATTACATTTATCTGGTGTAACGATTATTTTTATTTTAAAATTAAAATCCCTGAGCACCAAAATCGCTTTTTTCAATTGCGGACATATATATCACAATTCAGTGTAAATTTGTACCTGCTTTACGTCTGGTAGTCGTCTACGATAAAATTAAGACACATGAAATGTACGTCCAAGATAACAGAGAATTGTTTGTAATAAATTTTGTTCCCTTTTATCGACTCAAAATTAGAGAAATAATGCATACAAGGTGTATCTAAACTACTGGGCAAAACTTTAAGGGGTGATAGTACACATCAAGACAAATAATATTAACTGGGAAACTAAGGGTCCCAAACGTCTTCCGAAAGAGATAGGCGTCGTCAAAGTTTAGGGTTCAAAATTTTAAATGATTTTAAAAACGGAAAAATTGATCGATTCGTTTGCGGTTTTCACTGAAACTATTCTTTATATCAGTATTGTCTTGAAGATAAATTATAAAGATAAATTTCAAAAAATGCCGATAGAGGGCTCTTTATACTTTGGAGTAACAAAAAACTATTTTTTACCTTTATTTTTTGCATCTCATTAATTTCTTTTTTAAGTCTAGACATAAACATAAATTTTTAGCTCAAAATCTGTGGTTAAGAAGCGCAAACTGAAATGTATTCAATGGGAGTGTGTAGGTTCAAATTTCAAATGATAATAAAAAACGGAAAAATTGGTCAATTGATTTGCGGTTTTCACTAAAATTATTCTTTATGTCAGTATTGTCTTGAAAATAAATTATTTAGATAAATTTAAAAAAAATGTCGATAGAGGGCGCTTTAGACTTTGGAGTAACGTACAACTATTTTTACCATTATTTTTTGCATCTCATAAAATTTTTTTTAGAAGCTTAGACATAAACTTAAATTTTGAGCTGAAATTCTGAATCCTTGAGAGTGATTTAGTAGCGCAAACTGAACTGTGTTCAATGGGGGTGGGAAGGTTCAAATTTCAAATGATTATAAAAAACGGAAAAACTTGGTTGATTCGTTTTCGGTTTTCTCTAAAACCATTCTTTATGTCAGTATTTCCTTGAAAATAAATTTTAAAGATAAGTTTAAAAAAATTCCGGTAGAGGGCGCCTTAAACTTTAGAGTAACCAACAACTATTTTCAACCGTTAATTTTTTTTTACCTAAATAAATGTTTTAAAAGCTTAGACTTAAATTTTGAGCTCAAAATCTGAATCATTCTGAGTAATGAAGTAGCGAAAAATTAAACTGTGTTTGTAGGGTGGGCAGGGTAACATTTCAACTCCTGAACACAGTTCAGTTTGCGCTTCTTAATCCCTCCCAACGATTCAGAATTATTAAAAAATCCCAAGATTATTAAAAAAATCATAAAGCTGTTAGACTTGGGAAAGAATCTCTACGCCATGCTATATTATATTAAAAAGCAAATTTAGGATACTACTAAACTTGCAAACGCTGGCTAATCCATTTCGAAGCAATTGAAAAGAGACAAAAATCTGAGTTCCGAAGCCATTGCATCTGCTTTTTGTTAGACTCGCGGAGGATGACTAATATCGACGCAATACAGAAATGAACCAATCATTTAAAGGTGTGATTCCAGAGAAGGACAGATAAGCTAATGCTGCAAAAGGACAATGGCTTAAGAAGAATGAATTACATATCTGGCCACATAGTGTTTTTAAAATAAAAAGTCTAGCGTCAAAAAGGCGCGAAAAAACTAGATTCCTGGAATTAAGATTGAAAAAAATGGCTTTTAAAACATTCATAAATAAAAACTAACTTTTATCAGAATATTATCGATTGGATAGCTGATAAAATTTATGAAGAGATTAAAATATTTTGATTAAGATTTTGAATAAGATAACTATTAATATATTCGTTTTGATATTAAAGGGAAAGTAAATAATAATACAAAATATACATTATTAATAAATAGAGAAATAGTGAATATTCGAGAAAATTAAAATAATTTAAAATAATATTATGAAGTGAAATTTTTATGTAACATATACTATATTATATTTAAAGTTTTTGAATTATAATTACATTAAAAAAGAATCATTCTTTACATTTTTAAAACTAAGATTTTTACCTTTCCTCTGTTGCGTAATCTTTGCTACTACATAAATAATGAATAAATAAATATTTTAAGCACAAGATATTATATTTCATATTTCAAAATTCAAAGCAAATTTAGTGGAGACAAATTTTAATATGCACTCTCTCTAAAAATTCAAATATTTCATTCTGAAAATTTTCATTGAACGTTGCAGTTACTCTTTATATTTATTTGCATTTCTCATTAAACATTCTTGAGGCAGATTTAAAATTCGTTTTCATTGTTATGTAAAGTTACTCCTTTTTGTGAAAAAGCAGCATGCCATTAGTATTTTATGCAAACTTTTATTTTTTTATAAATCATATAGACTTCACTTAGATTTAAAGTAATTTATGATGTGTATGAATTTATAATATGATGGGTTTAAAAATGGGATATGGTATTTTAATCTAGAATATAAAATACAACTGATTATACTTTTTAAATGACAATTTAAACTGTTTTAAATGTTATCAAGCACTAACAAGTAATTTTGGTATTTATTTATTCATATAATTCTATTCATTTTGCGTAGTATGGCGTATTAAGTGTTTTAAAATTACATAAAAAATTCAATTATTATCTTTTAAATCACATGGCATCCAAAATTAAAACTTGTAATCGTAATTTTTTATCAGTTAGTTTGAAAATTTTCAAATGTTACAATATTCAAACAGATTCAAAGCAATGAAAATCGTGTAAAAAGACGTTAATGGTTAAATTTTTTAACTATAAATTTTGTTAAACTATAGATTTAACTATAAATTTTGTTAGAAAATTTTATTTAAAGTACTTTAATAATTAGTAGCGTAATAAATAATATAAATCACTCCAATTTCTCGAATATATTTATAGTTTTTATAAAAATATAAATTATCTTATATTTATCAATCATTTGTAAATGTTCTGTCGTATTTTATTACCAGCAGATAATTTTACTTATCAGTTTAAAACAAGCAGGTAAAATGGATCTTGGGGGAAGGGGGGGGGGGGAGGCTTTTAATTGATATAGAATGATTGCTTTCAATGTCCTACATGTGTTAGTTGTGAAGTACAGAGTGGTTAAGTTGTCGGTAGATCAAAGGAATTTAAGTCTTTTTATTTGGTAAGAGTTTGTGGAAGAAAACAACGCATCAGTTGCATCTAAATATGTATTTAAAACATTAGAAAATGGAGTAGTAAATATTTGGCCCAGTTAAAGATACATTTAGTTTCTTAAATTTTGAGTTTTAGGCTAAAAGGAAATCCTCGATATGTACGACAATCTAAAGTTGATATTGACATTTTTGCGGTCCATGAGGAAGAATAATTGACATCTAGCCAATAATGCAACTGTAAAGGAAATTTACACCAACAGTTGGTAGCTGAAAGACGATTCAAACTTATTGGGTTTATCATGAAACGGGAGTATCTGAGTGCTACATAATTTTAAAATATCAGCAACATTTTGCAACCAACTTCTCCGTAAAATAGACAAAGAAAAAATAACCTCAAACATGAATAACAAAGTAGTTTCCTTTGAGATAATATTTATAATCAGCTCGTGAATACAAACGAAACAAAATGTTCTCATACTAATTTTAACGAAAAAAATATCAATATCAGAGTTCATACACTTCAAGAAATTCCACTTTTTACCAGAATTCATATAAAATAATATTTGTGATATTTAATTAAAATAAAATCTGTCTTTAAATATAGCAACCACACCCAGAAAAAGGAATTGATTAAAACAACAAACCATATTTTGTTGAGTACATTTTGATTGTTTTAAGCGAATTTTTTAGCTAAAGTAAAAAAATTGATTTGTTTGCTCAGGCAAAAAAATATTGTTAACATTCATATAGAAATTTTAACAAAATTTCATCAATTTTATTTTATTTTTACTAAAATCTTGTATTTTTAATTTGTAATTCCAAAAAATTCTGTTGTTTTTGCAAAATTTAAATTTTTGTGCACTAGCCATAACTCTCTGACGTCATTTTGTTTAATTGATTTATATAGCTATAAAGGATTAACATAATTTTTTGATAATAAACATTTTTTCAAATTGAGACGGATTAGTGATGCTGTTATTACGTTATTATGCATTTCGGGTGAAAATTGAGGACGAAAAATTGCCCCCCCCCCTCCAAAATAAAACGTCAACAATATTTTTTTGTTTATTTAAACAGAATTTCCATTGACCCTATTTAAACGTAAAGATTTCTTGGACCAAACATGAATTTTCTGGTACTGATACACCTAAAACTCCCTGAATCCCTGATCTGATATTTTTCAGGTTCAGTATCTTAAATGAAATAAATTTATTTTATTTTTCCAATAATTTTTGAGAAATTACTGATTTAAAAAAAAGCCATAAAATAATCAACTGACATAAGATACGATGATATAAATAAAATTGATTCAGCTAGTGTGCATCTTGCTTAACATGTGGAACTGTTGTATTGTTATACTAATCTTTTAACTGGAATTAGATAACAATAAGTTTTACCAAATTTAATAAGTAAGACCTTTGTTACAAACTATATTTGTTAAGTTTCACTTAGTTTGTTCAATAGAAGACTGTAATTTTGTGTTTTTCACGCTTTCTGTGAAAACTTCCCAGAATTTTTACAGAGTTTCCCACATTTGTAAGAAATTTATTATAAAATTATGTTGATTTAATTATAATATTGTTCAAATAATTAGAGGCGCTGCAATTTCACATTTTTACATTGAACATTAAAGTCGCATCTCAGTTCCTATTCCTATTGAATATAAATGCCCCACGTTACATATTTGTGCATTGAAACGTATTATTATTAATTTGTTGGTTCAAAGTTCTATTTGAATGCACAACGTATCAAACTAAAGCCAAAAAATTCACTCTCTTTAATAATTGTTTGTCTGCTTTAATAAGGCTATTTAAATTAATTTGTTAAAATAGTACAAGAAAATATTGTATAATATGAAAGTATTGTGATAGACACGGAATATTAGTTATATAGTTTCTTAATAAAAAAAATATGTAACAGAAAATCATTCTAAGAGTTATTAAAGGATTTATTTTGTATCCAATCAGAGCTTTAGTTATAGACAAAATTAAAAATAAATAAATAAATAATGTATTTAAAAATCTAAAAATTATTGCATTAATGGTTGAAAAAAATGGAAAACACAAGAAATTACTATTTAATACTCGGCAGTATTGCCTATTTTAATATGATAGATGATTAAAAACAATTAAATAGAAATATAATAAATTAAAGAAGATTAAACCTTGAGCTGTTACAATCCATTTATTCCCACTAGCCATCAATAATACCGAATCTGGATACATAAATATATATTTTTAATTTTTTAATTTTCTCCCAAAAAATTGACTTTTGCTTTATTTCTGAAAATTCAATGGTCTTGTAAAGAAAAAATGATAGATAAAAAAATCTGGTGCAATTCTGAATATCTAATTTTAAAAAGTCAGCTTACATCTGGACGTACGATGCGTACACTAGAAAAAAGCTGCAGCAGAGATTTACTGCAGCAGATATTCCAGAAAATGTCCGTTAAAAACTAATCTTTTTTTTATGTAAACGGACTTTGCCATTACATTAACGGTTTTTGCGCGTAAAACACAAAAAAAGTACAGAAGTTGAACGTTTATGCGAAAAAGTGACATATTCTGTAAATTTACTGGTAAAGTACCGTAAATTTTTTTTACATTGTATGTCATGGTCGGAAATAATCAACATAGTATGACGTACGCTACATACTTCATAGCGCTCTAGAAAATAAATAATTAATATAAATACATTTTTATTGAAGCTAACATTACACAATATTTAATCTTATTTTATGTAGGAAAAAAATACCTTCATTAAATGCAACATTTCTATCTTAAAATAATTTTGCATTACAAAAGCATAATCAATCATTATAATTTCGATAATATAATGTATTTTGCTTCAGAAGAATATTCCGATTGCTTTGTACTTTTACTAAATTTAACTCGTTAAGCAAAAGAACTGACAATGCATTCATTAAATTTCGCAAAGAGTTGCTCTTTACTATAGAGCATTAATTTACATTTCCTTTGAAATGTTCAAATTGAACTAAATAACATATTTTTCAAGATCAGCCATTTATTTTGATAAAAATTTTATTGGCAGATTTAAAATTCAAAATTAAAATTTTCAAACACTTTTTAGTTTTCGTTTAAAAGTTCATTTTAATATTATGTAGTAAATTGTTCCTTTAACACTTTGAGGCGCAGAGCACTTCGAAACAATATTGAAATGACTGATTGACACCAGAATTTACAAACAAATTTAACTGACAGCAAGAAAAAACTATTTTCAACACATAAAATAAACGGAAAGTAGTTGTACCACAGTTATGAGGTCGTTGTGCCATTCCAGAGTCAAGTTCGGTGTTTCATGCAATGGAACATTGACACATAAAGGGTTAATCGCTTCCCTGATTTGGCCATACGTTATACGGTCAACATGTTTTTTCTAATGATGGCAAATGATTTCAAATCAGTTTATTATTCTCATCAGTAATTTTTTATTGTAAATTTTGAATTATTTTAAACGAGCATTTTTCTGATTCAAGTAGCCAAAAATTTCTGTTTTGAAAAACCAGTGATAAAAAAATTAAAAAAATTCCGTAAAAGACTCAAATAATCAAGCATTTTTTAAAAGTTATGTTTTCAAAAAATATTGATCAGTTAAGTGGATAACAGGGTTCATATGGATCCTAGAATTTCAAGATTAGGAAATTCTTTTATACCAGTATTTTCTTATAGAAAATCTATGCTAAAGTAAGAAGAAAATTTGCACATTTGAACGAAAGTTATTGTATTTGTAAAAAATATTGATATTTTTTCCTCAAAAATAACAGTATGTGTACGATCTCTGCTTAAAATTATTATCTTTTGGTGTAAAAGTAATTTACAGAACTGGAATGCAGTTTTAAAAATGATATACATTTTAGTATTTTTATTAATTTATAGGTAAACTATCTTAATTTTTTAAAAAATGTTTTCGATTATATTATACTGATATGAAATTTTCCTGTTTGGCTGTTAAATTGTTGGGAAAAAAACGCGAAATTTTCTAGTATTTAATGATTTTTCTTTACATTAAAATGTAATTTAAAAAACAAAGTTTTTCATTTTTCGTAATATACAGCTCAAATTAATTGTTCACTTATAGTACTCTACTTTACCAGAAATATTCTTATGTAATTTTAATAACTTTTGTAAATAAAACAAACTTACATACAAATTTATTTATTACAATGTAATTCTTTCCTTTGTGCTAAATTTTTTATGTGCCTACACATACAGTGCATTAAATATGTTTTAATCTTGACAAAAACTCGATTCTGTAAAGATCAATATATTTTTTATTTTATTGTTCACCGAATCTATTTTTAAACATTTCCCTTATGTATGTGTAGATGCATGCATATATTGGGCATGTGAGAAGCCCTCATGTTTTGGGCCTCTGTTTCTGTAGAAAATTTCTCTTGCTTTGAATTCAATAATATTTCACATTTTAACTGCTAAAAGGCGCATACAGTCAGAAGTGTCAGACTGGGTATCATTTTAAATGTTTCAGACGGTAGAACGTCTGTGCACTATACCAAGCACCGGGTTCGATTCTCGGCTTGAATGTTTTTCAACTTATTAGCTATACGGCTTTTAAGCAAATAAAATTTAAAATCTCAAAAATTAAAAAATCTTTAAATTAAAAATATAATAACTGGTTTATTTTTTGTACAAATAAATGATTTTTCTGTTTTCTATTTAATTGTGAGTTTTAGAACAATTATTTCGTTAAAATGTGAGAACTAAAAAAAAAATAGTAAAACATCTTTTAGCATGAAATTGTCATTATTCTGGCATACACATGCCAAGAAATGACATACAGTTACATAAAAATGAACTTATTATTTAAGTTCTTCAAAATTTAGCAATTTTACATGGAAAATCCTTTATTCCCTAATTGAAAATAAATTTACCTCGTTATATTTTCATTTCTTTCAAATGGGTAATTTCAATAGCTCAGATGACCAAAATCCCACATTTTGTGAGATTCAACCATGTGTTACATATTAAAATTCAAAAATTTTAGCAAAGCTAGAGCAGACAATTTTAATATTTTGTGTCACAAAGAAAAGTAACTTTTTGATTTATATATTCAACTTGGAAGCTTCAGAGCTTCTTTATCCTTATTCACATTTGTCATTACCATTGAAACTCAAATCCCTTTAAACATTTTTCTCGTTCTGTGTAACTCATTGTCCGTTTAAAAAAAAGAATAGGCGGAATGGATTAGAAAAGAAACTTTTAACATTCATTTCTAAGGAATAATACTTATTCGGATTACTTACAGCAAGTGCAAAATGACAATGGCAGCACAGGAATTCTTTTTATTTATTTGTAGCATTTTTCTTCCTAAAACAATTCAATGTATATGTCACTTGTATTAGAGAATGCGTGTGGCAGATTTTGTTAATAAAATGTATTATTTTTCATTGGCTGCAATAAATGCATTTACAAGTTTTAAATATTTTTTTTTTCTATGTACATTTAATTTAATACAAAAACTGCATTTATAGGTTTGCTATTTGAAACACTGGTGGCAATGTTCAACTGAATCTTTGATAGTACTGAGTCTTGGACACATTAGAGCATCATAGGTATACCTGTGCGAGAAGCAAGTGTGATGTACTACTTCATGTCAACCAGAGAATGAGGCTTAGTTTGTAGAACCTTGATGTAACCCCAGATGTAAAAGTCGTTAAGTGTCATGTCCGACAAACACTGCGAATATTCTACCGGACCGCCACATTCAATAACCTGTTTACAGAATTTGGTCATTAAAAACGCATAGACATTTTATGCTTTATGCGGAGGGGCTCTATCATGTTGAAATCATACCCAGCATGCATTTCGTAGAGACAGCACTTCATGCCAGTCATGTATCTTGTTATGTAGCAGATGCAGGTGACAATTATATATTAGGGTCAAATCGTTGAAGATCGTTCCAACAAGCTGGGCTCTCACTATACCGTACCACAAGTTCGTTGATCAGTGTATCTGATGTCGTACTGTGCGGGGAATGTGGGGTTTTTATAAAGACCAGTAATGCACATTGAGCGCATTCACAATGCAAGCCCTTATAAGCATTGACATGTGTGTCCTAAGCATGTCATAAAGGATCGATTGTTTTTCTTTAATACAATTTATTTTTAAGCAAGAAATTACAAAAATCAAATTGTCATGCGTGATCACCCAGCATCAGTGCATATACCAGTGTCAGATGTTATAGAAGTGTACTATGTGCTTGTAACAAATGCCAGATGTGCTGACGAGTGTATTCACATGCCTTAATTATTTCCACCGTGCTCAGTTGAGGATTTAAAAGGGCAAATGACAGCACCTCTTCCTATATCACTCGGGCATCACATTTTGCCCGTCTAATTGTTCTGGGTCATGGTGCAACATAACCGGTGGTGCAATTCTTCAGTTATAGTTTCATGGGTTGGGTGTCTATCCCTGTGAATCATTCTGAATAAATTCTAGCAGCCGATCTGGCTAAGTATCATTTTGGCATATTGAGTGTATGTCACGATCATCGCGCATCATGTTGCGTCATCACGATCTCAGCGCTGACTAGTATGTCCACTGCTAAATGGTTTGCGATTTAGCCTGAACGACTTGTGCTGCGGTACTGTTATAATTTGCAAAATCACAATTTACTTTATCGTTATAAATTTATATTACGATTTTTTCCATATTTAGAAAAACTTTATTCATTCACTGAGAAATTAATCAGTATAAATCCTATTCCACGATCAAAGCATACCAAATTATTTTTCTTCGAATTTTACTGTTTTGAGTGTTTACGTGCCCTAAAAATGCTTTATTCTTCTTTTAATTCTTTGAACTGTTTTTACTTGTTACATCATGTTATATTTTTTTTATACTTTATAACATCAAAGAAACTAATAAAAAATAAAATAAAAAACAGAATGTTTTAGTAAACGGATTTTTGAGTGTTAAAAAATAAAATGTTTAAGAATTTTTATTTGAAACTATTACTATAAAACTAAGCATTTAAAGACTAGCATTGAATAACAGCCCCACTAAAAATAATTTTAAGATTAGCTGAAGAAATCACCACTTTCTACAGAAATGCTACAGAAATTTGAAGAAAATTTGTAGACTTAGCTTTATTTTTAAAATATCTGCAGAACTTTTAAAGATATTCTTAAAAATATCAGCATAATGGGCCAAATACCTTTGGATTTCCCACAAATTTTGGGCCAAAAAGCTATATATTTTCTACAGATTTTTTTTTAGTGGGGAGTTAGAAAGGTTACCCTGTATATACATATACATGTATTGCATATAAAGTTTTTATGCTACTCATATATCTTTTATTAGAAATATTCCACTCAGAGAATGCAAATTTACAAACTTTTCTCTTCTGAATAACAATTTTATGCCCAACAAAAGAATAAAATATAATAAGTTCAGAAAAATTAGATGGAAATATTCTCATAATACATTTTTCTTTACATATTCTTACAAATATTAGAAAAAAATGTAATATATCTTTTATTTTATAACTTTCAGCTTATTTATCATTCATTATTATCTGTCATGTACTTTTGTGAACACACCTGCATGTAATTTTGTAGATTAATCTAGCAAGAATGGAAAAAAAGTATAAATGATACTAGTTCCTTTAACAACTTGGAGATATGCCAGCATGGTAGCTAAATTTCGCCCAGATGCTTTTAATATTTCAGCTTATGTTATCTGTTAAGACATCTTCTTTCGAAACAGTAAAAAAATATCCTTTCAGAAAAACCTTAACAAAAAAGACATTACATTTATTTTTCAAAGACAGCAAACAAATAACTTATTATTATTTTAAGGCCCAACATGCAGAGTAAATGCATTTTTCTCAAACGAAAAACAAATGAGAATTCATGAGGTAATTTCTATCACAGAATTAACATGCAATATCTAATGAGAAACAATTAAACATATCCTGACGTGCGTCTTATTCTGTTACAATGAAGGGAGCTTACACAATGGTTTAATTGAATACACACGTCGAGCGTATGAAATATTGAATTTCTGCATTTCTATTTGTATTACTCTCTATTCAATTAAGAAATAGGAAATAATTGTATAATATGTACATGTATAAATTATGTTGTAAATTTTAAAAAATGAAACGGAAGCAGAACAAAAGAAACATTCGAGCATTGAAATTGTCGCTTAAACTCTCTGTCTCTCTCTCTCTCACCCTCTTTTTTTTTTTTTTTTTTTGCTGATACTGTAATTTTAGTCACATATTTCAACATCGCCAAAAGAATTCATATTGTTTTTAAAGCTCATCAAATAACTTATCAGTTTTATATCACTTCTCTAATAATTTTATGTTATTTTATAATAATTATAAAGTTATAATTTAAAAAAAAAGACTAAATACAATCTATATCGGTGTATTATTATTGCTATATTTCATGTAATAGTTGACAGTTATTGAAAATCTCTCTGATAAACTTTTTGTGCTTTTCATGCCGTAACTACCAAAACCTCATATGCCATATTTCATGCCACAACAGAGTGAAATTTTTTCACTGTTCAGTTCTCTTGAGTATATTTTTTAATTTAATGTTTTGGACAGACAAAAGAGGTTTTTCTGTATATCTAGCATATATACTATATCTCTGCAGTCTTTGCCGCACAGTCATTGAACTGAACAGCTTCAGCATAATTAGCTTCACCCTTTTAGCATTTACCATTCAAACTTAAGTGTACTATTCATATGATTTTTTACTACATACTTTTACACAGCTCCTTAACTCTTTTGTTAACGTTTATTGTCCTACAACTATTGCTGTCTGTATCAATGTGTTGATTTAGTATATATGCTAGGACATAATCTCTATATATTAATAGCTGTATCACACGTACCCCTTTCGCAGAACATTTTCGCCCACACAACGTTATAGCGGTATCACACGTACTCTTTTCGCAGAGCTTTTCCCCCAACACAACATTACAGTGAGCAAAAAGTTACCTGACCTTGATATCGGGGTGAATCAAGGTTGCTCAAGGATGCTCGTTGTTTTTGCTTATCGAACATTTCCCGCATTGCATGGAAAATTGGCGATTCATTCAGCGCTGATCAACTGACCAGTAGGAGTGGAGCGAGAAATCAAATAACCCCGCGAGAAGTTTGAAAAACTGTTTACCGAACACGCAGCAAGATGAACGATTATATTTTTTTAAAATGTTTGCCTTACTAACGTTCCCCGTGTGGTACAGCTATAATTCATAAAGGGTGTAGACGGATAAGCATAGCGAAATGACCCCCACAGCCATTTACAATCAAAATGATAACATTTGCATACCATACCTATCATGATTTTCGCACAGGAGAAAGCTATGGAGCACCAAAATGTAGATGTGTAACGTAGCATTTTAGGGAGAGGGGGGACTTGGAACTTAGCATCGGAAGATATCTGTAGGGGATGGGCTATCATTTAGTATCATTATAATTTTCGATCAAACCAATATTTACTATTTTGGCAACTTTTTCTGTACATTTGTTATGTTAATTTTTTAGTCTGTTTTCTTGTTTTTACGAAAATACAAAGTGATTATTCAAAACATTGAATGATTATAAAATCATTTCATTCCAAAATACGGAATAACGCAACGTTCGCTATTAATATTCTCCTACCGTATGCGTATAAAATTTGTTGTAAGGGAAACCAGACTCAAAATGATACTTCTTACTTTTATACGTAAAAATTAGGGAAGAATGTTGTCCATCTATCACCAAAGACGGGAATCTTCGATTGACGCAGAGCCTTAAGACGCATCACTCTTCACAGAAAAAGACCCGGATGATATATAAAGTCTATGGGGGGGGGGGGCGTTTTTTTCAAATATCTCGCTCAAAGTTTAATATTTTGACGTGATGTTTTCCCATAGGATAACTGAGGACGATGCACAACTGGCCTTGTTTTTACTTTTTTTAATTTGGTTATATTCTTTTTATATTAGGACAGTTTCAGTCTCATAATCGGTTCTGAAAGTTAAAGTACTTTTTTTTAATCTGACACCAAAGTCGAAAAAGTAAAAACTAGGCCGGTTGTGGATCGTCCTCAGCTATTCTATGCAAAAAACTCACGTCAAAATATTAAGTTTGGCGTCTTAAGGCTATAGTCGTATGCGAAGAAGTTCCGTTTAGTATCATGCAATATGGAAGTACACGAAGAATATATTAGTGTTCAATTCATTAGCGCTATTATTAAATATTTTAAATAATAAGTATTTTTTAATTTTATTTAATATAAACGCGTTTCTTATGTAACTGTGATGTTTTATGAATTTCATGTCTTCATTTAAATTAATAAGGTATTCGAATAAAAATATCTGCATATTATAAAATGTCACAAAATATTATTATATTATAAAATATAAAATATCTGCATATCTGCATTTTTGTAAGGTATAACTAAGTTGCCACATTTTTCGCATTTTTAACCACTAAACTTTAATCGAAAATTATGACATATCTCACTTATTTTATCTATTAAATAAAGAAATGTTTTCTAATTTATTTGTAACTAGAAAAGCATAAAAGTTTGCAATAACTGATATAGTCATATATGAATTGTTTCACAATTTAAAAATCATAATCCTTTTTGATGTATAAATCGTTTATTTCGAATTGCTTTCAACTTGGATAACATTGATCTATGTATAAAACTTTCAATTCACAAATGCTATTCAGCTATAAAATGTACCCATGCTTCTAAGGTGAAAATTATTCAAATATTTTGTTTAAATGAAACGGCGTTGTTGTCCAAACAAAAATA
Organism: Maratus speculifer; assembly: GCA_964019185.1. Taxonomy (NCBI): domain Eukaryota; kingdom Metazoa; phylum Arthropoda; class Arachnida; order Araneae; family Salticidae; genus Maratus; species Maratus speculifer. The sequence continues at coordinate 74,494,553 of OZ025302.1, read as the reverse complement.
ATATTAGGTAAACAGACGTATTTTTTATTTAAACAATTTTTCTGTAGTTGGAAAGTAGAAATCTTACTAATTAATTACAATGCATTTAACACTTACCAAAATGTCCGAAAAAGTGAGATTAATTTGATTATGACTGTATGGAATATTGTTTGGTCATAAAAAATTATTTATATGTATCGAGCTTTTTGTTCATTTGGAAGTATATAAGGTATCTTTAAAACGAAAATAATGTTAGATAAACGGACGCATTTTTTTATAAAACAAAGTGTAATTAAAACAATTTTTGTGTAGTTGGAAATTCAAAATTTCACAATTTCAATTAATTACAATGCATTTAACACGTACCAATATATCCAAGACAAAAATGAAATTGAGTTGATTATGATTGTATAAACTAATGTTTGGTCATAAAAAAAATATAAAAATTGATTAATTGAAATAGCAATCGTTTTTATTCATTTAGAGTATAAAATGTATCTTTAAAAACGAAAAAAAATGTTAGGTAAAAAGAATTAGATTTTTTAAAACAAATTGTATCTTTATTTATTACAGTAAAGTTCTTCAACAGCTTGCTTCACTATTACTAATTTTGATTCCTCAAAAAATTATCTTAAGTATTTGAATTTTTTGTTAAATAAGAATTTCTTTAAATAATTCCTCTGACATTAAGTTTAAACGACTGACCGCCGAGCAAAAGGGCAAAAATGTAATGCTGTTTTCACATTAATTAATTTTAAATGACAATGATAGAGGGATTTTCTAACATGATATATTTTTTTTGTTACGTATATGCTTATAAACCTTGAAAGTATCAATCATAACTTAATTTCTTAAAACTGAATTATATTTGTAGAATTATACTAATTTAAATAAAGTTTTAATTGCTGTGAAACCTGCAGCCTAGTGAACGGATATATTTGGTCGCGGCAGTGCGAAGGTTAAAAAAAATGCTAATATGTGCAACTAAAAGTTGCTGTTGTCAATTGTTCCCAAGCGTGGATTTTCATATATTACTGTTATCGCAATTTAACTCACTTGAGGTGTTTATTTTGAATGTGCATCATTTCAAATATGAAGAACTTTCAAGATTCCTACCAATCTTTAATTTCTAAAAATGTTCTTTTATTTAATTAGAACATTTGAATGATTTAATAGAACAATATTTTCTCTAAAATAACAGAAAGTGTGCAAAATCCTTAGACTCAAAATCTCCAAATGTGACTTTTGTGACGATATAAACCTAAACACTTTAGCATGGTTAACCGTTTACACGCCGAATTTATATCGCAATGTTATTATAATTTTGTTTTTCCTATATTACAGCTTCAAATGTTTTATTTATGCATACACATTTAGAAAATAACAAAAAAAAATATTTCTGCAGATTTTTTTTTTCATTTTTTTCATTTCAGTGTTCGCATTTTGGAACATGATTATTGACTGACAACCTATCCAAATATAACAATTTTTTTCCGCTATATGCTATTGTATATTGTTCTTGAGTATTTTCTTGAATTCCAAAAACATTTAAATTCCTAGCGGTCAAATGTAAGTAATATAGAGAAAAAACAAAAACAAATAAAATATTTTTATGCAAATTAATTAATTTACATTTTTTTTATACCTGTGATAAATGCTTAAACATATTTTTTGTCAAAAGTTAAAATCAACCTTATATTTTATAGGAAAAATGAGGACATCGTCATGTCCCATCCCCAATCTCCCACTTGGGAACATTGGAGTTTAAACAGTTAAGCAAATTTCTTAATCATTTATAACTGGAAAATTGTCATAATTATTCTCTGTTATTGACTAAATCTTATTGATTAAATGCCCCAAAGCATAAATCTTTTTCACAGCTGAGAAAATATATTTCAGATGAAATGTATTCAGAAGGAAAAAACTGCGAAGAAAAGAATGTTAGATTGTTTCAAATATATAAACATCACTAAATGTTATTTTTTTCTTATTTTTCATACACAAACAAACAATACATACACAGTCATCACTTCTTATTTTTAAAACTTATCTTTCACTATATCAAGTACAGCAAAAAATAGTGCAGCCAATTACATTAGGTACACAACTGTCAGTAAGATGTATTCTCGCAATCCATCTAAATATGTAGCCTAGAAATTGACTCAAACAGCAAGCACGTGCCAGATATCTCCCCTTTTTCTGTTGCAGAAATACCCACTTGATATTCATAAACAATGGTGGAGAAACAGTAAGCATTTTATGTAACATAAGCATATGGCGTAAGAGGGGACGAGAAAGGATGTTTAAAAAGGGGTGTTCGGATCGTCTTCTGACAGATGTGCTTTCGTGATATAACAATGTTTAACTTATCTTCAAATAGAGAAAATTGGGAACAAATGCTTTGTGCATTAATCTGGGTGAATGTAGAACATGTGTGTGTTAAAAAAAATCTCAACATTTTGCTGAAATAAGTGTGGGATGTTTTTGGCAAAATAATTAGTATTTTATTGTTGTTCAGCTTAGATGTATTGAAATATTGAATAGTAGAGTAGCATTTGTCACTTGAAAGTTTTATATATAGATCAATGTGAATGTAAAACGTGTGTGTTAAAAAAATCTCAACATTTTTCTGAAATAAATATGAGATGTTTTTGGCGAAATAATTAATATTTAATTGTTGTTCAGTTTAGATACATTGAGATATTTTATAGCCGAATAGCATTTGTGATTTGAAACTTCTAAGATAAATCAATGTTATCCAAATTGAAAATAATTGAAAATTGTTGATTTATACATACACAAGCATTATGATTTTCTAATTGTGAAAAAATTATGAAGTTAAGAAAGTTAGGTTGTTTTAAATATATAAATACAATTAAATATTTTTTTTCAAACACAAACAAACAACCAGTCAATTAACAATAATTTTTTTCAAACACAAACAGTCATCACTTGTTTATTTTTAAAACTTATCTTTTACTATATCAAATACAGCAAAAAATAGTGCAACCTTTGTTATTTACATTAGTTAGCCTTAGCCTATGCCTTAGCCTTAGCCTTAGCCTATGTTAGCCTTAGCCTATGTTATTTACATTAGGTACGCAACTGTCAGTAAGATGTATTCTCGCAATCCATCTAAATATGTAGTCTAGAAATTGACTCAAACAGCAAGCACGTGCCAGATATCTCCCCTTTTTCTGTTGCAGAAATACCCACTTGATATTCATAAACAATGGAGGTGAAACAGTAAGCATTTTATGTAACATGAGCATATGGCGTAAGAGGGGACGTGAAAGGATGTTTAAAAAGGGGTGTTCGGAACGTCTTCTGACAGATGTGCTTTCGTGATATAACAATGTTTAATTTATCTTCAAATAGAAAAAATTGGGAACAAATGCTTTGTGCATTAATCTGGGTGAATGTAGAAACATGTGTGTATTAAAAAAAAAATCTCAACATTTTGCTGAAATAAGTGTGGGATGTTTTTGGCAAAATAATTAGTATTTTATTGTTGTTCAGCTTAGATGTATTGAAATATTGAATAGTAGAGTAGCATTTGTCACTTGAAAGTTTTATATATAGATCAATGTGAATGTAAAACGTGTGTGTTAAAAAAATCTCAACATTTTGCTGAAATAAATATGAGATGTTTTTGGCGAAATAATTAATATTTAATTGTTGTTGAGTTTAGATACATTGAGATATTTTATAGCCGAATAGCATTTGTGATTTGAAACTTCTAAAATAAATCAATGTTATCCAAATTGAAAATAATTGAAAATTGTTGATTTATACATACACAAGCATTATGATTTTCTAATTGTGAAAAAATTATGAAGTTAAGAAAGTTAGGTTGTTTTAAATATATAAATACAATTAAATATTTTTTTTTCAAACACAAACAAACAACCAGTCAATTAACAATATTTTTTTTCAAACACAAACAGTCATCACTTGTTTATTTTTAAAACTTATCTTTTACTATATCAAATACAGCAAAAAATAGTGCAGCCTTTGTTATTTACATTAGTTAGCCTTAGCCTTAGCCTTAGCCTTAGCCTTAGCCTATGTTAGCCTTAGCCTATGTTATTTACATTAGGTACGCAACTGTCAGTAAGATGTATTCTCGCAATCCATCTAAATATGTAGCCTAGAAATTGACTCAAACAGCAAGCACGTGCCAGATATCTCCCCTTTTTCTGTTGCAGAAATACCCACTTGATATTCATAAACAATGGAGGTGAAACAGTAAGCATTTTATGTAACATGAGCATATGGCGTAAGAGGGGACGTGAAAGGATGTTTAAAAAGGGGTGTTCGGAACGTCTTCTGACAGATGTGCTTTCGTGATATAACAATGTTTAACTTATCTTCAAATAGAGAAAATTGGGAACAAATGCTTTGTTCAATAATCTGGGTGAATGTAGAACATGTGTGTGTTAAAGAAAAAAAAAACTTAGCATTTTGCTGAAATAAATGTGGGAGGTTTTTGGCGAAATAATTAATATTTTATTGTTGTTCAGCTTAGATTCATTGATATATTTTATAGCTGAATAGCATTTGTGATTTGAAAGTTCTGTGTACAGATCGATGTGAATGTAAAATGTGTGCGTTAAAAGAAATCTCAACATTTTGCTAAAATAAATGTGGGGGTACTTTAAGCGAAATAATTAATATTTGATTCTTGTTCAGCTTACATGCATTGAGAAATTTTATGGCCGAATACAATTTCGTATTTGAAAATTTTATATATAGATCAATGTGAACGCAAAACGTGTGTGTTAAAAAAATCTCAACATTTTGTTGAAATAAATGTGGGATGTTTTTGGTGAAATAATTAATATTTGATTGTTATTGAGCTAAGATGCATTAAGAAATATGATGAAAGAAAACTATTATAAATGATTTATGAGAAAATTTTAAAATAGATCAATGTTATCCCAATTGGAACTTATTCGAAATAAACGATTTATACATGAGCAAGGGTTATGATATTTGTAAACAATGGAGGAGAATAGAGGGAACGATGTATTTTATGTAACATGAGCATATGGTGTAAGAGGGGACGTAAAAATATTTAAAAAGGTGTGTTCGGAACGTCTTCTGACAGATGTTCTTACATGGTATAACAATTTTTAACTTATCTTCAAATAGAGAAAATTAGGAACAAATGCTTTATGCATTAATCTGGGTGAATGTAGAACATGTGTGTGTTAAAAAAAAAAATCTCAACATTTTGCTGAAATAAGTGTGGGATGTTTTTGACGAAATAATTAATATTCGATTGTTGTTGAGTTTAGATGCATTGAGATATTTTATCATTGAATAGCATTTGTGATTTGAAAGTTTTAAAATAAATCAGTGTTATCCAAATTGAAATTTGTTTATTTATACATACACAAGGATTAAGAATTTCTAATTTTGCAAAAATGTATGAAGATAAGAATGTTAGATTGATTTAAATATACAAACAACACTAAAGGATTTTATTTTCAAACACAAACAAAAATACGTACACAATCATCACTTCTTACTTTTTAAACTTTTCTTTTACTATATGAAGTGCTGCAAAAAATACTGCAGCCAATTACATTGGGTACGCATTTGTCAGTAAGATGTATTCTTGCAATCCATCTAAATATGTAGCCTAGAAATTGACTCAAACAGCAAGCACGTGCCAGATATCTCTCCTTTTTCTGTTGCAGAAATACCCACTTGATATTCATAAATAATGGTGGAGAAACAGTAAGCATTTTATGTAACATGAGCATATGGCGTAAGAGGGGACGCGAAAGGATGTTTAAAAAGGGCTGTTCGGAACGTCTTTTGACAGATATGCTTGCGTGATATAGCTATGTTTAACTTATCTTCATATTGAGAAAACTAAGGACAAATGTTTTGCGTATTAATCTGGGTGAATGTAAAAAGTGTTCATTAAAAAAATCTTAACATTTTGCTGAAATGTATATGGGATGCTTTTTACAATATAATTAATATTTGATTGTTGTTCATACATTGGGATATTTTATAGCCGATTAGCTTTTATGATTTGAAAGTTTTAAAAAAAAGATCAATATTATCCAAATTAAAAATAATTGAAAATTGTTCATTTATACATCCACAAGGGTTACGATTTTCTAATTGTGAAAAAAAATCTGAAGGTAAGAATCTTAGACTGTTTCAAATTTATAAACAACACTGAAAGATTTTTTTAACACAAACAAACAACACATACACAGCCATCACTTTTTATTTTTAAAACTTATTATGTACTATATCATGTACAGCAAAAAAACACTGCAGCCAATTACATTAGGTACGCAACTGTCAGTAAGATGTATTCTTGCAATCCATCTAAATATGTAGCCTAGAAATTGACTCAAACAGCAAGCACGTGCCAGATATCTCCCCTTTTTCTGTTGCAGAAATACCCACTTGATATTCATAAACAATGGTGGAGAACAGTAAGCATTTTATGTAACATGAGCATATGGCGTAAGAGGGGACGTGAAAGGATGTTTAAAAAGGGGATGTTCGGAACGTCTTCTAACAGATGTGCTTGCAGGATATAACAATGTTTAACTTATCTTCAAATTGAGAAAAGTGGGAAGAAATGCCTTGTGTATTATTAATCTGGGTGAATGTAGAACATGTGTGTGTTAAAGGAAAAAACTCAACATTTTGCTGAAATAAATGTGGGATTTTTTGGTGAAATAATTAATATTTTATTGTTGTTCAGCTTAGATTCATTGATATATTTTATAGCCGAATAGCATTTGTGATTTGAAAGTTTTATATATAGATCAATGTAAATACAAAACGTGTTTAAAAAAAAAAAAAAATCTCACCATTTTGCTGAAATGAATGTGGGGTGCTTTAACCCTTTGCGACGAAAGGCAAATTCATTGCTTAAGTGTTGAAATTAATGATTGACACTGGAATTTCAAAACAACTTTATTTGTAAATAAGAAAAGGCTATATTTCATGCATTCAATAAACTGTAAATTTCTTTACCAAAATTCCGGTGCTAATGTAGCGTTTGGGAATTAAAATTAAGTGGTTCCATAGCTATACCCCCGCGCCGCAAGGGGTTAAGCAAGCTTATTAATATTTGATTGTTATTGAGCTTAGATGCATTAAAAAATGAGATGAAAGGAAACGATTATATGAATGATATATGAGAAACTTTTAACACGTTTCCGCCGCTCACGCGAAAGCGCGTGATATGGCGCCAACGTTAAGAGGCCACTCACGCGCCAGCCCGTGATGTGGGGTGATGTCCAATAACCAGTCACGCGCTGGCGCGGGAAAATCTTTCACTGATTCTTTGTTATAAAATGTAAATCGGCTTCTGGGAAAAACTCACTTTTACAGCGCGGCATTAATTATCATCACATCTCCATGTAAGCGGCGGCGAACGTGTTAAAATAGATCAATGTTACCCAAATTGAAACTGATTCGAAATAAATGATTAATACATGAGCAAGTATTCTGATATCCCTAAACAATAGCGGAGCATAGAGGGAACAATATAAGAATTTTATGTAACATGAGTATATGGTGTAAGAGGGGACGTGAATGGATGTTTAAAAAGGGGTGTTCGGAAGATCTTGTGACAGATGTGCTTGCGAGATATAACAATGTTTAATTTATCTTCAAATAAAAAAAAGGGAACATATGCTTTATGCATTAATCTGGGTGAATGTAAAAGGTGTGTGTTAAACAAATTTCAATAATCGCATCCAGACAGTCTCGCTTAAAACCGAATAATAATATTAATTTCCGGATCTTCTAGCTTAAATTAAAAAAATGAAAATAGTTTCTAGAACATTTAATAATCTCAGATCAGAAACCTTTTATGTAAACAAAATTCAGCTGTCGAGTATAAAACGGTGAAAGCGAATGTTTTGAAAACGGCAATTTATTAAAAATATTTATTATTTAACTTCTTTCATAATCGAAAACAGTTAAAATTCGAATTTTTACCACAGATGATAATTTCACAAACAAAAATGAAATGAAATGAATTTATTGATACTTAATAAATACTTATAAAACGCGAAGAAGAAAAAATAATAACTAGAATGATGTTTTCAAGAAGTATGCTTTTTTCGGAATAAATTTAATAAGACTTGTAAAAGGGTTGATAAAAAAAGAGAAAAATTGAGTTTTATCAGATACTCTAAGAAATACAGTATATTTAAGAATATTTTTAATTTAGACCCATTTTTTAGATTTACGCGTATCGGAATGAATATTTTTTAAAGGTGAATTAAGAATTTATATTGTTTCTATAAAGATTAAAAGATTAAAGCTAATGATAGAATTTTAATTAAAGAGAAAAGAATGCGAATATTGTACTTTGTACAACGGCGCGCCCGCTGGAAGGTTAAATTGCCTTTCTTAAACTTCAAATCTTTTATTCAAAAATAATATAGATATATGAGTAAGTTTGAAACTCTCTAGAGTTGCATTTTAAATTCCAGAAGGGAAATGTTGAACTTTGCAATCACAAAAGTTGCAACTTAACAGATTTTAGTATTCATATTTCTCAACTTTGGGCTTCAAATTAATTATCTTGTACAAAGGATTCTACACTCTCTTTTCAGATTTCAGATTTCAATCTTTTATCAAGAAATTCAGTTTCATGCATGAAGGTTGTAAACAAAAAAGGGATGAAAGTTTTATAGAATCATTGCAAAGAAACGGAAGTTAATAATTTTTTGTTCCCGGGAAAAGCATCAGCTTGTTATTTGCTATGCAAATTTATTACTGTGAATTCAAGTATCCCGTTTGCAGCACTTATTTCATAATTTAAAAAGATATTTCATTATTTTCTAGTTATTAAGATTAATAAAGCAAATTTTAAACTTAGGAGAAAAGCTATTATTTCTCCTTAAAGTAATGCATTGGAAACTTCCTATAAAACTGTGAAATAAAGTAAGTTTATTTAAAGTTTGGATGCAATTATTTTTATCGATTTAAATACAGCAAACTGTTTGGTGAATGACCTTTATGTTTTGCGTTAATAAACGATGTTTCAATTCTCAAATCTCAACGATATTCAATGGATATTTCCTAATTCATATACATATTAGTTTCAATTTTCTTTTAATTTTTTAATGAGGTACAAAGTTATTGTAAGTGTTGTTTGAATCAATTAAAATGCTTCTTAAAAAGTTAAGAAATTAAATTTTTATACGGTTCCCGGACCTATAGTTGATATTTAGTAAAAAACTCCCATTACACTAACAAGTCAGTCGAAAAAAGCCCATTCATTGAGCATGTAAATGAAACAAGTTATGAAGCTTTAAATCATATGCATTGTACCACTTTTATGCATCAGAGCACATATGAGTTGAGTCGAGGGATTGTACAAATATTCCTTAAAATATTAGAAGCACTTAATTCGTTTGTATCTGCATTTTAACTAACAGTAGTAACTGTTCAATTGCACAATGTTCAATTGCAAGTATATTTCATCTACAGGAAATTGTACTAAGTTGTTTGTTTTCGAATGATTTCACATAACAGTGACATAATAAAAAAGTTTATTTTCAAAACTAGTATTGATTTTACAAGTTATTATACTTAATTTCATTTATTTATGTTATTTATTCATATTTTGTACAAAATGCAATATAGTCTTTGAGTTATCCATTAAAATTTTAATGAATACATACATTTAATCAACCATATCTCTGTACCTCTGAAATCTATCAGAAAGAAAATCGTTAAAGACTAATTTTTAATACATTAGTGTCTTTATATATTATAATTTTAAAAAATTCTTTATCGGTTATGTTATAAAACTTTTATATCTTAATCATTTTGTGAATATTTACATTTAATTGTCGTTCTTAAATTCCAGATCATTTATTCTAAAACAATACATGTATGTGTAAGTAAGTTTAGAACTTTCTAAGCGTTGCATTTCGAATCGCTGAAGAGAAATGTTAAAACTTTCAATCGCATATGTTATACCTTAACACATTTTAGCATTCATATTCCCAACTTTCAGCTTCAAATTAATTATCTTGTACAAAGGATTCAACAATCTATTTTCATATTTCATATTTCAACCTTTTATCAAGAAATTCAGTTTCATGAGAAAAGCTTGAAAACTAAAAACAGTGGAAAGTTTTACAGAATTATTTCCAAGAAATGGAAGTTAGTAATAAAGTTTTGTTCCAGGGAAAGGCATCAACTTCCCACTTGTTGTAGATATTTATTACTGCGAATCCCAGTATCCTGTTTGGGGAACTTATTTCATCATTTACAGAAGTATTTCTATATTTTCTTGTTATTAAGAAAAACAGAGCAAATTCTAAACTTTGGAGAAAAGTTAATATATCCCTTACATTAATTCATTGAACATTTCACATAAAATCGCTACATAAAATAAGTTTATTTAAACTTTGGATACTATTACATTTATAGATTTAATAACAGCAAACTGTTTGGTATACGGCCTTTATATTTTGTTTTTATAAGCGGTGTGTCCACTCTGAAATGGGTCCAATGGCTATTTTCTAAACGATCTTATACAGATAGAGTTTCAGTTTAAAAAAGTAATATTTTAAATGAGGTGAAAAAATATTTTTGTATCGTTTTAATCAATAAAAATCCTTCTTAAAAATTTAAGAAATTTAATTTTTATACGGTCCCCTGAACCTAAAAAGATATTTAGTAAAAAAATCCTATTACACTAACAACTCCACTAAAAATAATCTTAAGACTAGCGAGCTACGCCGGCTAGCTGGGCCACTTTTTCCAAACGAACCTCGGCATTAAGCAGTATATAATAAGCAAAAAAATTCATTTAATAAGCAAGTCTTGGTGTTCGAATCCTCAAGCACAAAAAAAAAGTAAATTAAAGAGCTATGGTCCCGTTAAAAATATGTGATTTCGCACGGTGGGCCACGTGCACTTGAAAAAAAAAAAAGATTGTGGATCGGAGCTATGGTCGCTTCGCGCCCATAGTCCCGTTAAAAATATTTGGTTTTGCACGTTGGGTGCCAAGCGCCCATAAGACATTTTTTCGTATTTTTTAGTTCATCAGAAGCAGATTTTTACGCAGATTCTGAATATGTAATCAGTTTTTTTCTACTTTAAAAACTGTCTGGATGATGGTTTAAGAAAAAACGGGTAAAAAAGTTTCGATAGTCCTGTTTTATTTCTAAGTTCAATATTTTAGCGAAAACTACGGTAAATATTCTACGGCAAGTCAAAAAAAATTGATGCGGAAAAAATGCAATTAGCGCCGGTTGAAAAAGAGGTTTTCGGCTGTTTCTTCTTTTAGCCAAAGGGGAAAAATTCATGTCCTTCACCGCAAGGTGGCACAGTGTTCTGCTTCGGAGCTCCGTTCGGGAATTGAGACATTTTTCGTTCCGATTCCCGAGGGGTTTTTAATTCATAACTTTTTAAAATTTTGGTCCCACGGTCTCGAAAATGCCCGAAATGACTTCCCCGGAATTTTTCCAATCGAAAGACACCTCTCGCGACTTCCAACTCGTCCGCGTTGCGAACTGTAATCGGCTTCAAGCAGACAGACAGACAGAGGCACACGGATTTTATTAGTATAGATTATCTGAAGAAATCACCACTTTCTTCTGAAATTCTACAGACGTTTGAAGAAAGTTTGCAGATTTAGTTTTAACTTAAAAATACCTGCAGAATATTTAAAAAAATTCTTAAAAATATCTTCATAATGGGCCCAATACTTACGTATTTCCCACAGATTTTGAAACCAAATGCCTATAGATTTTCTACAGATTTTTTTTAGTGGGAGAAACATACAAAAAAAGTCCATTCATATAACACGGAAATGAAGCGAGAAGTGAAAGATTAAATTGCATGAATGTCACCACTTTTATGCATATGTGCACAAATGCGTTGGTTCGGAGAATCGTAAACATATACCTTAAAGTATTTGAAGCACTTATTTCGCGTGTATCTGCACTTTAACAGACAGTAGTCACATGGTACAAATATTATGGTACAAGAGGAAGTATATTTCATCTAACAGGTAATTGTATTAAACTGATTGTTTTCAAACGATTTCATATAACAATAACAATGACATAGTAAATAAATTAAATTTTCAAAACTAGTATTGTTTTTACATGCTATTATACTTAATTTCATTTATTTAAATTATTTATTCATATTTTGTATAAAATATAATATAATCTAAGATTTATGCATTAATATTTTTATGACCAGATACATTTGATAAACATTATCTATGTACCTCTGAAATGTCTTCGAAGGAGATATAAAGATTAGAAGATTTGTTATAAACTATAGTATTTAATACGTTAGGGTCTATATATATTACAGATTTAAAATATTATAGTATTAAAAAACGGTTATTTCGTAAAGTGATTATTTACTTTAAACTGCTTTCTTAAACTTCAAATCATTTATTCAAATATAATATATATATTCATCTATATATATATATATATATGTGAGAAAATTTCAAACTCTCTAGTGTTACATTTTAAATTGCTGAAGAGAAATGTTAAAATTTTCAATCACAAATATTATAACTTAAATCATTTTTGTATTCATATTTCCCAACTTTGGGCCACAAATATATTATCTTGTACAAAGGACCCTACAATCGCTTTTCTGATTTCAAATTTCAAGCTTTTATGATGAAATTCAGTTTCTTGTATAAAGGTTTTAAGGGAAAAGAGGTGGAAAGTTTTACGGAATTATTGCCAAGAAACGGAAGTTAGTAACGTTTTGATCCTGGGAAAAGCATCAGCTTGCTTTTTGTTATGCAAATTTAATTCTACGAATTCAAGTATCCCATTTGCTGAACTTATATCTTCATTCACGAAGGTATTTCATTATTTTCTAGTTATTAAGAATAATAAATCAAATTCTAAACTTTGGAGAAAAGTTAATACTCTTCCTTAAAGTAATGCTTTAAAAATTTACATAAAACTGCGATATAAAATAAGTATAATTTAAAGATTGGATACTATACTTTTTATCGGTTTAAGAACAAACTTTTTTGTTTATAAATGATGCATCAAAGGATTCTACAATCACTTTTCAGATTTCAGATTTCAAACTTTTATCAAGAAATTTAGTTTCATGCATAAAGGTTGTAAACGAAAAAGGGTGGAAAGTTTTACGGAAGTATTGCCAAGAAGTGGAAGTTAGTAGTTAAATTTTTCTCCTGGTAAAAGCATCAACCTGCTACTTGTTATGAAAAATTATTACTGCGAATTCAAGAATCGCATTAGCGGCACTTAATTCATCATCCACAAATATATTTCATTATTTTCTAGTTAATAAGAATAAAAGAGAAAATTCTAAATTACGGAGAAAAGTTAATAATATCCTTAAAATAGTGAATTGAAAATTTCATATAAATCCGCGATATAAAATAAGTTTATTTAAAGTTTGGATACTGTTATTTCTTTTCAATTAAAAACGGCAAACTGATTGGCATCCAACTGTTATGTTTTCTGCTGATAATTTGTGTGTTCACCTTTATATGTATCCAATGGCTATTTCCTAAACCGTTTTTATACAGAAATAGTTTCAATTATAAAAAATACTTCAAATAAGGTACAAAATTATTTTATATGTCGTTTAAATTAATGAAAACGTTTCTTAAATAGCTAAAAAATTTAATTTTTATGTGGTCCCCCGGACCTAGAACAGATATTTGGTAAAAAATTTCTTCTACACTAACAATTCAGACAAAAAAAATTCCCATTCATTAAACACGAAAATGAAACCAGTTATGAAACTTTAATTGTATGAATTACTTCAATTTTACCCATTTTTGCACAAATAAGTTGTGTCAAGGGATGTTTCACATATTAGGTAAAGTATTAGAAGTTTTTATTTCTTGCGTATCTATATTTTATCTGACAGTAGTCACATCGAACGTAATATGATACAAGTTCATGTATATTTCACCTAGAGGAAATAGTATCAAGCTGTTTGTTTTCAAACGATTTCATATAATAATGACATAATAAAAAAATTATATTTTAAAAACTAATGTTATTTGAACAAGCTATTATACTTAATTTCATTTATTTACATTATTTATTCATAATTTCTATAAAATATAATAGAATCTGAGATTTCTGCTTTAATATTTTACTGAATAGATACATTTGGCAACCCATATCTATGTACCTCTGAAATGTCTTTAATAGACTTCTGTAGTCTTTAATATACTAGTGCTTTTATATATTATAGGTTTAAAAAATTCTTCAAATTATACTGTTAAAAAATGTATCCTAAACGTTTTGTGAAAATATACTTTAAACATTCTTTCTTAATCCTCAAATCATTTATTCTAATATAATAATATATATGTGAGTAAATTTGAAATTCTCTAGAGTTACATTTTAAAAAGTTGAAGGGAAATGTTAAAATTTCCAATAACAAATGTTACAACTTAATGCATTTTAACATTCATATTTCCCAGCTTTGGGCATTAAATTAATTATCTTGTACAAAGGATTAACAATCGCTTTTCAGATTTCAAATTTCAAAGTTTTACCAAGAAATTCAGTTTCATGAATAAAGATTGTAAACGAAAAAGGGTGGAAAGTTCTAAGGAATTATTGCAAAAAAAAGGAAATTATTAAAATTTTGTTCCTGGGAAAAGCACCAGCTTACTATTTGTTATCAGATTTATTACTACGAATTCAAGTATCCCGTTTGTGGCACTTATTTCATAGTCGACAAAGATATTTCATTATTTTCTAGTTATTAAGAATAACAGGGCAATTTCTAAACTTTAGAGAAAAGTTAATATTACCCTTAAAGTAATGCATTAAAAACTTTATATAAAACAGCGATATAATATGTTTATTTAATGTTTGGATACTATTATTTTTATTGGTTTAAAAACAGCAAACTGTCTGTTACACGACCGTTATGTTTTGTGTTTATAAATGGTATGTGAAACGGTGTTCAATGGCTATTGCTTAAACTGTTTTCAACTAGTCTCAATGAACAAAAAATTTAAATAAGATACAAAATTATTTTAAGTGTCGTTTGAATCAATAAATCGCCTTTTAAAAATGTTAAGAAATTTAATTTTTATATAGTCCCCCAGACCTATAACTGATATTTAGTAAAAAATTCCAATTACAGTAACAAGTCAGACAAAAATGTTCGAATCATTTAACATGGAAATAATACGAGTAATGAAAGTTTAAATTGCTTGAATTACACCAATTTTATGCATTTGAGCAGAAAAGAATTGGGTCGAAGGATCGTACCCATATTCATTAAGATATTTGAAGGATTTATTTCACGTGTATCTGCATTTTAACTGGACATTGCCACATCGTACACGTATAATGGTACAAGTGCAGGTGTATTTCATCTACAAGAAATTGAATTAAGTTGTTTGTTTTCAACCGATTTCATATAACAATAATGTCTTAATTTTTTTTTTCAAAACTAGTATTGATTCTACAAGCTATTATACTTAATTGTCTTTATTTATATTATTTATACATATTTTGTACATAACATAATATAGTCTGCTACTTATATAAATAATAATACAATTAATAATTACACAATTAATAATTTAATGGTTACATATATTCTTTGTACCTCTGAAATGTCTTAGAAAGAATATCGTTATAGACTATACTGTTTAATACAGTGGAGTCTTTATATATTATAGGTTTAAAAAATACTTTATAGATTATATTAAAAAAGTTATATCGTATAATTTTTGTGAATAGTTACTTTAATCTGCCTTTCTTGAACTTACTATCATTTATTAGAAAATAATATATACATATATATAAGTGAGAAAGTTTAAAACTCTCTAGAATTGCATTTTAAATTGCGAAAGAGAAATGTTAAAATTCCAAATCACAAATGATAAAGCTTGACACATTTTAGTATTCATATTTCCCAGCTTTGGGCTTCAAATTAATTATTTTGTTCAAAGGATTCTACAATCTCATTTCTGATTTCAAATTTCAAACTTTTATCAAGAAATTCAGTTTCATGCATAATGGTTGTAAACGAAAAAGGATGGAAAGTTTTAGAGAATTATTGCCAAGAAATGGAAGTTAAGAAAGTTTTGTTCATGGCGAAAGCACCAGCTTGTTATTTGTTATGCTAATTACTGCGAATTTAAGTATCCCGTTTGTAGCACTTTCATCATTCACAAAGGTTTAGTCCTTATTTTCTAGTTTTATGAATAGCAGAGCAAATCCTAAACTTTGGAGAAAAGTTAATATTCCCCCTTAAAGTAATGAATTGAAGACTTCATATAAATCTCCGATATAATATAAGTTTATTTAAAATTACGATATTATTGATTTTATTGATTTATAAACAGTAAACTGGTGAACGACCGTTATGTTTTGAGTTGATAAATGGCGTGTCTTCTCGGAACGGTGTCCCATGACTATTTCCTAAACTTTTTTCATACAGAAATAGATTCAATTGAAAAAAAATGTTTTAAATAAGGTAAACAATTATACTAAGTGTCGTATGAATCAATAAAAATGCTTATTTAAAAGTTAAGAAATTAAATTTTTATACCCCCCACGGGCCTATAACTGATATTTAGAAAAAATTTCCTTTTACACTAATAAGTCAGACAGAACATTTCCATTCATTTAACACTAAAATATAAAAATGAAACTTATTAAAATTTAAATTGCAGAAATACACCGATTTGATGTGGGTCGAGAGATCGTACACATTTTCCTTAAAATATTAGAAGTATTTATTTCGCATGTATGTGTACTTTAGCTGAAAGTACTCACATTGTACAAGTATTATGTTACAAGTACATTTCATCTACAAGAAATTATATTAAGGTGTTTGTTTTCAATCAACTTCATATAACAATAATATAATAAAAAATTATTTTTTCAAAACTAGTATTGTTTTTACAAGTTATTATACTTATTTTCCTTTATTTATATTATTTATACATATTTTGTACAATACATACTATAATCTGTGATTTATAAATTAATTATATAATGAATACATACATTTAATAAACCGTTATCTTTGTATCTCTGAAATGTCTTAGAAAGAAAATCGTTATAGACTATAGTGTTTAATACATTATAGTCTTTATATATTATATGTTTAAAAAATTCTTTATAATTATATTATAAATAAAAAAGAATATTGCCCAGTTAAACCGATGGCATTGAGCTCACAGGCTACGCACACTAATTGTACATTACAGCCTTATATTTTCAAGGGTTAATTCCGTTCGAAAAAATATTAAGGAGGGGGATCAGCTCCCCCCTTTCCCCTTTTTATACTTAATCATTGAACCCTCTAAACTGAGAAGGGACATGCTTTATCATATAAAAAATCCATATCCAAAATTTAGAGGAAATCAAAAAATTCTTATTAAAAACCTATTTATATAATTTAAGAAGAGTTATCCTTCTCTTTTATATACTTAACCATTAAACTTCCAAAACTATTCAGAGATTTGAACGAAATCTGACAATTCTGCTTGAAAACCCCATTTATATAAATTAATAGGAGGGACATTAGAACCCCCATTTCCCCTGTTTATATTTATCCAATGAACACCTAATACCAATCACGGAAGCGCTTCATCAGAATGATCCTATGTGTAAATTTTGAACAAAAACTAATATTTCTGCATGAAAAACCCATTCATATCAATTAAGAGGAGGGGCATGAGCTCCCCGTTCCCCCTCTTATACATATCGAATGAACTCCAAAAAGTAATCAGGGAAGCGCCTTGTCAGGATATACCTATATACAAAATTTCAAGTAGGAGGGATATTTTTATCATGAGTTATTGTGTTACGTACGAACGTACGCACATACATACAGAACGGGCAGGCACATAAGCCCCCAGGCTATGATAGCCTGTGAGCTAAAAAAGCTATATTGTATACTTCTTGTGAAAATTTACTTTAAATTGCCTTTCTTAAAATTAGTATTATTTATTCTAAAATAATATATATAATGTGACAAAGTTTGAAACTCTCTAGAGTTGCATTTTAAATTTCTAAAGAGAAATGTTAAAATTTCCAATCACATATGTTATAACTTAACACATTTTAGTATTCATATTTCCCAGCTTTGGGCTTCAAATTTGTTATCTTATACAAAGGATAATACAATCGCTTTTAAAATTTCAAAGTTTTATCAAGAAATTCAGTTTCATGCATAAATGTTGTGAACGAAAAAGGATAGAAAGTTTTACGGAATTATTGCCAAGAAATGGAATTTAATAAAGTTTTGTTCCTGGGAAAAGCGCCAGCTTGTTGTTTGTTATGCAAATTTATTAATGCGAATTCAAGTATACCGTTTGCGGCACTTATTTCATCCTCCACAAAGGTATTTCATTATGGTCTAGTTATTAAAGATAACGGAGCAAATTCTAAAATTTGGAGAAAAGTAATATTCCCCTTCAAATAATGCATTGAAAATTTCATATAAAGTAAGTTTACTTAAAGTTCGGATCCTATTATTTTTATCGATTTAAAAACTTTAAACTGGTGTACGACCATTATGTTTTGTGTTGATAAATTGTGTGTCTACTCTCAAATGTGTTCAAAGGCTATTTCTTTAACCGTTTTCATACAAATATAGTTTCAATTAAACAAATGTTTTAAATGAGTTACAAAGTTACTCTAAGTGTCGTTTGAATTTATTAAAACGCTTCTTAAAGTTTAAGAAATCTAATTTTTATATAGTCCGCCGAACTATGAACTGATATTAAGTGAAAAATCCAAATAACACTAACAAGCCAGACAATGAATGTCCATTCATTTTACACGAAAGTGAAACAAGATATGAAATATTAAATTGCATGAATTCTAGCAATTTTATGCATTTGAGCACAAAGGAGTTGGTTCGAGGGATAGTACACTTATTCATTAAAATATTAGAAGCACTTATTTCAGGTGTATCTGCATTTTAACCGATACTAATCAAATCCTACAAATATTGTGGTACAAATGCAATTATATTTCATCTACAGGAAATTGTATTAAGCTGTTTCTTTTCAACCGATCTCATGTAGCAATATAATAAATAAAAAAATTTTTCAAAACTAGTATTGTTTTTACAAGCTATTATAATTAATTTACGTTATTAAAATTATTTATACATATTTAGTACAAGACATACTATAATCTGCGATCTATGCATTAATAATTTAATTAATACATACATTTAATAAACCATTATCTTTGTACTTCTGAAGAAGAAGAGAGAAAATCGCTATAGACATATGATTTTTTTTAATATTTAAATATAAATATAATTTTTTTTATATATATATATATAAATATATTTTTTTAAACATAATATAATCTGCGATTCATACATTAATATTTTAATGGTTACATACATTTAATAAACCGTATGACTGTACCTCTGAAGTTTTTTAGAATGAAAATCGTTATAGACCATACTCTTTAATATATTAGAGTCTTTATAAATAAAAAAATATTTTTTTTTCAAAACTAGTATTGTTTTTTCAAACTATTATAATTAATTTCCGTTATTAAAATTATTTATACGCATTTGGTACAAGACATACTATAATCTGCGATCTATGCATTAATAATTTAATTAATACATAATTTAATAAACCGTTATCTTTGTACTTCTGAAATCTCTCAGAAAGAAAATCGATTAAAAAAATTATTATTTAAAAAATTATTGAAAGATTATGTTTAAGAAAAACGTTATATGATAGATTTTTGTGAATATTTTCTTTAAATTGCATTTCTTAAACTTCAAATCATTTATTAATAT
Source organism: Maratus speculifer (assembly GCA_964019185.1). Lineage (NCBI taxonomy): Eukaryota > Metazoa > Arthropoda > Arachnida > Araneae > Salticidae > Maratus > Maratus speculifer. Next base: position 74,474,783 of record OZ025302.1, on the reverse strand, counting down.
ATATATATATATTCATATAAGTAAGTTTCAAACTCTCTAGAGTTACATTTTTATTTTCTGAAGAGAAATGTTAAAATTTTCAGTCACAAATGTTATAACTGTACACATTTTAGTAATCATATTTCCCAACTTTTGGCTTCAAATTGATTATCTTTTACATAGGATTCTACAACCGCTTTTCAGATTTCAAATTTCGCACTTTTATCAAGAAATTCCGTTTTATGCATAATGCTTGTAAACAAAAAGGGTGGAAATTATTACGGAATTATTGCCATGAAATGGAAATTAATAAAGTTTTGTTCCTGGGAAAAGCACCAGTTTGCTATTTGTTATGCAAATTTGTTACTGCGAATTCAAGTATCGCGTTTGCGGCACTTTTTCATTATTAACAAAGATATTTCATTATATTCTAGTTTTTAAGAAAAGCAGAGCAGATTCTTAACTTTGGAGAAAAGTTAATATTCCCCCTTAAAGTAATGCATTGAAAACATCGTATAAAACCACGAAATAAAATAAGTTTATTTAAAATTTGGACACTATTATTTTTATCGATTTAAAAACAGCAAACTGTTTGGCATACGTGTGTTTTGTGTTGATAAACGGTGTGTCCACTCTGAACAGTGTCCAATGGCAATTTCCTAAACCCTTTTCATGCAGATATAGTTTCAATTGAAAAAAAATAAGGTACAAAATTATTTATGTATCGTGTGAATCAATAAAGACACCTCTTAAAAATTTGAGAAGTTAAATTTTATACGGTCCCCCGGGAAAATCCACTCATTTAACATGAAAATGAAACAAGTTGTAAAACAGTACTCTATTAAAATTGCAGCTACAAAATAACGCAAGTTGAGCCAAAATCTAACTATCTGACGATTTGAGACTCAGTTTCTCTCGAGTTGAAACAACTCGAGTGAACAAGTTGTTTTTAAGCTATTTAAATTAAGATGAGTAATTTATGTAAGCAATTTAATTCAAGATGAGTAAAACGTCTAAAAGACATGTCATTCACAATCCAATAAATTATAGATCTTTCCAGAGTAGCCAATTCCACTCTTTCTAATTAAGAGTGTAAATTGCATGAATTAAACTAATTTTATGCATCTGATCACAAATAAGTTGGGCCGAGGGATCGTACACAAATTCCTTAAAGTATTAGAAGCATTTATTTCGCATGTATCTGCATTTTAACTGACTGTTGTGGCATCGTACAAGTATTATGGTACAAGTGGAAGCATATTTCATCTACAAGAATTTGTATTAAACTGTTTGTTTTCAAATTAATTTCATATAATAATGACGTAATAAATAATATATATTTTTCAAAACTGGTATTAATTTACAAGCTATTATACTTAATCTCATTTAATTATATTATTTATTCTTATATTTTATAAAATATAATATAATCTGCGATTTATACATTAATATTTTAATGAATAAATACATTTAATACACAGTATCCCTGTACCTCTGAAATTTCTTAGAATGAAAATCGTTATAATCTATATAGTCTTTAATACGTTAGAATCTTTATATATTATAGGTTCAAAAATTATTTATAGATTATATTTAAGAAAAACGTTATATTTAAAATTTTTGTGGATATTTACTTTAAATACCCTTTCTTAAACTTCAAATAACTTATTGATAACTATACATAGATATATATTCATGTGAGTAAGTTTGAAATTCTCTAGAGTTGTATTTTAAATTTCCGAAGAGAAATGTTAAAATTTTCAGTCACAAATGTTATAACTGAACACATTTTAGTATTCTCATTTCCCAACTTTGGTCTTCAACTTAATTATCTTGTACAAAGGATTCTACAACCTCTTTCAGATTTCAAATTTCAAACTTTTATCAAGAAATTCCGTTTTATGCATAAAGGTGTAAATGAAAAACTGTGGAAAGTCTTACAGAATTATTGCCAAGAAATTTAAGATAATAATGTTTTGTTCCTGGGAAAAGCTTCCGCTTGCTATTTGTTATGCAAATTTATTACTGCGAATTCATGTATCCTGTTTGCGGCACTTATTTCATCATCCACAAATGTATTTCGTTATTTTATAGTTATTAAGAATAACAGAGTTCAATAATAAAAGAGAATAATTCTAAACTTTGGAGAAAACTTTATATCTCCCCATTAAAGTAATGCATTGAAAATTTCACATAAAATATGTTTATTTAAACTTTGGATACTATTATTTTTATCGATTATGTGCTTTCGTGTCGAACTTTTTACTAATATTTTTCATATACTCCTTTGTTTTTTCCAGCAATATCTCAGATCTGCACAATATGCTCATTTATGAATGTTAAACAATTTTATAAAACCAACAGTTTCACTGAATGCACTTGAACCAATTACAAATTAACTTTTTTTAGTGTTTTCATAAAAATGTTTTATTACCCATTATATACAAGCTAATTTTACACTGGTGGGTTTATCTTATTTAATCGATTACCAAAAATGATTCATCCTTAAAATCCTTCAGCCAAGGGGAAATGAATGGCAACCTAAATACAGGAGATCGCCACAAGTCGTTTAGTTACGATTTAATCTTCCTCAATTCTTTCAAAGCAGAGCAAATTAGCGTGTTTTTAAATTATGCGGTTCCTAGGTGTATATTTGTTAGTTTGGTTTATAGGGGGCATAAAGCTCTAGTTATCTACATCTATAATATACAGGGTGAGTCATAAATATCGAAACAATAGGCTATCTTCTTAAATATTGCCCCTAGAACCATACTTCCAATTGCAAAGTTTCATAAAAAAAGGTGAATTTTTTTATAAGATAAGATGCAACTCCATGGGGGGGGGGGGGGATGTCTATTTGAAAAATTACGGAAATTAAATTTTTATACAGTCCTCAGAGGATAAAACTTCCAGTTAGAAAAATTTTCCTTATCCATTCCTGAATTGAACAAAAAAAAAAAAAAAAAAAAAAAAAAAAAAAAAAAAAAAAAAAATTTCATCTCGATATCTAAAAATTCCCGAAAGATATTAAAATCCAAAATTTTCCAAAATTCGTGTCTTAAACCACTTATGCATACCTCTGAATGCAGCGATATCAATTCATTTGAAATACAATTTAGGGATCGACCATACATTTACGCATTATTAAATGTCGATCATAGACAATATTTTAACTTTTAGATATAAAATAAAAGCGTATTGGTTTTTGCTTTAAACTTCTTTGAAATATGCTAGGTGTCTGCAATATCTCGAGCTTGGCGCCAGCCTCGTAACTGACACGACCCATTGGCCGGACCATCTTATTGAACACATATTAAAAGTGTTATTAAATTAAGTTATATTAATTAAACTCTCATTAAAAGTGTCTTAAAAACTTATTGCCGCAGGCAATAAGTTTAGTAAAAGTAGTAATAGCGATAATGATACTTCTATTAACGGAATCATTGGAAATATATTTTAATAAATTACACCGAAATATTTTCAAAAATCTACTTTTTACTATTCAGCTTCAAAATTTATGATGGTTTTGAACCTATTTTTATTTTCTTCTATCTTTACAGGAAGAAAGTATTGGATTCATGAAAATTTTGAGTTCCGTTTTTCGACGGATTCACACGTTTTAGGGCTCAGAGATACCATAAAACATATTTTTACAAAATGAACTGCTCCTGTATCTCTGTATGTGACATAAATTTTGTGAGCGCTCTATCTCAAAAAATAATCCGCGGAATTTAATAAAAAGTTACATTTACTTAGTCCTTGATATAAATTGGTACTGATTAGTTTTTGGTGTGAATCGCTTAACAGGTGGCCCTACTGCACAGGCTTTTGTGCAATTTCCGCAATAGCTGTATCTCCAGAATTATACGCCTAGTGTCACTCGTAATTAGAGGCACCTCTCACGCATCGTGCAATAGCAATTTTAACAAGAAAAATATGAAGTTGACAGGGCCAAAACAATGAAAAAAATTGAAACCGATGTGATAAAAAAATGAGGTTTAATTCAACTGACGCATTTAAACAGTAATTAAAGAAGGTGCGTTTGGCAAAACTTAAACAAAATCTGAAATCGAAACTATACAGGACGGAGTTAATCACCTAGAAACTTTTAAAAAACATTTAAACATCAGGAGTCCATCTTTGTTTAAAACTAAATGCACTTTTCTGCCTCAAATGTTTTTATTTCAGTATTTCTCAGTTTTAAACTGACATAAGTCAATAAACGTCAGTTATGGTAATAGCCATGCGACTTAAATAGTTTTTTAACATCCCTTCCCCCCCCCCCCAAGAGAAAAATGCCCAACGCGCCGAAAGAAGTTTTCTCCTGAGAAAATTTACTTTAGAAAATATGATTTGTATAAAAAAAATTGCATCTCTTTTATATTGCTATTTTAAATACTTTTATTAATATATATATATATATATATTTTAAAATGCTGAATCAAAATTGAAAATTAGACATTTTCATTTAATCAAAAGAAAAAAAATTCAACGCGACAAATAATATTTTGAGTTATAACAATTTTAATTTACTCTAAATTTTTTAACAAAAAATATTTTATTCAGAAATCTGATGTTATAATGCTTAAAAATTATATGGTTAACCATCACAAAACTTTCAAAATTCTTACTCTATAAATAAATAAATAAAATAAATGTTTCCTTGACACATTACAGAAACATTGTTTCTTCAATTACACGCATTTCAATTTGTGTCTGATCCCTTGAAATATCACGATTTATTAAAATTGCCATAAACGTCTGAGTTTTGAAGATATCGAGATGAAATTTTTTTGCTCAATTCAGGAATGGATAAGGAAAAATTTTCTAATTGGAAGTTTTTCCTCTGGGGGCCGTATAAAAATTTAATTTTCGTAATTTTTAAAATAGACCCCCCCATGCAGTTGCAACTTATCTTATAATAAAATTCACATTTTTTTATGAAACTTTCCAATTGGAAGTATGGATCTAGGGGCAATATTTAAGGAGATAGCCTATTGTTTCGATATTTATGACTCACCCTGTATATACTATTGATATTTCATCTAATAAATTATTTTTAGCTCTATTTACCATTAATTTTTTGGCAGTGATTAAAATTAATAATTATTATACAATTATTTATAAGGCCAATAAAGTTTATTTGAAGGCAGAATATATATAGAATATTTAAAATTGAGTTCACCTTAAATATTTCTGTTTGCCGTTTTAAACGTTTAGAAAATTTATGATTTTAACCAATGATTTTTTTTAATCAGTTGATTAAAATCAATATTTAGTCACTGATTTAAATTATCTGATTAAAATCCTTGACAAGTTAGTTAATAATCCTGAGTATTTAAAAAAAAAATAAAAAACAACCGGACACTTGACTGCTACGGAAAATAACAGGTACCTTACCGCAAGGGAAAACAACTGGCATCTTACACCAAAAATTTTCGTCGACTCATCCAGAAAGTATTCGTCAAGGAGCCGGTCCCCCTATTGACCTGAAGCAGAGGAAACCGACAGCCATTTATGCTTTGCAGACAGGCCATGTACCAGTAGTCTCTAAAAACATCAGATTTATTTCACGAGAGTTAAACTAATAAGGGAAAGTTCCCAGGTGTAAGTTGTGGATTTGGACGAGTGTGGTATCAAAAGAAATTTGTCGTCATGTACGTTGAAAAGTCCACTGGAACTACCCGTCCGAATCCAGCCGTTTTCGAGATATCAGCACTTGAAGTGTGATTGAATAAATAAATAAATTGGCCGGGAGGTATATAAATTCTTTGCAAGTTAAAATTTCTTTATATATATATATATATATATTATCTATATAACTGTGTGGCGTTTCCCTACAACGCCTGCTAATATGAAAACAACGTGATACGGCATCTTGTACAATAGGGCATCTCACCTTAAGTTACCCTATAAAAGAAACTTTAATTCTGTGTGCGTGTGTTTGTGTTTGTCCGCGATGATTAACCAAATCTATGGTTCGTACGACGCTCAAAATTTCTGTGGTGATAATTGAAAGCCTTTTCTGGTGCACCTGATACTTATAATTTTAAATTTCTTATAATTATAATAACAATAATAACAATAAAAACATTAGGGTTAGAATCAGGAGAATGTGTCGTTTAAGACTAATTTAAATATTGTTGGAAAAGTACGGGAGTTCCGTTTTAGAATGTGCTCTGTGTGTGTATTTGTGTGTTCGCAATGATTAACAACATTTATGGCTCGTTCGGGGCTCAAAATTTTTTGACGACAGTCGAACACCTTTTCTGTGCACCTAGATTCAGAATATTAAATTTCTTATAATGAAAATAATAGCAATAAAAGCATTAGGATTGGAATCATGGGAATATGTCGTTTAAGTTTAATTTAAATATTAATGGAAAAGTAAGGGAGTTTCATTTTAGAACGTGCTCTGTGTTTGTATTTGTGTTTGTTCGCAATGATTAACAAAATCTATCGCTGGTTCAAAGCTAAAAAATTTTGTGATGGTAGTCGAAGGTCTTTTCTGGTGCACCCAAGACTTAGAATATTGAATTTCTAAGAATTATAATAAAAATCATAGCTATATATATATATATTGTATTAGAATATATGAACCATTGCATTTAATAACTTATATCACATTAAACATGGCGGGAAAAAATAAATATTTAAAATGAATACAAATGGAATTTGTAGAACCAAAGCAGAATCTTCGGGCCCTATATATGTTAAGATTAGGATCACGGAAAATTGTCTGGAATACTGATAATAAGGTACGGATGTTACGTTTGATAACGTGCCCCCTGACACAGAAATAAGTGAAAATGAGAATATATACAATCTATCACAAGAAGTAGATGAATCTACTGAAATTGAATCACAGCATTCATGGTTGACGCAGAAGCCAAACAACCGAAAACAGAAGCCAGAGAAAGAGAGAGTTATTTTGAATACGCAGAGAAGAGGAAATGAAGAATATTCTCGAGAAAATTAATCCCTTACATGTGCATCTAAAGAAATATATCAAAGACGGAAAAGTTGGTGTATAGAGAATACGAAATAATGTATAAACTGTAGCATTATGAAAAGATCAGTTTTCTATAAACGAGAAGGATAGATTTATAGCTATTTAAAACAACTTTACTCATAATAAACAGTTTATTAAATCCATTAGATTTTTTAAATCAATAGATTTTAAGAACTTCTCCTTTAATGTAAACATTTTAATATTTATATTTATATATATATATTGCTTGAGAGAGGTGTTACAAAAATTAAAAAGAAATAACATTGACATGTTTCGGATCCGTTTAATAAGATCCATAACCACAATTTAAAAAAATATGATTATGGATATTATTAGACGGATCCGAAACATGTCAATGCTATTTTTTTAAATTTTTGTAACACATCACTGACGTAATATAAAATTTTTATTTAATTATAAAATTTACTCATATTTTTTACATCTTCCCATGTTTATTGTTCAATTTAAATTTGAATTAACCGTCATATAAGAGATAATTTCTGTAATATTTTTAATGAAAAGATTTAACAAAAATAGAATGTTGAAAACATTTTCATGTCTTTTTTTGAAAATGCAATTTGTTTATTATTACTATTTTTTTATGGAAACAAAGCAACACAACTTACGAAATGGAAAAATACTACCTCTGACAATAAAGTTCGGTGAATAGTAATGTAGCATTAATGTAGATGAAATATTAACGAAAGTTACCATACCATCCTTCAAAATAGTCATCCCCTATAGCTATGCACCGCTGAGATGTGTTATACATGTCCTGGGAAATTCGCGAGAAGTCTTCTTTTGGGATCGAGTTCAAAAGCGTCGTCACGTTTCGTTGGATGTCAGCAATATGGTCAAATCTCTTTCATAGAAAGTTTGAGTCGTGAAAACAGGAAAAAGTCTAGAGGACTGAGATCTGGCGAGTATGGTAAGTGTTCAGTTCTCACCCCTCATGAATTTATTTCGGTGTCTTGCAAAGCTTAAAATCAAACTTTAAACTGATCTTTTATTCGTTCATTTTCCTGTTCTCAGTTAATAACCAACACGCTGAACAAGCGCTTAGTAAAGTACGTCTTACACAGAACATAAACGACGCTCAACTGAACAACGGTGGGGGAAGATGATCAACACTTGATTCTATGCAGGAGCAGCGTTTTGTTTCCCCAGTGTTGCCAGATCGGTCGTTCTGAATTCATTGACCGAGCTTTATTGTCAGAGGTAGTATATACATAATTTAACTTTTGGGCGTTGGAGAATAAGTAAATCAACCATTTCAGAGAAAGCAATTAGGATAGTTAAGTTTAAGGTTTTTTTTTCAAATCTTGAATATTTCAAAACTTGATTTATGCTAGTTGATTTATTATTCACACCGTTTCTTCATTGTATATGAGGCGTCCTGGTGTAGTAACACCACATTAAGGTTCTATTAATTTTCGCAAGCAGTTTTAGACTGTTCCTTTTAACTAATATGATACAGAAACTATGCATACAAAAAAAGAATATTTTATTAGATATTTATTCATAAAATGTAATGGTGTGATTTTTGACCAATTCTGTTTGCCGTTATTAGCCCCTTTATGTGCGTAATAATCCCATGTAAACAACACTATGAAATAAAATGGAATAATGGCAAGTAAATTGTCCATTTCCAAAGATACAATCTTTACAACTTTAGAAATTGACAAATTTCACTTACTTACATTTAATTGCGATATAAGGATGAAGTAATAATCATGTGATATTTTATTTTGCTGATTTGAAAAAAAATTAGCAGAAATTTAGAGCATACAAATTTATCTGTATATTATTTTAGCAATAATAATAATGCTCTGTCGTAAATAAAATAAAAAATAATTCTTCTAATCGGATACAGTTCCAAGACTGAAAATATCAACCGGAGTAATAACGCCAGTAGTTACCATTATTGCCCAGGAATATTTATCTCGCTGTAGATTCAAAACTACAAGCTGTCTCGCGAACACATCCAAACTCTTCCACAAAATATCATGAAAGTACATGAAATTCGCTACAAAATTTATCTTATAAACAAAATATTTTCTAATTTATATAAAGTCTTCAGATTACAGAACTTATCTCTCAAATTTTAGATCGGGCGTTGATTATTGCGTGATCTTGCAGCGAAAAGGTCTACAAACTATACAAATTAGCATTTAGTCATTTTTGTAATTTAGACGACTCAAAGCCCTTCTGAGCAGAATTCTTAGGTCTCATTTACCGGATTACTTAATAATTACGCATAATATTAGCACTTGTTGTTTTTACCCAAGATGGCGTTCTTACTACGGGGCACCTTACTTCCAATCTCCAAGCTTTAATTGCTTTTGGGATTTAATCACAAGAAATAAACCGATAAAAATATTCTGAAGTGGTGTTTGCTCCGAGGAAATTTCCTTTTTCTTACATTCTTCAATATCATTGTTTTAAGTGCCACTTAAGAATTTTTATCTTTATTAATATCGCTCCTAATAGGAAACCAATATTTATCCAACGTTGCGCCAATATTTCATTTATTGAAAATATTGCCAATAAAATGCAAATATTGGCATTTTATTGGAAATATTTCCAATGAATTCCCAATATTGTACAAATGTTGGCGTTACATTGGCATAATGTTGACAGCAAATATTGGCTAAATAAGTGCAAAATGTAAACAGCCCAATATTAGAGCAATAGTTCATGCCAATATTGCGTCAATGTGCCAATATTGCTCCAAGACGTAGCCAATATTGGGCCGATATTGTTTGGCTACTTTTAACATATGTTAAAATATCAGAAAGAAGTAAATAACACATGAACAAATAATTCCTTTTATTCCAACATATTACAATAAATGCTTTAAATTATGTTTAATTTCAACTTCTGTGTGCCAAAATTTTCTGCTGTTCATATAACGCTGTTGTAAAATTTTAAACTTTTTTCCCTCTAAATCTTTATTTTTAAACTAGTTGAACATATATCTCGAGAACTATTCGATAGATCTCTTTAATTTTTTGTTTAAAAGAAGGCCGATCGGTTCTGGTAAAACTTATACCAACAAGAATTTTAGTGTTGATTGAATTATATTCATTTTTCAAACTGCCAAACACTTAATAAAAACTAATATTTATGAGGACAGCTATTATGACAAAAAAATAACTTTTAAAATTAAATATTGACGAAAACTTGAGAAATGTTAATACCCTTTCATAATGTATCGATCAAATTGTTTCAGATACGAAAGAAAAACGGTGGACCGACTGCAATGTCACAGCGCGTACCTGCAGGTACTGCCTGTCGCAAAAGATATATAATATTCATTTTTTAAGCACAAAAAGTGAAATAGATGATTGAAATGTAATGCAAAAAATCCAAAAGAAAAATCCTTTATCTACCGAATTAAGAATTCATGGAAATTTTTCATTCTAGAGTATTTTACGTAAATTGTTTAAACTAAATTAAAAGATTTAGTTAATCATTTAATAAATTTTTGAAGGATTTCAGTAGAATTGAAAGATTTCGAACGATTAAATAAATTTGAACTTTCAGGAATTTTGTGCAGTATTTATAACTCCATTCAAATCTTTTATTTTAAATTATTTTCTTAGTATTTTGTAGAATTATAAAATGTACAAATATGATGTTTTTACATTATAAATACAGAAATATTTACGAATTGAAAAATTCGCACCCCTTCCCTCAGCGCCAAGAAAACTGAAAAGATACAATGGCAAAAGAAATTATCCTTTTAAAAATTGTTTTCTTTGTGCAACCAATAATACTTATGGAACAAAAGAAAGTAATGTATCTGTAACTCATTCTAAACAGTATTACAACTAATCAACGTATTAAAAGAATTTTATAATAAGTAATATTAATGGTACTTATAAGTACCGTCGGAAGATAAAGGGTTAACTTTTTTCTTTGTAAGCCGAAAACAATTCTCAAAACTCAGGTGAGATTTGGGTAAAAATAGCAGAACTACTCCTTAAATGCATTAAAAACATATACAAAAACAATCTTCTTTTAAAAAATTATACATTAGCTTTTAAAATTTTGTTGTTTTGTTTTTTATTTTTGTTGTTAACCCTTTAAGGCACATTGCAAAAATGTTGAAATGACTGATGGACATCGGAATTTACGTAAAAATTTATTTGAAAATAAGAAAGCCATCATCCCCAGACAAAATAAACCGAAAATACTTATACAAAATTCTGGTGTCATTATGACATTTTGAGATATGTTGAATGTACCATGTAATGGAACACTGAATCGTAATATTAAGGTAATCAATGCATGACATAATAAGGAAGTTATATTTTAGAAATTATTCTTTAAATTTAAGACTTCGCAAATCCAATTAAATAAAATCTCATAACAAAAAAAAAATATATATATATATAAATATTTATTGTAGGTTAACTGAAGTTACAGTCTTAATAAATCAGCTGTTTTAGATGACGTTATCCTAATATTTGTGGTTGTGGTTTCCTGAGAAAACTTGAATATTTCAAAATTTAATGAGATACTGTTTTACACACTATTACTTGAATTAACCCCCTTTAAGTATCTAGAGGGCTTTCCTAGAAAGTGGCTTACAATGTTGATTTTAATTATTTTTTTTCTCTATTTATTTAAAAAATACACTTTATGCTTTTATTTGATATATATTCACTTTATTTGATATAATTTTAAAATAAAACTCTTTTTTTTTTAAATTTGTGTACAACAGATTTAATTTATTTGTCAGAAACTATAAAAATTCGAACAAAGTACTCAGAGGGTAATTATTCCAGCTAGCTAAATAACTTCAATTGATCGTTGCAGATATTCGGAAGAAATACAGATCTAAAAATAGTCTGAAGATGGTTTTGCTCTAAGAGAATTTTTTCTTCTTCATAATCAGTATTTTAAGGGCCATTAAAGAATTGTTATCTCTATTGGTATCTTGATCTTTGTTCGAGACATTAGGAGGATTTGGATTGTACATTAAAAGTTAAGTCTTTTTTTATTATATCGAATTACAAAAATGTTGTAAATCATATTTATCTAAATGTGTAAAATTTAATATAAAATCAATGCACTGCACCGCATGGAAGCAATAATTTTCTACTGTGAAAATGAAAGTAGGATATATTCTCCATTTAATTACAAAATGTTAATTTTTCCTGAAAAGGAATCTAATATCGGCATAATATTGTGCCAGTATGACGTTAATTAATGATGTTAAGTTAATGACAGTAAATGTTGCCCATATGAACATTAAGACAACTATGCAACTGACAGATGACTGAACGATAGTTCATTTATTTTTCTATATCTAACCAGAGAATTAAGAAAAAAGATCATTATTTATAGCGCTAAGAAGTATTTTTAACTTATTAAATATCCTTGAAGTTTTTATCCAAGTTTTTAACAACTGTTTGTTACATACGCTTGATTAAAAATGCTAAGAAATTCTACCGAAACGTTAAACTTGTAATTTCGAAATACTAACACACACTGTTAAAAAAAAAAAAAAAAAAAAAAAATGAAAGAAAGGAAAACTCCGTTTGAAGAATCGGTAACTTTCCATTTCAAGGTTTGATTTTTAATGAGAATAATTTAATTTAAATTTAATGAATTGATCGGTCGTCAAAGAATTCGAGCTGTCCAACTGATTTTGAGATGCTATATTATTTAATTTAGTTTAAATTTTTACTTAATTTTTATTTTCTTAATTTATCTATTTATTTAGTTATTTTGCATAATTTACTTCAAGCCGTTCTGAGGATCGAACTCGAGTCCTTTTGCCGGCGGAATAAGCTCCTACTGAACGCCAGTCTGTACAAAGTACGTCTTTTGTGAGTTAGTGGGACAATTCTGCTGTGCTTTTCAAAGATTTTCTTTCAAATATATTCGTTAGAATATTCGTAAGCTGTTTATTTTATTTTATTTTAGACTGATGCATAATAGTTATTATTTTTTAAATCAATTTTAACGTTTAAATTTAATTAAAATCACTGTTTAAAATAACTTTTTTTTTTTTTAAATGAATGAATGTATGAAAAAAATGTGCGTGTTGTGCATACTAAATATCCGTTCAAGTGTAAATGTTGCTTCATCACAGAACAACGCCGAATCGGCAAAGTGCATGCCTGCCGCATTTTGGTTCTACGAACTACTGTACAAACGCGACACGCCATGGGTTTTAATTTGGTTGTAATAATTGCACTCTCTGTACATTAAAAGGATGTAAGGCTACGCTATGCAGTACACGATGAGCAGTTCATCGAGATCTTCCGGGAAAGGCAAGCATCCGTACACTGGTACAGAGATTTCGATCCACAGCACGCAATACACCCTCTTCAAATATGAGTTTCCGTGCTGATCGCGGCCATCCAGTACTTGCATTCGTGGTTCTGAAGGATCCATGTTTTGCCAAATTTCGATACACCCGAGCGAACGTTTGATGATTCGATTGCCCCCTCGATGGTTATCTTTCCCGACTCAACTGATCAGAAGCACGCCCATTTATTTTCGGTAAGATGTAGATGAAGTGGATATCCGCTAATTCAGCTATTGAATAACGATTCGTGTTGATTGCACACTGTCCTTTTCTGAAATGAGGCAGCCACACATGCCGACCTTGCAAGCTTGCGTACAGTGCCCCCTATCACTCTACACCCGTATTTTCCGATGCGATTATGGCTCCTCACGACGTTCTTAACCATCCTCCAAATTTGTATATGACATTCGGGGACACCCTGTATATGTGCAAATTTTAAACTCTACAATAATAGACGCTTCCGAAAGACAAATAAATGCCTCGCTCCCGAGTGACCGTTTGTCTTATGTTTTACTGTATATTTATCAATTAATTTAAATAATTAAACAAGATTCCTGTCACACCTTCTTACTAATTGTTAATCCTCCGCTGAGATTTGTGTCTGGAGATTGCTGTCAATAGTGCTTTATGTTGCAAAATGCTGCACTTCTCTAAAATTTTTCTTCTTTCAGTTTCAATACTTATCTTTAAACTCATAATTTTGTTCGTTAAGTGCATCACTTAAGGGTTCTTACGAAACATTTGACAATGTCATAATTACTACTAAGTCTGATAAACATCTTGTGAGTGCTAATGCAATTGGGAAATGTAAATGCCTAACTCTCAAGTGCCCGTTTGTCTTACGTTTTACTGTATATTTATCAATTAATTTAAATAATTAAACAAGATTCCTGTCACACCTTCTTACTAATTGTTAATCCTCCGCTGAGATTTGTGTCTGGAGATTGCTGTCAATAGTGCTTTATGTTACAAAATGCTGCACTTCTCTAAAATTTTTCTTCTTTCAGTTTCAATACTTATCTTTAAACTCATAATTTTGTTCGTTAAGTGCATCACTTAAGGGTTCTTACGAAACATTTGACAATGTCATAATTACTACTAAGTCTGATAAACATCTTGTGAGTGCTAATGCAATTGGGAAATGTAAATGCCTAACTCTCAAGTGCCCGTTTGTCTTACGTTTTACTGTATATTTATCAATTAATTTAAATAATTAAACAAGATTCCTGTCACACCTTCTTACTAATTGTTAATCCTCCGCTGAGATTTGTGTCTGGAGATTGCTGTCAATAGTGCTTTATGTTACAAAATGCTGCACTTCTCTAAAATTTTTCTTCTTTCAGTTTCAATACTTATCTTTAAACTCATAATTTTGTTCGTTAAGTGCATCACTTAAGGGTTCTTACGAAACATTTGACAATGTCATAATTACTACTAAGTCTGATAAACATCTTGTGAGTGCTAATGCAATTGGGAAATGTAAATGGCTTACATATCAGCATTACATGTCATTTTAAACAGTTGGTTTTCGAAATAAACTTTCAAAATGGATTCTAATTGACAAGAAAATGGGGTTTACGTCATTTGAAACAATTTTAAGATACATAGTAATCATGACATTTGTCTTCAAATGGAAAATTTTCGTTAATGAATTGATTGTTTTACATGATAATAATATTAATAAATTTTAACTTAAGACTAAACAAATATTAAGCAACAAAATGGAATATTTTCTACAAAAGAAAAGTATCACGTGGTTACAAAAAACTTTAAAAACACTTTTAAAAAGTGTCACAACACAATATAAATATTAATCAAGATCTAATCAATCATACACAAATGTTATCAGAAATATCAGAAATTTAAATAATTTATGATATTTGTTTTCCATGATAGAATACATATATATTTTCCTGACTAGACGTTTTAAGATCGATTAATAAAAATATCATTTAGATATTATTATTTGCCATCTTAATAAAATATTGACATTGTCTTAAGTAAGTTACATATTATATTAAATCTATTAATACCTTTAGAATCTTTTTCTTTAATTAATACGTATATAATCTTAACATAATTTACAGCCAAAAATGAAATAAAACAACAGAATGTCAGATAATTTTCTGCTTCATCACACTTCACCGGAGCTACGGATAAATGTCAAATTCCTTGATCAGCATTGCCATCAATGACTGATCTAAATTCTAATACTTCTCTTAAAAACAAATAAAATAAATGTTATGATTATAAATAACCATATTTCCTTTAATGGGAAATATAACATATGCATATATTATGCCTTACACTACAAATATGTGTATTAAAATTATTATTTTGTTTATTACTTACCCATCATACGTAGTATAGGGTAAGTCTTGCGATCGTTTTGAAAATTGAAATTTTTTTTTGATGGATTCACACGTTTTAGATAGTGGAGATTCCGAAAAATATATTTTTAGAAAAAAAATTTTGCCGTCCGTCTGTCTGTCTGTCTGTCTGTCTATAAACGCTCTATCTGCCGAACAAATTGAGATAGAGACTTGAAATTTTGTATGTAGTTAGTATGTAAGAATGGGACGAACTCTATTTAATATCAGCAACCTTGATTATCCGGAACTATTTTTTTCGGACTCTCGAAAAATTCGTTCTGATGAAAGGTATATAAAAATTTTCGAATTTTTTTTTTCTAAGGAATGGACGTAAAAGGTAATAAAATAACACACATTTTGCATATAGAACGAAGCAGATCGGATTATCAGTTGCCGAGATATTTGTAATCTTGTTTTCCACATGCTTCGATTTTTCATGACCCTGTATTTCGTTCAAATTTCAATTCAGAAGTATATTTTAATTGGAAATGAGACGCTTAATCCGACGCAGTTAATTGTTAGTTAATAGAATTATTATTTTTGGAGTTATAAGGATGTTTCTTTTACGCAGCTCGGTACTACTTGAGTAGTTTGGCGTTTTATATAATTTGTCGAAATCCGTACATCAGCAGTTCTTTAATATAGCATTACTATGTATATTAACAATATTTAAATTTTGTTTATGAATTGCAATGCAATGTATAAATAGTTTCACATGTTTTATTTCATATACATATCCATGATGGGTAAGTATTACGGTGGCCCCCAACGACTAGTTATTATATATTATTATTTTGTACTGGATAATGTAATAGCGGAATCCTTATGCATTATAAAAAACAAAACATAATGCTTAAATATTATTTAATTCCATCAATATTGTTATCTTCCGGTCGCGCATATACACTAAAGTTGTAAAGAGCCATTACACTTAAATATTGACAAACTAAGTAAGATGAAAGGTTTTATTTGTTTTGTTTTTTTAGCTAATTTTTAACCAATCGAATTCCCCATTTTTTCATGGTATTGAGAATTGAAAAGCAAATTTTCATTTTTTTTCGGCCCGCCGTAATACACACGTAATTTAGACGAAAACACCTCACAAAATCCTTTCCACTTTACTAGTAAACTGATTTTGTTGTAGCTCATTTCGTACTCTTCTGAAATTTTTTTTCTGATTCATTTGAAATATAAAATACAGTAATTTTACTTTTTATTGGTGTTTTCAATGACTGATACTATAATTTAATTTAAGAACAAACAAATAATCGAAAATATCGCTGAAACAAAAATAAAATAATTTACTAATATAACACAATTTTACTGCTATGAGCCTTTTTAAAGCTTTTTTTTTTTAATATTACTTAGAAGCCTTATATAAAATTTCGCATTATTAGTTTCGACAATATCCATTGTGATGAAAAATGTGTATATGAAAGTCGAGTTTAAGTGAAATTTGACGTAAACATATTATATTAATCAATCGAAATATGTTTAAATCACTTAGAATTTAATAATTAAAAGAAAAAAGAGAAAATTTTAAGAGATAATCAATCGAAATATGTTTGAATCACTTAGAATTTAAAAATTAAAAGAAAAAAAAAGAAAATTTTAAAAGATAATCAATCGAAATATGCATAAATCACTTAGAATTTAAAAATTAAAAGGAAAAAAAAGAAAATTTTAAGAGATTGATAGTAAAATTAGAAGTGAATAAATTATGAAATAAATGATAAAAAATTATATTTTTACATTACAAGATTTTAAGAGCTCCAATTTTTATATAAAAATTTTAATAAACGATTTGTATTACTTGAGAGAGGTGTTACAAAAAATATACATATATAATATTGAAATTTTTTAATTCCAATTCTGATAAGAACCTTAATCATATTAAAAATAAAAATACAAATCGTACGTTTTCATTTTCATTTCGTCACCCATGATTTTTGTCACGTGGCTTTTGTATTGACCGTGAGACGATTTGTGTTTTTATTAACCGACTTCAAAGAGGCGGTTATTATTTCGACCTGTATGTATTTCTTGTTCACTCATAACTTCTTTAAATATGAACCGATTTTCATCATTCTTTTCTTGTTTGAAAGCATAAGATACACATGTGGTCCCATTTTAATTTCATTAAATTCTGATGATTAAAATTTTTTTAATGAAAAAATATTGATTTGATAAAAATAATAATAATAATAATAATGATTTGTCGCAAATCATCTTTCATTGTTGCAATCGTTTTCAAATTATAAGCATTTTAAAACTATGCATTCATATGCGCAAGTGCGAAGTTGTCGCCAAGCCTGATTCTTTTTTTGAAGTCGGTTAGTATTTTTTTAAACATATTTTATTTTTATTATGATTATGGTTCCTATCAGATTAAAATCGAAGCATGTCAAAGATTTTTTTTCTTTTGTAACACCTCTGTCAAGTAAAATAAATTGTCTATAGTTAATACTAGTTACGAGTAGACTTTATACTGCAGTTTACTATATAAGTATTGAGACAAGCTCAAAACTTTTATTTATAAATTTGCTTTACAGAGCACAATGGGATAAATTATAACAGTTTAAAATCTACATACCATATTGTATAAAGTTTAAACATTAAAAACAAATATTAAGCTATCCCGACAGTTTCAACCGAACTATCTGGCTTTTTTGAGGGAAAAAAGGCCGATTAGTATATCAGTATTGAGGTATAGTAGTATAGTAGCCGAGTAGACATATAAATTGTCTATTATATGCAGATAAAGTTTTTAGAATATATAAACAGGCAAGATTTTAATAAAAAAAAATTACCTGCAAGATACAATCTTTCTTCGCAGGAAAAGAAAGAAAGAAGAAAATTTGGCGTGTACTTACCTAGAAAAAAAGTATTACGAATTAATATAAGGTATGTATATTACTTTGTAATTTATATTACAAATAATTTATTAAAAGATACGTGCTCAAAATTGCAAATATAAATCTTCTCCAGAGTATATTATATAACCATTCTCAAAATAGTAAGTATGATCTTAAATAAGTGTGTTTATGATATTTATCAAAAATATAACATTCAATGATAAACAGTATTTAAAAATTAAAAGTAATAGCCAATTTTGTTAATGGCTTGTTGTTAACAAATCAAAAAGCGCATCTCCTGTTTTAAAGAAATTATTTTTTGCTTGCCTTGAGCAATATTATGGAATATTTTGGTTAGCGTACGTATAATATAGCTATATTAATGATGTATTTACATAATAGTTTTGTTTGTTTTTCAATGTTAAAAATTGTGCAAAAATCTGGAAAAAATATATAATATGAACTAATATAAAATATTCAGTAATTGGTTTTGCTTTCACTTTTTTACTTATATAGTTTTGGAGTTGGTAAATGCAATAATGTCGAAATGATAATGGCGTTGGCGTCTACTTCGCCGATTATCTCAAGTACAGTTCAAGGTCAAAGGGTAAAAATTCTCTATATTTTATTCGCAAACCTTATTATTACACGGATTATTTCAAACAACATATATGGGGTGCCATTTTGTCATGCTTATCCGGCTAGATTCCTTACCGTACACACTATGTTTCAAAAATTTGCAGCTAACTTTCCTGTCATTCGACTCTTTCAAAATTAATAATTGCATAACCAGAAACAACAGGCTACGTCAGCCAAGCGAAAAAAGCCGTTCACTAATGCTAATCCAATGGAAGAACTTTATAAAGATATCTCGCTTGTATTTCAATATCTTTAAACGTTTTGTTTCCATTTGATAACTGAGATATATTTGTACAAATACTGTATTTTATTTATTTTTTGTTTTGTTTTGATTACAGATTTTTTAGTGAGGACATTTTAATTTTCGAAACCGAGTGAGAGCAGCCTCATAAAAAAAAAAAAAAAAAAAAAAAAAAAAAAATTAAAATGATATGCTGTCAAAATCGAATAAGGTAAAAAAAACGGCCTTTGTACAGATCGATCTCAGCTATCCGGTGAAAAAAAATAAATTTTGAAATGCAACCAAGATATCTTTATAAATTTCGTCCATAACATCCATTAGTGAACAGGTCTTTTCGAGTTACTAAAGTAGCGTCTTAAGCGTACTTGAGAATATTACGGTTAGGTAACCGTTTAAAATAAAAAATGTCGAATGACTAGACTGTTTGAGAAAATTTTAGTATCTTACGATGTATTGGCCAAATTTTAACCTTTAATAATGATCCAGTGATTTAAATATATGATGTCATTAAATATATATAATGTCATTTATCTCTTAGTACCAAAATATTATGATTTACTGTTTAATTGCAAATCAAGCGATAGACAGCAACAGTGACATTGATAAAAACAAATGTAGTACTGAAGTAAACATTTTTACTATCTTCTATCTTTACAAGAAAAAGTATTGGATTTGTGAAAATTTTCGAATTTCGATTTCCTACCGAATAACACGATTTAGGGATTAGAGAGCCCAAAAAAGTTCTTACAAAATTTCTGTTACTGAGTCTGTCTCTTTGCAACACAAATTTTCTGGTCACACTGCCTTAAGAACTACTGAACAGAATTTAATAGAGCTTTATATTCATTTAGTTCCTGATATAAACTGTGGCTGATTACTTTTTGGTGTAAATCGACAAACAGGTGGGCTGCTATGCTGCCTTTTTCACGATTTCTGCATACCTCAATAAATAATGGACGAATTTTCACAATAATTCAGATTACATTAGTCTTTGATATAATATAGTGCTGATTATTTTTTGCATAAATCACTCTATAGGTGAAATTACCATGCAGCATTGCTCATGATTACCGCAGCAGTTCCATCTCAAGAATTAATGCACGAATTTTCATTATAATTGAAATTCAGTTAGCCACTGATATGAATTAGCGCTGTTGAGTGTTTGGAATAAATAGCTCAAAAGGTAGTGTTTCTATTTAGATTTTATTTATGTTTTCCACAATGATTCTATCTCGAAAACTAAAACACGGATTTTTTCCAAATTCCCATTTCAGTAAAGAGTTCGCATAAGTTGTTGCTGAATTTATTTCGGTGTGAATCACCTAACCGGTCGCGTTACTATGCTTCTGTTTCAGGAAGTATTAACATTCTTGAAGTAAAAAAAATTGATATTGCTGCATCCAAATGCTTTATTTTTATAACCATTTTATGAAGTAAAAAACGATTTGCATCAGTATTCAAAATACCAGTGACTTTAATCAACAGGAAATTTTAATCTTTCTTAAATTCTTCAGCTGATAAAATATTTAATAAAAAATTGCTAAACTTAATTTTTTTTGTAACAGTTAAAAAAATAGTAATAATGTAGTATTTACATTTATACGTTTCCAAATAGAAATCCATTAGAAAAGATTAAATACTTTGTAAGGCAAATTGCAGTGTACAATTGGTATATTACATCGGTATTTTCCATATCAACTGAATTCATCATTGTTTAAAATTGTTAAAAATGATGTAGTATTCATTAAATTATTCAACTTTAAAACATTAAATTAAGTAGAATCTAATAAAGAAAAACGTTGTAAAATTTAACAGTCAAATGTACAAATGATATTTCACATGGATAATGCATATCCCGATAAACTTATACTACAAAGGATTACGCATGCCTCGCAAAAATGGTAAAAGAGAAAACAACATCAATAAGAAAAAAAACAGTAACAATACGAACTGTGAAATAATCTCATAATCCGCTCGAAAATTCCAAAAAAGAATTATTTTTGTAATCTTGATTTACAAAAGTTACCCACAATCGCGGAATTATGTTAATGCGCTCATTTCCACAAAAGACATTCCATGAAATAATATCATCATTTGTTGAGGAAATAGCACGTGATGCAGTTATTCCGGGATTTTGAATATAAAAGGATTTGAAATGTGTGCCAGAGTCGTAAAGACTTAATGTGGGATATAGTTAAAGGAAAAAATTTTCTGCTCCCTAGTTTAAGAAAATGAATATGCAAATTTCACTGCATTCACAAGACAAGTATAAGATTTCAACGAACAATGCATATTCATTATAAAGAGTAAATTTAAGATTTTATTTCTTTCCCACAAAGAATGTCTTTTTGCATATTTCTAACAGTTTCACGAATATAAGAGAACAAAATGACAAGCGAAAAATTCGACTTAACATTAAAATATTGGAATGCATATTTATGATATTTGCATGTATTATGAACGGACTGTACTGTTGTTAAATTTAAACATGGATTTTTAATTATTTCATTTTATAAATATTACAAAAGTATGTTTTTATTATCATTTTAATTGCTACAGGAAGTGGAAAATTGCTTTAAAAAATTAATCACTTGAATAATTGGTGAACAATTCCTTTTTAATTTCCGAATATAATCGCGTATAAGTCGACTCCTAAATCCAAGAAAAAAATATGTTGCATACCAGGGTTTTATTGTAGCTATCTTTGCCTTATTTAATATCAGCAAAATCTGTATTTAGATAAGATAAATAATTTTTTTTAATACCTGTACATAGTATGTTATTTCTCTCGAATTTAGGATTGACATGTACACGATTATAATTGTTCTAATTTCAAAGAAAAAATAAATTTTCAAAAACCCAAGTTTTAGATAAAAGGCTAGATGCTTTATATAAAAGTAAAGTTTTTGTCACATGTACAAATGTATACCAAAATTTCACATTTCTATTTAGTCATTATTAAATTCACTAAAATAAAAGAAAAAAATGACAAGCGAAAATATCGACTTAAAATTAAATTATTAGAAAGTATATACGTGTCATTTGTAACTATTGCATGTGTATTGTATTGTTGCTAAATTTAAATACGGTTTTTTTAATTATCTCATTTTATAAGTATTACAAAAATGTATTTCTTATTATAATTTTAATTGAAACAGGAAGTGGAAAATTACGCTAAAAAAAGAATTATTCTAATAATTATTAATTCATTTTGAAGTAATAATTGGTATAATTTCAAAGAAAAATACATTTGCTAAAATCCAAATGACATATGTATAAATGTATACCGAAATTGAATATTTCAACTTAATAATAATTAATACAATGCAAATGCAAGTTTCGATTTGTTCACACTGCACACTTTAAAATTTTATTAAACTATAAATATTCGTATACAAATTTGTAATTTTACCATTTTTAGTCATTTAATTTACTGCGTCCTTTTTTAAAAGTAAAATATAAATTATGTAAATAACAAATCATCATAAAAAAGGATAAACTATTTGTAGTCTTATGCAGTAAACATTATATGAAAAAACTTTAATTTAAAAAGATATTTTTAAGATTTAAAGTTTTACTACAATCATGAAAATATTCTGAAGCTCATACATATATTTTTGTTTTCATTATATGCTTGCATAGTTTTAACTGCTGCATGAAACTTGAGAAATTATTCTTTATTTAAATACAGTTCCCATTAACATATCAAAAATGTATCTGAAATGTATCTGAAGAAAAACACCAACAATATGGCTAATTCAAATTGTCGATCCGCTAATCCTAACATAACAACAGTAATAAAGAACAAAGATAAAATTCTGTAGTAAAATTTTAATATATATATATATATATATATACATATATATATATATAATGTACATCTAATATAGTTGTTAATTATTTATTTTTTTCTTTATAAGGGCAATTAAAAAATTCTGCTCCAAAAGATTTCATATAGAAATTAACAGTTCTCTTTATTATGAGACTAATAACAAAAACAACTTAACCCATCAAGCACTGGAGATCGATAACCACACGACCATAATGTTACCACTATTTCTGAATCTTCGAATTATTTAATAGCAGAATTTCTGTCAAAAATACGACGAAAACAAATAGTTTGGAATAATGGTGATGTAACTCTGTGTTATTCATGCTCCCTCAAAGTGAACGTAACATATTCTGCCGGAAAGATATGTGTTTGATAGAATACACTTTAATCTTGTTCGGTTTACTACCCAGCTGTTAATCACTTAATGCAAGTTAATTAATCTCATTCTTTTCTCATATTTTTTATGGGTTATATTCTCTAAACTACAGCAATATTTACTAAAATAAATAGAGATTACTAAATGGCACACATAAAAAGAATATATTTAAAATACATTTAAAAATTATCAACGTTTCATTTGCTACTGCGAACATCGTCAGGATATAATAGAAAGATGTTAAATGTAATTTCAAATTTCAAAATATAAATATATACTACTAAGAATGTATTTATTAAAAATACAACAGATTGCTCAATGGTGCACAAAACAAGAATTTTAATATGAACTTTATACTTAATATGTACTGTAATAATAAGAATTTAATTTTAAAAGGTGAAAGACAAATGAAACTGAAAATAAAGTAATGACTACAAAGAGAAAAAAAAATGAAATTCAACCAAAAACTATTTACACATCCCTTTATTCATTGAAGTAGACACAATGGCCAAATTAATGTAATGCGATCATTTGTCAAAAGATTTTTCGTGAAAAATGAGAGTAATTTGTTCCGAAAATTGCATGTGCCGCGGGCTGAATTTTACGAAGAATGATTTAAAAGACACTCAATTTATTTCAAAGTCACACAGAAGTTCTCAACGAAGTATTTAAAAGAAAATCTATCTCTTTTTTAGTTCGCCGTTTTCAACTCTGAATATATAATTTTATTAAAGAAAAATTAAGTTGAAAATAAAGTATTAACTACAAAGGATAAAAAAGAAATTTAACCAAAGACTATTCACATATCTCTTTGTTCATTAAAGTTAGATAGAATGTCTAAATTATGGTTATGCGATCATTTTTCAAAGGGTTTTTCATGAAAAATGAGTGTAATTTGTTCCGAAAATTGTATGTGTCACAAGCTGAATTTTACGAAGAATATTTCAAAAGGCACTAAATTTATTCCAGAGCCATGGAGAAAATCTTAGGGAAGTATTTAAAAGAAAATCTATCTCTTCTTTAGTTCACCGTTATCAACTCTAAATATGTAATTTTGTTAAAGAAAAATGAAAATGGAAATAAAGTAATAACTAGAAAACAAAAAAAAAAGGGAAAATTAATTTAAAACTATTCACATATTTCTTTGTTCACTGAAGTAGACACAATGGCCAAATTATGGCCATGCAATCATTTGTCAAAAGACATTTCATGAAAAATGAGTATATTTGTTTGGAAAATTGTATGTGCCGCGGCCTGAATTTTACGAAGAATGCTTCAAAAGACACTAAATTTATTCCTGAGTCATAAAGAAATTCTTAAGAAAGTATTTAAAATAAATTCTATCTCTTCTTTATCTCACTGTTATCAACTCTAAATATGTAATTTTATATCCGCATATTTACCAATTATATCAGGTATTATCGTAAGTTCAAAATGGGGGAGTTTTCTACGTCCAACTACTAAAAAATTCAAATTTCTTTTTCAAAAATAGTATATAAATATATATACACATATAAACACATACTCTATGTATATTTAAACATGTTTATTTATATTATATCAGTTATTAATATAGTATTCTGTACAATTTATTATATACAATAAATCCAATTCACGATTCCTTTTAAAAAAAGTAAGTATATTGCATCGAGTCTTTTAAAATGTTTAAAAATGATGATAATGATAGTTCGAAGTTCAAGTTAAAAACATAGATTTGTCCACAAAAATTGGTCCAGAGAGTCCCAGTATTTAAATACATAAGTTCATATAAGATTCATTACCTTATTAATTTTCATTCATAGTTCAACGTAATTCATTTTCTCCATTTTTTTTCACTTCAAAACGCTTTCGCCTATTTCTATGGCATCTTCAGTCAATAATAAACAACTCATTCATTTTTTCGGCAGAGATTTTCGAAATTACCCTCCTTTTCTCTTTGCTTGAGATATCAGCTGGTGCCATCTGTTATCAATAGTTGCGTGTGTCATATCATTACATACTATTTTCTCATTTTCTTCTTGTAAGATTTTTATTTCTATTGCTTCTCTGATCAGGGCATTGTGAAGCCATCCATAATTTGCATTTTTTTTCAATTTCTATTGTCTTATTTTTAATCGGAGTTTCTATGTTTTTCCTTGCCAGTGCTGTTTTTTGATTATTGTACTTTAAGTCTCGAATATGCTCGCTTAATCTTTCCTCACTTTTCCTTTTGGTCGTCCCTACGTATACAATATCTTCATTATTATTATTTTTACATGAAATTTTATAAATCCCAGCTGTTTGTAGGTCATCGTATTTTTCTATATCGTTGCGTATTAAATTGAAGAGGGAGGGATTCGGTGTTAATGGTACTTGTTTTCCTAGTTTTTTTTATTTCTCTTTTTATTTTAAGTGAGATGCCGTTTAAGAATGGAAAGGGGGGTGTGAAATCATTTTTCTCCTTCTGTGCTGGCTGGATTAGGTCAGATTTATCTTTAGTTTTCTGTATTAATCTTTTAATCGTTTCTTTCGAATGGTCTGCATTGATTCCTATTGCTTCAATTGTTTTTAGTTCTTGATTTAATAATTTTTCGTTAGAACATACATGCAGTGCACGATTTATATAGGTATTTAACTCTGAGAGCTTATAGGTGAGGGGGGTATTGGCTGCATTTGAGATTATGTTTAGGTTAGCTGTGGGCTTTCTGTTAACGGTCGTTTGTATTTCGTTTTCGTCGTACATTAGTTTAACGTCTAGGTATTCTAGGGATCTGTTTTTTTCTTCTTCTATTCTAAATTGGATATTTTTATCATATAGATTGACTGCGTTCAGTAGTGACGTAAGGTTTATTTTATTGTTCATTATTATGAATATGTCATCTACGTATCTGATCCAGGTTCTTATTTCATTTTTATGGTCGTTTATTACTTTTTCTTCAAGTTTTCTCATTTTCCACTCTGCTATTACATTTGAGATGGGAGACCCCATCAGAACCCCTTTTAGTTGCTTGTATATATTATTGTTGAATTTAAAGTAGTTTTCATTCAGCATTAGGTTGGTCGCACTTTTTAATGTTTTGCGAATATCTGGGTTAATGCAATTTTTTTCTATATTGTCTTCTATTTCTTTGGTCATTTCTTTAATATTTATTGATGGGAATAGATTGGTTACATCCAGGCTTATCATATAGTCATCTGGTTTAGGTATATGTTCTTGTATTTTTTGTATGAATTTATTTGTTGAGTTTATAGATACTTCGGAGGGGGGTAGCATTTCTTCATAAATTTTTCGCATATGTTTTTCTAGGTCGTAAGTTGGACTTAATTTTTTATTCACTATTGGTCGTAGCTTATATGGATTTTTATGGTCTTTTAATTTTCCGAATATCATTGGTATATTAGGTGTGAAGTTTTGTTTACTTGGCTTTTTGTTGTCCGGCCATTTTCCTTTTTTTTATGAGATCATCTGATTTTGTGGTTAATTTTTTTATGGGATCTTTTTCTATTATTTCGGTTCCCATTTCTTCTATTGTCTTTTCCATCATATTAATGTAGTCTATTTTGTTCATGATAGCAATTTTTCTAGATTTATCTGTGTGTAAGAATGTCAAGTTTTGATTTTTCTTCAGTTGTTTTATAATATTTAATTCTTTATCTTTTTTGGGTTCTTTCTTCCACTGTTTTTTAATTTCGTTTTGAGTAAGGTTTCTTATTCTAGATGCTTCTTCGTCGGGTACATCTTTTAAAACTCTTTCAATTCTTGGAATAGCATCCTTTATATTTATTTCTCTTCTGATAATATGTTTGGGTCCTTTTTTCAAGCATTTATCCTTTTCGTCATTCGGCTTGTATGATGATATATTTATGTAAGGAATTTCGTTAAAGTTTTGTTTATTTCTGTCGTTTTGTTTTATCGTTTTAGCTTCCCAGAATTTAAGTTTCTTTGAGAGGTTTTTTTCATGTTTTTTTTTTTTTTTTTCAAAATCTCTAATTCGATTAATTTTGTCCATAATCTGCTTTCTTTCATTCGGGTGTGTATCCTGGATCTCACATTCATCTTTAAATATGTCAACTTTTAGTTTATTAATTTTTGCATACCTTCGTTTTATTACTTTATTTAGAATTTTCCTTTCAAAGTATTGTACTTCCCTT
Organism: Maratus speculifer; assembly: GCA_964019185.1. Lineage (NCBI taxonomy): Eukaryota > Metazoa > Arthropoda > Arachnida > Araneae > Salticidae > Maratus > Maratus speculifer. Next base: position 74,447,021 of record OZ025302.1, on the reverse strand, counting down.
TTAAATTCCCTCCATAAAAACTGATTACGAACTTTTAAAAAATTTGGAGTTAAACTTTTTATTTTACATTTTTTAAGGAATGTATTATGCCTTATTTCTCTATCGTATTTGAGGTATGATTTCTTTAATCTCTTTTCTGCCATCATCTTCAGAATACTCGGTACCAGTCTTTAGATTCAAAATGGATTAAGAAAAAAACCAAAGTTTTTTATCTATAAGATTTCTTTAACATCTGTATTAACAACTTTATATCCGCATATTTACCAATTATATTAGGTATTATCGTAAGTTCAAAATGGGGGAGTTTTCTACCTCCAACTACTAAAAAATTCAAAATTCTTTTTCAAAAAATAGTATATAAATATATATACACATATAAACACATACTCTATGTATATTTCAACATGTTTATTGATATTATATCAGTTATTAATATAGTATTCTATATTAATACCCGACGAAGAAGCATCTAGAACATAGGTTCCCAACCTTTTCTGGAGCACCGCCCCCTTTATAACAGAAAAAAATGCCAAAGCCCCCCCCCCCTCTTCCATAATAATTAATTAGACAAAATATTAAAGTATTATTTCATATTATCTATATTTTATCTATCGATCTATCTATTAAGAATTATAAAGTAGAAGTTAGTTTAAATGACCATCAAATGTAGTTAAAAATTGTTTATTAAAAATTGGAAAATAAACAGAAAATTAATAAGAATATAAAAAAAATAATGAAATGGTTCAAGATGATGGAGTTTTAACAATTTGTTCATGTTGGATTCAAATTTATTTAACATCAGTCACAAACTGTCAGGTTCAAAGATGTTTATTCCTTTTCTTATACAGTAAATTAGCTATTCCACGGAAACCACTCTCAGCCAAATATGATGAAGGAAAAACAATTAAAATTTTATGTACTCTCACTTACGGCTGTATTGGCTTTTGAAGTTAGAATTCTTGGTATCCATTTCTGAATTTTACTTTTAGTTCTCATTTGCTGCGAGTTCCACGATTTCCTCCTCCAAATATGTTGATACTGCTGTATCTCCATTTGCGAAAGGATCTAAAAATAAACTTGGTATATTCATGATAAATATCAATGTCAAGAACTAACCAAGTATGAAGTTTGGTGAAAATCCATACGTTATTTCTTGAGATAGAGTTGTTGCAGAAATCATGAAAAAGGCAGCATAGCAGCACAACCTGTTGAGAAATTTTCAACAAAATGTGAACAGCATCCATTCATATCAAGGACTAACACAATCTGAAGTTTGGTGAAAATCTGGGCAGTAGTTCTTGGGATAAAGCTGTTGCATAAATCGAGAAAAAGGCAGCATTGAAGCGCCACCTGTTCAATGATTCACACCAAAAACTAATCGGCCTCAATTCACATCAGTGATTACCTGAATATAAATTTTTGTTGAATTCCGTGAAGTAGTTGTTGAGATAGAGCGCTCACAAAATTTATGTCCCACAAATACAGAATCATATACTCACATAATCACAGACTCACAGACAGACATTTTGTAAAAACATGCTCCTCGGAATCTGTGACCCCCTAAAACATATAAATCTGTCGAAAACCGGAATTGGAAAAATTTCTCGAAACCAATACTTTCACGTAAAGATAGAAGAAAGTAAAAATAGAACATTTCTTTGTCTTGTCTATCAGCACTCATTTATTCAAATGCTCTTGTACAGTAGCCTAGAAAGCTTCATGGCTTCATTTGAAAAAACTTTTTGGCAAATTAAGCACATAGTTAACGAGTGGTTTGTAGAAGAGTGCTTAGATCCATATTTCAAATACTCAATACTGTACTGTCGGTATTTCTTCTTTGGTTACCGTAAAATACCGTTAATACGCCCTACCCTAACTTTATTAAAAAAAAAAAGTTGAAAATTTCAAAAAACACAAGAAAGCGTACACCCCCCCCCCCCCCCTAAAGATTGCTGATAAAACGTAAATTACGTCCAAAAATCGTGGAAAAACGGGAAATACGTCAAAGAACCGCGAAAAAAAGGGGGAAATTTATCTAATGAGCGCTGAAAAAATGAAAATTTTGTTATAGAATCGCGAAAAAAAGAACTCTAATTTCTTCAAATGATTGCGAAAATTCGTTAATTTCATCGAAGGATCACCAAAAACGAACATTTCAGCAAAAGATTGCAGGACGAAACGCGAATTACATCAGATCTAAAAAAATGCTATCAAAGGATCGCTAAAAAAAGCAAATTATATAAAAAACTCTCTCTCAGGGAAAAAAAATAATAATAATTACGTTAAAAAAATTACGAAAAAAATCTTGAATTTCTTGAAGGATCGCCAAAAAACGAACTTTTTGTCAAAAGACTGCAGGAATAAAATGCGAGTATGTCAGATTTATAAAGAAAACACAGTCTAAGGATCGTGAAAAAGCGCAAATTTCGTCAAGGATCGCGATAAAAAAAAATGCGAATGTCACCAATAGATCGCAGTAAAAATGCAAAATAAGTCAAACGATCGCAGAAAAAAGGGAATTTTGTCAAAAGATCACGGAAAAATCGAATTCCTTTTAAAATCTCGAAAAAAATGTGAATTTTGTCAAAAAGGCGCTAATTTTGTTTAAAATAAACCGCCGTAAAAACGCGCATTCCGTAAAAGAATCGCTAAAAAATAAGCTCATTTCATCAGAGGATAATGAAAGAAAAGCACTGAAAAACACAGATTTCGTCAAAAGATTGCGGGGGGGGGGTGTAATTTTCGGTGATGAATAGTAAAATAAAGGCAAATTTCGTCACGCATCGCGAAAAACTCTGTAAATTCCATCAAATATCGCGAAAAACTCCGTAATTTCTGTTAAATATCTCGAGAAAAAATTCGCAAATATTTAAAAAATGCAAATTTTGTAAAAAGATCGCTGGAAAATCTCGTGTAAGCGCCCCCTCTGAAAATTTTCCGATTTTTTTTTTGGGAAGAGAGGGCGAATTAACGGTATTTTATGGTAAGATATTTTGAAATATAAAAAAATTTCTTATTTATGTTTAAATAAATTTACTTTTGAACAAATTTATTAGGATGAGCGAAACGAATCTTCTACTAGGCCACTCAAATGACACTTTGTCGTACACTTTACAAAAAAAACTATACAGTATTTTGTCTTGAAATTAAACACAAATATAAATTATGATTTGTAGATTTGCAGAATATTATTTTTTTACAGAAATACTTTTCAAAAAACTATTATTTTAATTAATTTATTTTACATGTTTTCCCATTATGAACGCATTTTTTCAAATAAAAAGTAAAACACGTACGTTCTCAGTAAAAAAAAAAAAAAAAAAAAAAAAAAACTTAAATTATGGGGTCAGTAATTATAGCTAGAATCATTATTAAATAAATAAAATATATTTTCATTATTTTCACAAAATATCTCAAAAACTGCTTTCAGATTTTCAAACTATGCTCATTCCTTTTAACTATGTATAGTTTCATGATTTCTTTTATAAAATTTATAAAATAATTTTTTTTATACAAATTATAGCATATTTTTAATGAATAAAAATTTGTAAAAATTCTCTTATTAGCACTCAATTATAAAAGTATTTTTCTGTGTTAGGAATTCAAATACACAATTTATTTTTATTTCGTGAAATCATTTAAGCAGACGATATTTATGAATTTTAAAAGAGTTACATTATGTTTTTGTGAAGTGGCAATAAAAAAATTGTAAACAAATAAAATTAATTAATATTTTGTATAATTCTACTTCGAAAATATTTTTATTTATACCAGTCTTATATCATAAATAAACACCCTCTCAGGATATTCTTAGTTATTTGGTTGAAATGCATTTTAAAATTAAAATGAGCCGAAACATAAAATTACATTTTTGCTTAATAAAGATGCAAAAGTAATTAAAAAATATATATTATTACTTTCAAATATTTATCTTATAGCATAATACTTCGCGAATCCAAACAAAGCATGGCTTTTGCTAGTAGATATAATGATTTTTATCACTTTCGCTAAGAACAAAATAATTTCTTGAACTGCTTCAAATCACGGTTTCGCTTAAATATCTCTGTTCAGATCTATGCCGCAAACTACAGAATTTTTCGAATTACAGGTTATTAAAAATAATTCTGTTTAAAATCTTTAGTTAGCCAATTATGGCGAATTTTGTGCTCCACAATTTTTAAATTCATAATGATTTTTAATGCAAGTAATAGCGATTTTTCGTTTTCCGCTGAGATGACATTCATGAAAGAATTGAAGCTACAATGTTTTTAACCTAATATAATACAGTTTTGTTCTCCGCGATTTTAGTTTTTCTACGTGTTCCATGGACATTAGTAAAATAAATTCACCCTCCCCCCCCCCCCCTCTCAGATATATGTTCGTCTTCATAGATTTCCATTTCAAGGTGCAGTTAAGGTTTTTGTGACGAACCGGGCAATGCAGAGGAGATCAACTATTTTTATTGGATTAGTTCCTAAATAGGTAGGTATGCCATGACCACCCCCCTTGACTGTCCTAACGCCCCCCATTTTTCTCTGGACTCCCTACCGCCCCCCTGGAAGGCTCCAGCGCCCACTGGGGGGCGGTACCGCCCCCGTTGGGAACCTATGATCTAGAATAAGAAACCTTACTCAAAACGAAATTAAAAAACAGTGGAAGAAAGAACCTAAAAAAGATAAAGAATTAAATATTATAAAATAACTGAAGAAAAATCAAAACTTAACATTCTTACACACAGATAAATCTAGAAAAATTGCTATCATGAACAAAATAGACTACATTAATATGATGGAAAAGACAATAGAAGAAATGGGAACCGAAATAATAGAAAAAGATCCCATAAAAAAATTAACCACAAAATCAGATGACTCGTAAAAAAAAGGAAAATGGCCGGACAACAAAAAGCCAAGTAAACAAAACTTCACACCTAATATACCAATGATATTCGGAAAATTAAAAGACCATAAAAATCCATATAAGCTACGACCAATAGTGAATAAAAAATTAAGTCCAACTTACGACCTAGAAAAACATATGCGAAAAATTTATGAAGAAATGCTACCCCCCTCCGAAGTATCTATAAACTCAACAAATAAATTCATACAAAAAATACAAGAACATATACCTAAATCAGATGACTATATGATAAGCCTGGATGTAACCAATCTATTCCCATCAATAAATATTAAAGAAATGACCAAAGAAATAGAAGACGCTATAGAAAAAAATTACATTAACCCAGATATTCGCAAAACATTAAAAAGTGCGACCAACCTAATGCTGAATGAAAACTACTTTAAATTCAACAATAATATATACAAGCAACTAAAAGGGGTTCTGATGGGGTCTCCCATCTCAAATGTAATAGCAGAGTGGAAAATGAGAAAACTTGAAGAAAAAGTAATAAACGACCATAAAAATGAAATAAGAACCTGGATCAGATACGTAGATGACATATTCATAATGATGAACAATAAAATAAACCTTACGTCACTACTGAACGCAGTCAATCTATATGATAAAAATATCCAATTTAGAATAGAAGAAGAAAAAAACAGATCCCTAGAATACCTAGACGTTAAACTAATGTACGACGAAAACGAAATACAAACGACCGTTTACAGAAAGCCCACAGCTAACCTAAACATAATCTCAAATGCAGCCAATACCCCCCTCACCTATAAGCTCTCAGAGTTAAATACCTATATAAATCGTGCACTGCATGTATGTTCTAACGAAAAATTATTAAATCAAGAACTAAAAACAATTGAAGCAATAGGAATCAATGCAGACCATTCGAAAGAAACGATTAAAAGATTAATACAGAAAACTAAAGATAAATCTGACCTAATCCAGCCAGCACAGAAGGAGAAAAATGATTTCACACCCCCCTTTCCATTCTTAAACGGCATCTCACTTAAAATAAAAAGAGAAATAAAAAAAACTAGGAAAACAAGTACCATTAACACCGAATCCCTCCCTCTTCAATTTAATACACAACGATATAGAAAAATACGATGACCTACAAACAGTTGGGATTTATAAAATTTCATGTAAAAATAATAATAATGAAGATATTGTATACGTAGGGATGACCAAAAGGAAAATTGAGGAAAGATTAAGCGAGCATATTCGAGACTTAAAATACAATAATGAAAAAACAGCACTGTCAAGGAAAAACATAGAAACTCCGATTAAAAATAAGACAATAGAAATTGAAAAAAAAATTGCAAATTATGGATGCCTTCACAATGCCCTGATCAGAGAAGCAATAGAAATAAAAATCTAGAAAATAGTATGTAATGATATGACACACGCAACTATTGATAACAGATGGCACCAGCTGATATCTCAAGCAAAGAGAAAAGGAGGGAAATTTCGACAATCTCTGACGAAAAAATGAATGAGTTGTTTAATCTTGACTGAAGATGCCTTAGAAATAGGCGAAAGCGTTTTCAAGTGAAAAAAAATGGAGGAAATGAATTACGTTGAACTATGAATGAAAATTAATAAGGTAATGAATCTTATATGAACTTATGTATTTAAATACTGGGACTCTCTGGACCAATTTTTGTGGACAAATCTATGTTTTTAACTTGAACTTCGAACTATCATTATCATCATTTTTAAACATTTTAAAAGACTCGATGCAATATACTTACTTTTTTAAAAAGGAATTGTGAATTGGATTTATTGTATATAATAAATTGTACAGAATACTATATTAATAACTGATATAATATAAATAAACATGTTGAAATATACATAGAGTATGTGTTTATATGTGTATATATATTTATATACTATTTTTTGAAAAAGAATTTTGAATTTTTTAGTAGTTGGACGTAGAAAACTCCCCCATTTTGAACTTACGATAATACCTGATATAATTGGTAAATATGCGGATATAAAGTTGTTAATACAGGTATTAAAGAAATCTTATAGATAAAAAACTTCGGTTTTTTTCTTAATCCATTTTGTATATAATTTTATTGAAAAAGTAAAGTTGAAAATAAAATATTATCTAAAAAAAAAAAAGGAAATTTAACTAAAACTAATTTATACAACCTTTTGGTCATTGAAGTCAAAATATATTTCATGATCATTTTGTTTGACATGATATTTTGTCAGAAGACACTAAATTTATTTCAGAGTCGTAGAGAAATTCGTCGTGAAGTATATAAATGAAAATCTATGTCTTCTTTGGTTCATAGTTATCAACTAAATATATTTAATTTTATTAAAGAAAAATGAAGTTGAAAACAAAAACTTAATAACAAAGGGAAAAAAGGAAGAAATTTAACTAAAAACTATTCACATACCACTTTGTTCGTGAAAGTTAGATGCAATGGCCAACTTAGGGTAATGCGATCATTTGTAAAAAGATATTTCATGAAAGTGAGTGTGATTTGTTCCGAAAACTGCATGTGCCGTGGCCAGAATTTTACGAAGAATGTTTCAAAAAACACTAAATTTATTCCAGATTCATTGAGAAATTCTTAGAAAAGTTTTTGAAAGAAAATTTATCTCTTCTTTAGTTCACAATTAATAACTTTAAATACATAATTTTATTTTGAAAATAAAACTTAAATTATTATTAATGTTGAAAAAAAGGGAAATTTAACATAAAACTATTCACATATCTCTTTGTTCAATGAAGTCAGGCACAATGGTCAAATAATGGAAATGCGATCGTTTGTCAAAGACATTTCATGAAAAATTAGTGTTATTTCTTCCGAAAATTGCATGTGCCGCAAGCTGAAATTTAAGAAGAATATTTCAAAAGACACTAAATATATTCCAAAGTCATAGAGAATTTCTTAGAGAAGTATTTAAAAGACAATACAATTTATGTCTTTTTTATTTCACTGTTATCAATTCCAAATATAAAATTTTATTAAAAAAAAAGAAGTTGAAAAAAAAGTATTAAGTACAAAGAAAAAAGAAGGAAATTTAACTAAAGACTATTCACATATCCCTTTGTTTAGTGAAGTTAGACACAATGGCCAAATTATAGTAATGCGATCATTTGTCAAAAGATTTTTCATGAAAAATGAGTGAAATTTGTTCCGAAAATTGCTTGTGCCACGGGCTGAATTTTACGAAGAATTCTCTAAAAGATACTAAATTTATTCCAGAATCATAGAGAATTCTTAGAAACGTATTTAAAAGAAAATCTATCGCTTTTTTAGTTCACAGAACGGAGGTTTTTGAATATATATGAATATACAGGGTGTATCTAAACTACTGGGAAACACTTTAAGGGGTGATAGTACACATCAAGACAAATAATATTAAATGGGAAACTAAGGGTCCTGAACGTCTTCCGAAGGAGATAGGCGCCATCAAAGTTTAGGGTCCAAAATTTGAAATTATTATAAATAACTGAAAAATTGGTCGATTCGTTTGCGGTTTTCACGAAAACTATTCTTTATGTCAGTATTCTGTTGAAAATAAATTATAAAGATAAACTTAAAAATGCCGATAGATGACGCTTTAGACTTTGGAGTAACGAACAACTATTTTTTACCGTTATTTTTTGCATCTCATAAAATTTTTTTTAGAAGTTTAGACATAAACTTAAATTTTGAGCTCAAAATCTGTGGTTAAGTAGCGCAAACTGAACTGTGTTCAATGGGAGTGGGCAGGTTCAAGTTTCAAATGATTGTAAAAAACAGAAAAATTTGTCAATTGATTTGCGGTTTTCACTAAAAATTTCTTTATCTTAGTATTGTCTTGAAAATAAATTATACAGATAAATTTCAAAAAATGTCAATAGAAGGCGCTTTAGACTTTGCAGTAACGTACAACATTTTTTACCGTTATTTTTTGCATCTCATAATTTTTTTTTTAAAGCTTAGACATAAACTTAAATTTTGTGCTGAAAATTTGAATCGTTGAGAGTGGTTAAGTAGCGCAAACTGAACTGTGTTCAATGGGGGTGGGGAGGTTCAAATTTCAAATGATTATAAAAAACGGAAAAAACTGTCGGTTTGTTTGCGGTTTTCTTTAAAACCATTCTTTATGTCAGTATTTCCTTGAAAATAAATTTCAAAGATTAATTTCAAAAAATTCCGTTAGAGGGCGCCTTAAACTTTAGAGTAACCAATAATTATTTTTAACCGTTATTTTTTTTTAATCTAAATTAATGTTTCAAAAGCTAAGACTTAAATTTTGAGCTCAAAATCTGAATCTTTGTGAGTAATTAAGTAGCGAAAAATTGAACTGTGTTCGTATTGTGGGCAGGGTAACATTTCGACTCCTGAACATAGTTCAGTTTGCGCTTCTTAACCTCTCCCAACGATTCAAAATTTGAGCTCAAAATTTAAGTCTAAGCTTTTGCAAGCATTTAATTAGATACAAAAAGTAACAGTTAAAAATTGTTGTTGGTTATCTAAAGTTTAAGGGGCCCTTTAACGGAATTTTTTGAAATTTATCTTTAAAATTTATTTAAAAGGAAATACTGACATAAAGAATGATTTAAGAGAAAACCGCAAACGAATCGACCAATTTTTCCGTTTTGTATAATCATTCGAAATTTGAACCTTCCCACCCCCGTTGAACACAGTTCAGTTAGCGCTGCTTAACCACTCTCAACTATTCAGACTTTCAGCACAATATTTAAGTTTATGTCTAAGCTTCAAAAAAATTTAATGAGATGCAAAAAATAACGGTAAAAAATAGTTGTACGTTAGTCCAAAGTCTAAAACGCCCTCTTTCGACATTTCTTGAAATTAATGTTTACAATTTATTTTCAAGACAATACTGACATAATGAATAGTTTTAGTGAAATCCGTAATTTAATTGACCAATTATTCTATTTTTTATAATCATTTGAAATTTGAACCTACCCACTCCCGTTGAGCACAGTTCAGTTTGCGCTACTTAACCACAGATTTTGAGCTCAAAATTTAAGTTTATGTCTAAACTTCTAAAAAAATTTAATGATATGCAAAAAATAACGGTAAAAAATAATTGTTTGTTACTCCAAAGTTTAAAGCGCCCTCTATCGGCATTTTTTGAAATTTATCTTTATAATTTATTTTCAACACAATACTGACATAAAGAATATTCGTGAAAACCGCATAGGAATCGACCAATTTTTCCGTTTTTTATAATCATTATAAATTTTGGACCCTAAGCTTTGATGGCGCATATCTTCTTCGGAAGACGTTTGGGACCCTTAGTTTCCCATTTAATATTATTTGTCTTGATGTGTATTATCACCCCTTAAAGGTTTGCCCACTAGTTTAGATACACCCTATACATAGTTTTATATTCTGATTCTTTACAAAATTTCTTTTTTAATGCAGCTTTCATTTTCTCGCATTTTCCTAAATTTAAATAGTTTCTTTAATAAATCCCTATTTAATTAAAATTGATATAAATAAGTATATATTTAATGTGTTTGTTTGAAAGTTGAAACTTATATGTATATATATTATTCAGATTAATTATTTATGTCTATTTCACCCTAAGAATACGCCTTCATTTAATTAAACCAGGACAATTTTAGAATAATATATTTACGTATAAATATTAATTTTCTATGCGCAATGTTTCTAATACTTCTGTGCAATTTTATGAAAAATATTTTAAATTATTATTATTATTATATTAAAGGGTGCGGGAAAGGTTTTGGATGGATTCTTTCTGCGTGTTAAATATTAGAATTTTTTTATTATTTTTTGTATTTTCATTTAATTGTGTAAAGTATGTTTTACTTAAGTGTTTTTTCCTGACTTGAAAATAAATTTTTAACTTCAAAGAAAAGAAAAAGGAAAATTTTCCAAAAACTATTCACATATCCCTTTGTTCATTGAAGTTAGACACAATTGCCAAATTGTAGTTATGCGATCATTTGTCAAAAGATTTTTCATGAAAAATGAATGTAATTTGCACCGAAAATTGCGTGTGCCGCGGGCTGAATTTGACGATTAAAGTTTCAAAAGACACTAAATTTATTACAGAGTCATAGAGGAATTCTTAGGGAAGTATTTAAAAGAAAATCTATCTCTTTTTTAGTTCATAGAACGAAGGTTTTCTTGAATATACTAGAATCTTATATATATTATAAATGTGAAAGTGTGTCCGGAATTTGGAATGAAATTGGCTGCAAAACGGATGAATTGATGTCTCCGTATTTTTGCATACAGATAGATTATAGGCCTGAAATGAACATAGGCTAATTTTTAATTATTTTAATCAAATATTTTTCTTAATAATTCAGATTTTCATTATTTTTGATACAGAATAAATTAACAGTTTTTCCATAATATTTAATGAGATTTAATTATCTTTCTTTTTTTTTTTTTTTGTTGCCAAAAACTAAAAAAACGTAATAATTATTTCTCCTCAGTAATTAATTTTCCATTTTAAGATTTTCACGTGATAAAACAAAATGAAATAAATAAGTATAAAATCTAAAAAATATCATTCTGACGTCATATTGGAAACAAAACATAAGTTTTAGAGTATTCATTTCTTATAACACAAGGTATATGAATTTTGAGTAAGTGCTAAAAGAAGACAAATGTGATGTCATATAAACAAAACAAAATGGATTTGCTTTGATGTTGGAATAAAATGAAATTGAGTTATGATATCAAATATTATTATTTAAAGAAAATTATGTTTATCGTCTTCGCGCGGTTAATTTAAATATTTAATTATAAATTTGAAAATGAAATAAGTTAAAAAAGAAATGTTAGAAAGAAAATGAATAGAAAATATCAATAATTTATTCCGGAAAATTATCTAAGTTGTAAATAATGTAATGATTAATTTAAAACAATTTTTATCATTCTTAAAAAGATTAAAAATAGCTTAACCAACCGAAAAAAAGAAAAATTTTTGACAAGTGTTAATTCTTCAAGCTGTTCAGTTTAAAATATATGAATAAAAGAAAACTTTAAAAATGTACTTTCTAATTTAAAACCTAAAGATTTAATATGATTTCGAGAAAATAATATCATTTCCCTCTGTCAGTATCTCAATTTAAGAATCGGGAGCTCGAAGTGCATTGGGAGCAAGTTTGTAAATGGTGATTTGCATCCGAATTTTAATTCTACATTTCTTTTACCTTAAAGAGTAAAAATATGTTGTCACTTTAAAAATTATTTTTCATATATACAGTCACCGCCAAAAAAATCTTGACACTTTCGATTTTTGATGTTTTGTTAAATATCTAGAAATATACACAATTATTCTGAAACTCCTGGTGTGTAAACAAAATAGTACACGTCATATATATTGACAAAGATTTTTCCCGGAAATCTAACAGGGGACCGTCAATAAATTGAAAAAGAACGAAGATCTTTTGGATCACCCTGTCAAAACTAATGAAGCAAAACAGTTTAAACTGCAGATAATGATTAAGTGGCTTAGTGTGATAAGTTGTGTCGATTTTTATTAATATAGCTTGAAAACTCGTAGAGAAATTAAAGTTTTTATAAAAACGGTCCCAAATTTTTCCAAGTTTTTTGCTTATAATTTTCAGAGCTCTTCATAAAACACAATAATCTTTTCAGAAAATATGACAAACAACATTGCACATAACACCCTGTAATCAGAATTAAAAAATAATAAAAAATGTATGAAAAATGAACGGGTTTACTAAATGATTTTTTACTGCGCATGCGTCAACGCTATTAAAATTTCATTTGCATATTATGTTAGTTAAATGTATAGAGCAACTTTTGTGAAAGTCTCAAAAACATAGCTTGAAAACTCTGAAAATTACCGTTAATAGAATATTGTCTAAATCCATTATTCCCAAAATGAAGCAAAAAGATGAGGGGCTGTATCCATATTCCATTGATTAGTACCTACACAGTATTGCACGTACTACTATGTTTGGATACAACTTCTTATCTTTTTGCTTTATTTTGGAAATAACGGATTTTGACCATATTCTATTGACGATAATTTTTAGAGTTTTTAAGCTATGTTTTTGAGACTTTCACAAAAGTTGCTCTATACATTTAACTAACATAATATGCAAATGAAATTTTAATAGCGTTGACGCATGAGCAGTAAAAAATTATTTAGTAAACCCGTTCATTTTTCATACATTTTTTATTATTTTTTAATTCTGATTATAGGGTGTTATGTGCAATGTTGTTTGTCATATTTTCTGAAAAGATTATTGTGTTTTATGAAGAGCTCTGAAAATTATAAGCAAAAAACTTAGAAAAATTTTGGACCGTTTTTATAAAAACTTTAATTTCTCTATGAGTTTTCAAGCTATATTCATAAAAATCGACACAACTTATCACAATAATCCACTTAATCATTATCTGCAGTTTAAGCTGTTTTGCTTCATTAGTTTTGACAGGGCGATCCAAAAGATCTTCGTTCTTTTTCAATTTATTGACGGTCCCCTGTTATATTTCGGGGAAAAATCTTTGTTAAAATATATGACGTGTACTATTTTGTTTACACACCAGTAGTTTCAGAATGATTCCTTGTGTATATTTCTCGATATTTAACAAAACATAAAAAATCGAAAGTGTCAAGATTTTTTTGGCGGTGACTGTACAACCAAAGTTGCAGATTTTTAACATGTAAACAGTTTTGTAGTAGAATTTTCCTAACTTTTTTTTTTTTTTTTTTTTACGAAGATAAATTTCTCGATTTTTATGATTTTATTAAATCCTTTTTTTTACACTTTATAACATGGTTGAAAAATGTTTACGACTTCGATCTGTCTCTATGCCGGATGCCGTCTGTCTGTCCATTCTTTAACTTGAGTAAATATAGTCGGATTCCCACGAAATTAACAGATGTTATTGCGATTTATCACAGCATGTTCGGCATTGAAAATGAAGCATGTAACAGACAAAGATCAATCACATGAGCACTAAAAAGGAGAACACTATTTACTAAGAGAAAAAATTATCTATGATGTATTTTAGTAGGGTTACATATATCTTAAATATAATGAAACTTTTATGCAATTTTTTGGTGCACAAGAACATGATTACAATCGAATATTTTAAGTGTAGTATTTATAGTACGTGTGCAGGGAGCACAAAAGTATTTCATTATATTATGGTCTATGAAGAAAAATCATTTGTGGGGTATTTTAATGATGGTACTATGTTACAAAATTAATGAAATTGATATCAATTTCTGAAATGCACTAAAACAGGATTTCTGCAGAAAATGAGGTCAAAGCATTTAACACTCATTTACATGGTCACAGAAAAGAAGTCGGTAACATAATAATCTACGAGAAAAAACATTTCCAGCGTATTTTAATTGTTTTACGCTATTTCAAACAAGATGAAATTAATATACATTATTAAGATCTACTACAATATGCTTGCAGTTGAATATGATTTGCATCACATTTACTGTTCATTTACAGGGACACATAAAAGACATACAATACGGAATATAATATTCGGATACAATACGGTAGCCGATGTTGTATCCTGATACAATACTGTTTCCGAAGTATGGAATATTAGAAAAAGATTGCTGGAGAGCATTTTCAATTATGGTATGCAATTTAAGGTTAACTAATTTTTTGCATAATTTGTCGTTTGCTTAAATTATAAAAAGGACTATACAAGAAATTTCGTAAACAGTACTGAGAATGAGCGTGAATTGATTAAGATAGTTTTAATTTGAATTATGCATTTTTATGTTTACATTTATTTATTATAATAAGAGATACATGTAGAATTTAAATAAAATCACATACCGGACTATACAAAAAATTGGATACATGGCCATTTGTAAATTAGGAATTCCCATAAATTTGGATTCCATAATTTTAATCGGGTGTTTGCTTGAATAATTTAAGCTAATTTTGTGGTCCGTATAAAAATATGCAAATAATATACAGGGCTGTACAAAACAATTAAAGTATATTTCTGTCTATAATTAGAAATTGCTAAACGTGAATTTTAATCTCCGTTACATATTTTTTTTTTTTTTACTAAACTATATTTTAGCATTCTGTTTAGCATATTTACACATATATAGATCATAAATAGCTGCACAAAAGAATGGGCCAGCAACATTATGTATTTTGAAAGTTTTGGGTATTTTTTTTTATTATTTAGGTTTTAAGCATTAATTGTCTTTCTTTGATATGAAATTCTTAAATGTACAACAACGTGGTTTCTGTAGAACATGGAGTGCGTTGCAGTAGTTGTACAATATAAATAATTGTCGTTTCATTTTAGCGATTGTTCTTATTATCTGGTACAGGATAACATTTTTTAAATCCCTATAAGTAAGAACCACTATATTGCCTCCTATAAAATGAGATAAAATGTGTGTTAATTATATATCTTTTAAATTATTGGTAATGAAACGTTTTGTTTAGTTAAAGCGTTTATCTTTTTTTTTTTTTTTTTTTTTTTTTTTTTTTTTTTTAATGCTACGTGAACGACGTCACGAGTAACTGCTAGTGTATATATATATTTAATATTCTCATTTTATAAATTGTTTTTTATTTAATACAGTCTGCGTTTTCTTACATTCCCCTGAATTTAAATAGTTTCTTTAATAAATCTTTCTTTAATTAAAATTGATACCAATAAGTATGTATTTAATGTATTTGTTTGAAAGTTTAACCTCTGGCATTCCGTTGTCTCCGCTGCGGAGACATCTTCTTTTCTCCAAGAATTTGTTTTTGGCACCAGTAATAAAGGAAAATAAAACTTTCCTTATTTAATCAGAGAAATTTTGAAATTGTCTATTTCAAGGAAAGTTCTTTTAAAAAAGTGGTGCTTAGCGAATAAAATTTGTGCAAGAAGCAACGGAATCCGAAGGGTTAAAATAAAAAAAAAATATTTTGTTCATATTAATTATTTATGTCTATATCACCCTAAGAATGCGCCTTCATTTAATTAAACAGGGTAATTTTAAAATAATATATTTATGCATAGATAATTGTTTTCTATACCTAGTTTTTCTAAAACTTCTATGCACTTTTATGGAAAATATTACAAATTATTATTATTATTATTATATGAGCGAGAAAAGTTTTGGATGGATTCTTTCAGTGTGTAAAATCTTAGCATTTTTTTATAACATTATTATTTGTATTTTTATTTAATTGTGTAAAGTATGTTTTATTTAAGTGTTTTTTTTTTCTAAGTTGAAAATAAAGTTTGAACTTCAAAGAAAAGAAAAAGGAAATTTAACTAAAAACTATTCACATAACCCTTCGTTCATTGAAGTTAGACACAATGGCCAAATTATGGTAATGCGATCATTTGTCAAAAGATATTTCACGAAAAATGAGCGTAATTTGTTCCGTAATTTTCATGTGCCGCGAGCTGAATTTTTACGAAGGATGTTTCGAAATGTACTAAATTTTTTCGAAAGACATACAGAAATTCTTAGAGAAGAATTTGAAAGAAAATCTATATCTTCTTTAGTTCATAGAAGGAATATTTTTTAATACAGTAGAATATATATATATATATATATATTTAATATTCTCATTCTGCAGTAACAAACTCATGTATTATAATAATTTCTTGTTTAAATCAGCCTTCCTTTTCGCACATTTCACTGTTTCTTAAATAACTCCTCATTTAATTAAAATTGAAACTAATACGTAAAATGTAAAAAATATGTACAGTTACTATGATTTTTCTAAATTCTTGGATAATTATTTTCAAAATGTTTATGCTCTCATCCGAAAATTTATCTTTTGCAAACGTACTTATTTTTCTCTTCAAATTTATTTCTTTTTCTCATAATTTTCCTTTCCGAAATACAAAAAGTAGTTGAAATGTTGCTTACAAGTTAGGAAATGTGTTTTATCAAGCTAGAGTAACAAATTATGAAACGCATAATGCAATAAAAAAGCGGAAATATTTTTACGCATATGGGTAACTACATTTTAGATTTTAGTTGTAAGTGCACACATATGATTTAAACGTATCCTCACTTTTTAACTTTCACGAAGTATATTTTTCATATCTTATTATGTGGTATTTTGAAACATTGTAATATTTCCCTAAAGAGAAAAAGCTTAGTTTATGATAATTGAAATAATGCATGTTGCTTGCAATTCAATAACGTACTAATAAATAATAAGTATCCAAAAATATTAATTATTAATTATTTTATTATTACCTTCACAAAATATTTTCGTTGAATCAATGCGGAAAGTATGACAAATTTTATTTTAGCTTCAATAATAACAATTCTATCGTTATTACAAATAAAACGCAACAACTTATACTTAAACAAAGACAAAAGTTTGTTATAATTAACCAAATGTAATACTTTATTTTTAATAAGTCTGATATGTTTGTAAAAGTACACTGTTAAAAATTTCTGTAAGAACACATAAAAAAACGAAACTCGGTACAGTTGACAGTAGTACGCCGTAAAATGTACTCGAGTAAGTTTCTCGAGCATCATTTTCCCTTAAATTTTATGTAATTCTTTGTAAGGTTTTCATGTTTTTATTTAAAGACATTTTTATCTTGTTAAATTTTGTAGTTCAAAATTCACATTTTTAAATATTTCTTACAATTTTATTAGAAATACTAGAAAATAAAATTTAATTTAAAGATTTTTTTTAAAACTTACAATAATTTAGAAAGGGAAAAATTATCTCATCAGATATAGTGGAAAATTTTACCGGCTGAATCATAAAAGATGTAATTTGTTCTGGAAACATATCTTCTAAAGCTCAGTCTGTAGGGTGTTATTCCACTGTTAAGGGGTTTTGGGTTCAAGCCCCAGGACGATTAGAAATAAAAAAGTCAATTTCAAAATTTCAAATTAACTCGTTAAATTCAAGTTTTTGAAGCTCGCAGAAGATTGAATGATTCGCTACTTTTAACAACTAAATTAAATTATTATCATTAAAATTAAATTTACAGAGTTTTGAGTATTTTTAACAATGTTAATTTACAGTGTCAACTTTAAATTTACCGAATAACTTCTCCGTTATTTTACAGAATCTCGATATTTCTAATCTTTGTACTTTTACGTAAGACATGAGATAATGAGCTGTCCTTAGATTCTCTAGTAATTTCATAGAAAAGTTTTTAACAGTGTAGTTACACATAAAGTTCACGATAAAAAAAAGTTAAAATTAAATAAAGATTTTTTTCTTTTAATCTATTTTCTTTCGGGAAGTGATTTCTTTTTGCTGCTGCAATTGAAGCCATTCCCATTCATTTATGTTTGAAACGAAATTCTTGTTTATAATTTATCAGACGTATAAAATAAATTAAGATGTTAAAAAATTCATGTACAGCGATATTTTTATGTCGTTCATTATCAAATTATTTCGTCCTGCATTGTTAAAAACTTTTCTCAGTGAATCTACGGGTAATCGAATATCTTAAGTCTTATTTAAAATTACAGAGATAAGAAAAAAAACACAGATTCAGCTGAATAAGAGAGAAATTATTCGGTAAATTTACAATAGACTCTGTACAATAACATCGTGTAAAATTCACACGACTCTTGCAAATTTATTTTTAATGATAATAATTAATTTTAGATTTCAAAACCAATAAATCACTCAATCTACAAACAGCCTGAAACAGTACTTTTTGATTAATTTTTTACTGCTATATAATTTATTTTTTACACAATTTATTTCTAGCTGCCCTGGGGTTTGTAGCCGAAAACGCTTGATAGCGGAAAAACGCCCTACTGACTAAACTATAGGAGCTTTGTAATTCTGTTCAAAATATACCAATTATGATTCAGCAGAAAAAAAATCGATAAATATCCCCATTAACATCGAGAAAATGATTTTTCCCTTTCTAAATTATTAAAGTTAAAAATAAAATAAAATATTTTTTTAATTATTCTTTATAATAAAATTGCAAAACAATTAAGTGCATATTTTGAATTATAAATTTTTACAAAGATAAAAATACCTTGAAATAAAGACGAAATCATTACATGGAGTTAGATATAATATATGGGAAATATCTTTAAAATGAGGACCAAAAAAGTCGATCGGATGTATTTAACCGAAAACTAGTATAAATTTACAGAGTCTCGCTCTTTGTGAGTGTGTGTATGTGGGAGTGTTGTGTGTGGTTTTACAGAAATTTTTAACTGCGTGTATTAAGAGAATAGATCTTGGATGAATCCAAGTTTCCATTTGTCGCACATTATTACAACAAAAACGGAAAAATATTGTGTCCTATCAACTCTTGAAATTATGAAAGATTTCTTGTCATACCCTGTATATATATGCAAATAACATTTGGTAAAAATTTTATGAATGCATACAACAAGTATGTCGTTTAGTAGTAGTCCCTTTAAAATATCGTCAATACTTTATCACATTAGAGCATCGAAAAAAATAAAAATGGAATGTGCATTGGATACAACTTAGAGAGTAATCTATCATGGAGGTAAATGATAGATGAAGATGCAGTATGGCGTAAAAAAGGTTTGCAATATGAAAGCATTTATCGTTCAAATTTTAATGTCCAACATTAGACCCCAAACAAAACAAGCAAGTAGAACCGGAATCGAATTCTTTGACATAGGGTGTTCATTTTTTCTCTAAATGAAAATGAGTTGCATAGATTTAAACATTCTAAAGTATAATTTCATTGTATAAAAAATTGAAATATTGTATTACTAAACGTTTTCTGCTTTATTTGTAAAAGCACGTGGTTTCGTTTGGATTTAATGTTGCGGATTTTAGAGTTATACTTTTGGCGTTACCCCCAGCCACTATACCTCCAATCTATACTTTCTTTTTACACTATGTTACGGTAATCTATTCCAGTATAACTACAGATGCTAAAACAGTGTTGCCAGTCCTTTACTATTTTTTCAAATCGTTTGATTTCCGTCAACGCTTTTTAAATGATGCAATTAAAATTGTTGTCGCCTTATTTAATAATCATTAACCCTTTCCGGCGTACTACTCTTTAAAGTTGGAATTTAAAGAATACAAAAATTAGGCAATCTATTTAGGCCTAGAGGAGTACACAGGTATTGTTTTGTAAAGATTGCACTAACCATTTTAATTATACAGCTGTTGCCGAAGTGGTCACCTCCCATAAGTAAAGCATTGATAAGCGCAGTGAGAAGAACATTGCTGTGAAGCGCGTATTATAGTAAAACATTTTACCTATTATTTAAAAACAGTAGAGTTTGATTTCTGTGATGCTGCCATCTAGAACTCATAAGAAAGATTTAAAGTACCCATTAGAGTAGTTTTTGAAATATTCACGGAGTTTTTGTGTGTCTAAACAGGGGGAACTTTAGGTGTTGCCGACCCGGCAACACTGCGCGTTAAAGGGTTAAATAAGATGAGTATTTTTATTTAACCCTTTCGGGTTTGATGTACTATTAATTGTATGTGTCATTTCATCGAATATTATTTTCTCTTAACAATTATTTTGTTAATTTCTACACATAGAAATGATAGCATATGTATATGTCTTTCTTATTATGACTTCATTTATGTTTTAAAATTTAGTAATAAAAATAACAATAAAAGTTTACTTAATTTTTTTTCAGCGTTGGCGATTCCCTTATTTCATACATATATTTCACTCTTTAAATTAAAAATATAAGTTACTTTTTTGAGCGAATCATGCGCGATAAAATGCAAAAAAACAAGAGAAATTTGTAATACCTATTAAACCCTGTTGTAAGACGATATTTTCTAAAAGTCTCCAAAAACTCTTCCTTAGCCTATTATCATATAATTATGAATGTAATTGCACACAAAATAAGTACATTTGTTGCATTTCAGACTACGAGATAATTTTTAAACATCAGTAAGTCTATTTCGATAGCTGTGATTAACTTATTAAAGAAATAATAATTTTATTCTCAAAATGGAAAAAAAAAATAGGACCCGAAAGAACTGTGTCGAATGGGCAGTCCCCTTAAAAATTATTAATAATAATAAAAAAACAAAAAGCATATAGCGTACCGGCAATATTAGTAAAATGTCCAGTAGCTATGTAACTACATTATTGTTTTCTTCTTTAAAAAATTAAAAAGTAAATTCTAAAAAAAGAATTACTAGAAAATTGATATCATGTATTTCATAAAAAATACGATTAAACAAGCTAGAAATATTTAATGTGCACTGAATTTAAACTGCTAATTATTTTGATTTTAATCTCTTTAATAATTTAAGATTAATTTTTTTAATTTATTTAAAAAAATTATTTGCAAGTACATTTTATTAGCATTCTAAAATATTAAAATATTAAAATTTTAATTAGTCACTTATTTGCGCGTGTGTAAGTATAGTCAGCTGATTTAATTTACATCTTCTTTAAGTATAAGTTATGCTTTTAATTTTTCTCGTTGAAATTATTTATGTATATTCATAATTATTTTCGGAGTACTTAAAGATGACAAAATGTTATTAAGATGAGCTAAAAGTATTGCAAAATATTTTCCTCAAAGTACAGAATATATGCTGAAAAAAAATTGAATAGAAGAAAGATTTTTTTTTTTTTCTCGTTCAAAGTAAATACAGCATGTGCAAGGTATAAAGTAATGCAACAAGAAAAAATATTTCCTGGTACGTTACTCATGAAATTCCACACTTTATTCGTTAGCAGCTATATATTTTGCGCAGATTATTTTTCTTAGAAAGTAATATATTCTTTTATTTTATATAAAAAACGATATTTTTCAGCATATTAACTTATAAAAAATTAAACTGAATATTTAAGTAATATATATATATATGTATATATATATTAATGATTCAGTACGAAAATGAAATATAAGCACAGACGAAGTTATAGAATGACTCCTTCCAAATCGAGCACGTTTTGAAATTGTGCACTTATTAAAAAATATATGTATATATACCTTTCATCAGAACGAGTATTTTGAGAGTCCTACACAAAAAAAGTTCCTGATAATCGAAGTTACTGATATTAAATAGGCTTCTCCCATTATTATATACTATGTGAACAGTTGTTCCAACTTATAAGGGCCCATGGGGCGCGAGCCCACCCAGTAATTTGATATGTCTATCCACCCATTATTAATTGAGCCCAACCAATATTTATGTATTTGTTTAAAAAATTTTTTGTGCCCTCCCAATATTTTTCAAAAGTTGGTGCCACTGTATGTGAACACCAAACTTGAAATCAAAATCTCAATTTGCTCGGAAGATAGAGCGTTTACAGATAGACAAACAGACACACAAACAAACGGACGTTTTTTTTTTTTTTTTTTTTTTTTTTTTTTTTTTTTTTTTTTTTTTGTCTAAAAATATGTTTTCTGAATTCCCAATGTCTAAAACATATAAATTTGTCAAAAAAAGACAAAAATTCTCCATTTTCAAAATGATATTTTAAGATACCTTATCCTTCGATTTACTTCGCATAATGAGTAATTAAAAAATTGTGTTGAAATTTCAAAATTTGAATAAACAAGAAGAATAAGTATTTTTCATCTAGGATAACATGGGATTCCCCTTTTTTTCTCCCTCACCCGGTAAGTTCCCGTATAATGCACCTAAATATGTAGCTTGAATTGTTTCCTTAAAATCTACTACAGCAAAAGAAACTTTGCCTTTACAAATTATTTCTTAAATCTCGAAAATACATTATTTTCTTAGGTTTCTAAAGATAAAAATGCTTTTCCAAATCGTAGGTAGTTTAGAAGTGGATATTGCATAGTTAGGTTTGTGGTTATATTACATTCTACTATATCAAAAACATTCGACTTTCAGTGAGCATTGTACATATTTACAGTCAGTGTTGAATTCAGGGGGTGGCCCGGGATGTCATCCCCCCCGGAGCAATAAAATGTCCTCCCCCCAAAAATTTGAAATTTTGCATTTTCAATTATCAAAAAGTACAATTTCCCAAAGGAGCCACTGAAGTCCCTCTCGGAGAAAAGTGCCTGAATTCAACACTGTTTTCAGTACACTCCCGATATGATTCGATTGCCTAAGAGGGACCTCTCAGACAAGGAAACACATTTGTAGAGCATGGTGCCCCTCCCAGTTCCCTTTATTGAGGTCTTTTTAAAAATTATAGATTATTGTTGCAACATCTGCAACGATCAGCTGATAATGGAAATGTATAAACATCATCCTTTTTTAACTTCTACAGATAGAAATAACATGGTTTCAGGTCGTAAAGAAACTCACATTGAACACTGTAAATTTGTAGGCAAACCTTTTTGAGTTGCTTTTTCATTTTAGGTATTAATTATAATTTTAAGTTTTTTCTAATAAATACTAGCAAACGTTAAAACCAGATATTCATTCTTATGATGTAAAATTCAAAAAAATATATTCTAAATTAATTTCAAGTAATTTCAAAGTTTTATCATGAAGGTACTAAACATTCCTTGCCAAAAAATTTTAGTCAATTTTATTTAGGAGACAGTTCTCTTTCAAACGGTCAAAAATTCTAGATAACAGATTCAATTTCCCTACTTTTTCACAAGCTAACTAATGAAGCAAATTCAGTGAAATTTTTTTGGACTGTTAAGGAAGCATTACTTGTCACAATAAATAAAAGAAATTAATGAAATCTATTAAATTTAATTACGAAAAATTAATTTAGTTACCTACTGTGTTTTTGTACGATATGTCACTGCTCACATGATTTTTCAAAAACTATTAAAGATAATGGGGTGAAATATTCTTTGTGCATTGATATTATACTTAATCATAAAATGAACTAAAATCTTAGAACTATCTTAAATAATAAAAATTTTATTTGGAAAAAAATATGTGAGAAAATTTACAACTTTTCTTTTTTTTTATTTTATTATTAAATAAATAAATTTTAAATGAAGATAATTAAAGCATTCTAGTTCATTATGTTAATCAAAGTGTTATCTTTCAATTAAAATCGATTTAAAGATTATACATTAAAATGAACACGCGACATCATGCGCGCAATGACGTACAGTAATGTCGAAAAAAAAAACAGCAGGTACTTAATTAAGTTTTCCTATTTAATTTAAATATTTTTCATCGATTTGTTTAGCTTACCTTTATTATTACGTATTATTCTGCTAAAAATTGCAGTTTATAAATACGGATATTTTTTAAAAGTTAAATGAAATTAATATCTATGTAGTATAAAATGTTACGGACGCAAAAATCAATTCCTATTGTTCAAATATTCATTTTGATTGTGACTTATCAGCAATTACTTTCCCTTTCCTACTCAGACTATGTGTAAAGATCTTTTTTAACATATTTTATCTAAATTTTCTAAGAAGTAAAATAAAAAATATATAAAACTAAAGCATATTTTAAAGAACTGAGATTTAAAGCACTCTTTGATGATTATAAAAATGCTGGTATTTTCTATATAAAAAATTAAAACATATTATGAAAATCTTAATGTAATAAAGAAATCTGAAGTACTTTAAAGAATGCATGTAATTGCATTCACCAAATTCCTTTGAATAAAGATGCTTTCGAAATTTAAATATGAATTTCTTTCGCTTGCATTCTTTTCGTATGAAGTCTTTTTTTCTCATACTTATGCAGGTAAGAGAAAAAAATACATAATTACATCGTCTTTACGACGATGATGAAAGAAAAAGAATCTATAAAATATGCTATTCTTTTCTTTTATTTTGGTTCTATAAAAAATTAATATAAAACTCAAAAATTACTTTTCGGAGATATATTAAAACAACATTTTTCAAATACTTCATATATGAAAAACTATAAAAGAAATAAATATACTTCTGTTATAAATTTTGACATGTAAGGAATTTGAAATATGCTAGAAAAAAGTTTTACGGGGAAACATTCACCATATACTGGAAGAAATTCATCATAAACTCCTTGTTTATTACAAAATGTAATAGCTAATCAACATTCTTGAAGTATTAAAATTTCAAAATTTTTATTAAACTAAAATCCTCCAAAAGAAATGTATAAATTTGTATTTTTTATAATAAACTAATTGTATTTAAATGCAGTAAACAACAGACGATATTTTGAATACGTTTATTGCTATTTACACAATAACCACGAAAAAAAGATATCGTTTACTAATCCAGTTTATCGTTCACAATCATTTCTGCAGGAACATTAATTTAACATTATTAATTAATAACTTTGTTTAAAATGACAATAATGTAAAAATAAAATAAATAAACTATTATTAAATATGTACATAAACTGCAAATTATATTAAAGAAAAACTCAAAATTACAAACAGTTACTGTAAGTTTTAATAAATAAATAGAGTATAATAAATAAATAAATTACAATAAAAAATTATAAATAATTTGAAAAAAAAAAGTGAATTTGAATAAATAAATTAGAAAAACACTCTAAATAAGAAACTGTATGTTATAATTTATAATAAATGAGCGAACCACACTGTAAAAAAAAAAAATCCGTTAAATTTACGACAAAAACTGCTGGCAGCAATTTTTGCAGTAAAATTGATGATGTTAAATTTCTTCCAGTATATGGTGAATGTTTCTCCGTAAAACTTCTTCTCTAGTGTATTTCAAATTCCTTACATGCAAAAATGCCGTGAAAATTGCAGTAAAATTAGATGTAACAAAAAAATTTACATCTAATTTACAGCAGTTTTTACAGGAATAACTGCTGGCAACATTGCTGACAGCAATTTTTTTTCCGTAAATTAAACGGATTTTTTTCAGCGCATAAATAAAATATATAGTTGCCAAAAAATAAATGTTAATATATATATCTTATTATTGGTGCAATTTGTGGCGCAGTTATATCTTAAGAGCATGGATAATAAATGCGTTCTCATTTATTATTGCAAGAATTTATTCGTGCCTCATTCCTCATTTATTCATTCGAATATTCATGCCGAATATTCATTCGAATTCCTCATTTATTCGTGCACACTCGTGCAAGATTTTTTGAATATATGTCACTATTTGCGAGTTATTAAATTTTAAAATCAGTCAGTAGATTTTCGAATATCTAGTATATTCTAATGCATGTATAATAGAAAGTATAATAAATCATGTATAATAGAGTCATAATAGACGCTCTGACTTCGGATTACAAAATTTGTTTTAAAATATTCTAGAAAAATATATAGCTTAAAATCTATTTTATTAATAATTTTTTATACATAAATTGTATATCAGATGTACATTTTTAAAGATAATTTGATATAAACTCATTTTATTTAAATTTTTGTTAGAAATTTTAAGGAGAATTTATATTCCATATAAACATATTCAAAAAGTTACATAATTTCGTTCGTTTTATTGAAACTTTAAAGTTTTCTTCCTATTCAATATACATAAATTTATGTTTCCATAATTCAATTTCCGGAGCCTGTAAATTTACGATAAGAGCCATTTTCTCCATTCGCCTACATTTCAAAATTTTATTTTTATTCCAAACTTAATAATTTCTTTTAAAAATGGAGACAGGTGTTAAAGTAAGTGCTTAATGTACATGAAAATTAATTGGTTGTGCACTTTGCCCTGTAATATAATATGTAAAGTTGTCTTGTAAGGCAAATTGTCAAATCCGTTACCGTTACTGAAAATACTAAGCTTTAAATTTATTAAATTTCCTGAAATCAACTTACTTTGAAGTGACTTATGTCCCTAAATTTCAAGGACCCACCAGTGGCCGAGAAGTTCTGATCTCTCAACTGGTAGACGGCAGGTGCTGGGTTCAAACCCATTCGCGGCCGTCGGCCTAACCGTCCGGAGTTTTCTTCGAACTTTCGATTTCCTTGCTTAAATACGGGTTAGGTTCCCTTAGAAAGACCCCCACGGAAGGCATCCCACCCTTTTAGGGCCTATATCCCACGTGTAGATAATCTGGCGACATAAAATAAACCAAACCAAACCAAACCCATAATTTCAAAACATGATGTTTATCAATAATACTTAAATTAAACTGAAATGTGAGACAGTTTTAGCCACAAAATTTTGATCATATAGAAATTATAAAGAACTTTTTCTAACAATTACAATATATATTCATGTAAATTATTAAATTTTAAGGAAATTGCATATTTGTTTGTTATTTGAATAAAAAATAAAAATAGAATGAATAAAAAGTGCGGTAACAGATTTGACATTTGGTAACGGACTTGACACTATGTTGAAAATGGCAGATAAATTAAGAAAATTTTTTATCGAAAATGTAGACATTTATTTAAGAAAACGTAAGGTAATAGTACATTCGGAAATATTTTAAGAAAGAGAAGTGTGTTTCATAGTTCTTTTTCAGCGCACAATATAAACAGTTAAATTCACTCTTTTTAGGTGCGTTTGTAATTATGTAAGTACGAAGCACCTATAGTTGTCGTTCAATCCGTCCGTCTATCTGTCCGAAACTAACAACACATAAACTACCCATCCGAATACTTTGAAATTTTCAATATTGCAAAATTTTGTCGAGTCATTTCAAATTTTTATGAAAATCTCGTATATAGTTTAATTACAGGGGCGGTCAAAAGTTGTCTGTTACATTTCAGCCAATGGAAAAAAAAAGTTTCAAGTGCATTTTAATGCTGTTACAGCCTTTCAAACAGAATGAAACTGATATGCATTTACTGAAGTGTACTAAAATATACACTCTGTTCAATATGTGCTTCAGAAAATGTTTATTATTTATTTACATTGTCATACAAAAAGTTCCGTTATATAATGGGATAGGGTGAAACTTTGTTTTCGGAGTATTTTAATCATGTTAAATTATTTCACAAGCAATAACATTGATATACGTTGCTGAATTTTACTATAAGTTGCATCCTGTATCGTAGAATCGTCATCCTGTATCGTGTATTTACAGGGGCATACAAATCATTTCGGATACTAAACTGCAATTAAAATATTGTACATTAGTGATGATTGCTAGAAGTGCATTTTTAGTTACGATATGAGTTATTAAGTTTAAATCATTTTTTGCATATTGGGGTGTATGTATGAATACTTTAAATCATATACATGGTAATAAAGTCTTATTTTTTTTGGCATTACTGAATTTAAGATACATAATCGTATCATATTTTGCATTCCTGCATTTTTGCATAAGAGTTTAACAGCTATTGCAATAAAATCTTAATATCTATAAAGATAGTTGTAGTACGGACGCATCCCATTTGCCACGTTTGACGTGCAATTTCCAACTTGATTTTTACGTTAACCCTTTCCGGCGCACTACTCTTTAAAGTTGGAATTTAAAGAAAAAAAATTTAGGCAATCTATTTAGGCCTAGAGGAGTACACATGTATAATTTTGTAAAGAATGCACAAACCATTTTAATTATACAGCTGTTGCGGAAGTGGTAACTCCTCATAAGTACACCATTGATAAGCGCAGTGAGAAGAGCATAGCTGTGAAGCGCGTATTAGAATAAAATATTTTACCTATTATTTAAAAACAGTAAAATTTGATCTCTGTGGTGCTGCGATCTAGAACTCATAAGAAAGATTTAAAGTAGCCATTAGAGTAGTTTTTGAAATATTCACGGAGTTTTTATGTCTCTAAACAGGGGAAACTTTAGGTGTTGCCGACCCGGCAACACTGCGCAAGAAAGGGTTAAAGGGAGCATATTAGAATAATTTATAAAACATCGTGTTATAAGTTAATCTAATAAGTTTTCGCATGCAAGGTTTTCTGAAGTTCCATATACTGACCTTCGATTTATTCTGTTGAACTGATCCACAGTATCAGACCAGATCGTGTGATTGTTATGATTAGGTGGGTGAAATAGTCCTGCAGTATTCGCCCGGGGTAGCTCAGTTGGAAGACCATTGGCGGCTTCAGCTAATACATTCCTGGTTTGAATTTTGGCCCGGACTTTTTTTCTTCCACTTGGAAAATTTACATCTGTTATAAAGCGAGCACATTTATGTTTTTGGTGAGTCTTAATATTTGCCATTAGATAACGAACGAATGTATATTTGTGAGAATAACGCGGTTCGGAACACAAAAATATTCAAATTAAAAAAAAAAATGTTTTTGCATTAAAAAATTTCTTTGTCTGCTCAAAATGACGTTTAAACCATGTTTTATCTTAATTTGAACAGAAAATATTAACTTATTCCTTTTGGTTTTCTTCAAAGATCTAGTTTTCAAGCAATGGTTGTCACAAAAAACGACTTTTCGTGAAAATGTATTTTTCTTCATGATGACTTTTTTCATCATTTCTCGTACTTAAATTGTTATAAACTATGAACCGTTAAATAAATGTGTTTCAAACGGATAGCATATCTTTTTCAATTGTTTTGCTTTAATTTTGATTCGGCAGTTTAAAAAAAAAATACTTTCGAAAATATGATTATTTTTAAGTTCCACATTTTTTTTTTATTATTTAAATATATTTAATTTGTAAATAAATTATTTTTTGAATGCTGAATCGAAATTGAAGCTTATATATTTATGTTTCTTCAAATTAAAAATATATAAATTCTACAAATGATACTTTGAGTTATAACTCCCACTTTTTTAATAAATTCCAAACTTTTTATTTTTTAATAAAAATAGGAGAAATTGAATGTGGTTTTATTTTCAAATAATATGGTTAACTATCAAAAAGAAATTCAAAATTATACTTTAAAAAATAAAAATTATTTTAAAGTATGTCCCAAGGCAAAGATTACTATTCGAAAATAATAATGCAGAAAACTGAGAACCAATTTAATTAAGCATAATATTACTCATAATATTTATCTTTAATCGTATTTTTCAGAATTTTTGAAAGGGTTTTTCTAATAAATCGCAATCAAACTCACTATCAAGTTCAACCCTGTCCCCAAGTATCAACCCTGTTTTAACCTCCTCAGACCCCAGGGTTTATTTATGTACTTTTCTTAATTTCAGTTATGGATTTATGTTATCAAATCGACCACTAAAAAAGATTGATCAGCAAAAAAAATTATAATTTATTTTTTGTTGATAAAAATTGATGATACATCAGGATTCAAAAAAGACATTTTTTGGCAATTTCTTTGGATTTTTTAATTTTATTATACAGTTTTGCATTGTAAAAACACTGAAAAACATAAAATAAATATATATTTGGTAATTTTTCATTACTAATGGACTCTAAAATTGATATCTTAACGCACAATAAAATTACTTGAGTTTTCATTTTGGCTCATATCGTACATTTTTGCTTCAAGCCGATTTTATATAACACATAGCTTACAAAAAAAAAGAGCTATAACAAACAAATTACTATTTTGTTTTATTCTTCTATCTGTTAGGCCTCCATTTACTCCAATTTCTCTTTTTTTTTTACATTACTTATATACGTGAAAAAAATTGTAAAGATATGTATCCTATAAGATACATCAGGTCTGAAGAGGTTAAACTAAATAATTTATAAATATTGTTTAACATTATAACATAAATAATCAGCAAACGACAGAAACAAAAAAATTCATTCGTTCAGTAAAAATGAAATGTTAGCAGATGTTATTAATTTTTAACAAATTTTAATCGATAAGCAGAATTATCCATCATGACACATATTATATGATGAACTGTGTCATTCACCTTTTACAAAAATATGCTGTTCGTTAAAATTTTGTGAATTGAATTATTGGAGACTTTTTTTTAGACATTGATTAGAGATTTCTTTTAAATTGAAGTTTCATCTCAATGTAAAAAAAAAAAAAAAAAAAAAAAAAAAAAAAAAAAAAAAAAAAAATTGAATGGTACTTAACCGTTTAAACGCCAATGTTCCCAAATGGGAACATAGCATTGTTTGTAATTCAAAACATATACTTTCCACATAATAACGATGTAAATATTTTTAATGTAAAATATAAGGTTTGTTTAAACATTTCATCAAATATATATTTAAGCATTTATCACAGGTATAAGAAAAATGTAAATTCATTAATTTTAATAAAAATATATATTATTTGCCATTATCGTTTTCTCTGTATTACTTACATTTGACCGCTAGGAATCGAAATATTTCTGGAATTCGAGAAAATTCTCCAGAACAATATACAATAGCATATAGAGGAAAGTAATTTGTTATATTTACATAGGTTGTCAATCAATAATCATGTTCCAAAATGTGAATACTGAAATGAAAACAGCCAAAAGAACTGCAGAAATATATTTTTTGGTATTTTCTACATTTGTATGCATAAATTAAAACATTTGAAGCTGTAATATAGGAAAAACAAAAATATAATTACATTGCGTTATTAATTCGGCGTGTAAACGGTTAAGTTACTTATATTATGTAGCAAATAAAGGTTCCGTAATTTTTTTTTTTTTTTTTTTTTTTTTTTAAATAGTCAAAAAAAAAAATAATAATATCTGATATACAAACACAAAGAATCTGGTATTTTGTCATCTATTGCTGTTAGTTATAACTAATTTATAGAAAAAAAGAACCCACAGAAATATAAGACTTGAACTTAATTTGAATTTTTTATCTTACATTGTTGGCCTTCACGAAAAAATGAAAGATATCCTATTTTTTATGCAAAAGAAATTTAAACGAATGTATATGTAGATATATATATACATTTTAACAAAACTTTTAATTTTACTTAAGAAAGGTGTTATAATAAAAATAAA
Organism: Maratus speculifer; assembly: GCA_964019185.1. NCBI lineage: Eukaryota > Metazoa > Arthropoda > Arachnida > Araneae > Salticidae > Maratus > Maratus speculifer. The sequence goes on along the minus strand of OZ025302.1, from coordinate 74,415,536 downwards.
CACCTTTCTGAAATATACATCATGAGAAATATTATATGATGATTTGTGTCAATCTCCATTTACAAAAATATTCTGGTCGTTAAAAAAGGAAAAATTTAGATCATTATTTTTTTTCTTTTGTATATTGACAGAATTTTTTTTAATGCAATTTTTGCTCAATGAAAAAAATAAAAGATGCCTAATTTAATTATATTATAAACGCTTATATTAGTTATATTATAAACGTTTATATTAGTCACATTATAAACATTTAATTATATTACAAACGTTTCGTAATTTTTCTCGAAATAACTCTACAAAATATTTATCTGACATACAAACGCAAAAGAAAAAAAAAGTTTTTATTATTGTTTGTTGTTAGTTTCCAAAACCAATTTCTAGAAAGGAAAAATCCACAAAAAATAAAGGATGAACCTAAATTGAATTTCTTATATCACATTGTTGACCTTTACGAAAAATGAAAAGTATCCTCTTTTTTATGCAAAAGAACCTTAGTTCGCATAAAAATAGTCAGTAACGTATTACTGTTGATCAAACGTTAAATCTTTACGACGACGGTAAATCACAACCGAAGATTATAGGCTAAAAACAGCTAAAATGTGGCTACTCAGCATGTAAAAACCCTAAGAAATAGATACAATCCAGATGTGCACCAGATTATCTCAATAGGTCCTACCTACTTTTACTATAGTTTATATAGCAGCTGAACAACCACAAATATATAATTATTATGCCTTTGAGCGAAATAACTCTTAAAATCGGATTCTTAGAAATTAAACACAATTTAAAGAGAAATATAATAAGCAGCTGATTCATATAAAAATATTAGAATTCAAGAAAACATGATTCTACAAAAAAAACTCAAAACTCGGCACTCGATCTTAGACTACCATTATAAAATATATATTAAAAAAAAACATTTTTGCTGTAATTTCCTTAATTTTACCAAATTAGTTCTTTTTTTATTTATAGTTAAATATGTTATTCTAGTTTCTTTAAAAATCCATAATCTTCGTGATTTTCCTTTAGGATCTTTGAATATTAATTAATTTACATATTTATCCAAGAAAAAAGATCAAATAAGAATGTATATTATTCTTTAGTCTGCTTAAACTCATTTATTATTGCTTTCTATTTGCAAATAATGTTTTTTAATGGTCTAAAATAAAATAAAGTTTAACGAATTGTGTTTAAAATCCTCTTAAGTATTAAAATAATGAAGGATTATAGTTTTAACATATATGGATTTTTAAAAGTAATACTGTGAAATTTAAATGCCATGTTATTATATTTTATAAATATTTATACAAAAAAAAAACAAGTTTTTATAAACTATTATTTTAGTAGAAGATAAGCAATCTCATAAAGACTTTATATGTGTTATGGAATAAAGTCGGCTTACATATCTAAAGATTCCGAGTTTTCTATAAAAGCATTCACAAGCACGTTGTGTTCATATTAACGTGGTTTAAATTTTACAACTGAATATAATGTTAAAGATTTATAAGATCTGTCTAAAAAAATTGCTTTCATAAGCTTAAAATACATATACATTATTCATGACTTTGTTAAATTGCCTCTAAAATATGCATATCATAATTATATTTTTTTTCACCTTTAATATTTAATCTTCTGACTGTCTGAAGGCTTTTATGTATTTTTATAAAAGTTAACTTTAACCTAATGCTAACTTTTCTTTCTTTCTTTGTTTCCATAATACAAGTCATACTACTTATTTTATAAATACTTTAAAATATAATTACGTTAAAAATATTTTTATTTACAACTTATTTAAGCTGTTTTGGATAAATGGAAAAATACGGAAAAACCTCTTCTAGGATTAAAAAGAAATTTTTAACTGTACTTCATAAAATCGTGTTTTTTTTTTTTCTTTTTACTGTAAAATATATATTTAGAACTTCTACAGTTTAGTTTTGTACATTAAACAGTTAAAGCTAAACTGCATTAATTTTAGTTTAATTTATAACACGATTTTTCAATCGGTAAATCGCATATGTCAGATGCCAATTTTCCAAGTTGGTGAAAAAATCCGGGCCAGGATTCGAACCAGGGATATATTGGCTGAAGCCGCCAATGCTCTTTCAACTGAGCCATCCCGGACGAATTCTGAGGACAATTTCATCCAACTAACATTAACGATCACATAATTTGGTCTGATACTTTGGAACAACTCAAAAGAATAAATCGAAGGTCAATATATGATCCAAAGTATTAGACTAGATTATGTGAGCGTTATAGTTATCTGGGTGAAATAGTCCTCCCCAGAATTCAACCGGGATGGCTCAGTTGGAAAAGCACTGGCGGCTTCAGCCAATATATACCTGGTTCGAATCCTAACCCGGACTTTTTCGAACACTTGGAAAATATACATCTATATTAATTTTGTTGATTGAAAAATGCATTTAGAGTCGATAGCGAAATCAATGCATTCATTATACACTATGTGCCGAGTATATTATCGATTTGAAGTTTACTATATTTAGCGTTTAGGAGGTAAGTTTTGTTATTATTACATTTATTGTTTTTAATACAAAATTACAAATTAACTCACTTATTGATTTATTTATCAAATGAATACAGCGTTCTAAAAAATTAAATATAATGTTATGTGCATATATATATATTTGTTTACTGATGACACGGGAAGATTTACGTGAATTGCTAACATTTAGCCAAAGACAAGGATATTCATTATATAAAATATTTATTATTAAAATATTTTTAAATGGTCTAAAAAAGTTCTAAGGCATTGTTGAAAATGCGAAAGTAATGTAACACACATACAGTCGCACATACATGAAAAAATATAAGTGAATAAAATATGTTATTTAGTTTTTTCGGTAATAATTTTATAAAAGCAAACTTAAAAAAAAATCTTTTTGTAATTCCATTTTTCTTTTTCCAATTACTTTTAAACATAATGTTATAAAAAATAGCTTTTACTTTCACTCATTTAATATTTATTGACTTAGTATAAAAGAATGCAATACCTGTGGAGACCTTCTTTTAAAAGCAGAGGTCATTTATCATAGCCTTGGCACTTTCTACTTATCATTAAAAAATCTTAATAAATAGATTTAGTATCAACACGTTTCGTGTAACATTCTTTTTTATTTCAAGATTTTCAGTATCACTTTAAAAGAAATGTATGATAAAAAATAATAATTAAAAGAGTAAAAAAAAAAAAAAAAAAAAATTTAAACTGAAAAAAATATTACCCGATTTTTCTTTTTGTTCAAAAATTTCGCTTTAGTCTTTTTCTTTCTGTTTTCATTGTGTTTGAAACATTTACTTTAAAAAAAGGCTATTAAAAAATAAAAAAATGCTTGACATTACAGAAGAAGGTTTTATCTAAATTTCTTATTTTAAAAGTATACATCATAATTGTATTTTAATATTCAAGATGGATTAAGAAAAAAACCAAAGTTTTTTATCTATAAATTTTTTTTTTTCAATACCTGTATTAACAACTTTATATCCACATATTTACCAATTATATCAGGTATTATCGTAAGTTCAAAATGGGGGAGTTTTCTACGTCCAACTACCAAAAAATTCAAAATTCTTTTTCAAAAGATAGCATATAAATATATACACATATAAGCACATACTCTATGTATATTTTAACATGTTTATTTATATTATATCAGTTATTAATATAGTATTCTGTACAATTTATTACATACAATAAATCCAATTCACAAATCCTTTTTTTAAAAAAGTAAGCATATTGCATCGAGTCTTTTAAAGTGTTTAAAAATGATGATAATGATAGTTCGAAGTTCAAGTTAAAAAAATAGATTTGTCCACAAAGTATTCTGTACAATTTATTACATACAATAAATCCAATTCACAAATCCTTTTTTAAAAAGTAAGCATATTGCATCGAGTCTTTTAAAATGATTAAAAATGATGATAATGATAGTTCGAAGTTCAAGTTAAAAAACCTAGATTTGTCCACAAAAATTGGTCCAGAGAGTCCCAGTATTTAAATACATAAGTTCATATAAGATTCATTACCTTTTTAATTTTCATTACTAGTTCAACGTAGTTCATTTCCTCCATTTTTTTCTCACTTGAAAACGCTTTCGCCTATTTCTAAGGCATCTTCAGTCAAGAATGCAATTCTCGATGCAATATGCTTACTTTTAAAAAAAAGGATTTGTGAATTGGATTTATTGTATGTAATAAATTGTACAGAATACTATATTAATAACTGATATAATATAAATAAACATGTTGAAATATACATAGAGTATGTGCTTATATGTGTATATATTTATATGCTATCTTTTGAAAAAGAATTTTGAATTTTTTGGTAGTTGGACGTAGAAAACTCCCCCATTTTGAATTTACGATAATACCTGATATAATTGGTAAATATGTGGATATAAAGTTGTATTTTAATAGCCTTTCAAAAATCAATATCTTAAGATTTAGAAGCAGAATACTGTCAAAAGAAAAGATTGATTATCATTTTTTTCAGTTAATTTAAATTTTAATTACACATTTTGAACGAATATTGAAATTTTTAAGATTAAAATTAAATACAATAGAATCCCGGTTATCCGAAGCCGGATTATCCGAAAATCGACTTAACCGAAAGACCTTAACATTTCTTAAAGTCTATTTTAACTGTGTAAAATTTTATTGTCAATGCTATCTTTACCGATGTCAAATGACATACTTCAAATTATTTTGATTTACGATTACTATTTTATTTGTAATTTTTAGATCAAAATAATTCTGAATCATTTTTTATATATTGAATGTTTTAAAGTATATTAACTTTAAAATTTAAAAAAGAAATAAGTAAAAATCAAAACTTTTAAATTTATAATTGCACACTGGTAGAAATAGTGTTAAAAAAGCATATTCTTTATAAAATAAACATGAAAACAACTTACTTATTTGGTCCATTGCGTAATTTCAGGTATTGTATTAGATAAATACATGCGACACTTCTTTTTTTATATTCAAATATGTTGGGATTTTCGTTTGTTTTTCAACTTCAGTGTGCTTTGAATATGATATCACAACATTTTTATTACAACTATGCTCTAAATTACGATCACAGCCTTTCATCAAACAACTTTTCACCATAAGTCTTCCGGTTATTCAAAAATATCTATCGAACCCGGGTTGTCCGAAAATTCCTATGGAGCCGAAAATTCCTTTCGGTTTACTGAAAATTCTTTGATCCCATGCTTTTCGGATAACAGGAGTTTTACTGAATACGTATTATTAGTGTTATTAGTGTTATTTATGTTGACCGATTGTCTACACTAGGAATATGGGTTGAGGGTTGGAGAGGGGTGCCCGTCATAGAAGTCTTTCTAAGAGTTTTTAAATAATATTCGCTCAAGGTACGAAAACAATCACGGAAAATTCCGAAAGAATAGGCCAACAAGCACGATATATTTCGAAACCAACATCTTCCATCTACTGTCTTTGAAAGCACAACCTTTCAATTATTGTTGAGCTCTGTTTTATTGAACGGAGGAGATTGTTTTCTCATGCTTTTTTTATGATATATGCATAAATACATCGCGATTGCTATTTCGTACATTTATAAATCTTTAAAACGCCTTTAAAAAAGAAAAAATAGTATTTTGTATAAAAGTTTAATATTCTTAGAAGAAAATTTATAATCAGACGAATGCATGTACAAAGTTTGTTTTTATTTTGCTCGAGTATATTTTTCCCTTTTAATTTTTCGTATAAGGATCAACTAAGTATTATTTGAAACTTTCTGTTCAGCTAAAAATCACTTTTAGTGAATTTTCATTTAATATTTGGTATTCTTATGTAAAAAGTAAGAAGAAAAGCATAGTGAATTTTTTTATATTTAAATTGCTTAGTAAAAAGAAGAACGAATAATAAAATCATATTTTCAGTGATTCCTCCCTCTTCAAAATTTGTGCACAAATTAGATCTATCTCCTAAAATTATATACAATCACACCTTATAGTCCTAGAGCCGACTGCACCGACTAAGCCATCGAGAACAAGAAAAAATTCTTTATATTATGGAAGAGTAGTAATATGGGAATCTAATGATCCATGTCTGCGGAAGCAAAGTGGTACACAAGCCAAAAATGAATACCACTAGTGGTTGACTCGTACACTTAGCATTATGTTTTCCTGTACCCAGTTTTTCGTGTTTTCATACTTTTGATTGTGCGGCAAACAGAATGATAGACATACTGAGCCACTAATGGTATTAAATTTTTGCTTATGCTCCACTTCACTCCGGAAAGACATGGATCATAAGATTCTCCTATGCCTAATCTTCCATAATATAAAGGATTTTTTTCTTGTGCTCCATGACTTAGGGTTTTGTGTGGTAGGCTCTTGGACTGTCAAGCGACTTCTTTCGTTTCCTGGTGTGTGCTGACGGAGGGGGAGGTGGATGTGAATCATTTTGGAAATCACTGCTATAAATCTATAAATTAGAAATCTGCTATAAATCAAATTATTTTGCATTTGTTTGATGAAATTTGTAGGAGATAAATAACTTGATGGGCATCTTGAAAACTAAGATTTTCGGATGATCAGAATTGTTAAACGTATAGTATGTTGTTAGAAACATACGGTAATACAAAAACTAATCATGAACATTTTGAAGAAATCTTTTGAGGATTAAGAGCCCAAACTACTGACTAAAAAAGACCCGGATGATAATGTCAAGTCTATGGGGACGTTCATTTCAAATATCTCGCTCAAATTTTGCTATTGTTACATGTTTTTTTTTTTTTTTTTTTTTTTTTTTTTTTTGCGTAGGATGGTTGTGGACGATCTACAACCGGCTTGGTACTTACTTTTTCAATTTTGTTTTCAGATTAAAAAAAAAATACTTTAACTTTCGAAACCCGGTTCGAACCGATTCTGAAATTGAAACTATCAGAATATTAAAAAAAATGCATAACCAAAATCGAAAAAATAAAAACTAACCCGGTTGTAGATCGTCCTCAGCTATCCTATGCAAAAAAATCATCTAAAAATATTAAAATTTGAGTGAGATATTTGAAAAGAACACCCCCATAGATTTAACATTATCATCTGCGTCTTTTTCAGTCAGTAAGGTGCGCTCATAAGTGATACTTTTACTGCTCCGTACTTAAAAAGTAGAAACGGAAACCCCTATAAAATCGCTCCTGTGAATCTCTGTCTGTCACAGCTATTTTACTCGTAAACTGTGGAACGTAGAAAGTTCAAATTGTAAAAAGTATTAAAGAATATTGACCCACATATTTTCGGATTATTAAACAATCACAATAATGATTTAAGGAAAGTGGAGGTAATTAAGTTACTTGAAAAATATATATATATACACTTGTATACACTGTTAAAAATCTTGTTCTACTTTGAACCAAAAACGTTTGTTTTTTGGTGCTCAATAGCTGCCACCATAAGATGGTGAAATCTCGTACCAACATTTGGAGCTTCCTAGTTCAGCCTCGTTCCAACTATTGGAACTATTCTTCAATGGGAGCTCCAAATTTTGGTTCAAGATTTCCCCATCTTACGGTGGCAGAAAATTGAGCACCAAAAAACAATTTTTTTTGGTTCAAACTAGAACAAGATTTTTAACAGTGTATAATGTAGGGTATCGTGTAAAAGTTTTTGTAAACTCAAAAAAAAAAAAAAAAAAAAAAATCTTTTACTGTACGGAATCCTCTGAGTATACGATACTCTTGCTGATGTATCGCGCACGTGAACTAGATCTGAGTGATATTTTTATTTATTTATGTATTCCAAATATCAATATATTGTTTTTCATATCTATAGCCAAGTATTTCCTTTTAATATATTTTATAACTATTTTAGATTGAAATATTTTATTTTGTTTTAACCTATTTTGCTTTTTATTCGATAAGATTAAATAATTCCACTTCCTATGAAAAATTAAAGACTGCACAAAAAAGGTGAATATTTATTTTTTGATACGTGATTTTTCACACTAATACTGATATATAATCTTTTGAAACGAAGCAAAATTTTTGGGTGATTTCATCTAATCCTCGTTCTAAAATATTAAAAAATGACTTTGATTACGATTTTTGATTTAAGAAGGAAAATCAAAGGAAATCCTTCAGAATCTAGAACATGATTTTTTTAAAGTCCTTCTTTGTTCTTATATAGTTTAAACAAAAGGTCATATTTTCTTCTGGATTTAATTAACTAAAGTCGACTTATAAAAGCAAAAAATATTGCCTTTTACAGATTATACCGTATTACACTTTTTCAAACTTTAATTATAAAAGTAAATTCTATGGATATATATGATAAAATTCGTTTCTTTTTAAAATATAGTTAAATTGAATATTGCTAACGTTCAGTAAGATTTCTTTAAATTTTAAAAATAATTTTAATACTAAATTTAATAAAATGAAGTAAAATAATCTTAAAGAAATTTTTAAAGTTGATATATGAAGGAAATTAAGTTGATAGAGTTTTTCTTCTTTTTCTTTTTTATTTTCACTTTTATCTTACTTCATTGTCAGATGCCTGAATGAATTACTTTCATTTTCAAATACACGTTCATAAAATATATTATTTGAAGTTTGAAATCCTTTTGTATGTGAAATAAATTATGTTCCTTGGAGAATTATTACTTCAGCTTTTTATTCTCGGAAAATTATGCTTTATATCTCCAAAGTTTTAGATTAACAATTCATTTAGGAAAATTTAAACATTTTAAAATAAAATTTAATTTGCTAATGGGCTATGTTAATCAATGTTAGACTAATATTTAACTGTTAAATTGTGTAATTTTTTCAATCAAAAGTTGTATTTAAAGTAATAACTTATTTGTGAATTTATTTTATGATTTAAATGAAAGTTATTGTTCATAAAGTGATTTATAAAGCTTTATTTATAGGATTTGTTTAATAAAAAGTAACTTTAATTTAAAAATAAAAGGTAAGAAAAAGTAATTTACAACGAAAATGCAAATAAAGAATGCACTTAATAATTCATATATTTATTGCACTGAAAACTCTAAACACGAAAGTTACTCGTACTTGACAGTTACATATTTATCTTTTCCCTAAATTATTATCTTTTTTTTCATATCTTTAGTCAACTATTTCCCTTTAATATATTTTTGTAACAATTTTAATTTGAAATATTTTACTTTGTTTTAATCTACTTTACTTTTTTTAGATCAGATTAATTTATTCCACTTCCTATGAAAAATTAAACACACACAAAACAGAATCTTTATTTTTTGTACGTGATTTTTCGAGCAAGAACTGATTTATAATCTTCGGAAACGAAATAAAATTTTTCGGTGATTTCATCTAATCCTCCTTCTTAAATATTAAAAAATCATTTTGATTACGATTTTCTTTTTAAAAAGAAAATCAAACAAATTCCTTCAGAATCTGCTACAATCTATATATATATATATATAAAAAAAAAAAAAAAAAAAAAAAAGATTTTGTTTGTCCTTATTTAGGTTAAACCAAAGGTCATACTTTCTTCTGGATTTAATTAATAAAGTTGGCTTATTAAAGCAACAAAAATTGTATTTTAGAGATTATACAATATTGCCTTTTTTCAAACTTTAAATGCAAAAGTAAATTCTATGGTTATATATAATTAATTTCTTTTTAAGTAGTTAAATTGAATTTAGCTATCATTCGGTAAGATTTCTTTAAATTTTAGAGATTATATAGAGTATTACCTTTTTTTCAAACTTTAAATGTAAAAGTAAATTCTATGGTTTTGTATAGTAAAATTTATTTCTTTTTTAAGTATAGTTAAATTAATTTTACTATCGTTCGGTAAGATTTCTTTAAATTTTAAGGATAATTTAAAAATATATATTTAGTAAAGCAAAGTAAAATAATCTTAAACTAATTTTTAAAGTTGGTATATGAAGGAAATTAAGTTGATATATTTTTGCTTATTTTTATTTTTTATTTTCCCTTTTATGTCACTTTATTACCAGATGTCTGAATGAATTACATTCATTTTCAAACACATTAATAAAATATATTATTTGAAATTCGAAATTCTCTTATATAAGAAATAAATTATGTTCCTTGGAGAGTTATTACTGCAGCTTTTTATTCTCAAAAAAAATGTTTCAAAAATATCTCCGAAGTTTTAGATTAATAATGCATTTAGGAAAACTCAAACATTTTAAATGAAAATATAATCTCCTAATGTACATTATTATTCAATGTTTTGCTAATTTTTATCTATTAAATCTTATAAAAAAAAATTTTAAATCACAGGTTATATTAAATTTTATACCTTATTTGCGAATTCAATTTATGTTTTATTAAAATATTTATAATATAGTAACTTATAATGCTTTAAATTTTGATTTGTTTAACCCTTTCCAGCATGGTAAAATGCGGTATAATCGACTGACATCGGAATTTACAAATGACTTTTTTAGAAATTAAGATTTCCTTAATTTATGCTTTCTTTGTAAAAGCAAAACTTTATTAGAATAATATTTGTGTCATTTGCAAGTTTGGAATTAAAATTTGGCGTACTCAGAATGGAACCAAAGTGCCAGAAAGTGTTATTAAACAAAAGTAATAATGTAAAAAATGTAAGAGAAAATAATTTTCAAGAAAAATATAAAATAGATCTGTAGGAATTTTTCTCGCCTTATGGCCTTTATATGCTATTTCATCATCTGATGAATTGTTTTGCCATAACAATGTAACTTTTTGGCACACTTTAATATAATTCACTTTAATTTTAAATAAAATTAAGGAAGAAGCAGCTTTTGGGCACACCGTGACTAACTAGGGAACGTTCCCAGGTGTAAATTGTGGATTTGGACGAGTGTGGTATCAAAAGAAAGATCTAGTCATGTACGTTAAAAAATGCAATGGAACCACTCGTCCGAATCCAAAATTTTTCAAGATATCAGCACTGTACAATAACATTTGTTTATTATTGTGCAGATAATATAAAGTACAAATTATTTTTTTTTAAATGATAATTCAGAATGCGCATGGAACGTTTCAAAAGTTAGAAATATGCAAAATTTTCAATCTTGAGAAAACAGTATTTTAAGTAAAACAAAATGGATAAATATATACAGATTTTTCAAATATAAAAGCTTATACATCTACGAAGAAGCTTCAGAATTGAAACATTCTTTTGAATCAGTAAAATTTTAGCTGACAGTTTCATAATTCCCGAAAAGAAAAGAAAAATTATTTCTTTTTCAAATTTCGTGGTACTGAATGTCCACTGTCGCCTTAAACAGTGTTTTTTATTTATTTATGATATATTTAATTTATTAAAAATAACTTTAAAAAGCATAAATTCAAGCCTAATTCATATTCAACAATTTAAAGGAAAGTTCATTTATTTGTAAAACTGTATAAAAAAGAGAAACTCTATTTTCATCAGATTATTTGCTAGATAACTAAAAAGGAAAAGAAATAAATGAATAGGATATCGGCATTAGTTCTAAAATTCCTTAACAATTTAAAAATGCGCAAAAAGCACTTTCCTTTGGAATGACATTAGTTTTGAAAGAAAACAAATTACGGACAATGCTAGGAAACATAATTGGGGAAATGTCTCGTAATAGCAGGTACACCAATTCGATTTTAAGCTTTGCGATTTCGGGAATGAAATGAAATGACATAAATTAAATAACAGCTCTAAAGCTGTAGAAAATTCCAGAAGCAATTACGTGTTTATTTATTTAAAATGTATTTTATTTATCAAAAAGATCTTTTATAAGTATTAATTGAAGCCTGATTGATATTCCACGATTTAAAGAAAAATTCATTTATTTTTAAAACTTTATAAAAATAAGAACTCTCTTTTCAATAATTTATTTGCTAGATTAACTCTAAAAAGGAAAATAAATAAATGAATGAAGGATCAGCATTAGCTCTAAAGAAAACAAATTACGGACAAAGTTAGGAAACATCATTGGGGAAATGTCTCCTAATAGCAAGAACACCGATCCGATTTTATACTTCGCGATTTTGGGAATGAAATAAAATGACATGATTAAATAACAGCCCTAAAGCAGTGTTAATTTCCAGAAGCAATTACATGTTTCTCTACGGACGAACAGTAAAACTGTCCTGCGATAGTTTAGCAATGTAAGATAGATTAGCTTTATTTTAAAACATGGGATAGTTAGTCCCTGGTGGATAGAAAAAGAAGTAAGTAAAATAATGAAAAAAAGTGAGAAAAATAACTTCTGATGTTTGTAATAAAATTTTAAATGTCGGAAGTAGCAAATCAGTATTCACTGATTGCTGATATATTTTATATCATTTAATAATCCCTTTACTGATATGATGATATGCATGGCAAAACCACTTATTAAAAAATTCCACTTGAGTGATTTACATTTTCATTTTTTTTTAAATCTTACTGGCATTTCTGAAATCTTTCTTGAAATTCCAATGGCATTAGACTTTTTCTTTGGATTCCGGTTACATGAATAGCTTCCAAAAATTTTCTATTTGCTAGTAAACCTTATATTTGTATCCAGTTCCCTTTCAAAGTCAGTTTTCTAAAATTTCCTCTAATTTCATTGGTTAGTAAACTTTATTACTAAATCCACTTTTCCAATACATATATCCGCAATTTTCGTTTTTAAGGATTCCTGTTTTGCACTGATGACAGTATTACGGACAGTGAAACAGAAATTAGTTCGCAAGGTTTTTGGTGTTTTAAACGTTGTTTTTTATTTATTTATAATATATTCTATTTATTATAAATATTGCTTAAAAGTATTAATCTAAGCTTGATTGATATTCTACGTTTTTAAAAGAAAATTGATTTATTTCTAAAACTTTATAAAAACAAAAACTCTCTTTTCAATAATTTATTTGCTAGATAAACTCTGAAAAGGAAAATAAATCAATGTAAAAGGTGTCGGCATTAGTTCTGAAGCTCATTAACAATTTAAATATGTGCAAAAATAATTTCCATTTGGAACGACATTAGTTTTCAAAGAAAACAAATTATGAACAAAGTTAGGAACAAAGTTAGGAACATGATTCAGGAAATGTCAGGAAACGGTTCAGGAAATAAAATCTCTGTTTTCATCAATTTATTTCCTAGACAAATTCTAAAAGTAAAGGAAATATATGTATGGGATATCAGCATTAACTCTAAAACTCATTAACAATTTAGACACGTGTAAAAATCATACTCCTTTGGAACGACATTAGCTTTGAAAGAAAACAAATTATGGACAAATTTAGGAAACATGATTGAGGAAATGTCACCTAATAGCAGGATCACCGATCCGATTTTATGCTTTGTGATTTCAGGATTGAAATGAAATGTTACAAAATAAATAACAGCCCTAAAGCGGTAGAAAATTCCAAAAGCAATTACGTGTTTCTCTAAGGATGGTCAATAAAACTGTCCCGAGGCACTTCAGCAATGTAAGATGGAATAGTTGTAATTTAAAACATGGGGTAGTTAGCCCCAAGTAAATAGAAAAAGAAGTAAATGTAGTAAAGAAAACAAATGAGAAAATGACATCTGATGTTTGTATTGATGTTTTAAGTGTCTCACGTAGCAAATCAGTATTCATTCTTTGCTGATATATTTTCTATCATTTAATAATCCCTTTACTGATAAGATGAAATGCATGGGCCTTTATGCATGGCAAAATCTCTTATTCATATATTCCACTTGAATGATTACACGATTGCAGTTTTTTATATCTTATTGGTTGTTCTAAAATTCCTAAAATTGATCTTTGAATTCCGCTTACATGGCCCGTTACCAATAATTTCCAACTGCAATTCAATTTGCTAGTAAACTTTATTTTGGAATCCACTTTTCTTACATTTGCTGTTTTTAAAATTTTCCAGTTATTTCATTGGTTTATAAATTTTATGACTGAATTCGCTTCTCCAATATATTTTTTAGAAATATTGTTTCTGAAGGAATCCTATTTTTTACTGATGGCGTTATGTTATGGAAACTAGTTCGCAATAAAAATATATCATGTTTTGGTGCTTTAAGCGTTGTTTTTTGAGGATTTAATATATTCTATTTATTATAAATATCCTTTAAAAGTATAAATCTAAGCCTGATTGATATTCTACATTTTTAAAGGAAAGTCCATTTATTTCTAGAACTTTATAAAAATAAATATTCTCTTTTTATCAATTTATTTGCCAGACTTATTCTAAAAGTAAAAGAAATAAATTATCTATGTATCATCTTTAGTTCTAAAACTCATTAATAATTTAAACACGTGTAAAAATCATACCTCTTTGGAACGACATTAGTTTTAAAGAAAACGAATTACGGAAAAGTTAGGAACATGATCGAGAAAATGTCTGCTGATAGCAGGAACACCGATCCTATTTTATGCTTTGTGATTTCGGGAATGAAATGAAATGACATAAATTAAATAACGTCCTTAAAGCGGTAGAAAAGTCCAGAAGCAATTACGTGTTTCTCCTGGGGCGAACAATAAAACTGTCCCGTGGCAATTCATCAATTTAAGATGGAATAACATTATTTTAAAACATGGGATAATTAGTCCCAGGCGAATAGAAAAAGAAGTAAATGCAGTAATGAAGGAAATGGGAAAAATAACATCTGATGTTTGTATTGATGCTTTGAGTATCTCACGTAGCAAATCAGTATTCACTCATAGCTGATATATTTTCTATCACTTAATAATCATTTTACTGATAAGATGAAATGCATGACAATACATCTTATTCATAAATTCCACATGAATTATTACACAATTACACTTTTTATATCTTTCTGGGTGTTCTAAAATTCCTTAAATTGATCTTTGATTTCCATTGACATGACCCGCAAACAATAATTTCCCATTGCAATTCTATTTGCTATTAAACTTTATCTTTGAAACCACTTCCCTTAGATTGGCTATTTTCTAAAATTTCCTGTAATTTTATTGCTTAATAAACTTTTTCACTGAATCCGCTTCTACAAAATATATATTTCAGCAATTTTATTTTTTAAGGAATCCTTTTTTTGCTCTGATTACGTTATGGTATGGAAACTAATTCAAATGAAGATGTAAGCTGTTTTGGTGTTTAAAAGGATGTTTTTTATTTATAATATATTTTATTTATTATAAGTATCCCTTAAAATTATAAATCTAAGCCTGATTGATATTCTACAATTTTCAAGGAAAATCCATTTATTTCTAAAACTTTATAAAAATAAATCTCTCTTTTTATAAATTTATTTGCTAGACTAATTCTAAAAGTAAAAGAAATCAATGAAAGAGGTATTGGCTTTAAAACTCATTAACAATTCAAACACGTGTAAAAATCATACTCCTTTGGAACGACATTAGCTTTGAAAGAAAATAAAGTACGGACAGAGTTAGGAAACATGATTGAGGAAATGTCTCCTAATAGCAGGAACACCAATCCGATTTTATGCTTTGTGATTTCGGGAATGAAATGAAATGACATAAATTAAATAAAATCCCTAAAGCGGTAGAAAATTCCAGAAGAAATTACGTGTTTCTCCTGGGGCGAACAATAAAACTGTCCCGTGGCAGTTTAGCAATTTAAGGTGGAATAACATTATTTTAAAACATGGGATAATTAGTCCCAGGCGAATAGAAAAAAGAAGAAAATACAGTAATGAAGAAAATGAGAAAAAATAACGTATGATGTTTGTATTCATGTTTTAAGTATCTCACGTAGCAAATCAGTATTCACTCATTTCTGATATAATTTCTGTTATTTAATAATCCCTTTAATGATAAGATGAAATGCATGGCCTGTTATGCTTGGTAAAACTTATTACTATATTTCACTTGAATGTTTTCCGATTGCAATTTTTATACTCATTGGCTGCTCTATAACTTTTTTTCTGAAATTGATTTTTGAATTCCGCTTACTTGAACCGCTTATAAAAATTTCTTTATGTATTCTATTTGCATATAAACTTTATCTTTTGGGAATAAAATGAAATGACATAAATTAAATATCAGCATAAAAGCCGAAGGAAATTCCAGAAGCAAGTATGTGATTCTCTAGAGATGGACACAAAAACTGTCCAATGTCAGTTTAGCAATGTAAGATATAATAGCTTTACTTTAAAGCATCGGATAGTTAATCCCAGATGAATAGAAAAAGAAGTTTATACAGTAATGAAGCAAATGAGAAAAATAACATCTGTAGTTTTATTGATGTTTTAAGTATCTCACATAGCAGATTAGTATTCATTCTTTGCTGATATAATTACTATAATTTAATAATCCCTTCACTGATAAAATGAAATACATGGCCATGCATTTGACGATTACAATAAAATTCATTTATTACTAAAACTTTATAAAAATAAAAACTCTCTTTTCAATAATTTGTTTGCTAGATTAACTCTAAAAAGGAAAAGAAATCAATGAACGAGGTATCAGCATTAGCTCTAAAACTCATTAACAATTTAAAAGTGTGCAAAAAGCATTCCCTATTGGAACGACATTCGTTTTGAAAGAAAACAAATTATGGACAATGTTAGGAAACATGATTAGGGAAATGTTTCCTAATAGCAAGAACACCGATCCGATTTTATGCTTCGCTATTTCGGGAATGAAATGAAATAAAATTAATTAAATAACAGCCCTAAAGAGGCAGAAAATTTCAGAAGCAATTATATGTTTCTCTAGGGGCGGGCAATAGAACTGTCCCTTGGCAATTTAGTAATATAAGATAGAATAAAATAAAATAAATTTATTTTAAACATGGTACAGTTAGTCCCAGGTGAATAGCTGATAAAGTAATTATAGTAATGAAGAAAAAGAGAAAAATAACATCTGATGTTTGAATTGAGGTTTTAAGTATCTCACGTAGCAAATCAATATTCATCCATGGCTTGTATGTTTTCTATTATTTAATGCGGTACCAGATATCTAATGCGGTACATCTTATAAGCAACGGGATTTTTAAAAAACCGTTACTGATGTCATGAAATGCATGGCAAAATCTCTTATTCATAAATTCCACATGCAAGGTTTAAAATTACATATTTTTTTTTTTTTTTACTGGCTGTTATAAAATCTTTCTTGAAATAATATTGGCTTTGAACTTGATTTCTGAATCCAGCTTACATGAACCGCATTAAAAAATTTCCTATTGCAATTCTACGAGGGCCGTTTTTTTTTCAATCTCCGATGGGCCATAAAAAAAAGACAAGCATATATAGAAAGATCATTTTATTACTAAAAGTTATGTACACTTACGGTTATTTTTCAACATAATCACCTTGTAAATTGAGGCACTTGTCGTACCTGTGGACAAGCTTTCCAATACCCTCTTCATAAAAAGTGTCCGCCAATGAATTCAAATGATTCTTGACGTTGTCTTGAAGCTCCACGTTACTTTGAAAACGCTTCCCTCCTAGCCACTTTTTAAGTTCAGGGAAAAGATGGTAGTCACTCGGAGCTAGGTCGGGACTGTATGCCGGGAGATCGAAAATTTCCCACTGAAAATGCTGAAGTAGACGTTGGGTTACAGCAGCAGTGTGAGGACGGGTGTTGTCATGGATCAGTACAATTCCAGAGGTCAGCATGCCTCTTCTTTTGTTCTGAATGGCTCTGCGTAACCGTTGTAAAGTTTCACAATAAACAGCTGAAGTAATCGTCGTCCCTGGCTGCATGAACTCAACAAGCAACACACCTTTTTGATCCCAGAACACTGTAGCCATAATCTTTCTGTTGTTGAAGGTTTGTTTGAACTTTTTTGGTCTGTTTGGCGAGTTCGTATGCATCCATTGTTGAGATTGACGTTTTGTTTCAGGTGTGTCATACTGAACCCAGGTCTCATCACCTGTCACAATTGATTTCAAAAAGTCTTCTCCTTCAGCGTCATAACAGGTGAGGAATGTCAAGGCTGAGCCCATTCGTCGTGTTTTGTGGTTGTCCGTCAACATCTTTGGGACCCAGCGAGCACAAATTTTTCTGTAGCCTAAATGTTCCGTCACAATAGTGTACAGAGAAGACCTCGAGACTTCTGGAAATTTTATGGACAAATCATTTATAGTGAACCTTCGGTTTCCTCTAACTTCTTCGTCCACTCGTTGAACAAGGTTGTCTGTGGCTACAGACTTGCGTCCTTGACCTCCTTCATCATGCACATCGGTTCGGCCATCTTTAAATTTTCGGCACCATTCACGCACAACACCATCGCTTATAAAGCTTTCTCCATACACTCGGCTCATTCTTCGATGAATTTCAGCTGCACTATTCCCTTCAGCTTGCAGGAATCGAATAACACTTCGCAATTCGCACTTGGCGGGAGAATCAATTAAGGCAGCCATTTTACGTGGCTACAGCTCGCCTCACAATGGCGTCAATGAAAAGGCAGTCAAAGAGGGTGATGTGGGGAACATGCGCCGTCGCTCTATGCGCATACCGACTTCCTGCCGCTCGTCTAACGTTGATGCTGTGCAATCGGAGGTTGAAAAAAAAAAACGGCCCTCGTATTTCATAATAAACTTTATCTTTGAATCCGCTACATTTTCATTGGCTATTTCCTAAAATTTCTTGCAATTTTAATGGCTAATAAACTATATCACTGAATCCACTTCTATAATAAAAATATCTATATATATATTTTTTTAAATATTACTATTTTGAACTGATGACAGTATGCTATGGAAACTAGTTTGCAAGAAGACGTGAATTGTTTTGTTGCTTTAAACGTTGTTTTTTATTTATTTAAAATATATTTTATTTATCATAAAGATCTTTTAAAAATATTAATTGAAGCCTGATTGATATTCCACGATTTAAAGAAAAATTCATTTTTTTTAAAACTTTATAAAAATAAGGACTCTCTTTTCAATAATTTATTTGCTAGATTAACTCTAAAAAGGAAAAGAAATAAATGAATGAAGTATCAGCATTAGCTCTAAAACCTCATTAACAGTTTAAACATGTGCAAAGAGCATTCACCTTTGGAACGACATTAGAAAGAAAACAAATTACGGACAAAGTTAGGAAACATGATTGGGGAAATGTCTCCTAATAGCAAGAACACCGATCCGATTTTAAGCTTTGCGATTTCGGGAATGAAATGAAATGACATAAATTAAATAATGGCCCTAAAGCATTAGGAAATTCCAAAAGCAATTACGTGTTTCTCTACGGACGAACAGTAAAACTGTCCCGTGGTAGTTTAGCAATGTAGGATGGAATAGCTTTATTTTAAAACATGGAATAGTTAGTCCCTGGTGGATAGAAAAAAAAGTAAGTAAAGTAATGAAAAAAAATGAGAAAAATTGCTTCTGATGTTTGTAATGATGTTTTGAGTATCCGACGTAGCAAATCAAGATTCACTGACTGCTGATATCTTTTATATCATTTAATAATCGCTTTATTGAAATGATGATATTCATGACAAAATCTCTTATTCAAAAATTCCAATTGAATGATTTACATTTTCATTTTTTTGATTTAAATCTTACTGGCATTTCTGAAATCTTTCTTCAAATTCAATGGAATTAAACTTTTTCTTTGAATTCCACTTACATGAACAGCTTCCAAATATTTTCTATTTGCTAATAAACATTATATTTGTATCCAGTTCCCTTTCAAAGGCAGTTTTCTAAAGTTTTCTCTAATTTCATTGGTTATTAAACTTTATCACTAAATCCATTTCTGCAATATATATTTCAGCAATTTTTTTTTTTAAGAATTCCTGTTTTGCACTGATGGCAGTATTAAGAACAGTGAAACGGAAATTAGTTCGCAATGTTTTTGGTGTTCTAAAAGTTGTTTTTTATTTATTTATAATATATTCTACGTATTATAAATATCTCTTAAAAGTATTAATCTAAGCCTGACTGATATTCTACGTTTTTAAAAGAACATTCATTTATTTCTAAAACTTTATACAAACAAAAAACTCTCTTTTCAATAATTTATTTGCTAGACAAAATCTAAAAAGGAAAATAAATCAATGAAAGAGGTGTCGGCATTAGTTCTCAAGCTCATTAACAATTTAAATGTGTGCAAAAAGCATTTCCATTTGGAACGACATTAATTTTGAAAGAAAACAAATTATGGTCAAAGTTAGGAACATGATTCAGGAAATGTCAGGAAATGATTCAGGAAATAAAATCTCTGTTTTCATCAATTTATTTCCTAGACTAATTATAAAAGTAAAGGAAATAAATGAATGGGATATCAGCATTAACTCTAAAACTCATTAACAATTTAAACACGTCTAAAAATCATAGCTCTTGGGAACGACATTAGCTTTGAAAGAAAACAAATTACGGACAAAGTTAAGAATACATTGAGGAAATGTCTCCCAATAGCAGAAACACCGATCCGATTTTATGCTTTGCGAATTCAGGAATGAAATGAAAGGTTACAAATTAAATAGCAGCCCTAGAGCGGTAGAAAATTCCAAAAGCAATTACGTGTTTCTCTAGGGATGGTCAGTAAAACTGTCCCGAGGCACTTTAGCAATGTAACATGGAATAGTTTTATTTTAAAACATGGAATAATTAGACCTAGGCGAATAGAAAAAAGAAGTACAAGCAGTAAAGAAAAAAAAAATGAGAAAAATAACATCTGATATTCGTATTGATGTTTTAAGTATCTCACGTAGCAAATCTTTATTCATTCTTTGCTGATATATTTTCTATCATTTAATAATCCGTTAACTGATAAAATGAAATGCATGGCCTTTTATGCGTGGCAAAACCTTTTATTCATAAATTTCCTTAAATTATTACACGAAAAACTTCTTTATTTCTAAAAATTTATAACATTAAAATTTCTGTTTTCATCAATATTTTTCTAGATTATGTAAAAAATATGAGTAAGGTATTAGCTCTAAAACTCATTAATAATTTAAAAATGTGGAAAAAGCATTCTCCTTTGGAACGACATTAGTTTTAAAATAAATCAAATTACGGACAATGTTAGGAAACATGTCTGAGTTAATATCTCCTAACAGCGGGAACATCGATTCGATTTTATGCTTTGCGATTACAGGAATGAAATGAAATTACATAAAATAAATAACAGCCCTAAACCAGTAGAATATTCCAGAAGCAATTACGTGTTTCTCTAGCGACGGACGCAATGTAAGATGGAATTGCTTTTTTAAAGAACATGGGATAGTTAGTCCCAGGTGAATCAAAAAAAAAAGTAAATGCAGTAATAGAAAAACGATAAAAATAGCATGTGATGTTTAAAGTATCTCACATAGCAAATCGGTATTCATTCATTGCTGATGTATTTTATATAATTTAATAATCCCGTTACTGATAAGATGACATGCATGGAATTTGCATATACTTGATTCATTACTTAAATTTAATTTCCTCTTTTAACTGATAATGAATTTCTGTTTTTGAATTATTTCTCATTACTTCTGTCTTTTATTAAAAAATTTAGAAAATAAGTATTTAAAAAATCTACAACAAAAAATATTGCAATCTATTCTTTTACACAAAAGCAATAGTTGCGACTTACAGGTCAAAAGTTTATTGATGTTTGAAGGAGTTCTCTGGAAAAACCTGTATTTAACCCCTTGGGGACGAGCGACCACTATATACACTATATTGCCATTGATTATGGGACACTTGCGATTTTAGACATTTT
Organism: Maratus speculifer; assembly: GCA_964019185.1. Taxonomy (NCBI): domain Eukaryota; kingdom Metazoa; phylum Arthropoda; class Arachnida; order Araneae; family Salticidae; genus Maratus; species Maratus speculifer. Next base: position 74,393,933 of record OZ025302.1, on the reverse strand, counting down.
ACTAAATAACTAGAAAATACATGAGGAATCATCTCGAAACTCTTAGTGTATAAATATAATAGTATACGTCATACATCTCCGTGAAGATTTTTTACCGAAACTCCATAGGGGACCGTCAACAAATTAAAAAAGAATGAATATCTTTTGAATAACCCTGTCAAAACTAATGTAGCAAAAGCGCTCAAACTCTAGATTATGATTGAATGTCTTATTGTAATACACTGTGTTCATTTTTATGCAAATAGCATGCATACTCGCAGAGTAATTAAGGTTTTTATAAAAATGGTCCCAAATTTTTCCAAGTTTTTTCCTTATAATTTTCAGAGTTCTTAATATAAAATAATATTCAGAAAATATGACAAACAAAATTGCACACAATACCCTGTAATCAGAATCAAAAAATAATAAAAATTGTATGAAAAATGAGTAGGTTTACTAAATAATTTTTTACTGCGCATGCGTCAAAGACATCAAAATTTCATTTGCATATTATGTTAGCTAAATATATAGAGCAACTTTTGTGAAAGTTACAAAATCATAACTTGAAAATTTTGAAAATAATCGTCAATTGAATAAGTGAAAAATCCGTTATTCTCAAAAAGAAGCAAAAACAAGAGGGGTTGTATCCATATATTCATTGATTAGTGTCAATATATAATACACAATACGGAATGTTACGACTACTTTTGAATAAAATCCCTCATTTTTTTGCTTCATTTTGGAAACAACGGATTTTGTCCTTTTTCTATAGACGATTACTTTCAGAATTTTCAAGCTATAATTTTGAGACTTTTACAAAAGTTGCTCTATACATTTAGCTAACATAATATGCAAGTGAAATTTTGATGTCTTTGACGCATGCGCAGTAAAAAATTATTTAGTAAACCTACTCATTTTTCATACAATTTTTATTATTTTTTGATTCTGATTACAGGGTACTGTGTGCAATATTGTTTGTCATATTTTCTGAAAAAAACATTATTTTATATTAAGAACTCTGAAAATTATAAGGAAAAAACTTGGAAAAATTTGGGACCATTTTTATAAAAACCTTAATTACTCTGCGAGTATGCATGCTATTTGCATAAAAATGAACACAGTGTATAACAATAAGACATTCAATCATAATCTAGAGTTTGAGCGCTTTTGCTACATTAGTTTTTACAGGGTTATTCAAAAGATATTCATTCTTTTTTAATTTCTAGACGGTCCCCTATGGAGTTTCGGTAAAAAATCTTCACGGAGACGTATGACGTATACTATTATATTTATACACTAAGAGTTTCGAGATGATTCCTCATGTATTTTTCTAGATATTTAGTAAAATGTTTAAAATCGCAAGTGTCCCATAATCAATGGCAATATAGTGTATACCGGCACCGATTGTACTCAGATCCCGCAAGACTACCATTCATGCCGGCGCTGTTTGTACTCACATCCCGCGAGACTACCATTCATGCCGATCAAACGGAACGTTTTGTTTTTCACAGTTTAGCATATAAAAAATTTATCCTAATTCTATTTGAATGTACAGGGTGTATCTAAACTACTGGGAAAAACTTTAAGGGGTGATAGTACACATAAAGACAAATAATATTAAATGGGAAACTAAGGGTCCCAAACGACTTCCAAAGGAGATAGGCGCTATCAAAGTTTAGGGTTCAAAATTTGAAATGATTATAAAAATCGGAAAAATTGGTCGATTCGTTTGCGGTTTTCAAGAAAACTATTCTTTATGTCAATATTTTCTTGAAAATAAATTATAAAGATAGATTTCAAAAAATGCCAACAGAGGGCGCTTTAGACTTTGGAGTAACGAACAACTATTTTTTACCGATATTTTTGCATCTCATTAATTTTTTTTTAGAAGTTTAGACATAAACTTAAATTTTGAGCTCAAAATCTGTAGTTAAGTAGCGCAAACTGAACTGTGTACAAAGGGAGTGGGTAGGTTCAAATTTCAAATGATTATAAAAAAAAGAATTATTAGTCAATTGATTTGCGGTTTTCACTAAAATTCTTCTTTATGTCAGTATTGTCTTGAAAATAAATTATAAACATAAATTTCAAAAAATGTCGATAGAGGGCGCTTTAGACTTTGGAGTACCGTACAACTATTTTTTACCGTTATTTTTTGCATCTCATTAAATTTTTTTGAAGCTTAGACATAAACTTAAATTTTGTGCTGAAAATCTGAATCGTTAAGAGTGGTTAAGTAGCACTAACTGAGCTGTGTTCAATGGGGGTGGGAAGATTCAAATGCCAAATGATTATCGAAAACGGAAAAAATGGTCGATTCGTTTGCGATTTTTTTTTAAACCATTCTTTATGTCAGTATTTCCTTGAAAATAAATTTTAAGGATAAATTAAAAAAAATTCCGCTAGAGGGCGCCTTAAACTTTAGAGTAACTAACAACAATTTTTAACTGTTATTTTTTGTGCCTAATTAAAAGCTTGCAAAAGCTTAGACTTAAATTTTGAGCTCAAATTCTGAATCGTTGGGAGGGGTTACTGAGCGCAAACTGAACTGTGTTCAGGAGTTGAAATGTTACCCTGCCCACCCTACGAACACAGTTCAATTTTTCGCTACTTAATTACTCACAACGATTCAGATTTTGAGCTCAAAATTTAAGTCTAAGCTTTTAAAACATTTATTTAGATAAAAAAATAACGGTTAAAAGTAATTTTTGGTTACTCTAAAGTTTAAGACGCTCTCTAACGAAATTTTTAAAAATTTATCTTTAAAATTTATTTTCAAGGAAATACTGACATAAAGAATGGTTTTAGAGAAAACCGCAAACGAATCGACCAATTTTTCCTTTTTTTTATAATCATTTGAAATTTGAATTTCCCCACCCCAAATGAGCACAGTTCAGTTTGCGCTACTTAACCACTCTCAACGATTCAGATTTTCAGCTCAAAATTTAAGTTTATGTCTAATCTTCTAAAAAAATTTAATGAGATGCAAAAAATAACGGTAAAAAATAGTTGTACGTTACTCCAAAGTCTAAAGCGCCCTTTATTGGCATTTTTTTTTTAAATTTATCTGCATAATTTATTTTCAAGACAATACTGACATAAAGAAGAATTTTAGTGAAAACCGCAAATCAATTGACCAATTTTTCTGTTTTTTATAATCACTTGAAATTTGAACCTACCCACTCCCATTGAGCACAGTTCAATTTGAGCTATTTAGCCACAGATTTTGAACTTAAAATTTAAGTTTATGTCTAAACTTCTAAAAAAAATAATGAGATGCAAAAAATAACGGTAAAAAATGATTGTTCGTTACTCCAAAGTCTAAAGCGCCCTCTATCGGCATTTTTTGAAATTTATCTTTGTAACTTATTTTCAAGACAATACTGACATAAAGAATGGTTTTCGTGAAAACCGCAAACGAATCGACCAATTTTTCCGTTTTTTATAATCATTTCAAATTTTGGACCCTAAACTTTGATGGCTCCTATCTCCTTCGGAAGACGTTTGGGACTCTTAGTTTCCCATTTAATATTATTTGTCTCGATGTGTACTATCACCCTTTAAAGTTTTGCCCAGTAGTTTAGATACACCTGTATATTAAGGAAGAAGACTTCTCCTTCAAACTAGGAAAGCTGATGAAAACATTTTTTTTTTTTCATCCCCTCGAATTTAATTTTTTATGGAAATACTACAATGGGAAAAAGATTATTTTTTCATCACGTCTTTGTGTTTCATAAATCTTTTTACGCGTCTAGTAAAACTTTATTTTTCTTTATTAGAAAAAATTCTACTGAACTTGAGAGGGAAAATTTTGCGGTTAAAGAATACGATCATTAGAAAGCATATAATTCACTTAAGTAAGCATATTAGTAAGCATATGCACTTTTACGAATGACAACATGAACATCTGATTCAAGGCTTTATTTTTCGCGCTTTTATCTCGATCAGAAATACTATTTAGTTGCAAAAATCGACGTCATCAAGATTTCGTGTTTTCTTTCTTTTAGAAGGAAATATTTATCGTTTTTATCTTTTTATTTTATTTCAGAAGTGCTTCGCAGTTAAAAAAAATAATAAGAAGAAAGAAAGAAAAGTGTTACATACTGATTGTGAGAGCTGATACGCTGATAATATATTCTCAGCGCCACTAAATTAAGAATATTTTTCTGCTTTCCTCTTTTGATTTTACTTTTCACGCTTGTTTAAATTAATTCGTTTTAAATTAATAATAAATATTTATGCGATATCTTTTATTAAATTCTGGCTATTTTAAAGACTATGCGCATACATTAGCATGCATATTTTAAATCAAAATTCCGTTTTATCTGTTATAATTGAATGTATTCCATGCATTATTTGATGTTCAGTTATATATATTTTTTCAATTTCAAAAATACTTTCAACATTAATGGCATTTTTATCAGTATATTTAAAATTACTATTTAATTTCATTCACTATTAATTACTTTTAATTTCCTAATTTTATTTATAGTTTTAAATAGTTAATACATAAGATATACTAAAGATATTTTAACATCAAATAAATTCTTTGATAAATGTATTTTAAGTTATTATTCAAGTTAACTCATTATTATTAAACAATCCTTATCTATCAAATTACTTATGTTGTGCTATAAGTGATATATTAAAATAAAATGGCTAAAAACAACTTTTGTTTAATATATCACTTGTAGTATAACATAAGTAATTTGATATTTTAAAGTGATGATTCATATTATACATAATTTTATTTAACATTTCATTTTATAATATATTACTATATCTTTCTATATCTAGCTATAATGAACAAATTCAGCGAAATTCATATTTTATTTTAAAGTATAGTTTTATTAACTTTTCTTTTATTACTATGCAATACTTTTTATTTAATAAATATTTTATGATTTATTATATTTTTATATATAATTTTTGAATTTTCAGAACTGCTTTTAAACAAACATTTCAAATTTGTTTTTTATGTATGTTTCTATAATAAGCAATAAACACTAACATGCAGAAGTTTTCATACGTTTTATTTAATTAGTCTTATTTGTTAATAAAACAGCTTCATTAAAACGCTTATTTTGTTTAAGAAATGTCTTAAAAATTATTTAGAAGCAAAACTATTGCTGTTTTAACAAAAATATTTTTTAAATTAGGAAAATATTTCGTTTGTTGCTATATTCACTTACATAAGTGATCTGTAATCATACTGTACTATTTTGAGAGCTAAATAATTTGTTAAAATGTTTATTACGTATATTTAAAAAGTCATTTTTAAAAATATGGTTGAAAATAACTCATTTTTGTGTAAATATACATAGTAACAACCTGCTCAATGCATGTAAATTTCAAAAGGTTACATGGAAAAATGAATTTTTTACAATTTTTTAAAGAACACATTACACGAGTTAGGCTTAGCTGCGCAAAATCCTTCGGCCCTGAAGATGAAATCGAATTTCCCCGCTCCGTCCTTCAGATGCGCGCTTCGAAATGCGCGCGCCCGCCGTCGCGAACGGGTTAAGATAACCCAGCATTTAAAAAAATCTAACTGTGTGAGGTCTGGTAACCTTGGTGGCCAAAGGCCTATTGAAATTTTAACGGTCATCAAAGAATTATTTAAGCTCTTTCATTGTTATGTTTGACGTGTTGTGAAGGGAAAATTACTAATGATGTGACGCGAGTTTCTGTTTACAAAATAAATTTTCGCAATTAGAAAGTGAAATAAACGATACCCACACATTAAATATAACAATGTTAAATAACTAACGATGTTAAAAGTCTTACTACAACTATTATAGATGCGGATAATAATAATAATAATAAAACCAAGTGGGTTAGTATGATCGCAGATCGTACATAGGGTTTCGTTTAATATTTATTTAAAAAAAATTATCCTTTAATTAATAAATCTAAATTGTTAATTTATATATTTTTAAATTCTTACATAGATGGTAGCACAAGTAAATTTAACCTAAAATTAAATATAAAAGGAAATTATTTATTTTAATCAAATTAAAATGTTCAAATCAAATCATTTAAAAAAATCCAAAACTCTAAACTTTTTGAAAATCCAAAATTTAAAAAATTAGCGGAGATACAATCAAAATTTTAAATTTCTGAAAGCGAAAAAAATTGTTTTTAATTAAATTTAAAATGCTGAATCATTATTAAATCGCAAAAGTTTTTTAAACAGAAAGAAAATGGGATTTCAAAAAATATTATGAATTTCAGATGAACGAAACCTAATAATATAACCCCCCAAATAGGCCAAAAATAAGAAATTTTATTCTCTTTAAATCTACTTTAGGATAGAAATTTTAAGTTCCTGAATAAGGGATCGAACTAAGAACCTTCAGTTTACTTAGGAGATGCTTTATTCAAAATCCATGATGTTTACAAGCAACACATTCAAATTAAGCTTTTCTTTTTTAATCGCAAAAATGAAGGGGTGACATTAAAAAAACTAATTTAAAATATTAGATTTTTTCAAAATTTTATAATTTTTCGTGTGTCGGAGGTATTCAACTGTACGTACACAAACATTGAAAGCTCTGACTTATACAGATTTTGTGTATGGACTCTGTGATGGACAGACAAAGGGCAAAGACAAATAGGTTTTATCAGGTAAACGAAACCCTACCCTCATAGCATGCATGGTCACAGTGACGTCACTGTGAGTCACTTCCCTAATAGTATGCATCGTCACAGTGACGTCATAGTGACGTCACTGGGAGTCACTTTGGTCACATCACATCTGTGACCAAAATGCCACCACTCAGTGACGTCACATTGTGACTGAGATGTGACTTTCTTAAAAATCTTTAGAAATTTATAAATATCCTTCAAAACATGTTATTTACTTTAAAAAACATGTTTCTGGCAATTTAAATATCGTAGCTTTTGTCACAGTTTGATCACAATGTTAATGTCAAATTAGTCACAAATGACACATTTTTCACAATCTTGTCATATTGTAACCACTTTGTAAAACGTCACAAAAGAGCTCTAAAACGGCCATAACGACTTCACATTTTAGTCACTGTGACTCCACATCGACGTCACGTGACGTCACATCGACAATCGATGGTCACAAAGTCACAAATTGACTTCACAATGACGTTGCAGTGACGTCACCATGCTTTACGGGTTTGGTCACCTCACACCTGTGACCAAAATGCCCCTACTCAGTGACGTCACATTGGGACTTTCTTAAAAATCTTTAGGAAATTACAAATATTCTTCAAAACATGTTATTTACTTATAAAAACATGTTTCTGGCAAGTTAAATATCGTCGCTTTTGTCACAGTTTCGTCACAATATTAATGTCAAAGTAGTCCCAAATGACACATTTTTCATAAATTTGTCACACCGTGACATCACAAACGAGCTCTAAAACGGCCATAACGACTTCACATTTTAGTCACTGTGACTTCACATCGACGTCACAACGACAATGGATGATCACAAAGACACAATGTGACTTCACAACGACGTCGCATTGACGTCACAATGCTTTACGGGTAACAAACCGATACTCTTTTAAATTGATCATTCGCAACATTATCTATAAAATATTACGTGGTATAAGAAAAATCGTAGTTATGAGCATTACAAAAACAATTTTCTTTTTTACTATTATGAATGAAAAGAAGATCATAGATGGTTTCATCTCTATGTGAAATTTGTTTATGAAAAAAGTAATTAAATTGAAAATATGTTCGTTTTTAAATTTGGGAATGTTATTTTAGAAAGAAAAAAAAATTGTCCAGCAAACATGAAAGGGACATCACAGACTTTTATCTGGCATAGACATCTTTTCTAGAATTCTTTTAGAATATCTTTTCAAATTTACCTTAGATTTGGAACTTGCGAAGAAATGACAAATCTTGAAATTACATGTATATATTTTTTTCCTTTTAAATTCCCCATTAAACATTTCTCATTTAATATTAAAGTATAATTTATTGATACCTTCCAAAGAAGTTTATTCTTTTTTTTTTTTTAATAAAAATTTAATGCACAAAATTGATTACAAATATATATGTAATTTTTTTTGTTTTGTTTTTTTTAATTTGTATTACTTTTTAAACTAAAATTCGGTGCATAAAATCTTTTACAAATATTTTTAAATTATTGGTGTCATGAAATATAATTTACAGAGCAAAGCTCCAGCAAGAAATAATAATAATAATAATAATAATAACTTTATATATAAATTAGAATACATCATTAAATGAATGTAGAAAAAAATAATTTTTTCTGATCTTCCGAAATTTATTTGGACTTGCATTTCATGAGATTTAATGACATTGCAGTAATTTTTTATCTTTTAATATAAATGATTTTTTTTTTCGAGGGAAGGGAAATTGGATTTTTATAAAGAGAAAAATATTTCCCTTGCCTGAATGAGAAACTTTATAAAAATTCAAGTGAAATTACTGAATTTCAATTTCGTGAAATCATTTATTTTTTCATATTCAATTTAAATTAAGGAAAATATAACATACTTATTTTTTTTACATGTTATACGTATGGAAATTGTAAAGAAAGAGAGAGAGAGAGAGAGAGTAAAAAAATCTAAATGGAAACGACATTAAAACATCGTTAATACAACTAAAAAAGAAATGAAATTACAGATAGCTTAATCTAGAATATATAATACAGAATTCTGAAAGTGGAAAGGTACACGGAAGATTTTAATCAAAATATTTTTATTGAAAATTTTCACATGCAATAAATTTTTATACCGTTGCTGAATGAAAAATTATTAGCAGTTAAATAAATACAATACAATATATATATATATATATTCCAATTGTTAAGAATTATTTTTAACATTTTCGAATAATCGCAAACAATCTTTATGATTTCAGTTGGTTTAGTCTACTGTACATGAGCCTAGCAGAAAAGAAATTTAAATATTTCAAACACAGTCGATTCTCGTTAGTTCGAAATCGGATAATTCGTCGCTTAATTCGAACTAAATATGAAGTCCCGAAATTTTCAAGGGCAGAATAATGTTAATTTTTTTCATTAATTCGAACTCATTTTCTCTCGACTTCGTTTAATTCGAACTAACGAGAATTCCGATTTTTCATTTTACTCTTTTTTCTCACGGATTTCAGCTCATTTGAATGACTTTCCTTCTTTGATTTTTGTGAAAATTGCTCCGAACATGTATACATATAATCCAATGCACTTGATATCCACTTTCTTAGTGCCCCGTTTGTTCATCAGTGACGCTTTAATTTTTTTTTCACTGTTCTTGTTTCTAATCTATTAATTAGTTTATGTATTTATACATTTCAATTTAATATTAATTCAGATTCTAATGATAACAGACAAAATTAATTAAAAAACACTATAACATTAATTCCTTTGTAATCGTACCATATTAAGCGTGTTTTCATTTCATATTTTCCATAATTCAAACTTCGGATAATTCAAACATTTCTTGTGGTCCCGACGAGTTCGAATAAACGAGAGTCGACTGTATTTGATTGTAGACATTTGAATGATTGATAATATAGAACAGAGCTACAAAATGCGGTGCTCGCGTGACCCCTGACGTCCATTGAAGTTTTTCTTGGCTCCCCTTTGAAGATTTCCTTTTATTTGTCACTTTATGAGTAAAATTCTATTATAGGGAATTTTTTCTTTAAAAATATTCATAATTGTGTCAGATATATTTTCAAAACCAGTGAAAATACGAGAAAAAATATAAATTTACAATGGAAATTTAATCATTTCTCGAATTTATCATTTAAAAAATGTAATTATTGTGGTTAAATATGGTAATTACTGGAAAAACTTCTTTTTTAATACTGAACTTTTGACTGTATCGTGTCGCACATCAGCCACGTATCTAAGAACAGTATAGTTCTGCTTGTGTGCCATTAATTTCGCCAAAATGATCACCTAACTGATCAAGAAGAGTCGAAAGAAGGAAATAACAGTTATTTTGTTCATTTCAGATGGCTACGTTTGACAAAAAGTTAGAATTTGATCTTGAGAAACAAGAGAAATTTCAATCAAGCTATTAAGGTAAGATTTACCTTTGTCATTTTTACTGAATATTGAAAAATATTAATATAAAAAATTGCAGAATGTTAAGCATATACAATTAATTAATAAGCTCATTTAAGTTAAAAACATATCGATACAATACTTTTAAGCTCCAATTATGTACACAGGGTACACGTCAGAAAATATCAAATTTTAGCAGAAAATTTGAAATTTATTTTATTTATTATTTTATTTTACTATTTTTCATTACTGTTTATCATACATAGATTTCAAATAATTATTTTCATAAAAAATAGAAAAAATCGAGTTGTGAAGGATTAAGAAGTAACAGAAAACTGAACTCTTTTGAAGATACATGTGGATGAAATTTCAGCTTTTTTCTTTTTGCTCTAGTCACACTGGCCCATAGGATGTTTCAAACGAGAAATAAAGTAGCTTAATTTTTTGAAACAAAACTAGTTCCGTACTCTTTTTATTGAACTGATGTAAGAATTTGATTATTTTTTTAAAAAACAAAATTAATAACATTCAGTAAAAATGTATGTCTTTTAAAAGTATTAGCTAAAATTCGATATGTTACAAGGTTCTGTTAAAATATATATATATATGGGTCATTTCAAAAATAAAGGTCCCTTTTGAAAAAAAAAATTTCAAAATTTTTTTCATTTAAAATGAAATAAAAATATCCTGGAGCGGGTTGTATACATATTCAAGAGTAGAAATTGAATATCAGCAGCACACTTTTTAAAAAAATATTTATTACTACACTTAGAAACACACACACATTGGCTGAAAAATGTCCCCTGTGTTACCATATTTTAAATAATCTTCTCTTTTTTTCTTATTAAAATAGAGAAATGCTTTTACAATGTTAAGACTTTGATATAAATGCTCTTTTTCAGTGCCATATAGTTTTTTGTTTATGTAAATATTTTTTCAAGATATAGGCATATTATGTCCCCCGTGTTACCTTTTTTGTATTCTCCCTGTATAAAACTTTATATAACTTGGTAAAAATTACTCTAATATAATAAAATTATAGTAAAACCTATTTATACATATTAGCCAGTGCATGTAACAAAACTGATTCATTAGAAAGTTTTTTCTTTTGTTCTGATAAAGGAAATGTCAGTAACACGGGGGACAATAAAGTAACAAAGGGGACATCCTAATTGAACATAAAAATTTTAACAATCTTAAAAGTGTACTTATGTATTAATTAAAAATGTATTTCTGATATAGACCAACAAATATATTAAAAAACAGGATATTCTGTTGCATTTCATTTTTAAACTTGGGTATTTTGTCCCTTAACAACATGGTTACTAATATCATGGTAACACGGGGGACTAGTAACACAGGAGACAAAATGAAATAAATTATCACCTATGTATTATTATTTTCATAGAATCAATGTAAAGTTAGATGGAATATTTTCTTTTAACTAAGACTTACAATTTAAATGCCAATAAACTAGAAAATTAATAATTAATCGAAAAATATAGGACACCCAAAAAACACACCCACCTTCAAAAATCACCTTTACTTAGATAATATTCTTCAAAATTTAACAAATGAGGAAAATGACTACCTAGGATGAATGCTAACTCTAAAAGTACGTGAATGACTACGGTTAACAACAGTTAGGTTGCAAATTCTTATTTTAATATTAAGAAAAAGGTGGCGGTAACACAGGGGACAATAATTAAGGGACACATGAATTTTTCTTATAAAATGAAAAAAATATTTACAAAAAATATTTTAAGTATATAGGGATAGTATAAAAATTACAAAGAAATAAGAAATATCCTGAAATATAACTTAAACGATACATATAATAAAAAAAAATAGGGTTTAAAAATCAAAAATTGTTCTTGGGACATGGCTTTTTACAAGACACAATTATTAAGAAAGTTATTTGAATAACAATAAATGGAATTTATCTCAAATTTAAAAATTGCATTAAAGAAAAATATCTTTAAAATATATTTTCCAATATTTAAATTTAATTTTGAAATAAAATTTTAGAAAATATAGCAACACAAAGTGTCGGGACACCAAAGGGTGCTTTATTTTTGGAATGACCCATATATATATATATATATATATTTTTTTTTAACAGAATTCGCAACCAACTCCTCGATTCGCAATCTTCGCAAAATTTTTCTGCAATGAAATGCATTGAAAAAACTGTAAAAATTTAGTGGTACAGTTGTGCGAACCCTGTGTTAAAGGTGGTAGAAAGCACAGCTCACACTCCATTTAAATATAATTGTGATGGCAGAATTTTATAAGAATAGAAATCATATATTTTTGAAAACACGATCAATGTGAATAAGCATTTCTCATTTACACTCAATTATTTATTAAAATCAACAAATTAAATTTTAAATAAATAATTTTGTCGTGTGAAACAATAAATAAATAAATCAATAAATAAACCTTAATAATGAAACTACTTGATTGATACAGATAAAATATTTCAGTGATTTTTTTATTTTTCGTTTAAGTGTTATTTATAGTTTCATCTCATCTATCATTTTTCAAAGTTGCTATTCCTATATTACCCGTAAGGTATGGTGACTTCCCAGCGACGTCGTTGTGAAGTCACACTGTGACTTTGTGACCATTAATCGTCGATGTGACGTCACGTGACGTCGATGTGAAGTCACAGTGACTAAAATATGAAGTCGTTATGGCCGTTTTAGACATTGTGACCCCTTTATGAAGTTACGGTGTGACAAATTTGTCAAAAACATGTCATTTGTGACTACTTTGACATTAACATCGTGATGAAACTGTGCCAAAAGCGACGTTGTGACAAAAGTGTTTTTTAAAATAAATAACATGTTTTGAAGAATTTTTGTTACCTAAAAAGGAATAGAAAACCAGTGAGTTAATTTTCATTAACAGTACAATAAAATAAAACTTAAAAATGAATTACATGTTTCATAAGAAATTCAATAGATTATGTCCATGTTTGTGAACAAACTGGCTTTTTTCGCGACAACTCAACTTGTGGTGGACAAAACTTCGAATTAAACTGCATTAGAGAATTCTAAACTAAATGTAATTTTCACGTCGATATAATAAATTTTGTTTTATTGTATTATATGCAGGAAATAATACGTTATAAATTACTAACTCTCCGAGAATTATTATTTTTGCCCACCACAAGTTGAGAAATACATCCTTTATCGGCTGCGTGACGTCACATGCACATTATCTATAGTCTAAACATGGTTTAAGTTACATAGTAAATATATTTACAAATGCTGATTCTAATGAATTCAGGATAAATAGAAGACTAAGAAAATACGGAAATTGTAGTCCGAACAGTAAAATTTATATTTAATGTTATATAATGCAATTTCTTTTTGTACATTCTTATAAACAATATGTTAGAAGTGTTTTCAAGAGGCATTATATTTCTAATAACATAAATAAAGCAATTAAAAGACTTGGGATTACAGATTGTCATTTCCTGGCATGTCACAATGTGCAAAGAAAAAACTTTCTGCTTCACTGTATAAACATATTTTTCTAGTTTTATTATTATTATTGGTACTACTCTGTTATCCCGTCTACCAATTTCGCCAAATTATGCAAATCGCCAAACTAATAGCCAAATTATACAAGTTAACGTAATTTTTATTTTAAATAACGAAAAAACAAATAATTAGTAGAATATTAATAAAAATACAAATAAAAAATCCCTTAATGACATCTTACACACGTGAATCGTATTTTATGTCCTTGAATGTGGCATTCACAATCATCCATTATTGGCATTTAATCTTATAGTTTGGCGATAATTTTTTGGTCGACAGGATAACCTAGTAGTACCTTACTGTTATTATTATTATTATTATTATTATTATTATTACTGTTATTATTATTATTATTATTATTATTATTATTATTATTATTATTATTAATCAATTAATATTTGTATTTGATAACAAATACATGAGGAAGGTGAGGGATTATGTATTTATAAATATTTTTTTTTTAATTTATAACGGTTGTCACTGAAAATTAATATCATTTTCTTGGCCTGCATATTCGTACTCTATCTGGAATAAATATGGCTGTGCATAGTAATTCTTTGGCATAGTTCAAGTTATTTATTTTTGGCATAGTTCAAGTCAGAAGTAGTAAGTGTTTAGATATTTCTTTGAAAATAATATGATTAAAGTCTTTGTAAAAATTGAGCAGACTTTTATTAAGTCACTTTCCTCGCTTCAATAAATTAAGAAATCAAAGTAAACATTACATGAAATTTGAACTATTATATTGAAAACATGTTTCTTTAAACAAAATTAAAATGTTAAACCTAAAAAAAAAAAAAAAAAAAAAAAAAAAAAAAAAAAAAAAAAAAGAATATAAAAAATACTTTAGACTGAAATTTTCTTTATCCTGCCATACATATGCCAAGAAATGACATATAATTACATAAAAATTAGATTATTATTTCAGTTCTTCAAAATTTAGCAATTTTATATGGAAAATCCTTTATTGTCTAATAGAAAATAAATTTTCTCTTGAACTTTCGAATTGGCTTCATTGGGTACTATACTTACAGTATCTCAAATGATCAAAATCCGACATTTTGTGATATTGACCCAAATATAAGAAAACTTGTGATTTATAATTAGTATCTGCTTGCGAATTAAAAACATTTTCATAAATGATTTTTTCAACTTAAATTCTTTCACATTGCAACGCATGCGGATAGCATTCTGCTGTTTAGCAAATTTTACTTAGTGTACTCTATTACTATTATTGCTACATATTTACATTAATTATTAAACATTAGTTACTAGTAAGTTATAGCATCGCATATGGTGCTGAATTTTGCTCTTAAAATCATCTAATGAACAACCAGTATAACTTAGTTATATTTATATTAAAATGTTGTGCTTTCAGCATAAATACTAGCTCTCTTACATATTCATAAGATGATATTTCAAAAAATATACATAGTATACTCTGTAACTATATTAATGTTACATATTTACATGAATTAGTAGTTATAAGTTAACAGTAAGTAAGTTATTGTGCAAGAAGCTCAAAGTTTTATAACTATTACAAAAAGATATGTAACGAATTTCGATACATACATGCGATAAGATTAATATCATATTACATAAAACGTTATTGGGGAATTTGCATACATCCGAAAGTTATCTTTTATAAAGTCAATATTTTTGTAATATTATCTATTTATTATTTTAAACAAATTACTTTTAATTTTATCATTTTAAATATATTTCTGTTGTTTTTACTACCTAATTAAATAAGTATTTCTACAATAAAACTAATAAACACAATATACTTTTTCTATGGATTAATTTTCTACGTAAGATATCACATGCAGCGCTACATGATTATAAAATAAACCTAATTACTTGTGAAGTTTTTCAGAAAACAGAAAATTAATGACCTTTAATATCCTTCTACGTGCGTGTCATTAATATGCAAAAGATTAGATTATAAAAATACCTAATTTACAACAAGCCATTTTAAAAATAAGGGGAAAAAACGGAAAAGAGTGATAAATTCACAGTTTCATCTCTATTTTATTTTATTTTATTTTTATCAGCTTAGCTCATATTCTGCTATTGTTGTCATCATTCTTTTATATACATCACAAGAAATATCAAAGGATTAGAAATATTCAGTGGTGAAGTGACACAGTAACACGCTTGCCTTTCCCTGTGTTTTACAAAGAAAAACGGGGTACTGGTTATAATTATATTTGATAAATGAGTCGTGGATGGAATTGAATCAACGCAAGAAACGCATAGTAAGCATGCAGCGATGAAAAAAAAAAGAGTAAAAAGATCGACGAATATGTCCAGTGATAATGAAGCCGTGATATTATGCTATTTTGCAATTACTACGGTAATCTATATCACTTTTTTCCTTTTTCTTTTAAGATTAAAGGATAATATAGGACACAGTCATGTGCTTGTTTTATTTTTTTTAAAACCTGTGTTTAGGTGAATAAATTTAGTTCAATTCTTTTATTTTGAGTATCTATACAGGGTAATTCAAAATAAAATATAGCGATTACAGAAGCAATAACTATTTAATCGAAAAACATTTATCCAAAAGAACCACACAATATGTAAGTGAAAGTTCAAAATTTTGTTTGCACATTCTATAAATCTTCTACTTGACTTTCCTGATTCAAATGGACAACAACTAAACATCAGATACCATATGCATGTTTTTTCGCATTTTAGAGAACTTTGTGTGGTATACTAAAACTAATAGACGCGATATCTTTTTTTATGGATTAATTTTCTATGTAAGGTATTACATGTTGCGCTACAAAATGATAAAATAAGCCTGATCACACGTGACGTTTTTCATAAATTTGACAGTTAATAACCATTATTATTTTTCTACTTACGTGTCATTAATATACAGTCGAATCTTTATATAACGAAATCCAGCGTTCCAGGAAAAAATTCGTTATATAAAGAAACTCGATGTATAGAGAATGATGTTAAAAATCGTATTTAATGAGTAAAATTTGAATAAATATTATTTTTGATCTTTTGAATTAAGAATTTGAAATGTTTAAAAGTAAATATTAACCTAACATTTTATTTCTTAATTATTTAAGCTGTTTCAAAAAAGAGAACAGACATTTATTTGAAAGCTTAATGAAAATCAAATAAGGAAGACTTGCATTCATTTCAGACGAAGAAATCTGTAATTTTTTGTTGTTTTGATTTCAAAATTGTTACACTCTCAAAAAAAAGGCTCAAATTTTAGCAAGGAATGAAAAATTGTAGTTAACATTTTCTCCATTTGAAGGTCTCTCATTGATTCTTCTCTTACATGTGAATCAATCCAATTGACTCTGTTTTGAGAAGGATGTGGAAAGGTGTGTGGAAGGTGGGATGAATTCGTTGGATGTAAAGAACAAGGAGAGAAGTAATATATATATATAATTACCTCAGCACTGACGATAAATGAAAAATAAGTGATTGAAAATTGATTCCATATGCTTTCGAAGCTTTTTTTAAAACTGAATAAATTAAGACCAATTTGTGAAAAAATTCGTTATATGGAGCTAGAAATTTCGCTATATAGAAACTGTTTTTAATGTAATCATGCGAAAAGTTGACCGTTCCTACTAAAAATTCGTTATATAGAGGAATTCAATGTATGGAGTTTCGTTATAGAGAGACTCGACTGTATTAAGCATTAAATTATAAATACATTTACTACACAACAAGCCGTTTTAAAAATAAAGAAAAAAAACAGGAAAGCTTGATAAATTCATTGTTTTATATTATATTTTATTTTATTTCATTTTTATCTATTTAGCTCATGTTCTGCCAGTGCAGTTATCATTCTTTTATATATATCACCAGAAATATGGAAGGATTAAAAAGAATGTTGAGTGGTAAAGTGACACGGTAACACGCTTGTCTTTGCCTGTGTTTTACAGAGAAAAACGGGGCACGGGGTATAATTATATTTGATAAATGAGTCGTGGACGGAATTGAATCAACGCAAAGAACACATAGTAAGCAGGCAGCGATGAAAAAAAAAAAGAGTAAAAAGATCGACGAATATGTCCAGTGATAATGAAGCCGTGATATCATGCTATTTTGCAATTACTACGGTAATCTATATCACTTTTTACTTCTTCTTTTAACGCTAAAACAGCCGGGTATTTTACTAAAGTTTTGTAAAATGTGTTTCGCACCAGAATTTTAATTTTACACTATTTAACTTTATTTAATTAGTCTATTTTTGTGCTGCATATATTGAACATATCTTATGAAGAAAATACTGGTTAGAATCGGCTATTATCATTCTGGCAGGGGTCATTTTGACCCCTAATTGCGGTTCTAGTGTTAAGATTAGAGGATAATATAGGACACAGTCATGAGCTTGTTTTTTTAAAAAACCTGTGTTTAGGTGAATAAAAAGTAACGTAATTTAGTTCGATTCTTTTATTTTGAGTATCTATACAAGGTAATTCAAAATAAAATATAGCGATTACAGAAGCAATAACTAATTAATCGAAAAAAAATATCCAAAAGAATCACACGATATATAAGTGAAAGTTCAAAATTTTGTTTGCACATTCTATAAATCTTCTACTTGACTTTCCTGATTCAAATGGACAACAAATAAACATTAGATACCATCTGCATGTTTTTTTCGCATTTTAGAGAATTTTGTGAGGTATACTAAAACTAATAGACGCGATATCTTTTTTTATGGATTAATTTTCTATGTAAGGTATTACATGCTGCGCTACATAACGATAAAATAAACCTGATCACACGTGAAGTTTTTCATAAAACTGACAATTAATAACCATTATTATTTTTCTACTTACGTGTCATTAATATACAGTCGAGTCTCTATATAACGAATTCCACCGTTCCAGGAAAAAATTCGTTATATAGAGAAATTCGATGTATAGAGAATGATGTTAAAAATCGTATTTAATGAGTAAAATTTGAATAAATATTATTTTTGATCTTTTGAATTAAGAATTTGAAATGTTTAAAAGTAAATATTAACCTAACATTTTATTTCTTAATTATTTAAGCTGTTTCAAAAAAGAGAACAGACATTTATTTAAAAGCTTAATGAAAATCAAATAAGGAAGACTTGCATTTATTTCAGTAGAAATCTGTAATTTTTTGGTTTTTTTTTTATTTCAAAATTGTTACGCTCTCAAAAAAAAGGCTCAAATTTTAGCAAGGAAAGAAAAATTGTAGTTAACATTTTCTCCATTTGAAGGTCTCTCATTGATTCTTCTCTTACATGTGTATCAATCCAATTGACTCTGTTTTGAGAAGGATGTGGAAAGGTGTGTGGAAGGTGGGATGAATTCGTTGGATTTAAAGAACAAGGAGAGAAGTAATATATAAAAAAACCTCAGCACTGACGATAAATGAAAAATAAGTGATGGAAAATTGATTCCATATGCTTTCGAAGCTTTTTTTAAAACTGAATAAATTAAGACCAATTTATGAAAAAATTCGTTATATGGAGCTAGATATTTCGCTATATAGAAACTGTTTTTAATGTAATCATGCGAAAAGGGGACCGTTCCTACTAAAAATTCGTTATATATAGAAATTCGATGTATGAAGTTTCGTTATAGAGAGACTCGAATGTATTAAGCATTAAACTATAAAAATATCTACTACACAACAAGCCGTTTTAAAAATAAAGAAAAAAAAACAGGAAAGCTTGATAAATTCGTTGTTTCATATTTTATTTTATTTTATTTCATTTTTATCTATTTAGCTCATGTTCTGCCAGTGCAGTCATCCTTCTTTTATATATATCGCCAAAAATATGGAAGGATCAAAAAGAATGTTGAGTGGTAAAGTGACACGGTAACACGCTTGTCTTTGCCTGTGTTTTACAGAGAAAAACGGGGCACGGGGTGCAATTATATTTGATAAATGAGTCGTGGATGGAATTTAATCAACGAAGAAACGCATAGTCAACATGCAGCAATGAAAAAAAAAAAAAAAAAAAAAACAGTGAAGAGATCGATGAATATGCCCAGTAGTAATGAAGCCGTGTTATCATGCTATTTTGCAATTATTACGGATATTTATACGACTTTATTCTCCTTTTCTTTTAAGAGAAAATGAAAATATGGAAGAGAGTCATGTACTTCTTTCCTTAAAGATCTGTGTTTAGGTGAATAAAAAGTAACGTAATTTAGTTCGATCATCTCATTTTGAGTAAGTATATAGAGTAATTAAAAATAATATAGCAATTACAAACTACGTATGCCATTGTTATAACTATTTAATAAAAAAAAAATATAAATAAGAATTACACAGAATGTAAAAGGGATTTCAAAATTTTGTTTGCATGTTCGATAAATGTTTTATGTAACTTTACTGATTCACACGACAACATCAGATATCATCTGCATGTTTTTCTGAGTGCTACGCTAAAGCTAATAGATATAATAACCTTTTTTATGAAGTAATTTCCAAGTAAAATATTACATACAGCGTTACATGATTATAAAATAAACCTAATTACTCGTGAATCTTTTCAAAAAACTCAAAATTAATGACTATTAATATTTTTTTATGTACGTGTAATTGATATATTAAAGACTCAACTATAAAAATATCTACTTTATAACAAGGCGTTTGAAAAATAAGCAACAAAACAGAAATGCGTGATAAATTCATTGTATATATATATAGAGAGAGAGAGCCCCAAATTCGTATGATTTTGCTTTTTCATGGCTAATGCAAAGATGAAACCGTACACTTCATTTGTAGTTCCAAAGTATTTGGGGCTTGATAATTCTGCTTTGGTTCCACAAATTCCATTTGTATTTATTATATATATATATAGTTTTTTTTTTTTACGTCATGTTCAATATGCTTTTTTTTCTATTAAATTCAAAAGGTTTATATTGTAATACAATTAGTGGTTTTATATACTAGTACACCGAACCCGGGGTTCCCGGGTCACAAAATAAAGGTGAAAAACTTTTTTAAAATTTAAAATTTGAAAGTCTAATAAATTTTTTCTGCGTAATAGGCTTTTTAAACTGCCAACTAATTCCAAATAGCAATTTTATATGAAACATTTATGTAATCATATACAGCTTTAAAAATTATCGGCACTTCCGTATTAGCATAGCCGTAGCTAAGAGGGCGCTATGGGCGGCTCAGCTCCCCCCCCCCCCCTGGAAAAGATTCCAAGGTCATTCAATGAATTTCTGTTCCGAAAATTCAAATGAAATATTGTTTAAAAATTTAATTTAGTTTTGAAACCTTTTCACAGTTTTGCAGAGTTACTAAATTGTATCTAAAATAAGTGTTTCAACACTCTTTCATCCTATTTGTACATATGAAGCTAACATGATGGGCTATTTTGCACCAGTTATACACTCAAAACTTTCATCGTCGTATACTTTTCTAAGCATAAAATGGAGTTATTTTAACAGTTTAATAAGAAACAGAGTACCTACAATGTGAATATGCACTAATTTATCTTTCTGCGTCAGAGAGAGAGAAAAAAACACTATGAGCCCCCCTACATTCTCTTGAGCTCTCCCTCTTGTTCACTACGGCCCTGCGTATTAGACGCAAGATAGCAGTTATTAGCCAAAGATTTCGCTAAAGAATAAAATTGCATTCTCAGTTTTTAAAAACAACTAAGAAAATATGACACCCAGATATTCTTTAAAATACATTTTTGTAAAGGTTAATTGATGTATCTTTTGTAAATTAAGTTTACAACGAACTAAAAGTCACTATATTCATAGATAAAAACGAAATAAAACCAAGAACATTCACCGGGTTTTATAGCCGACGATATATTGACATAACAGGTTTTTTATTACTATTTTTTTCAGTTGCTATGAAAAAATGACAATTAAAATATACAGTGATCTGTTATTTTCCATGGGGAAAAGAGATAGATGGAGGTGCAGTATGCGATTAAAACGGTTTGATGGGCGTTATTCTTCCAATTTAAGTCTCTCATTTGACCCAAACAAAACAATCACATGGAACAGAGACCGAATTTTTTAACATCATTTTTTCTCTAAATGAAAAAGATCTGAATATATTTTAGCATTATAAAATAACATTTCATTGTATTATGAATTAAAATTGCATCGCTAAAAGTTTTTCTTTTTTATGAAAGCAGTTGTGTTTGATGCAATGCAGCGAATTTTAGGGTTACATTTTTGGCGTGACCTCCAGCCACTAAACTGTATCTCTATTTTTTTTTTTTTTTTTTTTTTTTTTTTTTTTTTTTTTTTTTTTTTTTTTACTCTTTGGCTATTTTCCCTCTCTTTCCCACATAAATGCGATACTCAAGTTTCCACCATTAGAGAAATTGAACCAAAAACTACAAAAAAATTAATATCTAAAAAACAAATTGAGATACAGTTTTCTAACAAACGGCATTTAAAAGTGCATTTTTTTCCTCTAAACGATGGTATAAAGACTAAAAACGTGCAATGTCTAGAAGTTTAAAAATTTACAATAGCGAAAATAGCAAAACCGAAATTTCATCGGTAAGTGTTGCCATTCAAAACATGACGTATGCGTTACGCACAGATACGTTTGGCCTTTATTATATAGATATATATATACAGGGTGTTTCTAAACGCATGGTACAAACTTTAAGGGGTGATAATACACATCAAGACAAACAACATTAAACAGGAAACTAAGGGTCCCAAACGTCTTCCGAAGGAGATAGGCGCCATTAAAGTTTAGGGTACAAAAACTCAAATAATTATAAAAAATAGAAAAATTAGTCGATTCGTTTGCGGTTTTCACTAAAACTATTCTTTATGTCAGTATTGTCTTGAAAATAAATTATAAAGATAAATTTCAAAAAATGCCGATAGAGTCGCGCTTTAGAATTTGGAGTAATGAACAACTATTTTTTATCGTTATTTTTTGCATCTCATAATTTTTTTTTAGAAACTTAGACATAAACTTAAATTTTGAGCTCAAAATCTAAATCTTTGGGAGTGGATACGTAGCGCAAAATGAACTCTGGGGGGAGGTTCAAATTTCAAATGATTATAAAAAACGGAAAAATTGGTCAATTTATTTGCGATTTTCACTAAAATTATTCTTTATGTCAGTATTATCTTGAAACTAAATTATAAAGATAAAATTCAAAAAATGTCGATAGAGGGCGCTTTAGACTTTGGAGTAACGAACAACTATTTTTTACCGTTATTTTTTCCATCTGATTAAATTTTTTTAGAAGCTTAGACATAAACTTAAATTTTGAGCTCAAAATCTAAATCGCTGGGAGTGGTTAAGTAGCGCAAACTGAACTGTGTTCACTGGGGGTGGGGAGATTCAAATTTCAAATGATTATAAAAAACGGAAAAATTGGTCTGTTTTCGCTAAAACTATTTTTATGTCAAAATTTCCTTGAAAATAAATTTTAAAAATATCTTTCAAAAAATTCCGTTAGAGGGCGCCTTAAATTTTAGAGTAACCAACAACTTTTCTTAACCGTTATTGTTTTTTATCTATTTAAATATGCTTGTAAAAGTTCAAACTTAAATTTTGAGCTCAAAATCTGCATCGTTGTGAATAATTAAGTAGCGGAAAATTGAACTGTGTTCGAGGGGTGGGGAGGATAACATTTCAACTCCTGAAAACAGTTCAGTTTGCGCTTCTTAACGCCTCCCATAGATTTAGAATTTCGTAATATACGTACTTGTCATATTTTCTGGGAAGGACTTTTTTATATACATATTTAGAACTCTGCAAATTATAGGCAAAAAATTTGGCACTTGGGACTTTTTTTAAATAAAAACTTTAATTTCTCTACGATTATACATGCTATCCACAAAAATGAACACAGTTTATTACAATAAACCACTTAATCATAATCTAAAGTTTGAAAGCTTTTGCTACATTCGTTTTGACAGGGTTATCCAAAAGATATTCCTTCTTTTTGCATTTGTTGACGGTCCCTTATTGGATTTTGGGAAAAAATCTTCACGGCAATATATGACTTGTACTATTATGCTTACACATATGGAGTTTCAGGAAAATTCCTCAAGTATTTTTTTAGATATTTAAAAAAATAACTAAAACCGCAAGTGGTCAGTCACCTTTGGCTATATAGTCTATATAGTTTTTTACTGTAAAAATTTTTCAAAACACGCTAACCAATGATTAAAACTTATCGAATTATATTGAAATTTCTCAAATTATTAATATTTAATTGGCTTTTTATATTGACAAAATGTAATAGTGGATGTGTACTTAGAAAAAAAAATAATCTAATGAGAAAATGAATATTTATATTAGCAATATATTAAGAAATACCTATAAAAATATGGTGCTTTATTGCACTGCATTTTTTTTTATTTTTATTTATATAAATTTATATAATATATTATTTTAGTATATTGCTAAAAAATTGCTTTTTATTTAACCAGCGTACATACAATAAATAGGAAGGGAATTAAAAACTATTATAAAAAACACATTACTTAAACATTTTTCAGAAAATTGCAGATAAGAATTTCTCAGCTTAATAACAATTATTTCAAAAAGTTACTTATAAGTTACATCAACAGAGATTAATACTATATGTATATGTAATTTTACAAATTTCTTTTATAGAATAAGAATATTTTTTAATTATTTTCTTTTTGACATTTTTTTCCGCTGGAAAATAATAAATATATTAAATTTATTTGATACTTGCGGAATACACACTTTATTTTCATTTCTTCTACTAAAGGTAATTCTGAAAAAAAAATCAGTAATATAAATATTAATTAGCTTGCATCATAATTACTTGCATGAACTAAGATAAATTTAACGATCAGAAAAAATCTCCCAACTTCTTACATAAATACGTAGTCTAATTAAAGCAACACAAAGTTTTAATTTGCTTCTTAATAAAATCCTTTGTCTTTATTTTTATCTAAGGTAAAGAAAAAAATGCCTCAGTTAAAATAATTAAAACTGCAATGTGATGCATCTTTCTTAATTAGCAATCTTTTTTAAATTAAAAACGAGTATAATGTTTCAACAGCTGCTAATAAAAAAAGTAAACATGCGATTTTTACAACGGTAACAGCGACATTACGGAATAATATGCGTATGTCATAGCATAATAAATAAGTGAAAATTGGACTATTTTATATTATGACTATATTTAGATTTTTTTCCTACTTATATTTACATATTATATTGAATAAAAGTATGTATTATTCATTTAATCCTATGACTAGATAAAGATTTTTTTCTGTTTATATTTGCATATTCTATTGAATAAAAACACCAGTTATTCATTTAATCCTTATACATTGTATCGCAAAGTATTTCTTACTATAAAGCTATTGAATATTTTTATTTATTTATTGCAGTATTATTTATTTATATATAGACTGAAACTAATAATATTGAAAACTTTTATAAAATATCAGTAAATAAATTCAATAAAATGCTGTTAGTAAACATTGTACGTAAATAATAAGAACGAAAAATTTTTATGATATACAAGATATCCCAGATAGTATTTCTTTCCTTTTCTTTACTTTATTTAATTTGAAAAAAAAATGCAGTATTTTGCATTTTTGATTCAAAAGAATATCCATAATCTGCTTCTTTCCTGAATTTTAAAACTTGAATCATTTTACATTGTCATATTCTACGTGACATTATTGTATTTTGTATCGCTGTTTGTCCGCATCACGTCATAAGTATGAAAGATTTATCGCTAAGAGTTTAATATTAGTAGAGTTTCAATTTTATCACTTCATGTCGGATCAGATGGGTTTATTCGAATGAATATATATCCAGTATAATCTCGAAAATCAGACACAATCGAAATCGAGATTATGCTGGATTTTTGAAAATTCTGGATTTATAATATAATATCAAAAATACTTTCGATATTCTGAATGGTACCTTTAATAAAAAATTTATTGGAAGTAGTAAAATTTCCAATTATAAAATATCAACATGCTACTCAACTTATTTTAAATAAATGAAAAATATTTAATGTCTTCCACTTGTTTTTTTTCGAAAATGTTTTAAGGGAAACAAAAACTTTTTTTTTTCTCATTTTTTACATTAAAGGTATATATTAATCGCAGAAACTTTGTACGAATCACTAAGAATATTGAAAAAAAAAAAAAAAAAAAAAAAAAAAAAAAAACTAATTAATTATATAGTTTGAGGGTTTCGAAATATAAATGGATTCCCACTGATTTAAAATAACTTTAAAAGAGAAAAAACAACAACATAAAAAATTTTACATGAAAACCAAGTATTAATTTAGGAAAAAGAGAGAAAACCTAAATTTGTACAAGAATGAAATTGTTTTGCAGATAACAACAAATCGGAAAACACCAAACATAGAAAATGAGGTGCGTTCGTGGTATAACTAAATTTTAAAAATATTTAGGTCTTAACGTAATAGTACACAGTACTTCGGATACCATATAAGTATCCGAATCTTTTGTGCGTCTTTAAATACTATCTGCTTTCTATTAAACTGGAAATAATATTTAGTAAACATCAGCAATATACATCAGTTTCATAAAATGTGAAATAGTTTAATTTAATTAAAACGCGCTCCTTTATATTATTACATAATGGAATACTTTTGTGTGGCCCTGTAAATTAATAACAAATATTCTTTGCACCACAAATTGTACAGATTGTATATTTTAGTATATACTTCAAAGATGTATTTCAATTTTATTATATTCGAAAGAATGTAACATCATTAAAATGCACTTGAAACTATTTTTTTTCTATTGGCCGTAATATAAAGGTATAATTTTGATTGTCCCTATAAATCAACTATGGATCCGATTTCCATAAAATTTGAAATGACTCGACAAAATTGTGCAACATTTATATATTTTAATTTCAAACGATTCGATTTAGTAGTTTTTGCGTTCTTATATACGGACGGACAGACAGACAGATGGACGGACGCACTGAACGATGGCTATAAGTGCTACTAAGTTATATAATTAAGAACGCACCTAAAAAAGCTATTGTAAAAATTTGAATGTCTTAAAATTTAATGAAATGTAGGAATACAAGCAAAACTATTGTAAAAACAACAACGAAACGCTAGAGTCCATAAAGTATTAAGAAGCGGTATTTCATTTTCCTAAAAATAGTTAAAACGCTTTTCTTGTCAGATACATGCATATTTTTTGAAGAAATAGAAGGAAGTTTTATGTAACATGTAGAACTGATATGTTTAACAAAAATGGGAAATAATCTCCTCTGGAGATGGCAATGAGAACGGAACGATTAATATTTTTTCTCTTAGTGACGAATATAAGTGTGAATATATATGCAGGAAAATATGTGCGCATACGTTAATATGTTTATTATAAAAAGGGAGGAAGGAAAAGGTACAGAGTAACAATAGATTGTTTTTGGTATTCTTTTGACATAGCATGCCTTGTTAGTACCTTTGTTTTTAATTTGCAATGTGGTTTATGGCTGGATAATTGTTATTAATTTATTCTTTATTATTATTATTTTTACTTTATATATATATTCTTTTAATTTAACAAGTAAGTTTTTTAAATCCATTTCTAGTATATTTTTAAATTATTTAATATATTATTAATTCTCGCATAGCTGTATTAGACTGATATGTAATGAAATCTTGTTGATTGGAAAATATAATGACTATACTTTGCATAAAGAAATTTAATCCTATTTACAAACTAGAGATAGCGCTATTATAAAATTTTACTCCCTCATTATAATAAAATTATTCCATTAAACTACTTTATTTTGACTCATTTTTTCTTATAAAAGGAAAAAAAATGTGTGTATTTTTTTCACTTACATAAACTGCTTAATTATTTGCTTATAAAATTCTGTTAAATTTGCATTCCCTGATAAAGTCTATTTGCCTCATTCGCAAAGCAAATTATGGCTTCTAATTGTAAACACATTTATAATTTATCCAGTAAAACGTTATCAAGTTAAATTCTCCTTATTAATAAAGTACTATTGATCAAGATTTTAAAATGCATTATTAATTTTTCTTTTGTTGGTTAAGAGCTAACTGTCAATTTATCTTGTTATTTAATATATAAAGTATATAATGTGCTTTTTTTTATATTAAAAACTTTATACTCTCGTTCACAGATGGCACTATCTTTCTCTTTTATTAACTTGTTCTTCTTCTAAATTCTTGTTGGCAATCCTTTTATCTTTTTATCATTAAAACATAATTACATTTCTTCCATTAATTTCATAACATTATTGTTTAATATCATTTTAATAATTTAACATTTATAATAATAGGTAATTTAATTAAATTAATATTTAAATATATCTATTTGGTTTCTGATATTAATATTTTTACAATATTAATCTCCTTACAATATTCTGTTAACTGTAATCTCTTAACTATAGCGAAATGAGATTGCCAATTTCAATTTATTTTTTTTTCTCCCACATGTTGGCGATTGTATAATTTAAGTTTTTTCTCCTTGCTATTATTATTGGTTTCAAACATGTCTAGTATTTTTCATTGAATTAAATTTTGCATGTACGATTTAGATCGGGTAATTTAGAAATCATTTTTAGGTTTATCCTGATTTCTAATTAGAAATTAATCGTATTTACTGTGCCTATTTGGTGTACCCTTGAAAACGAGCCAAATACCATATTTCCAATGCATCGTAATTGTTCCAATATTGCCAACTTGCCAACTCTTCTTGATTTGTTTTAATTTGTTATTTTATGGGTTAATCTAGATTCATTATAGATGTTAAAACATAGTATTACATGATGGTTATATATATAGTACGGGAGCCGACCGTCGATTTTCCTATGTATCGAGTACAAGAACCGGACATAAATCAAAATGTAGGTCTCAATGTGCACATTAAGAATATCAGTGGCTGCCAGGTCCTATCCTGCCGGAACCCAAGGCAGCCGCACTTTTATGACGTCAATTTTGAGTGTTTACCTATGTATCGAGAACAAAGTACCAGCCATACATCAAAATGTAGGTCTCAATGTGCACATTAAGAATATAACTGGCTGCCACATCCATCAAAATATAGATTTCAATGTGCACATTAAGAATATCACTGGCTGCCAGGTCCTATCCTGCCAGAACCCGGTGGCAGCCGCACTTTTATGATGTCAAATTTGAGTGTTTGCCTATGTATCGAGTACAAGGACCGGACATACATCAAAATGTAGGTCTCAATGTGCACATTAAGAATATCACTGGCAGCCAGGTCCTATCCTGCCGGAACCCAAAGCAGCCGCACTTTTATGACGTCAATTTTGAGTGTTTGACTATGTATCGAGTACAATGACCGGATATACATCAAAATGTAGGTCTCAATGTGCACACTGGCACATTGTGTCATTCAGTAAAATATCACTGGCAGCCAGTGATATTCTTAATGTGCACATTGAGACCTACATTTTGATGTATGGCTGGTCCTTGTACTCCATACATAGGTAAACACTCAAAATTGACGTCATAAAAGTGCGGCTGCCTTGGGTTCCGGCAGGATAGAACCTGGCAGCCACGGATATTCTTAATGTGCACATTGAGACCTACATTTTGATGTATGTCCGGTCCTTGTACTCGATACATAGGAAAATCGACGGTCGGCTCCCGGACTAATATATATATATAACCATTTTATAATACTACAATTCAACTTCTACAATGAATATAGAATAACCCAATATAACAAACTGAAACATCAGAATATATATATATATATATATATAGGGGAGAGTGGGGATACTTGAGCATAGGGGATACTTGAGCCACCCCTATTATCTCTACAGTTGATTAATTTTTCTTTCTAAAACTGCCAATATGATAACATATTTATAGTTCTGAACATGTAAAAAAGAAATCACACATCTTGGTACCATTTTGAAAGTATAGTGATTAATAGTTGTCTTTTCCCTATCTGAAAAAAATATTTGGGTGCATGGTTTTTTCTGTTTTTTTGTAATCAAAGTTTTGTTTAAAGTTGCAACTATATACATACATTCAATAAGCATAATTTCAATTGTATTTTGAGTCTAAAATAGTTCTAATTGCTGCATGCTTTATTTAGTAAAACTCTGGGAAACAAAAATAGTGATAGTGGGGATACTTGAGCCAATGAGAGTGGGGATACTTGAGCCATGTCTTAACCATCCTCACTAGAAATTAAACATGGGTGAAACAAACAAAAAATAAAATTCCATCCTTATATTCACTAATAGATATTTTTCTGGAGAAAAGGGAGAATAATTTTTCATTTTATTTTTTTTTCTTAAAAAAATAAAGACCTAAAAATGTTTAAAAATGCATATTTTTTAAATGAAAATGTCTATTTTATTTTTCGATTTGTTCGATTTGACAAACGACCAAAATTCGAACAAAATAGTCTGTCTAGATAAATGTAAACATAGTTTTCAATTTAATTTTCATTAAATGAAAATAACTTTTTAAAACGGTTTTACAGGCTATAATCTCTAATACTTTAATTAGTTAGGTCCAACATAATAAAATATTTATTTTTTAATATAACATATTAAGATTAGTATTTTATATTGAAATCGTAACCTCTGTTGCTGTAACTTTTTTTTTTTAACTAAGAAAATTGAAGAAAAATTGGTAAAAAGAGCGCACAAAAACAAGAAAAGCAACAAAAATCCCAGTTCAAACTTACCTACATGGAGCCAAAGAGGAAGACAAAATCTTTTCCTGTGAAATCAAAAAAGTGTTTGAAATAGTAGAATGATACATCTGGCTTAAATTCCGACAGCTACTAAACTAAAAGCATGAGTTCGACAATATCATTAGAGGAAAATTCTGTCAATGATGGTGATGATGTGAAAGAAAACCTTCTATTGATGGTTGGTTACTAATAAAATATGCCAGAAGGAAAACTGTAAAAATATTTGTTGGATAAGTGCTTAATATTTTGAAAATGAAATTTGCAAGAAGAATTGCAGATTCCAAATTTAAATGGCTCTGAACTGAGGATGTTTCTACCGTCGTTATAACTGAGGTTCAAATTATCCTTCGACAACCAGTTTTAACGACAAAAAATGACCGTATTACTAGCTTTGTTTTCTTAATTGGTTTTGAAACACTTTACGTTTCATAATTTATCATTCTGTAAAATATTTGTGCAAAAATAAAGCGAAAAAAATTACTTTTGTAGGTATTTCTCCGTAGTGGCTCAAGTATCCCTTCACTATGGCTCAAGTATCCCCGCCATGGGGATACTTGAGCCATGATGTAAAACAAAAAATAAACATTTATTATGCATAGAAAAATAGTTCAAAATTTATTGAAAGTGGTTTTTAGTTGAAGGAAAAATATCAAATTTTCATTTTCAATATTTTATTTTATTCTAAAAAAATATAAAAAATTTTAAAAAAATAAAATTCAAAAAATGGCTCAAGTATCCCCATCTTCCCCTATATATATTGGAGGAAAGAATTAAAATTAAACCATAATAACATTATTAAAACAGATAGAAAAGGAAAAAAACATTTTGTTTTTAACATCTTTGTTAAAAGTTTCGGATGTTATCTTAAGTAAATAGTTTAAAATCTGTTTTTCTACTTAAAATTACATTAAAAATGCAATTATGGATTTCATTTTATTTTTACATCAGTGGAATTTATATATATGTTGCGGCCAATTCCCGGAGCCTGGTCAATTCTAGAACTGGCCAAGCTTCCTGGCCAAAACTCGAAATATATGAAATGAATAGCGTATTTCGGGTTTTGGCCGGCCAATTCGCGAACTGGCCGGTAAGCCTTGGCCAACATCCGAACTATGATGCATAGGTACCAATTTTTTTGTAATTAAGATAATGTAACATTAAAACGTACAGTAAAAAAGATTCCCATTGATTATATTGAAATGAAATATTTTTGTGTACCCAACTAAATTAACCAAAAATAGTACACAATTCGATTTCAGTATCGAAATTAATTGATATACCAAATACGATGGCAATTACAAATTAACCGGAAACTTTACTCGAGTTAGATCACGGACAGGCTGACGTCTAGACTATTTGAATTCATAGACACTTTCAACTATATTAGGAAGGATTAAGCCGAGTACATATATCTATTTCGCGAATTGACCAATCGCATCTGGCCAGTTCGCGAATTGGCCAATTGCATCTGGCCAGTTCGCGAATTGGCTGGCCAATTCTAGAATTGGCCAGTCATTATTTAACGTTGCTGGACAATTCGGGAATTGGCCGGCCAGTTCTAGAATTGGCCAATTTCGGGTATTGGCTGCAACATATATATATATAAAGATGAAGATGAAATAAAACAACGCATATAATGAAGAAATTTTTAAACCTTATTATATCAACAAGTTATTTCAATATCTTAAAATACGAATAAATTCTTCCCCTATTTCTAGCATTCCTATCGCATGTTTTATGAAAAGAGAAAGAATATTTACGTGAATGCTAGATAATAACTAGACGTAGAAATAAATTAAACACTCTGGAGGCGAGAAAAAGAATAGAAGGATTAATAATGCTTTTCTTTATGCTGAATAAATATGCTGCACGAATCTCGTGAAAAAAATAAAGAGTAAAATAAATAAAAGAACATCGTGAGAAAAATTTACAACGACTTAAAATCAACATTTTATTTCACTAACTTCAATAATATTGGACTGTTTCCCCGTATTTTCAAATTCATCGCTGTTGCATGTTTCAAGGAAAATCAAATGTAATTCTTGCGTGAACATTAGATACTGATTCTTCGAGAGTACAAGGGAAGAACCACGAGACGGAGAGAATGTGGTGTAATTTATTTTGAGGGGAAATTTGAGATTTATTATTATTTTTTTTTTGAATTTAACTACTTAAATACAATATTTAAAAACTCTAGAATATATATATAAAGCAAAAAGATCTTGATAAAAATTTTCTATTATGCATTCTTAAAAAAAAGTCATATTATGGACTTAAACGAATTTTAAATGAGACAGGATAGTAAAATAAAAAGCTTTATTATTTCACTTGGAAAGTAAGTACTAATTTAGGGAAAAGAAGTGAAAATTTGGTTGCGTAAGAAATGCATCAATTTGCAATCACAAAATGAATAAATTGATAACATTTTACCTCTTAAGGCTGTTCTCAAATCTAAAATGGCAGTTTTGTGGCATAAGTTTTAAATTTTTTCTATTCGGAAATACATCAAAATAGCCGGCATTGTTGTTCAGAAACCATATAATCATACTGTTCTTTTTTTTTTCTTAAAAAAAAAAAAAAAAAAAAAAATTGAATATATTGTCAGAGTGGGAGTTGCACATAGTTTTCGCGTGAAAGAAGTACAATAATTGAAGAAAGGGTGAGAAACGTCTTTGCCACGGGATTAAATACTCTTATAACTCAATAAATAATTTACTTATCAAAAAATAAAAACACAGTTCAATTCAAAATTGCTTCTATAGACAGGCTTTTCCATTTTATATATTTCCGCTAAAAAATAATTTGTAAATGTGTCAAGACATTTTGCAGAGCGGCTGAGAACAGCCTTAAAAAATTACATATTTTATGAATTACATTTG
The DNA here is from genome assembly GCA_964019185.1 of Maratus speculifer. NCBI lineage: Eukaryota > Metazoa > Arthropoda > Arachnida > Araneae > Salticidae > Maratus > Maratus speculifer. The sequence continues at coordinate 74,360,821 of OZ025302.1, read as the reverse complement.
TGAATATGAGTAGAAAAGTATTATAAAATAAATGTCGAAAGGCCACGGTTATATATTATTGAGAAGCATTCTTTCATGTTCTTAAAAATAGTCGAAAAGCGTCTCTTGTTTTTAGAAACATGCGGAACGCATGCTTTCAGGCAGGATAAAGGAAATTTTTACAGAAAAAAAAGAAGATACTGTGGAGGAACAGGATTTAAAACCGTTCTGCAGTCTACAAACAAAACATGACTTTAGGGAGAGCAAGGATTTGAACGGTAAGCCTTGATGCAGCCGACATCTCCCCCCTCAACCCATTTTGGGTTTTTTTTCCGCTCGAGGAATGTCTTAAGATTTTTCTTCTTCCAACCCCTCTCGTATAATTTTTGTTGAAAGATTGCTGTCTAGTATAGCACAGTCTTAGGCCGCCCAAACAGACAAGACCACTTCTTGGGGTTACTCATCGGCTCATTTGTTGTGGAGACACGATGTTTTTGATCTTTCAGGAGTTCTGCAGGAAGGAATCGGTTATCCGGCAAAAAAAGAAACTTTCCATCAAGTACGATGGATCTGCTTATCTCCCGATTCTTTTGTTCACTCCTCTGCGTTCTATTATGATGAAACCACAAATGGGTTCTATACAAAAGGCTCTTCCTAGAATTTAGTTGACGGGGAGAGTATTTTAGTGTAAATGCAGCCTTAAGCACCAAACACATTTGACTACTTCTTGTGGTTAAGCATCGCTGTCTCTGATCTTTCGAGTCGGCGCGTTTGATGTATAATTGCTTTTTCAGTGCACTGAACTTGAACTTCAAGAGAAAAATCCAATGCGAAATCAGCTGAAAGCTTTACGATTGAAGATGGGATAGATAATTACACAAGCAACTTTTCCTTCCTTTGTCAATTCGATAAGCTTCGTCCCTCAAAAATCATTTAAAAAGGTTCCAAAACTAGCAAACTTCTGTTCCCGTCCCACCAATAGTCGGAAACACTGCTTCTTCAAAGATTAGATTTATTGCTATTTTAGTTCAACTGAAAGTATTGAGGTTGTGCGCAGCCTTTAGACCCCTTAAAGCGGTATGCCTTGATACAGTCGACATTTTTTTTTTCATTGTGAGGTTCTTTTCCGCTAGAGGAATGTCAAAAGATTTTTCTACTTCCAACCCCTCTCGTATAATTTTTGTTGAAGGGATCGGGTGCCGTCTAGCATAGCGTTAAATGCGACCGTTAACGAGTGTGTCATTGGAAAGAGAGTTATTATGTCTTCGGAAATATGAGGGGAGTTCAAAACAGCTAACGAGTTGAGAAGTGCCCTATAAATTCCTGGCCTTGAGAGAAATATGTCAAGAATGAGTGGCGGAAAATCCGGACCGTTTTAGTGGCTTTAAATCATTTTCTACCATTTTCTTCTAATTTATGAGTTCCAGCACTTGCTGTTTTCAGTATTCTTCTCCATTTTTTTTTACTGAATTATGTTTTATAAGTATACTGAGAATAAAAGAAATTGCGAAAGAAAAATACAGTCAAACCTCGTTAACATGAACACGCTTAACATGAATTAATTTTAACATGAACTATTTTCACTGTTCCGTAAAAAACGAATACAAAAATTGGATATTGATAACATGAATTACTGTTAACATGAACAAAATTTTGATTCTCCTTGAGGTTCATGTTAACGAGGTTCGACTGTATACATTTGTGGCGAGTACTGCTGTATTATATTTATAAATAAATATTACAGAAGTGTTCCGATAATTTCAAATGTGTAAATAATTTATTGCCAGTAATTCTACAATCAACTTCTTTGTAGTCAATTTTACACGTACTTTTATTCCGACATTATACTGATTTAGCCATTCTATGATAGTGTCGCGCGAATTATGAAAATATTTTTAAGAATGTAAATAGTTGAGATAAACCTGATAAGTCCTGAGTTAAGTAGGGATCTATAATAACAAGTTATGTAGAATATAGGCTATACTGATACCAGAGAGGTATTATATCGTCAGAAATACGAGGTGAGTTCAAAACAACTAACGAGTTGAGAAGTGGGCTTAAAAGATATGTCAAGAGTGAGAGACCGTTTCGGACCGTTTTAGAGGAATTAAATCATTTTCTAACATTTTTCTTCTAATTTTATGAGTTCCAACATTTTCGGTTTTAAAGTATTTTTCTCCATAATTTTTTCAATTTTTACTGAATTAGACTAAAATATGTTTTATAAATATCCTGAGAATAAAAGAAATTGCGATAGAAAATTATATATTTGTTGCGTGTGTTGCTATATACTGGAAATATTCATAAAGAAATATTACAGAAGTATTTCAATCATTTCAGATGTGTAAATAATTTATTGCCAATAATTCTAATATCTGCTTATTTGTAATAAATTTTACAGTACTTTTTTTTACATTATACGGTATACTGATTAGCCGATCGTGCGAATTATGAAACTATTTTAAAGCATGTAAATAGTTAAGATAAACCTGATAAATTCTAAGCTAAGTAGGGATCTATAATAACAAGTGATACAAGTGATGTAGAATATAGGCTAAGGTTGTGTTTCAAAGTATCCCAAAATTCTACCTAGTGTACAACGATTTGCTGTTATTGGTATGTATTTATATCAGTAAAAAACGGTATTAACTCTTCAGACGCCACACTACTGACTGAAAAAAACCCGGATTATAATGTAAAGTCTATGGGGGCGTTCTTTTCAAATACCTCGCTCAAGTTTTAATATTTTGACGTGATTTTTTTTGCATAGGATCCACATAGAGTTGCATAGGGTGATCTACAACCGGCCTAGTTTTTACTTTTTCGATTTTGGTATCAGATTTTTTTTATTTAACTTTCAGAACTGGTTTGAACCGGTTGTGAAACTGAAACTATTTTAATATAAAAAGAATATAACCAAAATCAAAAAAGTAACATCTAGGCCGGTTATAGATCATCCTCAGCTATCCTATGCAAACAAAAATTACGTCAAAATATTAAAGTTTGAGCAAGATATTTGAAAAGAACGCCCCCATAAACTTTACATTATCATCCGGGTCTTTTTCAATCAGTAGTGTGGGCTCTTCACTGCACAAAGTGCTATAAACACTATAGTTCTCATTATGTGCTATGCGTGATCACTGTAATTGATCAAGAAAAGTCCAAAGACTATGGAATGACACTTTTTTGTCCATGTCAGACGACTGCATTTGATAAAAAATAGATTATGTTCTTTGGAAAAAATTATCGATCAAGCTATTAAGGCGAAATTTACTTTTATTATTTTTACTGATCACTTAAAAATATTAATATAAAGAAAGTTGCAGAGTGTTAAGCAAATAAAATTAATTAATTTAAGACCATTTAATTCAAAAATATAGCAATACCATATTTAAACACCCTAATTGTGTACATACAGTACATACGTATATATGGTACGCCATAAAATATCAAATTTTAGCTGAAAATTTGAAATTATTATTTTTTTATTTTTTTTCCATTATGAGTTATGATTACCGTAAATCGTCCAGTGAAGCGCTAAAATGCGTGCAAAATTTATAACCATTGCATAAAGGTCTGCAACGGATTCCTATAAATTCACGAATCAAATTTAATATCATTACCAACACAAGCAATCGTTCCTCAAAATTTCGTAAATAATTCAAAATTGACTAAGTAAAAATCGATATTATTATTATTATTATTATTATTATTATTATTATTATCATTATCATTATCATTATCATTATCATTATTATTATTATTTTGGTATGTCTTGCACACAAACATTTTTGCTTAAAATTAATTAACTAAATTTTATTTTTCTAATGTTTAATTTGCTCTAAGATATTATACGCAGTGCTTACGTTGTAATAAAATTAACTTAATTACTCACAAAAGTTTTTCATAAAACTGACAATTAATGATTGTTAAACTTCTTTTATGCACGATACACGGATATAATAAAGATTATAATGCGAAAAATATTTATTTTGTAAGAAGCCGTTTTAAAAATAAAGGACTGAATAGATAAGCGTGATAAATTCATGATTTAACTTTTTTTTCTATTTAGCTCTGCCAGTGTTGTCACCATTCTTTCATATATATCATCAAAGCCGTCGGCAGTTTAAAAAGAATGTTGAGTGGTGAAATGACATGGTTGCACGCTTGTCTATCGCTCTGTGTTATAAAGGAAAACGGGGTACGGGGTAAAATTATATTTGATTAATGAACCTTGAATGGAATTGAATAAACGCAAGGGACACTAGTAGAACACTGTAGAAACCATGCAGCCACAAAAAAAAAAAAATAATAAAAGGAGTAAAAAGATTGATGAATATATCCAGTGATAAAGATGCTGTGATATCATGCTAATTTGCAATTACAGTAGTTGTGCGTGCGTTTTTCTTTCTACATTGTAAAAAAAAAAAAAAAAAAAAAAAATCTGTAATCCTACAGATGTAAAATTGCCAAAATATGTATGGTTACTAACACTTTATCTGTACTGCGTACAAGAAAAAATGTAAATCTACAAAACTAATTTTTGTAAAGTTACAGAAATCAGTAACTTTGCAAACGAGTCTACTAAAATTGCAGTTATTTTACTAAAATTCTATATGTATCCTGGGTAGAAGTTAGTTGAAAAAATCTTGGAATCCCAGTTTTCTAAAATATTCTTAGTAACTTTACATATTTTTTGATTTTCAGTGCAAATCTATATCTGTTACATGAATTTTTGCTGTTTCCGTTGCATAAAAAGTTCTGGGAATCCCAGTTTCCTAGAAAACTTTTAGTAACATTACAGATTTGTTTTACAGTGTAGTGCCTGCGATTTTCTTTCTACTTCTTTTAATAATAACGAAAAATTTAGGATATTCTCATGTCATTTTAGGTTAAAAATCAGTATTTAAGCAAATAAAATATGCACCGCAATTATATCCATTTATTTATTCATGTTATTATAGTCTAGTAAATGCTGTAAAAAATCTGTAAAGTTACTAGCATTTTTCTAAGAAACTTGGATTCCTAGAACTTCATGTAGCGGCAAAAATGAAATTGTTTATTTAATTTGTTCTAAGATATTACAAGCATTGCTTACGTAGTAATAAAATTAACCTAATTACTCACAATTTTTTTTCATAAAACTGTCATTTAATGATTGTTAAACTTCTTCTATACACGGTACATGAATATAATAAAGATACGAAAAATATTTATTTTGTAAGAAGCCGTTTTAAAAATGAAGAACTGAATAGATAAGTGTGATAAATTCATGATTTAACTTTTTTTTTATTTAGCTCATATCCTGCCAGTGTTGTCATCATTCTTTCATATATATCATCGCAGCAGTCGGTGCATTAAAAAGAATGTTGAGTGCTGAAGTGAGATGGTTATGCGCTTGTCTATCGCCGTGTTTTATGAAGAAAAACGGGGAAGGAGTATAATTATATTTGATAAATGAACCTTGAATGGAATTGAATAAACGGAAGGGACGTTTAGTAACCATGCAGCGCTGAGAAAAAAAAGGAGTAAAAAGATCGATGAATATGTCCAGTGATAAAGATGCTGTGATATCATGCTGATTTGCAAATACTACAGTAATCTACAAGATTTTTATCCCTTCTTTTTTTAAGAGTAAAGGAAAATGATAAAATAATACTAATTACTCATGAAGTTTTTCTTAAAAATAACAATTAATGACCTTTATTATTTATTTAAGAGGGTGTCATTAATAAATTAAAGATTAAATTACAAAAATATCTATTTCACAACAAGCCATTTTAAAAAAAAAGAAAAAAAAAAAGAAACGCGTGATAAATTCATTGTTTTACGTATTATTTTATTTTATTTTTATCTATTTAGCTCATATTGTGCTAGTGTAGTCATCATTTTTTATATGTATCACCATAAATATTGAAGCATTAAAAAGAATGTTGAGTGGTAAAGTGACACGTTACTTCTCATTACGCTTGTCTATCCCTGTGTTTTACAAAGAAAAACGGAGAATGCGGTATAGTTATGTTTGATAAATGAGTCGTGGATGGAATTGAATCAAAGCAAGGAACGTATAGTAAGCATGCAGCGATAGAAAAAAAAGGAGTAAAATGATCGATGAATATGTCCTGTGATAAAGATGCTATGATATCATGCTAATTTGCAATTACCCCAGTAATGCCTGCGATATTCTTTCTAATTCTTTTAATAATAACTAAAAACTATAGGATATTCTCATGATGTTTTCAGGTTAAAAATCGGTATCTAAGCAAATGAAAGATATTATATCCATTTATTTATTTCTTTTATTATAGTCTGTTGAACACTGTACAAAAAATCTGTAAAGTTACTAACAACTTTCTAAACTGGGGTTCCTAGAACTTTTCATGTAGCGGCAAAAATGAAAATTCTTATGACAGATACATGTTTGCACAAAACAATGAAACATCTATAAGGTTATTAAGAATTTTTTAGGAAACTGTTATGCCTAAAATTTTTTTATGTAACTATAACTCGGGTTAAAGTTAAAATTTCAGTAAGATTACTCTAATTTTATTAGATTCTTTTGTAAAGCTACACATTTCTGTAGCTTTACAAAAAATAGTTTTATATATTTATTTATTTACTTATTTATTTATTTATTTATTTGTACAGTATACAGATAAAAGTTTAGTAAGCATGCAGATTTCGGTAAATTTACATCTGTAAAATTACATTTTTTTTTCTTTTTTACCAGTGTAGATTAAATATATGCAAGCGTGTGTATGCGCGTTACGTCTATCAACTGGAATAACATACATTAAAGTAAATAGAATAAAATTTAATAATGTAATGGAAATGTCACCAAACACAATGTCTTTGGACGGGCTATACTCACCTAAGGTGTTACAGATGCAATATACATACATATATATATATATATATATATATATATATATATATATATCATTTTTATGATCATGATGTTAAATTTTTTTAAAGTAACAGGTATTTATATAAGTAACAGTGACCGATAATAAATTAATTTAAAAATTTTACACACAGTAATTTTATGTTTGTTATAGAACACCAATGCTACATACTGTAATTTTTAGATGTTTTAAAAATATGAAAGTTTTTAATAAACATAGGTAACTCAGGATGAATGTAAATAAATTGATCTGCAACTTTCGCACATAACTATTAAGGTAAGATTTCAACTTATAAGACATTGCATTTTAAGAATAAAAATCCATCAGGAAAAGTTTAAAACTTCGTTAGGTTAAAGAAATATGAAGGCTGTTTGCATTAACACCATGCATACTACGTCGTAAATTAGGAAGAAAGTAAAACACTCCTTACTTTTAAAATTAAATGTATAAATATGTTTCGATTATTTCACGTATTAACTCGTTTAAATGCTGATTCTCAAGCACTAGTACTTTAACAAATATTACTTTAACAAGGGTTTTAATTTTGTAAAATTTATCTTCAGAACTTCAGATGAACGCTTTTAAACAATTTTAAAACTTTTTTTTATAGTTAAAATACTGTAGTTATGAAGATGAAATTACTTTAAATGTTTTAATAAAATGCATAATGAAAGAATGTTTACAAAACATTCTTTCATTACGTTAAAGTAAATTACGATTATTTAACCCGAGCAAAGTTCACGTCACGTCGTCATCAGTGCATGAATTAAAATACACTTAACTTAAAATAATAATAATAATAATAAAATACTTCTTAAAAATTACACGCTTCATCTCGTTTGAATGCTGATTCTCAAACGCTACTACTTTAACAGACATTTCTTTAGCAAGTGTTATGATTTTGTTAAATTAATCTTCAGAAATCAACGCTTGAAACATTTAATTTTTTATTACAATGGTTAAAATACTGTAGTTATGAAGATCGAATTATTTTAAATATTAAAAAAACGCTCATTCTTACGTTGAACTTAAAAAACATTCTTTCGTTACCTTAAAGTAAATTATAATCACTTAACCAGACCAAAGTTCACGTCACGTCGTCAGCAGGGCATGAATTAAAATACACTTCATTCCTTTTTTTAAAAAAATAATAAAATACTTCCCAGAAATTACGCTTTTTATCACATTTAACTGTTAAATTATTTCACTCTAACAAATCCACGTATCTTTTAAAATTAATTTGCTTCACATTCTTATGAGATTCTTGGCAAAAGATTATTATTTATTTTAAATGAAGATTATGAATTTTTCATTATAAAAACTTCATATATATTTTCTTAATATTGTGCTTGAATAGTATACAGATTTATGTGATGAAAAACACACCATAATTATTAATTATTTAGATGCTGATTATTACATTTATTATAAGTTTTAATATAAATTAATGCCTGTTTATTAAAACTTTAAAGAAAATCAACAATTATTTTAAAAGTGAAATTGGACAACTTTTGTGAATAATCATAGAAATTTAATATTATTGTAAGTACAATAATTTTATGCAAGTATTGTAGAAAATAAATGTCCACCTATAAATAGTGTTTTATATCGTACGTAAAAAATAAATTATTGTAACGACTGAATATTTGCTCTAGGAATATAGGCCCGACGGAAGGGGCCCTCCGTGGGGGTCTTTCTAACAGATACTAACCCGTATTTAGGCAAGATTACCCAAGATTCGATGAAAATTACGGCAAACCCCGAACGGTTAGTCCGATGTTCACGAATGGGTTCGAACCCAGCACCCCCTGTTTACCAGCTTGTAGAGCATAACTTCTCAATCACTCGCAAAAACAAAAAAAATAAGCTTTTTGGGAAACGCTTTCAAAGTTAAAAATTAATTAATTGAGTAGTGTTCCTGTACTTAAAGTGGAAAAAATATAGTATTTCTGTTCATGCATAATTAATCAATATTTTAAACAAGTTTGAAATATTTAATGTTATTTTTAAATGATTTTTAATTTCTTTTAATTGTTAATTTTAACTATCAGTATTTTTACATTTCTTTTTAATTATAAAGCTCAGGTTAAAATTTCGAAATTTGAAATTAATCTGTAGATTTTCACATCTTTATCTTTTTTTCGAGTAAAATAAATATTTATATAATATTATTAGGATGAGCGAAGCGAATCCTCTACTAGGCCACTCAAATGACATTTTGTCGTACACTTTATAAAAAAACTATACTGTATTTTGATTTGAAATTAAACACAAATATAAATTATGATCTGTAGATTTGCAGAATACTATTTTTTTACAGAAATACTTTTCAAAAAATTATTATTTTAATTAATTTATTTTACATGTTTTTCCATTACGAACGCATTTTTTCAAATAAAAAGTAAAACACGTATGTTTTCAGAAGAAAACTTAAATCATGGGGTCAGTAATTATAGCTAGAATCATCTTTAAATAAATAAAATATATTTTCATTATTCGGACAAAATATTTCAAAAACTGCTTTCAGATTTTCAAACTATGCTCATTCCTTTTAATTATGTATTGTTTCATGATTTCCTTTATAAAATTTATAAAATACTTAAATTATAACATATTTTTAATGAATTAAAATTTGTAAAAGTATTTTTCTGTGTTAGGAATTCAAATACACAATTTATTCTTATTTTGTGAAATCATTTAAGCAGACGATATTTATGAATTTTAAAAGAATTACATTATATTTTTGTGAAGTGGCAATAAAAGAATTGTAAAAGAAAAAAAATTAAGATTTTTTATAATTCTACTTCGAAAATATTTTTATTTATACCAGTCTTATATCCTAAATAAACAATCTGGGGAAATTCTTAGTTATTTGGTTAAAGTACATTTTAAAATTAAAATGCGCCGAAACATAAAATTACACTTTTGCTTAATAAAGATGCAAAAGTAATTTAAAAAATATATTATTACTTTCAAATATTTATCTTATAGCATAATACTTCGCGAATCCAAACAAAGCATGGCTTTTGCTAGTGTAATATTTATATATCAATTTTTTTTTCGAGTAAAAGTAGTTATCAAAGTTTTAAGTAAATAAAGTTCAGACTTGGATAAATAAAACTTTCAAATAAAAACGAAATCATTCATTTGTTCTAATATTAACCACATGAAGAAAAAAGCATCCTAGAGTACAAAACAAATCACTAGCTACTAAAATAAATGTTCAAAATTTCTATACACACAAAAAATTGAAAAATGGAACAGACGTAGTATTAACTATTTCGTAAAAGACTACTTATACTAGTTAAACAGAACAAACTAGAAGCAATATATAAATTTCAGCTATAACACTTTAATAGAAAAAATTCAACATTTGAAAAATACAGGATTTATCACTATTTTCGGTAAATTTTTCCTTTTAATATGCTTAAATGCAGTTGAAAATTGTTTATAATTTCAGATTGTCAGTCAACTATCTGCCCGTGCTTTAACTCTCCTAAAAATTTAACTCTAACTACAATAATTGTCATATAATGATTCATAATGTTATTAAAAATTTAGTATTGCATATTCGCTATTGAAAATGAATTTTGTAGCATTTTTAATTTGTTTACAAGAACACTCAAAATAAAAGTGTTGCATTATGGTTGGTGGAAAAAAAAGTCACTATTTTAAATATAATGAAGCAATTTGATTTTTTGAGGTGCATTTAAACGTGCCTTCTTCGGAATATAAGGTGCAAAGAATTTACCTTTCATTTGCAGTGTCCAACAAAAGAATTCGATTACATGTTGGCATACAAATGGAAAAAAAAATGGTTTCCAGCATATTCCATGATCTTAAATTGTTTCAAACATGTTGAAATTTACATGCAATATTGAGCTGAACTAGAAGATGTTCACTGCAAAATATGACGTGCATAACTTATGTAGTTTTTTTACAGGTGCACGCAAAAGACTTCAGTTACAGTATTTTCTATATGAGAAAAAAGTATGGTAGTGCTTTTTTAGTTGTGGTATGCGTTTTTCATTTTAACTCACTCTTGCATTCCATGCTGCTTATGACATTTCTATAGATTGCATAGAGAGCGTCACAAAATAATTCGTAACCATTAATGTGTTGATAGCATCAATTATGTGTATGATTTAACTTGGTTATGCAATTTCCAACTAAGCTTAGAAGTAAAATGTCACCGAAGTATATTAGTAAAGATATGTTTGAAAGATATAAATACATTCTTATGCGCAATGAATTGGATGCTTATTAAGTGTTTTTCACCACTGATTCGCAGCCATTACATTTGTAATATGTCCGGAGGATATAAATACACTTTATACGCAAGGAAATGGATGCTTATTAAGCTGCCTATCACTATTGATTTGCAACCATTACTTATGTAACATGTCCGAAAGATATGAATACAGTGATGTGCAAAAGGAATTAATTTTGTAATTAGCTCGCTATTTTTTGAAATAGAAAAAAAAATCGTAATTTAAGACTGATTTTATTTTGAAGATGATAATTGTTGAAGATAATTGTCATTGCACTTCTTCTTTTCGTTTCACCCTTTTTAAATTTTAAATTTCTAAGAGGACATTTATATTTTATAAGTAATTACCATACCTTATTTTAATTTCTAGCCTCTTTAATATCACATACATAGTAATTTAGAAAATTTTTTGCTCCTGCAAACATCTAGTGGTACTGGCATTGATCTAAAAAGTGGATTATGTAAAAGCAAATTTTAGCAACAACAATTACAACAGTTTTAACTTTTTGAAATCGGATTGATATTTCCTGGAATTGAATAGAAATCAAAATTTAGAACACTTTTAGAACGCTTTACGCACGTTTTCAATCATTTAAAATTGTAATACTTTTAGAAACTAGAGAAAATTTATATATTGTATGTAATTAACAATGTCAAATGTCAAACTTTCTAGTTCTTGCAGTATCACAAAAAGTATTTTTTTTTTTTTTTTTTTTTTTTTTGGTCCTACATCATCCAGATAGTAAGTGACACCAAAATGAAATAAAGCCTATATTATAATAAGGACTGTCAATTTCCAATCATTAATTTAAAAATCTGTTTAAAACTTCCTGAGATTGCGTACAAATCGCAGACTCTCTCTTTTTTAGAATAAGAAAGAAATTTAGAATTTTTTTCGTGCATTTTCGCCCTTTTTAAATTTTGAGATTTTTAGGAAATATTCTTAGAGATCACTTATATCTTATAACTACCGTGCCAAATTTTAATTCTCTAGGCGCTTGAGCAACACATAAACTGTATTTTTAGAAAGTTGTTTCTCTTGCACCTTATTAGAGTAAGTAACATCGACATATGATATAGCATATGTGTTGGAACAGGGACTAACACCATCATTTTCATACTATTACTTTTGAAATGGGTTGGTAGTTCCAGAAACTACTCTTACACACAAACAAATTTTATAATATTAGTATAGATAAGTTAAAAGTATAATCAACTTATTAGTATAGTAAAATTTTTACAGCAATATTAACGTTGTTTTTACAAATTATTTTCAATTTAATGCATTTACTGCATACATGAAATTTTTTTTGGTAATTTTAAATAAAATATTTTAGTATTATCTACATTTAATTGAAAATTCTAACAAATCTTTTCCAGCTTCATATTATTTTGGTTATTATAAAACTAATTGTGCATTTCTAAAAATTAAATGCTGTGCAATGTTAATTAATTATTTTCTTACTTTTATACTTATGCTAATCTTTTATAAGCTTTTAGCTAAATAATGGCAAAACAATTTTGTCAGTGGGAAATATTTGTTTTATGCTTGTTAAACATACGTCCAATTATTAATTAATAAGTACTTTAAACAAACAGTAACAAAAGATAAACATTGTAATTTAAGATTTCATCTTTGGATAATGAATTTTAAAACTACTTTATTTCAAATTTTAACTAATTAAATAGAAATTTGGAGGTTTCTGATCTTAACGTCTCTAAATTATAATTGTAATCAGAAGTAAAATAAAAATAAGTGGATAAATGATGCTTTTATTTTTGTGAACAATGCGTAATTGAATTGCACAATGAAGGTACTTAATTCGGTTCTGAAAATCACAATACTAAATTGTACAAATATTTTTCGTTGAAATTTGCATTTGTCAATTAAAAGTACATTAAATCTGAAAGATGTTTAAATAACGAGACCTTGGTTGTTTATTTTCCTTTACTTTTTTCAAAGTTACATTTGCTTACAGATAAAATATTATTTAGATCTTGAACTTTATATCGTTAAGAACAGTAACACAATTCTCAATTGTGTTACTGCCTGAAGTTTTAGCATAGATAAAAATAAATATGTCAATAAATAAAATAAAAATCAGAATGTATATTGAGAAAATTTAATTAAATTCCGACGTGTTTGCTTAGAATAAATAAATATGAAATGGATTCTGAAGTTTAACTTCATTTTTTAAAATGTTAGATTATTACTACTTTATTTTTTAATATATATCTATATAACTATATAAGAAAATTAGTTGTATTGATTAGTTGAAGCTAGGAAATTGTATGTATCTTAATTTCAGAACAAAGTAGTAAGCTACAATGGAAACTAGTTAAAACAAATATTGTTAAAACAAATAGTAAAAAAAAGGCGTATATTTCATTTTTAAAAGAATATTTCTTTAAAGTTAAATTTTATTTTATGCAAAAGAATTCTGAGCTGTATGTTTTTATTAAAACTAACATCATTATCAGGTTTCTGATGCTAATGTACTGGTAACTATTTAGAATTACTGTTATCCGATATTACCTTTTTACTTATATGTTTTATTTGTATCCCTTTCTGTGTATTTGTGATTTTAAAGTAACATTTTTTTCTTATCTGCAAGTTAATCCAAATGTGCTTTCAGTCATGAATGCAGCCCTGTTTTCTTTTTGGTATACGCGGAATGATAGCGGAGAGAGAAGATCAAGTCTGGGACAGATTTGCAGGGTTGGTTGCCCCTTGGTAGAGTTTTTGCAAAGAGCTTGAGGCTCTTGTAATGCATAGTCAGCCTAATGGAGAGGTCAAGGGGACCTTCTGATAAATTTGTTTGGATGCACTAATGTGAGAGGATATAGAGCATTTTAATATGGGAACGAATGACATAAAGTGCTTGCTGTATATAACTTAACATCCGGACGGATCGTCTTTATCCGGTCTGTTAAGGTCCAGACACATTTAAAGACGTTGTGCGGTTAGCAGGCGGCGCGTTTTATGTCCGCATTCGGCGAATTTAATGTTAATGACTTTTGAAGTTCAACTTCAATCCAGGTGCTGGACAAGAATCTTTCCCTTCAATAGGGTTTAAGATAGTTATCTCCCTCGCCATTGTATTTCCCCTGTTTTCTATTGTCGGTAAACCGCAGCTGGGGAGAAAAGAAGGGAGTTCCATGAATTCAGTTGAACTTCAGCAAAATACCGCTCTGTGTTGAGCCTAAAATGTAGGTAATTCTTTGTTTACATGTAAATAAGTTGTAAATAAATTGATCACCAATTTTAATTAAATGAGTTAGCAGTCTTTTCGATACATCTTCTCACAACGTGCTCAATATCACGTAGCTATATCGGTGGTGCCAACATATCAGAATAAAGAAATATTCTTCGATGTCCCGTCTCGAAGAATGAGTGTAAAAGCAAACACATACGATTAAAATCAAGGAACTATTTTTTTACAACTTCTTTACACACAAACAAAACATATTTTACACTTAAAAGCTCGGATATGGACGATTCAGTCTGACACTAAGTTACATACCGCAAGTACTGTCCACATTTTAAAATACTCTATATTCGTCTCACACTCGGCTATTTAAATTGAAGGCTCTCCTTGACCTCTCCGTAGCTGTATCTGTATATGACAAGAGCCTCAAACTCTTTCCCGAAAATTCTACCAAGGGAACGCCAATTACACCTCTGCAGCTATCAGTGGCGCCAACTTTTGAAAAACATTGGGTTGATTCAAAAACATTGGGTGGGCTCAAATATTTTTGTAAAATGGTGCGACCGGTTTGTTTTTCATTGAAGAGTTGATAGATGGTGAAAGATGAGAATTTTAAATCAAGCTATTATATTTTAATAAATTTGAAATTGTATTAATTTATATTCTCATGCGTTTTTCCTTATAAAGACACTGATATTTATTGTAACGTCATGATATCATGAACATGACTGCAAATTAAATTGGCAGGAAGTTTAACATAAAGCAAAACATTTCAGTTATTCGGGATTTATGAGTGTCAATCGGAGAATTAAAACACATGATCACTGGCAAAGTAAAGGAGAAAAATGAATAATAAAATAATAATGAAATAAATAACTAGAACAATGAAAATTGTGTACGGTATGATTCCAAGTTTTTAGGTGGGCTAGGGCCCCATGGGCGCATATAAGTTGTCGTCACTGTCAGCTATCACCCCAAGAGAGCCAAAAAGAAAACAGTCCCACATTCCATGTAGCATAGCCCACCAAAAGATCCGGATGATAAGCTAATTAAAAGTGTAAGCTAGACCTTTAAACAATGTATTATTCTCTTTATCACTTTATGTTTTTCATTTTCGTATGCAATATGCCATTTTAGGTGTAGGGGATCAGGAGATATTATTTTTTAACATTCTCTGACTCTCGTTTTCATATCTCCAATGAACCAGGCATTTGTAGCGTTGCAAAGGTTAGAAAAAACCCGGTTTAAACCCGGGAATAAACCGGGTTTTTAGGAATAAACCTGGAAAAAACCCGGGATTTTTTGGAATAATTCGGTTTCTTGGGAATAAACCTGGGAATAAATCTGGTCTATTGGAAATAAACCCGGGAATAAACCGACTTTTTGCAACTCTAGGCATTTGTCACCTATTCCATTGCCTTCTGTGTTTCTTATCACTCTGGTAAATATAAATGAATATTAAATATGGATTCTGTAAGTAATAATCATTGCGCATATACCTACTTTGTGTAATTATTCTATTTATTATAGTAGTTATTAACATTTGAAGTTCATGCACTTTATTGAACATTGGAGCCATTTTCAAAAATTGATACTTTTGAAATACTTAAAAAAATACTTTCACTATTTTTTTTTTCGAGAACAGTTGTTCGATTAAGTTACTTTATAGAACGTAGATGAAACATAAGTATTAAAATAAACATAGATATCAGAAATATTTTGAGAACTAAGGAGGAAAGTTAAGAAGGGAACACTAAAAATGAAATTTGAAAAATTTAATTTCTTCGGGTGATATTTTAAATAGAGAATCAGAAACTATGTTTTATTAGTAAGATTAACTTATAAATGAAATTTTCTAAATGCCCGAAGTTGAAAACACGCAAACCAAAAAAGAAAATACCTATTGATTTTTGAGGGATGAAGAACATTGTTGCTTAGTTTTACAGTTATTTGCAACAACATTTTCCACTCAGAAATAATCGTGAAATATTTCGCCGATTACTCAATGATTTTCCGAGATGGTCCCAAAGGTGAGGGGTAAAAGAGGACTAAAACGGAATACGTGAATCCGTAATTTACACCAGAGAGTATTTCATCCTTAAATGGAAAAAAAGTAAGTTATTTTCGAAACTTTTAGCGTTAAAGTGCCATTTCCTTCAATTCGTGGAAGAAAAAAGATAAAGTTAAAAATAATGGAAGAAATTAAGTGGTCGAAAAAAAAAAGGTTGAAACGACAAAAATTAACTTAAGCTTAATCGTGTTTTAGGAAGTTAGTTACGTGTTTAGAAAGTATTAAGCTTAAACTTACGAAATAATATTATGGAATTATTAATGACTTCAGTGTTTTCAGCACTAAAAATATATAAAAAACTAAACTGGATTTTTTCTTTTCTTTTTTTTTTAATTCACTTACACGTAATCCTTAAAACAATTATAGTTTTATTCATTGCTTATAATGTAAATAACATTAGACTTCTTAATAAATAAATTCGATAAAAAAATGAAAAGTGATATATGAAAAACGGTAACATGGTGTTTTATATATCTATTTAATACCGTCAATGTTAACAGCTTTCATGTCTATGAGCACTTGATGAATTGGTAAATTTAAAAAAAAGAGGTTCCTTTTCAGGAAATTAAGATTTTTAACTTATTTTTCTTGTATACTTCTCTTAAAAGATGTCTCTTTTTTTTGCTAGTAGTTAAAAATTTTCGCCAAATTTGTCAGTTTTTAAACTATAAAAAAATAAAATTAGCACATATTTTTTAAAATATTTTGACAACTAATTTCAAATTTTAACGCGTTCTTTTTTTAAGGAAAAAAGTTAAGAAGAGAACGTTGAAAATGAAGCTTAAAATATTTAATTCCTTCGGGAGATATTTTAAATAAACCATAAATTTTCCGAATTGTAATCCGGAAACTGAGAGATGAGCAGCCTTAAATAGATATAATCTGTCATGTTTTATTTGCAAATTCAACTTATGTATAAAAAATTTTAAATGCCTTAAGTCGAAAGAAAAGAAAAAATATACTATTAATTTTTGAGGGATGAAGAACATTATTGGTTAGTTTTAGAGTTATCTGCAACAACATTTTCCACTCAGAAATAATGAAGACATTTTTCTTCGATTACACTGAATGATTTCCCAATATATTCCCAAAGGTGAAGGGTAAAAGAGGATTAAAGCGGAATACGTGAATCCGTAATTTATGCCAGAGAATACTTCATCCTTAGATGAAAAAAGAAAAAGGAACTTATTTTCCAAACTTTTAGCGTTAAAGTGCCGTTTCCTTCAATTATTGGAAGAAGAAAAATAAAGATTAAAAAAAAAAAGAAATTAAGTGAGCGAAAAAAAAAAACTTTGAAATGACGAAAATTGACTTAAGTTTAGTAAGTTAATTACGTGGTTAGAAGAATTAAGTTTATGCTTCCGAAATAATATTTCGGAATTTTTAATGACTACAGTTTTCAAACCCTAAAAAGATATAAAGAAACTAAATTGGAGTTTTTTTCTTTTTATAGTGATATACAGCTACGTGTATTCCTTAATTTCTTAAAAAGTTTATAACTTTATCCATGGTTTATAACGCATGCATCACGTTAGACTTCTTAGTAAAAAAAATATCTAAAAAAATAAAATGAATGCATCAAAAGGAATAATACAGTGTTTTATACATCTATTTAATATCGCCAATATCAACAGTTATAATGCCTATCTCCATTTGACACATTCATACATTTAAAATAACTTTTAATGTTAAGTCTAAGGGCATTTGATACGTTTGTATATTTAAAATAACTCATCAGGAAAATATTTTTAACTTATTTTTCCTGTATATTCTAATTAAAGAATGCCTCTTTTTTGTTAGTTGTTAATGTATTTCCAAAATATATACTTAATTTTTCATGAAATGTTAAAATTTTACTCGAAATTTGTCAGTTTTTAAAACATAAAATATTAAAATAAGCATAGTTATTAGAAATATTTTGAAAACTAAAGAAAAAGTGACATATTTTAAGAGAACACTAAAAAGCACATTGATGTCTGAGGAATGAAGAACATACTTAATGGTTGCTTAGTGAATGCTTAGTTTTACAGTTACTTGCAACAACATTTTCTGCTCAGAAATAATCATGAAATATTTCGTCGATTACACAGAATGATTTCTCGATATAGTCCCAAAGGTGAGGGGTAAAAGAGGACTAAAATGGAATACGTGAATCCGTAATTTATACCAGAGACTATTTCATCCTTAAATGGAAATTATTTTCGAAACTTTTAGCGTTAAAATGTTATTTCCTTCAATTCGTGGAAGAAAAAAGACAAAGATAAAAATAATGGAAGAAATTAAGTGGCCGAAAAAAAAAGTTTGAAACGACAAAAATTAACTTAAGCTTAATCGTGTTTTAGGAAGTTAGTTACGTGTTTAGAAAGTATTAAGCTTAAACTTACGAAATAATATTATGGAATTATTAATGACTTCAGTGTTTTCAGCACTAAAAATATATAAAAAACTAAACTGGATTTTTTCTTTTCTTTTTTTTAATTCACTTACACGTATTCCTTAAAACAATTATAATTTTATTCATTGCTTATAATGCATGCATAATATAAGACTTCTTATTAAATAAATTCGATAAAAAAATGAAAAGTGATATATGAAAAACGGTAACATGGTGTTTTATATATCTATTTAATACCGTCAATGTTAACAGCTTTCATGTCTATGAGCACTTGATGAATTGGTAAATTAAAAAAAAAAAAAAAAAAAAAAAAAAAAAAAAAAGAGGTTTCTTTTCAGGAAATTAAGATTTTTAATTTATTTTTCTTGTATACTTCTCTTAAAAGATGTCTCTTTTTTTGCTAGTAGTTAAAAATTTTCGCCAAATTTGTCAGTTTTTAAACTATAAAATATTAAAATAAACACATATATTTTTTAATATTTTGACAACTAAATTCAAATTTTGACGCGTTCTTTTCTTAAGTGAAAAACGTTAAGAAGAGAACACTGAAAACGAAGTTTAAAATATTTAATTCCTTCGGGAGATATTTTAAATAAACCATAAATTTACCGAGGGGTAATCCGGAAACTGAGAGACAGGCAGCTTTAAATAGATATAATCTGTCATGCTTTATTTACAAATTCAACTTATGTATAAAAAATTTTAAATGCCTTAAGTCGAAAGAAAAGAAAATATATATTAATTTTTGAGTGATAAAGAACATTATTGCTCAGTTTTAGAGTTATCTGCAACAACATTTACCACTCAGAAATAATGAAGAAATTTTTCTCCGATTACACTGAATGATTTCCCGATATATTCCCAAAGGTGAAGGGTAAAAGAGGATTAAAGCAGAATACGTGAATCCGTAATTTATGCCAGAGAGTATTTCATCCTTAGATGGAAAAAAAAAAGTACGTTATTTTCCAAACTTTTAGCGTTAAAGTGCCATTTCCTTCAATTATTGAAAGAAAAAAGATAAAGATAAAAAAAAAAAAAAAATGGAAGAAATTAAGTGGGCGAAAAAAAAAGTTTGAAATGACGAAATTTGGCTTAAGTTTAGGAAGTTACTAATGTGGTTAGAAGTATTAAGTTTATTCTTCCGAAATAATATTTTGAAATTCTTAATGATAACAGTTTTCTTAACATTGAAAGATATAAAAAAGCTACATTAGAATTGGATTTTTTTGTGATATACAGCGTCATGTATTCCTTAATTTTTTAAAAAGTTTATAACTTTATCCATGGTTTATAATGCATGCATCACATTAAAATTCTTAGTAAATATATTTGATAAAAAAAAAATGAAAATGAATATATCAAAAACAATAACACAGTGTTTTATGCATTTATTTAATACCGTCAATATTAACAATTTTAATGTCTATGTCCATTTGACACAATCGTACATTTAAAATAACTTGTAATGTTAAGTCTATGGCCATTTGATACGTTCGTATATTTAAAATAACTCATCATGAAATTAACATTTTTAACTTACTTTTCCTGTATATTCTAATTAAAGGACGCCTGTTTCTTTCGTTAGCTATTAATATATTTCCAAAATATATACTTAATTTTTCATGAAATGTTAAAATTTTACTCGAAATTTGTCAGTTTTTAAAACATAAAATATTAAAATAAGCATAGTTATTAGAAATATTTTGAAAACTAAAAAAAAGTAATATATTTTAAGAAAAGAACACTAAAACTGAATTTTAAAATATTTAATCTTTTGGGGAGATATTTTAATTAGACCATAAATTTGCCAGGGGAGATTCGGAAACTGAGAGACGAACATCTTTAAATAGAAATAATTTTTCATTTTTATGTGTAAGATTAACTTAAGCATATTTTTTTTTTAATGCTTCAAGTCGAAAACTGGCAAACCGAATTAAAAGAAAAAGCCCATTAATTTTTGAGGGATGAAGAACATTATTGCTTAGTTTTACAGTTATTTGAAACAACATTTTCTACTCAGAAACAATCATGAAATATTTCTTCGATTACACTGAATGATTTCTCGACATAGTCTAAAAGGTAAGGGGTAAAAGAACACTAATGCGGAATACGTGAATCAATAATTTATGCCAGAGAGTATTTCACTCTTCAATAAAAAAAAAAAAAAAAATGCAAGTTATCCTCCTAACTTTTAGCGCTTAAGTGCCATTTCCTTCAATTCTTGGAAGAAAGAAGATTAAAAAAAAGAACATATTAAGTGGGCGAAGAAAAAATTGAAATGACGAGAAGTGACTTAAGTTTAATCGTGGTTTAGGAAGTTACTTACGTGGTCAGAAAGTTTTTAGTTTATGCTTCTGAGATAATTTTAAGAATTCTTAATAAGTTCAGTATTCTTAGCATGAATATGATATAAAAAAGCTAAATTGGAGTTTTTTTATTTTTATTTATTTACTTATTTATTTGCAAAATACAGCTGCATGTATTCCTTAATTTCTTAAAACTTTTATAACTTTATACATTGTTTGTAATGCATGTATCACATTAGACTTGTTAGCAAATAAATGAGATAAAAAAAAATGAAAATGAATGCATCAAAAACAATAACACGGTGTTTTCTACACCTAATTTAATTGTCCAATTTTATCAGCTTTAATATCTATGGCTATTTGATACATTCGTACATCTAAAATAACTTTTCAGTAAATTAGTCTTTTTAATTTATTTTCCCTGTATACTATTCTTAAAGGAAGTCTTCTTTTATTTGTCAGTTTCTAAAATATTTCTAAAATATATATTTAATTCTACACTAAGTGTTAAAATTTTATTCCAAATTTGTTAGTTTTTAAAACATAAAATATTGAAATACGCATAGGTATTAGAAAAAAATTTCAACTAAACAAAAAAGTAACATATTTTAAGAAGAGAACACAAAAAAATGAATTTTAAAATATTTAATCCTTTGGGTAATAATTTTAAATACAGCATAAATTGGCCGAGGGAGTTTCGAAAACTGACAGACGAGCATCTTTAAATAAGATAATTTTTCATATTTTATTTGTATTATCAAGTTACACATATATATATATTTTTAATGCTTCAAACACGCAAATCAAAATAAAATAAAAAGTCCATTTATGTTTGAGGGACTAAGAACATTATTGCGTAGTTTTACAGTTATTTGCAACAATATTTTCCACTCAGAAATAATCATGAGATATTTCGCCGATTACTCTGAATGATTTCCCTAGATGGTCCCAAAGGTGAGGGGTAAAAGAGGACTAACACGGAATACGTGAATCCGTAATTTATACCAGATAGTATTTCATCCTTCAAGAAAAATAAATAAATAAATAAAAAGTAAGTTATTTTACTAACTAAAGTGCACTTTCCTTCAGTTCTTGGAAGAATAATGAAAAAAAAAATAGAAGAAATTAAGTGGAAGAAAAAAGTTTTGAAATGATGAACACTGACATAAGTTTAATTGTGGTTTAAGGAGTTACTTACGCCGTTAGAAAGTATTTAGTTTATGCTTTTGAAATAATGTTAGGAATTCATAATTACTTCAATGTTCTAAGCATTAATAAGATATAAAAAAGCTAAACTGGAGATTTTTATTTAGTTTAATTTTATTTATTTTATTTTCATTTTTTCCCCAAAAAATACAGCTCCATGTATTCCTTAAAACCTTTATAATTTTATCTATTGATTATAATGCATGTTTCAAATTAGTCTTCTTGGTAAATAAATTTGACTAGAAAAAAATGATACATGAAAATGAATGTATGAAAAACAATAACACAGTGTTATATTCATTTGTTGAATACCATCGATGTTAACAGCGTTTATAACACGTGGGACACGTACACACAAGTATATACGGTATACATAATTTTTTTTAATGCTTTAAATCGAAAACACGCAAACCGAAAGATAAGAAAATACCTATTGGTTTTTGTGGGATGAAGAACATTATTGCTTAGTTTAACAGTTATTTTCAACAACATTTTCCACTCAGAAATAATCATGAAGTATTTCGCCGATTACACTGAATGATTTTTCGAGATAGTCCCAAAGGTGAGGGATAAATGAGAACTAATATAAAGCGGAATACGTTGAACCATAATTTATGTAAGAAGATATTTCACCCTTAAATAAAAAATTAAAATATATTCTCCAAATTTTAACGCTAAAGTGCTATTTCCTTCATTTCTCGGAAGAAAAAGGATAAAGATAAGAAACTGAAAAAAGTAAGTGAGCGAAAAAAAAAGTTCGAGATGATGAAAATTTACTTAAGTTCAATCGTGGATTAGAAATTTACTTACGTGGTTAGAAAGTATTAAGTTTATGCTTCCGAAATAACATTATGGAATACTTAATGACTTCAGTGTTGTTAGCATAAAAAAATCTAAACTGGAAAACTTTTAATTTCTAGTTCATGTACGATAAAGAAATGCATTGTTTTTATTATGTAATATTTAAAACGCAATAAATATATTTTAAATAAGAAACGTATTGACTTTCTAAAAAAATCGTTCGAACGTGCCCTCCTCTCCCCTATAAGCTATGAATAAGTGATGAAACATACAATTATAGTGCATAATATTTATTCGTTAACGAAATCTTTTCACGTATTCACTTCTGGGAAATTAAAGATGAAAGTAAAAAGAATTTGTCTTTACTTTATTAAAAGAAATATTAATGCATTTCTTTATTATAACTTCTTTCAAAATATATTTTTTAAAATTTAAATAACTGATGTAAAACAAAAGATGCATTTTATAAAAGAAATAACCAAATTATTCGTGGGAAAAAGACGCTAAAAAGTATGCTATCTGAATAAACAATGAACCAATTTGATTAAATTACCATGCCAATGGAATGAAGCACAAGAAATAAAAGCTCTCTCACAAAAATATTTAAAAAATATGATTAAATTCATAAATTAATTGAGAAAAGATGTCGTTTTGAATGTAATTTGAAACAAACTTAGTTTTGCGTTTAAAAACATAAAAATTTTTATCAAAATAAATTATTAATAATAATTCTAAGCTATCTTAAAATGGAACAGAAAGTTTTTTTATAAACCTTCTATAAAAAAAAATCCGCGCATTAATTCTAGAAATAGAGTTATTCCGAAACTCGCAAAATAAAATGCGGCATAGCAGCACTATATGTTGAGTGATTTACATCAATAGTACAAAACGTCAACTCATGTTATGGAGATTGAGCTATTGTGAAAAACGTGAAAAATTTCCATAAAAGTGCCTTCTGTTGAGCGATTTACAGCAAAATGTAAAAAACTTCGATTCATTTCAATGACTAACTCAATCTGAAATTTTAAGAATATCCATGCATTAGTACTTCAGATATAACTATTGCGAAAATCATACTGCATAGCAGCGCCAATTGTTGAGTGATTTATACCAAAAATTGATCAGTAACAATCTGCATAAAAATCTAACTAAATATATAATTCTTTACTAAATTTCAAGCATTAGTTCTTGAGACACAGCGCTTACAAAATTTGTGTCACATGCAGGCAGGCAAAGTCATAGACTCAGAAATAAACATTTTGTAGAGACATGTTTTTCGGTACAGACCGGGAAGCGACAACACAGACAATCACATCAAGCAGGAAAATTCTAGGATTAGTTAAATTTCGGTCCGCATATTAAACGCAATCGATCTGTAAAATCATATCTTGGTGGAAAACGCCTAAAAACCCGAATTTATTGGTGTTTACTCGTAGGTTCACATTATGTTTTTCTGATCCGAATCATCCATGTTTTAATATATTTTGGTGCAGGAGAGCACAATGGTAAACCTACGAGTCAATCGCAGGAATCGGGTTTTTCGATATTTTTCACCAGGATATGACTTGGCAGACGAATCGATGAGGTGATTGGCTGTGTTGCCGCCAGTCGGTCTAGCTTTCGTTTGCTCCTAAAACCTGTAAATCCGTCGAAAATCGAAAGTCGAAAATTTTCACGACTCCAATACCTTCTTCTTGTAGCGGTAGAAGAAAGTAAAAAATAGTTACTTTATATCAACGTTTGTTGTTTTATACAACTTCGGAAAAACATCGGAGGCATTCATCTGACATCTAATCTATCACATTCTTTTTTCTGTTTTAGTCTAGTGGCGTCAGATTTCTCTTCGTCGCTGTCGTTGTTTTGACTGTTTTGTTTAATCTAAGTTTCAAAGTTTACCGCCATTTTATCAAAGAGAATGTCACTTTAACACTAGAAAGTTATCAGTCATAATCGTTCACATAGAAAAATGAAGAAAATTTAGAGTTTTAAAGATATCTATAATACTGGATTAGAATGTCTACATAATCTTTTGCGCATTTTTTTACAGTAATACCCTCTGTTAAATGTTACAACATCTATAATTATTTTACATCATTATCTATTTCTATATTTAAAACTTTCGTGTTTATGAAATATGTATAAGAAAAATTTTTCGTCATGAAAAATCTAGGCACCAGTAGGCACTCTCTCACCACTAAAATTAAAAGATTTTCTTCCCTTAAAATTTAATAGCATTTTTACAAGAATTTTACCCGGAATATTAGACGAATACAGACAGATAGAGTCACTGACTCACAGGCAGACATCTTGTAAAAACATACTTTTATATTTTTGAACTCTGACTCCTAAAGCATAAATATCCGTCAAAAACTAGATGTAGATATTTTTTACGAATCCAATACTTTCTTCTTCTAAAGATGAAAAAATTAAAATTGATTACATTATATCAACGTTTGTTGTTCTAGGCAACCAAAAACATCGGAAGCATTCATCTGGTATCTAATCTATCACATTCTTTTTTTTTTATTTAGTCTAAAGACTTCAGATTTCTCTTCGTCGCTGTCGTTGTTTTGACTGTTTAATAGGGTGGATCAAAAATTTTTTTTTCACTGTGTCAAAACCTACCTATGCGGAAAAGATGTTCTCTTGGATGGAGATTAAGGGAAAAATAATTAAAAAAATTAATTTTAAATTTTAATACTGCCACAATGACGTTGAATTTCGAAAAAAAGTGAAAAAAAACCTAATTTTGGCTAGATTATTTTTTATTCAAAATAATAGTTTAAAAAGTTATCCAAAAAGTACCTATGCGTAAAAGATGTTATATTATATGCTGAGTATGAGAAAAATAATTTAAAAAATTAATTTCAAAATTTAAATCTACCGCAATGTGGCTCAAATTTATGTATTTGAACGTTTTTACGGTAAAAAATCAACTTTTGTTTTGTAAAATAAAATATGAATTTTAGACATTTTTAACATTTATTACAATGAGGGGATATTTAATTGATTACAAGATAAAAACTTTAGTTTCTTATTTAACAGCTTCATTAGTATTAAATCTAGAAAAATCGTCAACATTTCAATTCGCGATAATGACGTTCGGTATTGAAAATCGACATGAGATTTTGTAATTCAATTCAATTTTTATAAAACTGTCTCTTATGTATGGTCCATACACAGCAGAAATACTTCCGTTATTCTTTTGATTATTAGTTTTGTAGAATGAGTGTTGCGCGAATAGATATTATTGCCACTGAAATGATTGCTGGATTTACATATTGCTTCTGAAATCATGTCGTTACAAAATCCGCCAGTTAGTGGAGGTTCGACACATTTTCCTATTTAATTAAATCTATGAAATCCGTCGCAAAAGGTCAAAAAGCTGGTAAATGTAAAATATAGATTGTTTTTATGTAATGATTAGGATTACAGCAGACCGTTTGATTTCACTCGCGCGTTTTTAGAATTCATATACTGACATAAATGAAAATACAAAAAGCTTCTAACATGCTGCGAATAATCTTTCTATTTCACCAGTGAAACATTTGTACCCAGCCGCGGTTCCATCCACGCTGTAAAAAGATGACATAGTGGAACTTCATTGGTGTGTAACTAGCACAAAAAACATTGTAGTGGACGCTTGAAGATCAGTCCCATATTTCGAATAACACATCCTTTAACATCTATGTTAACAGATATTACGTCACAACCGATAGCAACCAACTTTGTTACATGTATATTATTGTTAACACATGAAAAAAATGTACGTCGTGTTTTCAAATTGTTTCGTACTCTCCCGGAATTTATAAACATGTGGCCGATGTATTCGGAACCCAGTTCTTTTTTCAAGCTCAAGTCTGCTTCTATTATGATTTTTCTTCTGTTGTTTTCTAGTGATGCAGCCAGTCTTTACACCCATAAAAGTTTAAAGAAAATGGCCATGGTCATAATCTTTTACAAATGACTAAAGATAATGACTAAAACGATGGAGTGGTCTTTGGTTTGTTTTGTCATGCCGATTTTTTTCTGTCGCATTCGACTCGTAGTTTTGTGAGGTAATGCCCACGTCTTGAAGTGCACCAGACACGATGGCAGCACCTGCTTGGTCGGAAGTGCCCAAACTGTCCAATATTCTGATGAAGTGACACCTAGCTCGCCAGCATTTTGGCTTTTCAATGATAGCTGATGATGTAGAAAAGTGAGTTTGTTCTCAATACGTCGGTTTAGTTTACACTCAATATTCATATTCATATTCAAATCTATTGAACTGAAATAAATAGGCAGTATTTTCGGAAATGGTCCAAAAGGCTGTAGTAGCTTTCAGTATCTTATTTTGTTTTACAGAAATTAAGAAGAGCGCAATATTTGTCGTTAAACAGTTTAATTTTTCTCAAAAGACTGCTAAGGTAAGTTATTGAGATTGAATCTGATTTACAGGTCACTAGTAACTTATTAGCAACTCCTTCTCACGCAGGAAATAAATAGATGTTGACCGATTCCTTTCTTCGGTTATCCTTTAAATACCAATATGTAAATTTTATAACTTTTTGTATTAGGGAGCATATTTACTGGCATATCAAAGCTAGACCCAAATAGGGTGTAATTCATATCTCTCTCTTTTTTTTATTTTTTTAACAACGCCATGGTACAGTAATGTTCAAGGTACACTAAGCTACACAATACACAAGCAGACAAATTCTAACTGAAAAAACTGGAACTGCCAGTTTTTCGAAACTTTAAATTACTTGCAGGAGTATTAAAATCGAAATTAATTTTATTTATTTATTTATTTTTACTTAATATCCATGCAATATAATATTTCTTACGCAAAGGTAGGTTTTGATTGATATTAAAATGTTTATTTTGCGTCAAAATTAAATCTAACCAAATTTAGATCTTTTTCCGTTTTTTCAATATTTTATCGAATTTTCAACTTTTTTGTGGCAGTATTAAATTTTGAATTTATTACTTATTATTGTTTTTTACTTAGCCTCTATACGATATAACATCTTTTCCTCATTGTTGGATTAAAAAAATATATTAAAGTAATTAGTTTTTGACAAAAATAACCTAACCAAAATTCGGTCTTTTTCCAAATTTTTTCGAAATTTCAACCCTTTTGTGTCAGTATTAAATTTTAAAATTAATTTTTTTTATTATTTTTCCCTTAATCTCCATACAATAGAACATCTTTTCCGCATAGGTAGATTTTGATTAATGGTAATTTTTTTTTCGCCATAGACAATCGATCCACCCTACTGTTTAATCTGAGTTTCATATTTTACCGCAGTTTTACAAAGAGAATGTCACTTAAACACGAGTAAGTTATCTGTCATAATCATTCACATAGGAAAATAAATTCAGATGTTTAAAGATATCTACAATATTGGATTAGAATTTCTACATGATCTTTTACGCAATAATCTTTTCTTTTTTCAAAGTAATAACTTCTGATAAATTATACAACGTCTATAATTATGAAAGCATTATCTATTTCTTATTTTTTAAGACTGCTGCTTTTATTCTTTCTAGTCCTTTTTGGTCTTTTCCACTGTTTCCATTCACCTACTCTAGGTAATATTTCAATGGTAAAAAATTCCTAATAACTCTGCCATTTATATTTATGATTATTATTGTTATTGTTGTTATAATTATTATTATTATAATTATTATTATTATTATTTATATTACTTTACTTTTATTTATTTATTCATTTATTTATTTGTTGTGGATAATATAGCAATTTTTCACATATTTATTTAGTATGTTTTAAACATTTTTTTATATCACTCCATTCTATTGAAGCTTTACAAACTAAATTTATATTATTTTTTTATATAAATATTGACCTTTCTTTATGTGCAATGAATATTAAAAAGATTTCCATATCCACTTGATAGAGCCTTGACCATCTGGTCAACTCACCCTCACATTGACTGGGCCAAACCTCCCGACATTGCCCTTATCTAATGAATAGCACATTGTTATGTTAAGCCTAACGTATTGTACAATATTTAAAGCTGGAATGGAATTCCAATATTTCTGCATTACTTAAGCCTTACTCGCGTAGACTGGGCCAAATCTTTCTACATTACCCCTTTTTAAAGAATAGCACATATTATGTTAAACGTAACGTACTGTGGATCCTTTATACCTGGAGTGGATTTTCAATATTTCTACATTACTTAAGCCTTACTCGCATTGACTGGGTCAATTCTCTCTTCGTTGCTCTTTGCTAAAGAATAGCGCATTATTATGTTAAGCAAACGTATTGTGCAAACTTTATGCCTGAAGCAATATTCCAATATTTCTGCATTACTTAAGCCTTACTCACATAGAATGAGTCAAATCTCTCTACATTGCCCTTTGCTAAAGAGTAGCACATTGTTATGTTAAGCCTAACGTACTGTGCAATCTTTATGCCTGGAGTGAAAGTTCAATATTTCTGCATTTCTTAAGCCTTACTCGCATAGACTGGGACAAATTTCCCTACATTACCCTTCTTTAAAGAATAACACATTGGTATGTTAAGTCTAACTTACTATGCAATCTTTATGCCTGGATTGAAAGCTCAATATTTCTACATTAGTTAAAACTTACATACTTAAATTTCTATGATTATTTTATCGAATTAAAGATTACAAAATATTTCTTGAAAACACAAGTTTTAGGTTGAAAATGCTTCACAATTGATTTCTTCCACTGTTCATATTATTTGTATAAAACAAAGAGCCAATTGAATAAAACAATTTGTATAAAACCAGAGCCTTCCAGTACCTTTGGTTGACACTTATTGGTTAAACTCTGAAATCCTTTTAAATATGAAAATCGAGGGTTGGGTCAAGCCTCCCGTATGGTCAACCCTCTCTAGTCTATCTTAATCTGTTTTTATTATTTTAAACGGAATTATTCCTTTTATTATGAGCATTTGAGCCATAGATTTTAATAAGACATAATTTTTATTCTTTTGCGAAACAAAAATCTAAAAGAAAATATCCTTGTAACAAAATGAATGCCTTCCTTAAATTTGTACAATATATAGATGACGCTGTTGCCACTTTCTGCAAAATATCATGAGATATTTTGCCTGTTATTTTGAATATGTAGTGAAGAGACGTAATTTGGCGCGATTAGAGGGTAGATTTTTGGTTTTGTGTTGGAATGTTGTCTCACCCCGAGACATTTTGTACTATAACAAGATTTATGAATCTTCAATTATTATTACCAAATATGCATATAGAACTGTAAATAGTATTGCAGTTGTTATGGCGTCTTCATTAAAAATGTGACTGTTTAAGAAGTGTTTAATATTTACCCGACGAACACCCTCACACTAGCGCACAACGTGGAGCTCGAACCCACGACCCCGAGATTAAGAATCTCGTGCTTTTCCCAGTAACTTAAAAGGTATTTTTTGTACTTATCAAAAATATATAAATACAATGAAAAATGTATTTTTTTCCTAAATTTTAAAATAGCACAAGATTTTTTTGTATTTATTAATATGAATATTCACTAATTTTAAAACTACTACCATTTTATTAAGCCTTTTTTCTTCTATGGCTATTCACTAGCGCGTTTTTTCTATTTTTAACGTTTCATATTTTCGGCTATCGTCTTTAATCAAAAACATTCAAGATTTCAGCTATTAAAAAACTTCTTCGACATTCCTTTATTCGTATTCATAAAAAAAACTCTGGAAATATTTTGTGTTGACGGTTATACTCTGTCAATATCTTCTTTCAAGTAAACTATACGATAAAAATATTTTTGGAGTTATTTTTGGTAAAGATTTACAGACATTTCATACACAATGTACCATTCTGTTTGATATTTTGAAATGTTAAACTGAGATACCTTTGCACTGAATTTCGAGACAGCATATAAATTATTTTCAGAATAGAGAAGGATTTTTGTTCAAATATAACAAAGAAAAATGAATCGTATATTTAAAAAGTAAAATGAGTTACATGTTTTTTGACAATCTGAAACCTAAGCTTTTGATGCTTTATTGTAACAATTTCAAAATTTTGTGAAGAATGGAAATTTGTAAACGCTAACTTTTCGATGACAGAAACCGTTTTTAGAAGTGTTCGTAATTATGTAAATACGTAGCACCTATAGTCATCGTTCATACCGTCCGTCCGTTTGTCCGTATATAACAGAGAAA
Organism: Maratus speculifer; assembly: GCA_964019185.1. Taxonomy (NCBI): domain Eukaryota; kingdom Metazoa; phylum Arthropoda; class Arachnida; order Araneae; family Salticidae; genus Maratus; species Maratus speculifer. The sequence goes on along the minus strand of OZ025302.1, from coordinate 74,329,506 downwards.
AACTACCCAACTGAAACGTTAGAAATTTAAAATATATATATTTTTTGCATAATTTTATCGAATAATTTCAAATTTTACGAAAATCAAACGTATAATTTAATTACAGTGGCAATCGAAATTATTCAATTATACTACGTCCAATGGGGAAAAAAGTTTCAAGTGCATTTTAATGATGTCCCACTCTTCCGAACATAATAAAATAGATTTCCCCAGTAGCCAAACAATATTGAACCAATATTGGCTACATCTTGGAGCAATATTGGCACATTGGCTGAATTTTGGCATGAAATATTGCTCCAATGTTTGGGATGTTTACATTTTGCCCTTATTTAGCCAATATTATGCCAATATTGGGGTTTTATTGGAAATATTGCCAATAAAACGCCAATGTTGGTTAAGTATCGGAATTTCATTGAAATATTTCCGATATAACGCCAACATTTGTACAATATTGGCGTTTTATTGGTAATATTTCCAGTGAAACCCCAATACTGGCATAATATTGGCTGCAAATATTAGCTAAATAAGGGCAAAATGTAAACATCCCAATATTGGGACAATATTGGCGTTTTATTTGCAATATTTCCAATAAATGAAATATTGGCGCAACGTTGGAGCAATATTGGTTTGCTGTTAGGGTTGTGTCTATGACATATATACTAAAATATGCATTCTGCACAATCTGTGATGCAAAGAATATTTATTAATAATTTACAGGGACACACAAAAATATTCCCATAGATAATGGTATAAGGGGGAAGTATTTTTTGGGGGGCGTTTTAAACTATTTCACATTTTATGAAATAGATATGCGTTTCTCAGGTTTACTACAAGTTACTTCCTGTTTAATAGAAAGCAGATAGCATGTACAGGGACCCCTCAAATGATTCCCGCTGCTATACTGTATCCGATGTACTGTATGCTATTTACACCAAGATCTGAGTATTTTTAAAACTTCGTCATACTACAAACGCACGTAATTTGCTTCGTCTGATGTGCAGTTTTCGCCTTGTTTTGAATGCTATGAGGTCTTAAGTAAATATTTGCATGTTCAGCATCTTTAACTGAAAAACATACAGAATTTTAATAGCATTATCATTAACATTAACCTCTTCAGACCTGACCATAAAATAACTCTCCAAATATATATTTATTGCTTTTGCATAAACGAAATGACACCATAGATGACAGGAAAAGTCATTTTTATTAAATCAATACTTTAGGGGACGGGTAATTTAGGTTTACAAATATGGATATAAAAGTATTAAACTCCTTTAAACATCAGTTTAACTATCAGTAATATAAATTTACACAATAAATAAGGTATACAAAATTAAGGTCTTTAAACGAGTAAATGATCAGTAAATCCTCAAAATTTTTTATTGTAAAGCATTTAAGTTAAATAATCATGAATATTTTTTACTTTCTTGGCCACAATGACTTGTAGGTATTTTCGGAACTCAGATGAAAATAATACTTATTTTATGAGAAAATATTAATCAGTGATGACATTTATTGGTTTTGTTTTAAAACAAAAAGCATTCAGATGTATAGAAGTAAATTAGAAATGCAAAAAATTCGAACAGTTTAGTTTTTATATGGAAAAGAGTGGAGGTACACATTTGTGTACCTCAGGTCTGAAAAGGTTAAAATTATATATATATATATATATATATATATATATTTGCGCAATTTGAGTTATGCAGTTGAAAATGTTTAATTGAGGACTGATATCATCCGAAAAACAGAATTTGCGAGTGGAGAGAACTGATTAATACATTATAAAAGCTGCTCAAAAATGTTTCCGAAAATTGCAGGCTGCTAATATTTTACTTTACTTTTAATTATTCTTTAAGTTTCAAAAATAAATTGTTTTCTGGAATTTTAAAAGATAAAGGAAGATTTTTCGAAATATTGGGTGCTTTAGAAGCTGAAAATTAAGTGAATTAAATAGTTTTTGACATTTTGAACGATAAGCTTTTTTTGCTATGGTTCAGCATATTTGAAATTTTCTTTTAATTCATTTTTTCATATTTTACTGACATATATTGTTTTACAATGAATAGTTTTATGTATATATATATGTATATATGTATGTGTGTGTGCATATAACAAGTTGCTTTAAGACAAAATACTTCAAAATTTATTTTATCATTAAAAAAATAATAATAAATAAATAAATAAAAATGACAACATTGAACAATGTTTACACTAGAAATAAAGTGTTATCGCCTTGAGATATTTTCTCTGTTGCTATCAATTTTAAATAAATATAATATTTGTATATGAAGAAAAATAAGAATAATACTACTGGGGTTATTTGTTTATATATTTTGAAAAACAAATAACTAAACTGTTTGTTAGCATAACTTATGCAAACAATGAAAGATTGAAGCTTTGAGATTCAAGGAAAAAAATTAACATTTATTTAGCACACTTGTGATTGAATATATACCAGTAAAACTTTATAGATGTTGAAAAGATAATTTACATTTTGTATTTTCAGCTGTTTACTATAAAGTAAAAATATTTTTATTTAGTTTTGTGGATACAAACGTTATTAGTTTCTTCAATCTTTACAAGAAAAAAGTATTAAATTCGCAAAAAAAAAAAAAAAAAAAAAAAAAATGCTTGCGATTTTTGATGGATTTATACGTTTTGGAAGGTTCTAAAAACGGTTTGACTCTTCCCTCTGTCTGTCACGCTGAAAGTTCTTATGTGACAAAGCTTTTGTGAGCGCTCTATCTGAAGAACTAAGGCACGAAATTTCAAAAAACTTTAGATTCTGCTAGACTTTAATATAAACTGGAGCTGATTACCTTTTGCTGTATATCTCCCAACAGGTGTCGCTGCTACGCTGCATAATTCACGATTTCTATAATATCTCTATTTCACGAACTAATGCACGGATTTTTATAAAACTTCAGAATTAGTTAGTTCTTGATATAATTTGGTGCTGATTACTTTTTAGTTTAAATCGCTCAACAGGTCGCAATGCTTCACTTCAAAAAATTGCAGTAAAGTAAAATGTCTATGAATCGTTTTCATAGCAAGCGGTTATCTAATCGTAATTTAACTGTTTTCAGATAATAATGTGGATAATAATGAGGTCGGGATACAGTTACATTACGGTGCTATTTCCTGGTTTCTTTATGAAAACGGTCGATAGACTAACTACTTTGCAGCAAAACTTTTTAAAGTGTATGATGCATTATTCTTCATTATCGCAATAGCTCTATCTGAAGAACTAATGCTTGAATTTAAATCAAACTTCAGATTCAGCTAGTCAATCATATAGATTAGTGATGTTCAGTTTTTGGCGATTATTATTCATTTTTCATCTTTAATAAATTGTGATTCTTCTGCCAAATTTAGTATCCATATTTATAATGGAAAAATCTGCTTTTGAAATAAGACATCTTAGTTAGACGTTCTTATATTTATTATTATTATTATGTGTTCTTGTTTTTTATAGCTTATCCACTTATTTGCAATGTATTTTTTTTTATATACTTAACATTCTTTTATACTTTATATACTTTACATTTTTTTATATACTTAACTAAATCGAGGAACATTATAATATTACAATGAAACAACAAAACATTTTTACCAGCGTTGTTGTAGTATGTAACTATTTTTTAAACAAAAAATTATTTATTTTATTTATTTATTTATTTTTGTGTTTCTTTTTTTTTCTCTTTATAATGTCTAGTTCAAAATAAGTTTAGATGACATGTGTTGAAATGAAACAATTTTATTGAAGAGTAGCTAAAGGTATACAAATATTTAAAATATTTACTTTTCAATAAATAAATTCTCTGATGTTTTTATGAGCAAAACTCATGTAACATACTGTTATTTTAACACAATCAAACTGATTCGTAAAATTATCATACGAATTGAATATTTCCAACTGAGCGAAAAATTGCCAAGTATCCGGGTTCGATTCCCAGCCTGGGGAATTTTTCGCTCAGATGGAAATATTCAATTCGAATGACAACTTTACCAATCAGTTTGATTGTGTTAAAATAATAGTATATCTACGTATCCATCGTTCTATGGAGTTCCATTACCTGCGGCTTATTCTGCCGAGCTGTCTAAATGACAGACCAGATGTAATGACCAATAAGGTTATCTGAGCGAAAAATCCCAGCCGGTTATCGACCGGTTAACTTAACAGGTAAAGCATTGGCCTTGTAAGCCAATTATCCGGGTTCGATTCCCGGCCTGGGCAATTCTTCGCTCAGTTGGAAATATTCAATTCATGTAACATATTATTACTTTATTATTACTTTAAAAATATTGATCGTAGTTACCCAAATTTACATACTGATGTTTAAAGATTATCTCGTTGTCTGAAATGCAACGAATGTGCTTATTTTGTGTACTATTCAATTCATATTTATACGATAATAGGTTAAGGAAGAGATTTTGGTGACGTTTGGAAAATATCGTATTACAACAAGATTTAACAAATATTACAAATTTCTATTTTTTTTTTTTTTTTTTTTTTTTTTTTTTTTTTGGCGTTTTATTACACGTGATTCGTTCAGAAATGTAACATATATTTAAAAAAATTAAAGAGTAAAATATATGTTTAAAATAAAGAGATGGTCAACGGTGCAAAATTAATTAAGTAAGCTTTTATTATCATTGTTATTACTAAATGTCAAATCATAAATGAAGTCATAATACGAAACACACAGATATATGCTATCGTTTCAAAATGTATAAAGTAACAAACTAATTGTTGAGAAAAAAAATAATATTCGATTAAAAGACATGTACTATTAATAGTACACCAGACCCAAAAAAGTTAAGATACAATTTGTACAGTCCATCAGTAACAAAAAAATATTAAATATGTATTTATTTTATGTTTTGCAATATTTTTGAAATGCAAAAATGCAAAATAAAATAAAATAAATTCTAAGAAATTGCATAAATATGCTTTTTGAATCCTAATAAATCAGCAACTTTTATGTAAATAATAATAATAATAATAATAATAATAATAATAATAATAATAATAATAATAATAATAATAATAATAATTTAATTTTTTTTGCTGCTCAATCTTTCTTAGTTATATCAGTTTCTTATTAAAGTCCATATCTGAAATTTTAAAAAGTACATAAATAAACCCCGGGGTCTGATGGCGTTAAACATTTTTATGGAAAATAGATAAAGTTATACAAATATTAAAAGTATCTACTTTTTAAGGATGTTTTTCGATTCAAATTGCTTATTTTCGGATTTATTTTTTTATTTATTTTTGCTCTCAAATGTATCAAACTGTCAAATCGTCTTATTTAGAAAGTACAGAAAATTTAGAGCTGTTGAAGGTGGAAAAGCATTTTTTCGAATACACCCTTAATAATTAACTTTTTATATTCTGCAAAAAACTAAACGCTAGCGGCCAGTCTCCCACCAATAAAATTTTAAGGTTTTCTTCGTTTAACACTTAATAACATTCTTAAAAATTTTTTACAGCAAATATTAGACGAAAAATAACAAAACAAATTCAGTAGCGAGAGACTGCCTGCTGGCGCCTTGATTTTTGCATCCCTGTTAATAAATAACTTCTATGATTTTTTATGAGCTCGAATCATATTACATATTCTATATCTGGGGCGATTTTAGAAAACTGTTTATAGAAAAACGTTGTTTGTGTGTAAAACGCCCGTGGGTCTTAATTTCCGCTCACTTCAACAAAAAATACGTTATAATAAGAAAAGTTTCTACAATCAAGGAGTACAAAGCGATGATGCTCTTCACATTTTTAGGACAATGACTTGGTTTATTCGAGCGCTAACAGAGCGTGAAACGAGAGAAAAAAGGGTTCGTGTTAAGTTTCCTCATTTAACGGCTGAAGTTTTATATGAATTTCCTCAATGAAGTTTATGGCGGATCTAGTGTTAAGGCTTCACTGGGTCGCTTCCGTTATTATTCTGGTTGGCGAAAAACTTTTTCAGAAAGAATGTAGGGATTTGAAAATATAAAGAAGGTTGAAAGAATAATTAGATTTTTTTTCCTACACATGCTCTTACGGCCACTTTAAAAGTAAAATAAAAAAAAAATTATGTATATTTTTGGCACGATGTTTTAAGTAAAATAAAAAAAGGCACTAAACATATATATATAGACAATTTATATATATATATATATATATATATAATGACTTTAATTTAAAAGCAAAATGCTTTCAAACTATTATTCAGTCTTGTATTGCAGCTTTTAAAAAAGATGCTTGCAGAAAATTTGTGGTTATATTATTTTCGTTGATAAAATAAATTCAGTGTACCATGAAATTTTATGTAATAACAATAATAATAATATTTTTCGCTGTTTAAATTTTTTTTAGTTATCAGTTTCTTAATATAAATCCATAAGTGAAATTGAAAAAAGTACATAAAACCCAGCGGCGTGATTATCTTAAAAAAACTTATGGAAGAATACCTAAAGGTAAACAAATAATAAAAATATCTACTTTTTAATAAATAACTTTTATTTTTTTTATGACCTCGAATCGTAATACATACTCTAAATCTTTGGTAATTTTAGAAAACCTTTTTCAGGAAAAGCTGCTTGTGTGTAAAACGCTCGTGATTCTCAATTTCCGCTCATCTGAACAAAAAGTACGTTAAATAGTTTATAATAAGAAAACTTTCTACAATCAAGGAGCACAAAGAGCTGATGCTCTTCACATTTTTAGGACACTGACTTGGTTTATTCGAGCTCTAACAGAGCATGAAACGAGAGAAAAAAGGGCATGTATTAAGTTTCCTCATTCAACGGCTGAAGTTTTATATGAATTTCCTCAATGAAGTTTACGACGGATCTCGTGTTAAGGTTACACTGGGTCGCTTCCGTTATTATTCTGGTTAATGAAAAACATTTTTAAAAAGAATGTAAGTGAAAAAATTTGATTTTTTTCCCCTACACATGCACTTACGGCCACTTTAAAAATAAAATAAAACATTTATGCATGTTTTTTCGTACAATGTTTTAAGTAAAATAAGAAAAAGGCACTAAATATATATAAAAAGTTAATTTATATATATATAAGGACTTTAATTTAAAAGTAAAATGCTTCCAAACTGTAATTCAGTCTTGTATTACAGCTTTAAAAAAAGATGCTTGCAGAAAATTTGTAATCACGTGGTTATGTTATTTCTGTTAATAATATAAATTCCGTATCATAAAATTTTATGCAAAAAAAAAAAATAGTATTTTTTTTTTTTTTTTTTTTTTTTTTTTTTTCTGTTAAAATTTTTTTAGTTATCAGTTTCTTAATATAAATCCATAAGTGAAATTTAAAATAATTCATAAAATCCAGCGGTGTGATTATGTTAAAAAAATTATGGAAGAATACCTAAGGGTAAATAGATAATAAAACTATCTACTTTTTAGTAAATAACTTCTATTATATTTTATGAACTTGAATCGTGTTACATACTCTAAATTTTGGGTACTTTTAGAAAACCGATTTCAGAAAACGCTCCTAGATCTCAATTTCCGCTCATTTGAACAAAAAGTACGTTAAATAGTTCATAATAAGAAAACTTTCTACAATCAAGGAGCACAAAGAGCTGATGCTTTTCACATTTTTAGGACAATGACTTGGTTTATTGGAGCTCTAACAGAGCATGAAACGAGAGAAAAAAGGGTTTGTATTAAGTTTCCTCATTTAACGGCTGAAGTTTTATATGAATTTCCTCAATGAAGTTTATGACGGATCTAGTTTTAAGGCTTCACTGGGTCGCTTCCGTTATTATTCTGGTTGGTGAAAAAATTTTCAGAAAGAATGTAGGGAAAATAATTTGAATTTTTTTCCTACACATGCTTTTACGACCACTTTAAAAGTAAAATAAAAAATTGTTGTACATTTTTTCGTACAATGTTTTAAGTAAAATAAGAAAAAGGCACTAAATATATATAAATAGTCAATTTATATATACATAATAGGGTGGTGCGAAAAAACAAAAGTTTTTATTTCCGAATCGCTATAGTGCGGAAAAGTTGCGATTGGTAAATACAAGAAAAACTAAAAAAAATTTTTTGAAATCGGACATTATCTTCCGATCGCGCAAACCACCTAAAAATTTAAAAAAAATGAAAAATTTCGATTTTTCAAAATTTTTTAAAAAATATTACATATACATATATTTTATCACTATAGTGAAAAATATTTACATATTGTACTATTTAGTAACAATAAAAAAATAAATTGCGTTTAGAGAATATCTTCCGATCGTGCAAGCTCATTAAAAATCGGGAAAAATTCAACTTTCAGTGATTTTTGATGCATTAAGAAAATAATTAAGTAGTTCAATTTGCGGTCTCATGTTAAAATTTAAATATAAATTAATACTATTGTGCATGTTATGCTATTTTTGAAGAACCGAGATCTTACCACGACGAGATCGCTGCAGGGCGAAAAGGTTTAGTAATTCGCGGAACTCCTGTTAGCCACGTTGCGAAACAGCGTTGAAGTCGCCCTATGTGTCCACATCCTTTTCTCTCCCCAATCTCGTCCACTTGCACAGTGCTCCATTCGTATCAGTGAGCCCGTGAACGAATTTCGTTTGTTAATTAGATGTATTGTGTTATTTAAAATACATTAACATGTGACAGGTACACGGATCTGCATACGTCGTTGACAAAGAAAATTACTAGACAATCTTTTCATTGTCCTATATTCTGTCACCCCCAAGAGATTTTTTGTCAGATATTCTTCACGAATATAGCGCCTGTACGAGAAATTAAAGAAAATCCTTTAAAAGAATTTAAATACTTCTAAAACCATTAAAAATACTTCTAGACTTTTTCAATAAATGCGTCCATATAACATGCATTGATCTGTAGAATGATACATGTTTGAAGATGGTTTATAGTAATTTTAAACAGAATATATTGTCCATCGTGATATTTGTCTCAGGACTGAGGAGGATAACTAAATAATCGTCCTTTTTTCCATCAAAATGTATGTCATGTGGTTCTTCTGATTCCACTTGACTTTGCCGTAGTTTTTTTTCTTTCTGTTTGTTTTCTTCTAATTTTGTATAGGTCAATAACTTGAAAAGCATCTGTTTTATTTATTACAGGAATATCTTCCAGTACACTCAACGCTTTAGAAGCATCTGCACTGTCAGACACACCATTGCGATCGCAATCTATAGATGTAGATTGTAACTCCACTTTCATTTGCCATGATAATTTCTTCTTCTTAAATCTGATAGGCTGTATCCGTCATGGTAATGATATTTTACATATACCTACATTAGCATTAAATTTCTCATGTATTTCATCTAAATGCTCAAGGTCTTTTATTTTCGCTTCAACAAATTTGGAAGGTTGCCTTTTCAATATATAGTTTCGACTTCCAAATCTTGTACTCAGTTTTTTTTCTTTTTTTTTTCTTTTTACTTTAGTACCAATTTTTCCCGTTCCGTCCTTTCTTTGGAGGTAGATAAATCTATGATCAATGACTGGAATTTTGTTGTTTTTGAGACGTACAATTACTCTCAATTAGACACTCCCTCAGATCTGGTGACTTTTTACAGGAGCAATATAAATTCATTACATGTTTGCAGGCTGAAATATCACACAGTTGAGTTTCTTGTTTTTTAAATTCATCAAACTTTTTTTTAAGGTTTGGCTATTCCTTGTCTCGAATATAAGATTTCGTTAGTAAACTAACGAAATCTTATCTTAATATTATCGTAGTAGGCATTAATTAGCTAAATGATTCTACAATCAAACACTTTTGGGATTGACGCCTTCTAATAAATATATTTTATTTTTTTGTGCCACTGTATTGCTGATAAATGAGAAACTCACTTTAATGATGTTGAATTTACTTGCTAATAGAGACCTCTCCTCAAGGTAGCAATGAAGAACATCTTCGTGTGTTGTAAGAATATTTTGCAGAAAATCTCTTGGATGACCGAATATAGGACAACGAAAAGATTGTCTAGTAATTTTCTTTGTCAACGACGTATCCAGATCCGTGTCCCTGTCACATGTCAATGTATTTTTAATAACACAATACATCCAATTAACAAACGAAATTCGTTCACGGGCTCTCTGATACGAAATGGCGCTCTGTTCAAGTGGACGAGGTTGGGGACAGAAGCATGTGGACACGTAAGGCGACTTCAACAATTTTTCGCAACGTGGCTAACAGGATGCGCGCGAAACTCTAAACCTTGAAGAACTACTAAACCTTGCAGTGATCTCGTTGTGGTAGGATCTCGGTTGTTAAAAAATAGCATAACATGCTCAATAGTATTAATTTACATTTAAATTTTAACATGAGACTGCAAACTGAGCTTATTTAATTATTTTCTTAATGTATTAAAAATCACTGAAAATTGAATTTTTCCCGATTTTTGATGAGCTTGCGCGAACGGAAGATATTCTTTAAACGCAATTTATTTTTTATTATTATTAAACAGTACAATATGCAAATATTTATCACTATAGTGATAAAATATATGTATATTTAATATTTTTTAAAACATTTTGAAAAAATCGGAATTTTTCAATTTTTTCGAGTTTTTAGGTGGTTTGCGCGATCGGAAGATAATGTCCGATTTCAAAAAATTTTTTTTAGTTTTTCTTGTATATACCAATCGCAACTTTTCCGCACTATAGCGATTCGGAAATAAAAACTTTTGTTTTTTCGCACCACCCTAATATATAATGACTTTAATTTAAAAGTAAAATGCTTCTAAACTGTAATTCAGTCTTCTATTACACACACTCAAAAATGAATACTCAGATTTCATGAAATTTTCTTCATTTTTGACGAAACCGTTTCCTGGGAAATGCTCCGAGCAAATATTTGGTCAAATTGATGAAATTACTTTCCTCATTAGTTTGAGAATACCAGTTTCATCAAAAATTTTTTTAAAAAAGGGCCAGTGCTGCCATCTTTCGAATCTTTTAGAAGCTTGTATTCATTGACAGAAGTAAAAAAGACATGTCATAAGGGAGGTTCGAACTTTCAACGTACGGTGTGGTAGCCCAACACTCTAGCTTCACGCCACAGGTTGCTCAAGTAGATGTGATCTGAAATGCATATATTGGATTATAGTGGTGTATTTAGATTTTTAGATGTGATTGTAATTTTATCGGATCTGTTATAAATCTTTGTAAATTTTAGTTATTAAGACGAATTTCTTATAATGATTTTTTTATGTTTAATAAATAATTATAATATGGCTTGATTAAATAATAATTAGAGAAATTTGACTTGCACATTAACTCACTAAAATATGGACTGGTTAATTTCTTTCTCAGAAATAATGATTTATGAAGTGCTTATTGGGAGAGATTTTACTACTTTAAGCAGGGGGATAACATTTTAATAATTTACTGTTTATAGAGGGAAGAGAGAAAAATTACGTATATTTTTAATTTGAGTGAAAAAAGAACATACTTCTTAAAAGAAAAATAGATTCTGGAATTTTGCAATTTTATTGATCAAATTTACCTTTTGAACGGTTTTGTAGAACGAAGATTTTTTTTTTTTTTTTAATTAAATCATAATGAAATACAACATACAAATAAGTAAATAAAAATAGTAATAAACGTCTGTAAAAACTTTAAGAGAAAAAAAAATCATGTAGAAAGAATTGTTGCCTGTATTTCATTATTTTCTGAAAAGCGCAAAAAGTGCTATTTTAAAATAAATTATTGGAAGACTAACGTAAACAAGCAAATATTTACTTGCTAAAATCGCAAGATTTGAGAAGGTACTAGTGCGGGTCATTCTATAAAAATCTACCGCGATAGTTTCCTTAAAATTCATCAAGTATGGCCATAATTCTGAAAACATTTTCGTCAAATGTTTGAGAGTTCACGTTTCGTTAAAAGTCACGTGATTTTGATACAAAATGATCGTCAAAAGTGACGAAACAAGTCTCAAAGATTTCTGAATCGTCAAAAATGAGAACTTTATTTCTGAGAGCGCAGCTTTAAAAAAAGATGCTTGCAGAAAATTTGTAATCACGTGGTTATGTTATTTCTGTTAATAATATAAATTCCGTATCATAAAATCTTATGCAAAAAAAAAAAAAAATCTGTTAAAATTTTTTTAGTTATCAGTTTCTTAATATAAATCAATAAGTGAAATTTAAAAAAGTACACAAAATCCAGCGGTGTGATTATGTTAAAAAAATTATGGAAGAATACCTAAGGGTAAACAGATAATAAACATATTTACTTTTTAATAAATAACTTTTATATTTTTATGAGCTTAAATCGTGTTACATACACTAAATTTTGGGTAATTTTAGAAAACCGTTTTAAAAAAAAGCTCCTAGATCTCAATTTCCGCTCATTTGAACAAAAAGTACGTTAAATAGTTTATAATAAGAAAACTTTCTACAATCAAGGAGCACAATATACGCTGATGCTCTTCACATTTTGGGACAATGACTTGGTTTATTCGAGCTCTAACAGAGCGTGAAACGAGAGAATAAAGGGGTTTGTATTAAGTTTCCTCATTTAACGACTGAAGTTTTATATGAATTTCCTCAATGAAGTTTACGACGAGTTTGGTGTTAAGGTTTCACTGGGTCGCTTCCGTTATTATTCTGGTTTGTGAAAAACTTTTTCAGAGAGAATGTAGGATAAGTAATTTGATTTTTCCCCTCCACATGCTCTTATGGCCACTTTAAAATAAAATAATATATATATATATATATATATATACATATTCAGTACCATTTTTTAAGTAAAATATAAAAAGGCACTAAACATATATAAATAGTCATTATATATATATGTATTTAATTATTATAATTTTAAAGGAAAATGCTTCCAAACTATTATTCAGTCTTGTATTACAGCTTTTAAAAAATGCTTGCACAAAATTTGTAATCACATGGTTAACTTACTTCTGTTAATAAATTCCAATGCATCATAAAATTTTATGTAAAAAAATGGCTTTGTTGGTTAGCTTCCGTTTTAATTCTGTTTGTGAAAACTTTTTCAAGGAGAATGTAGGGGAAGTATTTAGATTTTTTCTCTACCACATGCTCTTATGGCCACTTTAAAATAAAATAAAATATTTATATTTTTTTTTTCGGTAACATTTTTTAAGTTAAATAAAAAAAGGCACTGAAATTTATATAAATAGTTAATTTTTAAGTACATTTTTAATGAATTTCATGTAAACAAAAAATGCTTCCAATCTATTATCCAGTCTTATATTACGACTTTGGAGAATGTCTTACAGGGTCGCTTTTTACAGAGACTAAATATAAACCTTTAGTATATATAAATACTTTTATAAATACATCCAAAGTTATTCAGACAATACCATTAAATAAATCAATGAAACCAGTATTTTTACAATCATATTATTAGTCTCATAGTAAATAAATTATGCAGTACACATAAACATAATATACTATAAATAAAGCCCCCATGTTTAATTACATATCAACTAAATTCCAATATGGTAAATTCCGAAGTTATAACAATGGTAGATATTTCCAAAAAGTATTAAAGAAGCAGCAAGAATAACAAATTGAACATTTCATGCGCTGTGCAGCATTTTTTTTTCCTTAGGAACTTTTTCCATTTAGATCTGTTGTTCCCAACTTGGGGTGTTAGACCCACAGGGTTACAATTTAACATTTTAGTAGATAATTTCAAATTTGTTACCTACTCATTTGCAGTTACCCATTTTAGTTTCTTTTATTTTTTAACTAGTGCTGTAGAATAATAATAATAAAAATAATAATAATAATAATAATAATAATAATAATAATAATAATAATAATAATAATAATAATAATAATAATAATAATAATAATAATAATAATAATAAACCGATTTTTTTTATTAAATTAAAAAAAAAATCTTTCCAAATAAAAGCTTAAAGTAGAATTTATAACTGAATAATTATGTGAATTATTTTGACATATTTTTGACTAATTAAAAATCTTTATAACTTTTCAGGCTATTATTGTATTTTTAAATATTTTGTAGCGCTTTATCTATTGAATGAACTTTCAAAATTCATTTGCTTTGCTGTATGTTACAGGAAAAGTCTTTTACAGATGAAGCTACTAAAAAGTACATGTAAATGAAAATATCTTGAACATATTTAATCTAAAACATATATGAAATGACTAAGCGTGGTAATACTAACGTTATAAAATTTATAAATCTTAAGTAATATTGGAAAACTAATGTAATTTGTGTAAACATCTATGGCTCTAAGTCAAGTCTTCCAGACAGTAAATAAATTTACACGATGACAAATATGTGTATACTTTAAATTTTGTTCGCTCCGTTACATAACGTAAAACTGAAGATACCTGTTAATACATAAATATTTAATCTCGTTTCGCTAAAGCTATGCAAAATCCGTCGAATTTTTAAATACGGAAACAAAAACTATTAATAAAAAAAAAAAAAAAATAAAAAAAAAAAAAAAAAAGACTTTTAGATATGCAACGAGATGCAAAAGTAGTAGCAGCTCTAGACAATAAGCATGACTTAAAATTTCTAGATTAGTCACAAAGTAAAAATTATAATCTGGAAAGTATTCTGAAGAAACCCTTTTCAAGAAAATTATAACTTAATAATATTGCAAAGGAATATGCATTTTCTACCTCGAAGTTGTGTTTAATAAATACAACTAGTTTTCAAGCTGAAGAAGTTTTCTGCTTGATTTCAAGTACTTCTTTACAAGACCTCAGAATGTAACTACATTTTTTAGCAAAACATGACTAATATTGATATTTGGTAGATTTATAATAGACTATATTTTGTAACATTCTATAATGGTTATATATATAGGTATATATACCGGGTGTCCCAAAAATGACTGATGGATTTTAAAATTAAATAACTTGCAAACGGTGACAGCTATTTAAAAATTTTTTGCAGCAGGGTTATGTATAATGCCAGGAGCTTTTTTTTTACCGTAATTTTTTATTTTAGTTCGAATTTCAAACAATAGGTGGCGCTGACGGCGATAGAAGGCCAGGTCGACGCTTCACTCAGCACTGATCAACGGGCCTTCAATCGCCGTCAGCGCCGCCTATTGTTTGAAATTCGAATTACGTTAAAAAAACTCCTGACATTATACATAACCCTCCTGCAAAATTTTTTTAAGTGGCTGTCACCGTTTGCAAGTTATTTAATTTTAAAATCCATCAGCCATTTTTGGGACACCCGGTATATATAACATTGTTGTTTACCATTGTTTTGTAATTTAATATTTTTAATAATAGTTATTTTAATCGTATATTACTAATTATATCTTTTTGTTTTCTGATATAACTTTCTCTGTTACCTGTCAATTATAACTGTTGCCATGATGAGATTGCAAATGTGAATTTATTTTTTCTCTCTCACATGGTGGTGATCTATCGTGTAAGTTTATCTTTTTGATAATTCAATTATTATTTTATTTTATGTCTAGTATTTTTCATTGAAATATGTTTTGAAAAGGCGATTAATCGGACAATTTAAAATCATTTTTATGTTTATCCTTGATTTCTAATCAGAAATTAATCGCTATTAATGTGTCTATTTAGCACTGCCCTTGAGAACGATCTAAATACCACATTTCCGATTTTGTTCCAATTTTTGCAAACACCTCAGTTTGATATAGCTTAGTATTTAATGAGTTATTCCATACTTTAATGTTGAATTGTAGTATTGTCTAATGGTTATATATATATGTATATGTATATATATATATATATGTATATATATATATATATATATATATATATATATATATATATATATATATATATATATATATATATATATATATATATATATATAACCATTATCCCTACTATCTACAATGAATATATAACAGCCCTATATAAAACAAACCTTAAAGCGTGATTTATCTCAATAATCTTCTATAATAATTAAGAGAGAAATTTGTGAGTGTGTCAGTGTTGTTCTGAAGAGACCGCTGCACATACAGGTACAAAATTTAGAGAAAATGTACCTCTGAAGTTTTGCACCTCGAAGCCCGATTTTTGATTGTTTGAATAGATTTTTTTAATTAAATTTTTTAGTCGTTTTTTAGCTTTTACCTTTATTTTTTTATGTTTCTACGTGATTTTTCCAAATTAGTCAAAGGAATACGGTTTCATTCTTTTAACCCAACATAGTAAATTTATTTTTCTATTCAATAAAGCTCATGCGGAATTCGTGCAACAATTTTTGAATTTTTAACGAATTTTTTAATGCGATTTTTAGTATTTTTTGGAATTTTGCGGATATTTTTTAACATTGATAAAAGGAAATTTGCTTCCAACTTTTAGTCTATTTACTAAATTTTTACTACGATTTTTGAATGTCAACGATTTTTAATGCGATTTTCAGTGCTATTTCCGAAGTAGCTTTTAACGATTTTTCGAGTTTTTGTGCTTTTAGAAAAGGTTTTTTTTTTCATTTTTATCAATATTATAAGTTTTTTATGTATCATGGTTGCCATGCCTCCGGTGATCAGCTGGTATTAAATAAGACAACTCTATACTTTCATTTTCTAGATGATAGTCTATCACTTAACCTCCTCGCTACTGAGTATTAATGCAAAATTATTAATTATTTCATCTCTCTTTTGACTTCAGAGCAAGATTTTAATTTTATTTCCATTAGTTCGAATCTTATACTGTCGGCTCTCGTTAATTCGGACTCGTCGGGAACACAAGAAGTGTTCGAAGTATCCAAAGTGCCAATTATGGAAACTATGAGAGGAAAGCTTGTTCAAAGGACGACTATTACAAAGGAATTCATATCATAGTATTTTTCAAATTTATTTCGGCTATTATCATTAGAATATGGCTTAATACTAAATTAAAAGATATAAATACTACATAAACTGATTAAGGGATTAGGAACAAGTTCAATGTAAGAAGGGGTGGATGTGTCATTGCTGGACAGACGCCGTATTAAGAAAACGGATATTAAATGCATGGCATCATGCATGTGATATAAAATATGCCATACATTTGATATGCATGGCATATGTAATAATAGTTGAGACAAAGTTCTGACAGAGTTCTGACAAAAATGAAAAAGAGAAAGTTATCTCAAAGATCTGAAGTCCGTAAGTAAGTAGGGAAGAAGGAAAAATCAGAATTCGCATTAGTTCCAATTATACGAAGTCAAGAGAAAATTAGTTCGAATAAATTAAAATTTTTCACGTTTTTGCCAGTGAAAATTTCGAGACATCATGTTTAGTTCGAATTAAGCGAAGGTTCGATTTATCCTATTACGAATTAATGAGTGCCGACTGTACTTCATAACCACATCATTATGATATGAAAATTGTAATTACGTTTGAGTACCATTAATAAAATGGGATAAAACTAAGGTCCCTACTTGGAGACCCAGGGACAGAAGACATATCATACAATTAAAACAAAATTTGTTCCTTTTAAGAAATATAATCTTAAATACGAGCATTTGTTACATAATTTACATAATTCTAAAAGTAAACACTTAAGCTTTTCCCCCCTAAATATTTTGCTAAATCCTTCAAAATTAAAAGAGAAAAAGTGAAACATAAAATTTTAACGATCAATGAATTTATCAAAAAAATAATAGAAAAATCTGTTACATGTGCAGCAATCTACAAAAATTATCACAATTTGGACCATAAGTCTTATTTAAAAGTTCTAAAAATGTCGCAAAGTTAATATGATATTCGTAAAGTAATTTGGAAAAATCCTCTTCAGAAAAATTAAGTCAAAACAATTTAGTCATTTTCTACCTCGAGGTCGTGTTTCAATAAATAATTATCAGTCTAAAGAAGTTTTCTATTAGAAATCAATGAGTTTACAGTAGCAAAGAACGTACTTTTATCGTTTGTAACTAAATGTGTGTAATTAACTAAACTGAATTGGAACTAAATGTGATTAAAACTTTTTGGTGTTGTTTGAGGAAATTCTTTTAATTCTTATTGATTCACACCGGTTACAACTTATTTTCTTTGTAATTAATATTGTTGATTAGTTACATAGAAGTAAAACTTTCTTGAGAAAAATTACTCTCAAGTAGAATTTGAACTATGTTTTATATACATAAGAGGTTTTTATCATCATTTATAATAAAAAAGAAAGATATTTATATTAAAGCTACAAGAGTTTCTTATTAATGATTTATGCATGAATTATTTATGCTTTTGTGATTAGAAATACATTGCATTATTTGCAGTAAAACATTACTTAAAATAAATAATCCTGTTTGTTTATAGGACTTAAGACATAAAGCGGACATATGAAGGTACGTAACACCGGGTGATCCAAAAGTCAGGACGAACATTAAAAATGAATAATTCTAATCTTTCAAAATCCATAGCATATTATAAACGCAATTTATATATTTATAAAACTGGGTTGCTTTCTTTTAATAGAAATGTGGGATACATGTACGTCTTGGATGAAATAAAAAAAAGAATGGATTCTCAACACCTTTGTAGCATTATTGCAAGACAAAAAGCCTGTAAAAATAAGAAATAAATTCTACAGTGTTTCACAAAAGTGATGGGACACTTGTGCTTTATAAAAAGAAACTGCAATAAAATAAATAAACAAACATGTGCAAAAATTTTTTGAGTGTGTTTCATATTTAAAGTTAGTAACAATTATTACATAACATACATTTTGTCAAAATATTAAAATATTAATTTAGTAAAAATACAATTGTTCAGAACGGAGCAAAAAATGGCTCACACAAGTGATGGGACACTTACTTTTCCATCAAATATTTATCCAAAAATTTTACTTTTTAAATGGTATTAATATTTTTTTGGATTTCATTTTACAGTTAAAACATGATTTAATCTTTTTGGAATGGATTCGACTAATTTTTTGTGATTTCTGGAGTGATTTTACCCCATTCTTCTTGAAGCCCCGATTTTAGTTGTTTTGAAGAAATGGTGTGTTTGCGAATTCTTGATTCCAATTCTTGCCAAATATTCTCTCTGGAATTTAAGTCTGGATATCTTGGTGGTGTTTTTATTATTTTCAGGACAGTTATATAGCAGCCAGAGTCTTACGTTCAGAGCAGTATGCTTGGGGTCATTGTCCTGGTAGAATTTAAAATCGTTATGAAGGTTCAATTTTCGTGCTGGAGATTGCAAATTTTGCTTTAAAATATCAATATACTTGTACTGATCAATATACTTGTACTGTCAATAAAAACAAGATTACCAACTCCAGAAGACGACATACACTCCCATACCATAACTCCTCCTCCACCATGTTTTACTGTTGGTACCAAGTTCTGTTTGCGAAATTCTTCCCTGGGTTTTCTCCACACCAAGATTCTATCGTCAGAACACTGTAAAAAAAAATCTGCAAAGGTACTAAACTTTTTCTTGGAAACTGGGATTCCAAGAACTTTTCCTGTAACGGTAACAGCAAAAATTCAAGTTTCTGAATCGATTACACGAATTTTTCCTGTTGTCGTTACATTAAAAGTTCTTGGAATCCCAGTTTCCTAGAAAATGTTTAGTACCTCACAGATTTTTTTTTACAGTGAACCAAATATATTAAATTTACTCTCATCAGCAAATATAACTTTATTCCAGTAATCAGAATTCTTATTTATGTTGGATTTTGCGAAAGCTAGTCTGAGTTTTCTATTATTTTCACTTACGAAGAATTTTTTCCTGGCTACTCTATCGTGATATCCAGCAGATCGAATTACTTTTCTAATAGTCTCAGGATTAACAATTATTCCATATGATGCTTGTAAATTAGCAGCAACTTTTGAAACACTATTTCTTGGATTTTTTTTTTTTTTTTTTTTTTTTTTTAATATTTAGAACGATAATTCGCTTTATACCATTGAATAGCTTTGATGGTCTTCTTTTATCCTGAATCATATGATTCTTATTATATCGTTTAATGATATTGAAAACTGTTGAACGACTCAAGTTAACTGTTTCAGCAGTTTTTCTAATAGATTTTCCACGTTCAGTATGCAAATTAATAACTAATTTTCGAATTTCAGGCGAAGTTTCTTTTCGTTTAGCATTCATGGCTACACAGAGCTAAAAAACACAAAAATTCCAAAACAAACTGGAGAGAAATACTGCAGACGATTTTATAAATTATTGCAAATTGCTTTTAAGTAAAAATAAAACCCAAAAAAATATTTTTATTGCTTATTTCAGACGATTTTTGATGCATATATAATGGTGTCCCATCACTTATGTGAGCTATTTTTTGCTCCGTTCTAAACATTTGTATTTTTATTAAATTAATATTTTAATATTTTGACGAAATGTATGTTAATTAATAATCTTTACTAAATTTAAGTATGAAACACACCCACAAAAAAAATGTGTACATGTTTTTTTAATTTATTTGACTAGTTTCCTTTTGTAAAGCACAAGTGTCCTATCACTTATGTGAGACACTGTATATTCAGATGCCTTTAGTTGGAGAAAATAGTTATGAATCAGAATATCAGATGTATACTGCAAGAATAATCCAGTAGATGTCAATTCCAGGTCCCTAGTTACTTCCTAGAGTGCATGATGATAATGATGATGATAGAATTGTGTACAGTGGATGATTTATGATAAATGGTAATATGTTCTACTCTTTGTGTTTAATTTAGAGTAAAAAAAAATAGAATAAGTAAATACAAATCGAGTTGTTGTAATCATAATAAACAAGTCATTATTTAGATATGAGCAATTTCGCAACCATACTGGACCAAGTCCTATTTTTTAAGTATAAAACAGCAAAAGAAATATTACTTTTTCATTTATAGAAGTAGAGCACTATAGAAATACTTCTTTATATTGAATATTGAAATACATATATTTTTTAATCACTTCACTTGAATTAATTATTTATCAAGAACTTTAAAGCGTTTTTATTCGCAATAGAGAAAAATGGACTTGATCTACTATGTTTGTGAGCCCATTATATGTTATCTATAATATCAAATTAAAAACTTTTTGATTTTAATGTACTATACATATGTATGTATATGTATATAATTCTGAATGTTTTTCAACACCAGTTTCCTCATTATAAGGAAATCTTTTCTCGATATTTATTTAACAATTAGAGAAAACGTTTTTATAACAATTAAAATATACTTGCTCTTAATTAAAATTAATTTCTTCAAAGAAAAGGGAAATTGCACAATTTTAAATCGTCCTCCGAATCTCCCTCCTCAAATTTCAGTTTAACATTTTAAATCATTGCATTTAATTCTTTCTTTCAAAAGCAAAATATCTTTCATTGATATGCGCATAAAACATTCAAATAATGGCTTAGATTTTGTTATACCGATTAATTACGAGATTTAATTCTGTCTAGTTCATAAACGGTGCAATGGTTAAAAGTTTTAAAATAACTTTAGAAGGAAAGTGAACCGGATAATTACTAGATAATACATTGCAATCAGAAATAAATACTATTTATGCAAAAATAAGTTGTCTTAAGAGCTAATATTAATATGATTTTTAATAATGAAGTTTAAGCACGTAAAATTAAAACTATTTCGCATTAACAGATTGAAAAGCAATTTAAAAACTTTCTTCTATTCATCTACAGATTTAAGTGCCAATGCCTAATGCTTTTCATCTTATATTTAGAAAAGATTTTTCGTAAATCCTTCTTCTCCCAATTGAATACGTTGTTTGTTACATTCACCGAAGCATATTTACTCTTCACCAAGCTTAATTTCCCAGAGAGAAAAGAAAAACCTTCAAATGAGTTCTATTGCATCGTATCTTTTTCTTCTTCAAATGTTTTGAATTTTCCTCTCGAAGATTGTTTGATACCCTGAAGCGCCGAAATCAAGTCTAATGTTCTCAAAGATTTCATGGTGATTTAAACAATGGTCTTTTTTTTACTCGAGAGAAGATTTCTACCAAATTTGCAGAAAAGTTTGTAAAAGATCCTTTTGTTTCCATCCCATCTGTGTTTTTTAGTTTCAGCTCTTGAAACGGAAGCTAAATTCAGCAAATATTTATGCACTGCATGGCAGTTGTAAAAGATGTGCCTTGGGGAAACCAGGCCATATTCCTTACGATTGAAAGAGATACATCGGCCAAAGTAAACAGGCAGTCTCTTCGACCCCCCCCCCTCCCCCATGAAGAAAAAAGAATATTTACGGATTGTTATGATCTTCGTGAAAAAAGACACTGACTTTTTTTTTCCACTGCTTACAGATGGAATGTGTGAAAGATTCGCACAGTTTGTCTGGAAGGGAAGGTTATTTACATTTTTTTTTCTTGCTTCTCTGGGGAAGAAAATTCTTTTTTTAAATATTTCAAACCTATGTATAGAAGTATGAGTTGGTAGGCGTGACGTATTTAGAGTTACGTAATGTAGCAGGATGCAATTATTTCCAAAAATAGAGGGTGAATAGTGCTCCGAAGAATTGTTATGGAATATCCCTTTCTAATTTACATTTTAAAACTTTTACAACATGCAACTGATCTATATTATATGTACGGACTATAAGTGCAGGTTCCCAAAATCTTTAAGGAGCCAGTAGTTCCTATAAAGGCAAATAATCCAACCGTCACATTGTGAAAGAAACACATTAATGCAAAAGCGTTTATATGGGCGGGAGGGGGGGGGGGGGAATCGGAAATTTAAAGTGTAAAATAATCCACATACATATGTGGATAATTGTGGATAGACAAATTACATCAAATGTGTGATGTATAATTTTATTACTCATGGTTCTTTTTTAAATTTGGATATAAATTAAGAATGTCTAAATAAATCTTAAGCTATGTATATTCAGAAGGTAAAATTGGACAAGATAGTGGTAAAATATATATATATTTAAGGATAGCAACTATATCATGGTTGAAAACGTTTTAGGTCTTTTAAGATATTTTAATGTATTTAAAATAAATTTATATTATAAGTATATATCTGAAACTAATTTTAATACATTTCTTTGTGCTTTTTTATATGAATTTTAATTATTTCCCTAATAAAAAAAAAAATAAAGAAAGAAATTAGTCATGTCTAGGCTAAGATTATCATCTAATATTTTCAGGATGATACTTTTTACACTGTTAGCAATGTTGATAAGCATTCGGTTTGTCTGTCCATCTATTCTTCTGTCCACACTCTAACTCCCGTAAATGTACTCGGATTTTCATGTAATTGATAAAGCTTATTTAGAGTCAAAAAGCATGTTTGGAATTGAATTTGAAGTATGTCCGATTAATGGCTCATTTACAGGGACATTCAAAAGAATTATATTAAATTGTGGTATAAGGGGAAAAATCGTTTGGGGAATATTTTAATGACATTACACAATTTCAAATGTATTAAACTAGTATAAATCATTAAATTTTACTACAATCACGTTAAAAGAGAGCATATATAGCATTTTTTTATTAATTTACAGGAACACACAAAATAAATCGGTTATAGTACTGTCTTTGCGAAGTAATTGCCGGAGAGTACTTTTTAAAATTCGGTATGCACTTTTAAATTTTATTAGTTTTTTTTTTTTTTTTTTTTTTTTTTCATATTATTCTTTATATGTAAATTCTATACTTCATATATAGGGCTGAACAAAAATATTCCTATACCATTCTCCTTATTAAAGGAAATTGCTGAAGGGGAAATGCATGTTGTTTATATATATAGATCTCTACATCTTATACAGGGCTGCTAAAAAATTCGGATTACTTTCCGATTGCAGCTGGGAACAACTGAAATTCCGTTTTGAAATGCGTTATACATTTCCATATTTCGAAATGAGCCGTAATAATTTAATTTTACAAATGATGCAGAATTGTTACATTATTCTGAATGTGTTGGAAAGTACTTCATATAATCTATACTTGACATATGATTTTTTTTCTTTCTTGTATTTTTAGTATGAATAAAATAGGATTTTCATTAAAAAAAACCCGTCATAGCCATCTAATAAATAATTTCTTTCTCCCTTGCAGAACGATAATTTTTACAACAGAAATTAAACCTGTCTATAACCGCGAGAATTTGAAACGACAGGATGCAAAGCAAAGCGGTAGTCAGCACTTGAGATTTTCTACATCCTGTATGTGGAATGAACTCCCTGCACTGTCTTTTATCAGCTGCACACCACAAAAGACCCCGGAAAATCCCCCCTCTAAATACACCCGCATTTTATTTCAATCTTCTCCTCACTTCTGGTTAGGGATTAGCCGGAGTGATGCCAGAGAGGACGCATTAAGCATATGGTACGGTTAGATAACTGGTTAATAATGCAGATTTTCTAAAAGATATGGTATCTCTGGAAGATAGGAAAATACTTTTTTTTTATCTATGTTTAAAAATGCACATAACGGGTAAAGGAAGCTGTGGTTTATGGCAAAAAGAGTATATTTATAGAAAGTACCTGTCATCTTTCAATGGATAAGTTCTTCATTTTATTATGCAAATAAAAAAAAAATAGTTTTTTCTTTTTTTCTTTCTTTTTAAATGCATATTTATTTTCGGAAATATTAAAGGATAAAATCTAAACATCGACAGAAAATGAGGGAATTTTTTTAAAGGGAGAATTTTTAGAAAATATATGCGTTAAATATATATACATATTCTATTTAAGTTAGGCTTGTATTATTCTAAGCGATGCATCATGCGATAAAGAAACTTAAAAGAATATGCATTTAGCTTTTTTTTTATTATTATTATTATTATTATTATTATTATTTTTTTTTTTTTCAGTTAATCTAACACATTTTTATTGAAAAGAAACATAGTATTAAAAAACAAAAACATTTATTCAAAGTTTTGTGTTTAGAAAATGCAGAAAAATATAGTAATGTAATCGAAAAAAAAAAAAAATATCTAGTTCAAGGGGGGGGGGGGAGGGAGCAAGCATCAAACAATTTTAAACTCCTTTTACATTAAATTTCTGTACATTTTTCTGATTAAGTAAATAATAAAATTAAACTAATACTAAACATATAAATATGGAAACTTTCTTCATTAGTAACTTGTTTTATAATTCAGCCAACCAACAGTATTAATAACATTTAGTTACAAACGTTAATTATATCCTAATCACTTTGAACTAATTGAATTTAAGGAGAAAACTTCTTCAGCCGAAACTTATTTATTAAAACACAACACCGAGGTACATAATGAATTTTCCTCTCTGATTTTATTACGCCTTAATTTTCCAGACGAGGATTTTTACTAATTACTTTCCTCGATATCATATTTACCGTGCGGCTTTTCCAGAACTTTTAAATACCGCTTGTTTGATGAAATTATGGTTATTTTTGTATATTGTTGTACTTTTAAGAGATTCTTCTATTATCTTGTAAATGAGTATTAAAAGTTTCTGCTTCTCTTTTTAAAATAATTAAATGGATTTAGCAAAAGTTTAGATAAAATTCTCATTGGCTAAGTATTTATTTGTATGTTTATATTATTCCACATATCATGCAAAGTACATTTATTAAAATGTAAGTATTTCCCTTTAATTTTATAACATACCTTAAACAATTAAAAAAAACAAAACAAAACAAAACAAAAAAAAAAAAAAAAAAAACGAAACCATGGAGTTATTTTATTGATTAGTATTTTATTTAGTATTCGAGAAAAAAATCTTAATTTTGCGCTAAGAAAAATTGTTTTTTTTTTTCTGTGAAATTGAATCGGATCTGATTTCACTAATTTTTTAAGTCCCCCCCCCCCCCTTAATTTTATCATAGGTGCGTAAACTGCAAAAAGGTAAACGGCCCGGGCCAGGGATGAACTTTTAGTTTTTGCAGCGACTTGGGCCGGATCAAGATAGCTTTCGATCGAATCGGGCTGGAGACGAGTCTGAAAATTGCGACCCGTGAAGACTTTTAGCCAATGTGTTATTATTATTATTATTTTCAATTAATTCAACATATTTTAAATAAAGAGAAAAATAATATGAAAAACCAAGAACATTTATTAAAAGTTTTGTGCTTAAAAAATGCAGAAATAAATGTTAAAAATATAATCGCAAAGAAATCCTAGTTCAGGGGGGGGGGGGGGAGCATGCATCAAACAGAATTAAACTTCTTTTGCTTTAAATTGCTGTACATTTTCCGTTTTGAGTAAATAATAAAAATAAAATAACTGTAAAAATTTAAAAACTTTCTTCACGAGTAACTTGTTTTTTTATTCAGCCAACCAACAGTATTAATAACATTTAATTACAAACGTTAATTATATTCTAATCCCTTTGAACTAATTGAATTTAAGGAGAAAACTTCTTCAGCCGAAAATTATTTATTATGAAACACAACACCGAGGTACATAATGAATATTCCTCTCTGATTTTATTACTCCTTAATTTTCCAGAAGAGGATTTTTCCTAATTATTTTCCTCAATATCATATTTATCGTGTGACTTTTCCAGAACTTTTAAATAACTCTTGTTTGATGAAATTACGGTTATTTTTGTATATTGCTGTACTTTTAAGAGATTCTTCTATTATTTTGTGGATGAGTATTAAAAATTTCTACTTCTGTTAAAAAAAAAAAAAAAAAAAAAAAAAAAAAAAAAAAAAAAAAAGGATGGATTTAGCAGAAGTTTAGATAAAATACTCGCAGATTAAATATTTATTTGTGTGTTTATGTTATGCAACATATCATGCAAAGCATATTGATTAAAATGAAAATGTTTTCTTTTAATTTTGTTAGAGTTATTTGTAATTTATCTTTGAAATGTGGCATCATACTAGTTCGTTATTCTATGTAACCATAGAAACGCAAATTGTCTGTGTTTTTTGTTGTTGTTTGGTTTGCTAAGAGTAAGCAACGCTTTCGCTATGTCTTAAAATAAAGGATGACAGTCTACTAAAGCATGTCAGTTTATTAATTAAGTTAATACGCATCGCCGCATCATACTTCTGGTTACGTCGAGCCAAAGTCTATATATATTTTTTTCTTCACTTCGAAAAGAAAAGTTCGAAAATAATGAGCTGTTTTCATCATTGAATTTTATTAGAACATTATTCCACAAGCTGGACTGGTGAAAAAAAGAAAGAAAGAAAATCGTCTGCCGCAGCAATCAAGGTAATGAATAATTTATTATTCCTTTTGCTGTTAATATAAGTTTTTGAACATGGAAAATATTGATAAATTAAAATAGAAGCGTGCAACATTACGCACTTCAATTACGAAATTAATTAGTAAATTAGAAGCCTTGATAAACGATAAAAATAATGATATTGATAGTTATTTAGAAATTTCGGAACAATGAAATGACAGAGAACAAACTCTAAAAAACCTAAATAAAGAAATAGAATCTGGTATTAATTTAGAAAAAGAATATGAAATTGACATTAGTGCTAGCGAAGAATACCGAGAAAAAATTATAAAGGCCAAATTTCAAATTAAAAAGCAACTTAAACATTTAGAACAAAGTAAAGTTTCCAATGAAATTCAACCAAATTCTAATCAAATAAACAACGCGATAAATATTAAATTACCCGATATATCTCTTTCAAAATTCTCCGGAAAACCAGACGAATGGGGTCTATTTAAATTACAATTTAACAACTTAATAACTTCAAATGAGCAACTATCAGATGCGCAAAAGTTGCATTACTTATCAGCAGCATTAATAAGTGATGCAAGAGCTTTGATTAGCACAGAAGACACTTTTTCATCTTTATTTCAAGCATTAATAGACAGATACGAAAATGATAGAGTAGTAACAGAAATACACATCAATTCACTCTTAAACGCAGATAAACTTACACAGCCTTCCGCTAAAGATCTTCGAAATCTAGTCGATAATGTAAAAAAAAAAGCATTCGTGCCTTGAAGATTTTGAATTATAATAGAAATAATCTTTCAGATGTTTTAATATTGAACATCATTCTCCAAAAGTTAGATAGAGATACTTGAAAAAATTATGAAATGACGATAAGTTCAAAAGAAGTTCCGAAGTTAGATGAATTACTTTTATTTTTAGATAAACGATCTCAATATTTGGAAAATATTCATACAGTCACGTCTGTTAAACCTTTCAGTAAGGATCAGAAACGTTCATTTAATTCTAAGCCATTGACTTTGTTAGCAGAAAGTCCACACATTTGTTCAATGTGTAAAGGCAATCACATTTTAATGAGATGTTCCCAATTCTTAAATTTACCTGCAAAAAAAAGGTTTAATATTGTTAAAATGAAAAAATTATGCTTCAACTGTTTATCATCAGTTCATAACATTAGCCAGTGCAAAAGTTCAAGCACGTGCAGAAAATGCAACAAACGTCACCACACACTGATCCACCTGAAACGCGGGGAAGAAAATATTGATACTAATCAGACAATAGCAATTCAAGATGAAAATACTATTAGTAGTAATCTATCACCAACCGCAAACGCATTTACTCCTCATAGTTACACAAATAATCCGATGTCTGTTACCTCTTTGGGTGAAAATACACATTCATTTGATAACACGCATTCAACTAATAACAATACTGTAATGAGTATGACGTCTTCTTCTAGTAAACAAGTACTGCTTTCAACTGCGATAATATATGTACAAAATGCTAGACGAGAATTAGTTCCTCTTAGAGCATTGTTAGATTCAGGATCGCAAAATAACTTTATAACGAAGGAATGTTCTGAGTTATTGTTCTTGAAAGGAAGGAAAATAAACGCATCAGTTTCAGGGCTAAATGGTTCAGTTATGAATATAAAGGAAAGTATTATAACAACCATAGCAAATAAAAACAGGAGTTTTAATGAAACATTGCAATTTTTTGTTGTTCCTAAAATTACGCGCATAACACCAGCTACATATCTAAACATCATGCCTATTAAGCATTTACAAACTTTTCAGTTAGCTGATCCACAATTTGATAAACCAGGTCCAATACATGTTTTATTATCAAACGAAGTATTTTTTAAATTAATCGGACAAAATAAAATAAATATGCAAAATTTGGTTTTTCAAGAAACTGTTTTTGGCTATGTTGCCAGTGGTTCTACGTCTATGCCCCAACAGAATTTTAATAATTATTGTGGTCTTGTTCTATCTGCGGATGATTTATCCAACGCTATGCAAAAATTTTGGGAAATTGAAGCGGTCCATGATAAAAACCGAATAAAAAGTAAAGAAGAGCAGTATTGTGAGGAACATTTCTTGCGTACACATACTAGAAGAGAAGATGGTAGGTATATTGTGGAAATGCCAATTAAATCTGGTGGGCTTGCATGTTTAGGAGAATCAAAGGAAAACGCACATAAACGATTAAATCATTTACTTAAGCGATTTGCGCACAATCCATCCATGAAACTGTTATACGAAGAATTTATTAACGAATATAATGATTTGGGACACTTAGAAGAAATCTTGCTGGAAAATAAGCCCGGATTTTCATATTATTTGCCGCATCATGGGGTATACAAACCCGAGAAACCAAGCACGAAATTAAGGGTTGTCTTCGATGCTAGTGCAGCTACTACCAGTGGTGTTTGTTTAAATGATGTTTTATTAAACGGAGGATTAGTCCAAGATGAGCTCTTCGATATCATTTGTCGATTTCGAACTCATAAATACGTCTTTACTGCTGACATCATAAAGATGTATCGTCAAATATTAATTTCGGAAAATCAGAGAGATTTGCTTCGAATTTTGTGGAAAACTGATGAAGAAGAACCAGTCAAAATATTTAAGTTAAAGACGATTACATACGGTACATCGAATGCACCTTATCTTGCCACGCGGACTCTGAATCAGCTTGCAATTGATGAAAAAGAAAATTTTCCGCTAGCATCACATGTAGTTCTTCAAGATTTCTACGTGGACGACGTATTAACAGGAGCTGACACTTTAAATAAGGCTCAACAAGTACAAGCACAATTAATCGCATTGCTTGAACGTGGTGGCATGAAGTTGCACCGATGGTGTGCTAATCACCCCGAACTCTTGAAAATCGCAACTAGCAGTCAAGAGTATACATTCAATGATCGTAATGCGGACCAGAGCACTAAAACTCTAGGATTGTTATGGAATCCAGTTCGTGACTGCTTTTCGTTTAATTCATCAGTTAAGGAACCAGTTGTATGCTCAAAAAGAACTGTTTTATCCGACATAGCGCGTATCTACGATCCATTGGGATTACTCGGTCCTGGAATAGCTAAGGCTAAGATTTTCATACAAAGACTGTGGCTGTTAAAGCTGGATTGGAACGATCCACTTCCAGATGACATTAAAGATGAATGGCGACGCTTTATCAGAACGCTTCAGAATATAAACAATTTAAAAATCAATCGATTTGTTTTAAACGAAGGGCATTCGAAAGTTGAACTGCACGGCTTCTCCGATGCCTCCGAGCTCGCATATGGAGCAGCCATTTATCTACGCTGTTTCACAAAATTTAATACATCTTTAAATTTACTGTGCAGCAAGTCTAGAGTTGCACCATTGAAACCTTTGACAATCCCACGATTGAAATTGTCCGCAGCTGCCTTATTGTCTCAACTCGTATCTAAGATAGTGACTGTACTAAAGTTGAACATCAGTAAAATAATACTATGGTGTGATTCAACCATCGTCTTAGCGTGGATTCAGACTCCCCCTCATCTACTTAAAACTTTTGTGGCCAACAGAGTTTACAAAATCCAAGAATTGACCCAGACTTTTCAATGGAGACATGTACGCTCAGAGGACAATCCAGCAGACCTTGTATCTCGAGGACTATCCTTTGACAAATTAATTGATTGTGAACTTTGGTGGCATGGCCCTCTCTTCTTGAGAGAAAGAGACAGTGAATCCAAACACAGCATTGATTTAGAACAAGTGAAAAACAATATAGACTTTTCATCAGAATTAAAATTGAAAAACAGTACAGCATTATTAAGTTTAAATTCTAGTGAATTTGTAAATGAAATTTTAAGTATCAGCAATAATTATACTAAAATATTACGTGTTTTAAGTTATATTTTCAGGTTCTTAGATAACACAAGAAAATTAGATGAAAAAAGAAAGGGACACGTAAGTATGGAAGAATTATCACGAGCAGAAATATTTTTAATTCGGGAAATCCAAAAACTTGAATTTAAGGCAGAATATACTGCATTGTTAGAAGGTAAGCAAATTTCTAAGAAAAGTAAATTGCGATTGTTAAACCCCTTTTTAGATGCAGATAATGTGCTAAGAGTTGGAGGGCGTTTAGATAATGCAGACCTAAAATTTGCTGAAAAACATCAATATATTCTGCCAGGTAAGGGTAAATTGTGTAGCCTAATTGCAATTTACTATCATAAAAAATATCTTCATATAGGTGCACAAGCATTGTTATGCCACTTGAGACAAAAATACTGGCCTCTACGGGGAAGAAATTTAGCTAGAAAAATAACGCATGAGTGTGTAATTTGTAGTGAAAGCAACCCCATAACCATACAACAAATCATGGGTTCCTTACCCAGAGAGAGAGTACGTCCTAGCGCACCATTTAATTACGTGGGAACAGATTTTGGTGGCCCCTTTTTCATAAAATATAAGGGACAGAGAAAGGGAATTCTTAATAAGGTGTATTTGGCAGTCTTTGTTTGCTTTGTAACTAAAGCAGTGCATCTCGAACTAGTGTCAGAATTGACTACGGATGCATTCATTGCCTCCTTAAAAAGATTCATTGCTAGGCGCGGAAGGTGCGCAGTAATCTTTTCGGATAATGCAAAAAATTTTGTTGGTGCTAACGCCGAGTTACAGAGACTCCATAATTTACTAAGACATCCTGAGAAGAAGTTAGCGAATTATTTGTCAGAAGAGAATATTATTTGGAAATTTATTCCACCCAGAGCACCTAATTTTGGCGGGTTGTGGGAGGCAGGAATAAAATCGGTAAAATATCATCTAAAGCGAACGGTAGGTAATGCAAGTCTAACGTTCGAAGAGTTATTAACTGTAATTGCTCAGACTCTATATTAAATTCACGACCAATCACTCCATTGTCTTCAGACGTGAATGACTTGGAGGCCTTAACACCAGGTCATTTCTTAATCGGAAGGCCTATGACAGCCATCGTTGAACCAGAATTAATTAATGTTAACGAAAATAGACTATCTAGATGGCATAGAATTTCAAAATACATTCAATTGATATGGAATCGTTGGAATAAAGAGTATTTAAATACGCTCCAACAACGCTCCAAGTGGCAATTTGAAAAAAATAACATTAACATAGGAACCCTAGTGTTGATAAAGGAAGATGACCTCCCTACAAATAAATACTTACTAGGACGCATTATAAATATTTTCCCAGGTGCAGATGGTAAGATTAGGGTGGTAGAAGTAAAAACCGCTAGGGGAATACTTAAAAGAAGTATTTCAAAAATTGCGTTATTGCCACAACAAGTCACAGAAAATTAATTACGAAATGTAAAAAAAAAAAAAAAAAAAAAAAAAAAAAAAAAAATGTTATGTATTTTTAGTTTTAGTTTTCCTATTGTTGTATGTAGAGTTGCAAAAAGTCGGTTTATTCCCGGGTTTATTTCCAATAGGCAAGGTTTATTCCCAGGTTTATTCCCAAAAAACCGAATTATTCCAAAAAATCCCGGTTTTTTTCCAGGTTTATTCCTAAAAACCCGGTTTATTCCCGGGTTTAAACCGGGTTTTTTCTAACCTTTGCAACGCTAGTTGTATGTGCATAATTGTATTTTTCATGTCAAAAGAAAATTGTTGTATTGTATCATATTACTTAAGCATTTGTAATGTTAATATTTGTATTGTATAATTTATTGAAGTTGACCCTTCAATGTCGGGGGGTATGTTAGAGTTATTTGTAATTTATCTTTGAAATGTGGCATCATACTAGTTCGTTATTCTATGTAACCATAGAAAAGCAAATTGTCTGTGTTTTTTGTTGTTGTTTTGATTTGCTAAGAGTAAGCAACGCTTTCGCTATGTCTTAAAATAAAGGATGACAGTCTACTAAAGCATGTCAGTTTATTAATTAAGTTAATACGCATCGCCGCATCAAATTTTATATCTTACCTTAAACATAAAAAATACATGTAAAAAGCGAAAGTATGGATTATTTTATTTAAAATTAAAATTGTATGAAAACTTTTAATAAATTACTATAATGTTTATATAAAATACTTTTTGCCTGTTTATTATTTCAAAAATAAATCATATTATGCATAGAAAAAAAGATCTATTAATTTTTTACTATTATTAACTCGTTAGTATTTTTAAGTGAAGAGATCTTAAAAATTCAAATAACAATATTAACCAAAATTCTAACTGAAAATAGCATATAATAATACTAAACATTAATTGTTATATTAAAGCATATTGAAATAAAGTTAACTGACGTATAGTTAGAACAAATACTAGGAAATCTCAAAATATTGACATTTCTAATCGCTTTAATATATAAATGATGCCAAATAAAACTGATATAAAAAAGAAAGAATTACAAATTGAACAAGATATAATAGAAAAATATACTGAAGGGAAGTATTGATGACAAACATATCAACAACTAATATTTAATCTTAGGCTGGCAAGATTGCTTCTTATTGCTAATCTATTATTTCATCTAACAGACAGCTAAATAAGTAAAATATAACCTGTTGCATTGCAATATAATACATTGCAACTTGTAATAAATTAAAACAGAGAAAAAATAATAATAATTGATTTAGAAGAAAAGAAAAAAAAATATATATATACATTCATATAATAAAATTAAAATCACAAATATAAAAACACTGATAATAAATAAATAAATAAACAAGATAAACAAAAATGCAGAGACCACAAATCTATGAATAAACATACAGACTCTACAGAGTTGCTATGCATGCTAATTCATAGAAAAGATATGTTATTTCGTAGATTTTTGTCAGCAATATGCTTAAAAAGACAAAATTAAGCACCTGATAACATATCTGGAGACCAAGAACAGTTAAAATAATTGCTTAAAAAAGAAACTAATTAACTAACAAGTGAAATGAAAGAGAAAAAATGAAATGCAAGATTTAAAACTTATACATATATTTATTTATTTACATATAATATCTTACATAAATCTACTTAAGCTTTAACCAACAATATTAATCACATTTAATTACAAACGTTAATTACTTTCTAAACTCTTGCGATTAAACTGGACTCAAGGAGAAACTTTTTTAGACGAAATAATCTTTATCAAAAGAAAACTTCGAGGTATAAAAAAGAATATTTCTCTATGTATTATTGTTAAATGATGTAACAACTAGGATTTTTCCTTATTAATTTCGTGAATATAAACTTTAACGTGAGATTTTAATAAAATTTTTAAATGACGCTTATTTCACAAAATTGTGTTTATTTTTGTATATTGCTGCATTTTTTGATTTTTTTTTTTTTTTTTTTTTTCCTTGATGGTTCCTTAAAGGTTTTGCTTACCTTAATTTAAACATTTTATTGATCAAATATTTATGGAAAATATAAAAGGTATTTTTATGTTATGTAACAGATCATATATAGCTAATTAAATTTATTATTTATTAAAATAAATTAAAAAAAGTATTATCTTACATTTCATTCAGATTAATTTTAAGAAGTCTGTTTAAAATGAATGTTTTTTTTTTAATTTTTTTAATAATAGTCGAACTTTTTTCAAAATTATGCAGCTAAATCATCAATTCTTTATATAACCTCTTTGATCCCTGGGTCCCCATTTGATAACCTCTATTTTTTTGCTTATAAAAACTAAAATTTCTGATTTTTTTTTTTTACATTTCTATATTATTTCTTAATAACTGAATTTGTTTTGCGTTCAAAGCAAGCGAATAAATGCCTGCATCTAGACTGAATCTCTCATTAAAAAAAAAAAAAAATACATGTATTATCTTCATCTGAATGGTCAAAATGCATGAAAATGCCCAAAAGACAGTATGGCCAAGAAAGTGATAAATTTTCATATGTATTTAACTTAAATCTTTTTCAATCTTTTCCCTTTTTTGAGGAATTGTAGATTATTTACTTATTTAAAGCTCTAAAAATTGGTGATTGCGTTATTTTAGGCTAATGCTTATTAAATTGATCTTTTCAGAGAATTTTTATTTTTAGATCCACATTTTTTAACTTACAAAGCCTCCAAAAAACAATTTCCGAAAAAATATTTTCCCTGTCATTTACATTGTTATTTTGTTAGAAAAAAAACAATGAGTAAGTGTTTGTATTATTATTTTAGTTTCGGAAATAAAACTACAGTTTTTCTACTAAATCAGATATCACTTTAACTTTCATTCAAATTAACTTCAACTACATTAAAACCTGTGTAAACTTAGTGTGAACATTTTCTTTATAAAAATCGTGTAATTTTTCATTCTTAAACACACTTAAAAAAATAAAATTTATGTGTGTGAATAATGCCAATGAAAAAAATAGAAACTTTTTTTTCAATTCCACTTCAAACAAGTGTTTTCCTTTTTATATATTTTTAATTATCATAACTGTCAACTGTTCTTTTTTTTTCCTTCATAAGTCATCCTGTCTGTCGTTGCTACAAATAAAAAGAAAAAAAAATCACTTGAACTTTGACTCCTTTCAGTTTCTATATAGAAAATGGTTACATTTTTGTTACACTGTAATTAATAACGCTGGACTTGCTCCAGATTTGGCACAGTATCTCCCTGGGCGATTCAACAAAGAATAAAAAACATTCAAGTGGTGTATAATTAATGATTACGGAAGATAAATGATAGGAATGTACAAATTAAATATGATTTTTCTGCTTCTGTAATACGAGATAGTGCGATTAGGCGGAATATTTCTTGTGAAATATTATCTTGCTATGTCATTAATTTTGCACATTTTTCATTTTCAGTTTAAAAAAAAAAGTATTTTCAATAACTGAGTTACTATAAATGATTCTAAAGATTTCGATAATCGAGTATATGTATTCTCGAGTAATTTTTCGAGGATTTGTAGATTATTTACTTGTTTAAAGCTCTTAAATTTGTGATTGCGTTAATTTAGATTAATGCTTATTAAATTGATCTTTTCGGGGGATTTGTATTTTTAGATCCACATTTTTAACTTAAATTACTAAGCCTCCAAAGGAACAATTTCCGAAAAAATATATTTTCTGTCGTTTATATTGTCATTAAAAAAAAAAAAAAAAAAAAAAAAAAAAAAAAAAAAAAAAAAGATGAATAAGTGTTTGTACTATTATTTTAGTTTCAAACTGAAGAGGATAAAACAACAGTTTTTCAACCAAATCAGATTTATCACTTTAACTTTTAATGAAATTAATTTCAAATACACTAAAACCTGTGTAAACTTAGTGTGAACTTTTTCTTTATAAAAATCATGTAATTTTTCATTCTTAAACACACATAAAAAAAAAAATCTATGCATGAATAAGGCCAATGAAAAAAATGGAACCTTTTTTTTCAATTCCACTTCAAATAAGTGTTTTCCTTTTTATATATTTTTAATTATCAAACTGTCAAGTGTCCTTTTTTTGCCTGATAAGTCATCCTGTCTGTCGTAGCTACAAATAAAAAGAAAAAGAAAACACTTGAACTTTTCGATTAGTTCCTAAATTAGGCTAAAATTACAGTTTTAAATGCTTCAGAGTAAGTTTATATCATTAGTACTTGAAATCTCTTACCGATCGTTGAAAGTTTTCGTGTGTACACCAAGTAAAGAAATTGATTGAAACTACAAAACATGTTTTGTTGTGTACATTTTGGTTGTTTTAAGCGAATTTTTTAGTTAAAGTAAAAAAACGGTTTTGTTACTCAGACAAAAAAAATATTGTTAACACTCTTATAAAATATTAACAACATTTCATTAATTTTATTTGAGTCTTACTAAAGTCTTGTATTTTCAGTTCGTAATTCCAACAAACTTTTGATGTTTTTACAAAATTTAAATTGGTGTGCGGTAACCATGACTCTCCACGTAATTTTGTTTAATTGGCTTATATAGCTATAAAGGATTAACCTATTTTTTGGATAATAAAAACTTTTCAAATTGAGACGGATTAATGACGTTATTATTACGTTATTATAATATTCGGAAAAAAAAAATGTGAGCGAAAAATTGAAAAAAAAAAATCAACAATGTGTTTTTGTTTGTTAAAGGAAATTTCTACTGACCCATATTTAAACGAAAAGATACGTTGGACCCAAAAAATTTTTGTTGATTCAACAAAACTTTTTTCTGGGTGTAATATGCAAAGAGATGTTTAACTTTTTGCTTTATTTTCTTTCTTTCTTTTTTCACTCGCAGTCAGGAATCAGTTTCAATCTGAAACCTCATATAATACTGGTCGGAAACTATCTAAGTTCATCCTTTTTAATATTGTGTTTAACTATTTGAAAAAGAGTTTTTTTTTCGGTAGAAAATTGGGAAACCAGAAGTATACCTGAATTTTTTTATTGGTTGAATTCCACAACATATTTTATTTTATTCGTTTTCTGATTGGTCCATGTTTAATGTCCAAAAAGGGAATACTTCTGTTTTTTATTTTATTCGTTTTCTGAATGGTTCATGTTTAATGTTAAGAAATGAAATATTTCTGTTGCCACGATGAATAAAAAAGTATTAAAAAAACTTGAAAAAATTAATAACTTAAAAACAAATTGAAATACAGCTTTCAAGCATATTGCATTTAAAAATACATTTTTTTCTCTATACGACGGGGTAAAAACTGATATCGTGTTATGTTTAGAAGTTTAAAAATTTGCAATACCGAAAATTGTAAAACTAAAAATTCATTTAAAATTTGTATATGATCGGTACAGGAATATTAATTTTTAATCCACGACAGTCGTAATATAGGACGCTGTTATTACTTGAAGCACGTTTTGATAATCATAAAAATGATGTTTATTATTTTTATTGTCTTTTTTTATTATATAATTTATTTATGTCTAAAGTTTTAGTCTTTGAAAATATAATTTTCCAAATAGTCGTTGTAATTTGATAAATTACATTTTGTTTTTAGAGTTATTATTTTTTATTTTTTTATTATCTTGATTGCCTTTTATTATGTTATCCTTATTATATTTTTAACCTACAGTCAGGTGTCATTTTCAATTCGAAACCTTACATAATACTGGCCGCAAACTATCTATATTCATCCTTTTTCATAATATTTTTATTATTTTTATATTATTTTATTATGATATTCTTCTTAATATTTTTAACTCACCGTCAGGTGTCGCTTTCAACTCGAA
The DNA here is from genome assembly GCA_964019185.1 of Maratus speculifer. Classification (NCBI taxonomy): domain Eukaryota; kingdom Metazoa; phylum Arthropoda; class Arachnida; order Araneae; family Salticidae; genus Maratus; species Maratus speculifer. Next base: position 74,291,334 of record OZ025302.1, on the reverse strand, counting down.
ACCTTACATAATACTGGCCGCAAATTATCAATGTTCATCTTTCTTGATATTATTTCGAATAGAAAAAAAAAACAATACTTTTGAAAAATACAAATCATTTATAACTTATTTTTTGTATTAGTATAGGATTTTAACATATTTTTAAACATATGGACAGTTAAAACAATTTCTTCTTACTTTCTTAAATGATTTCTTCACTTTCACATTTTTTGTAATTACCAACCTTTCTTCCCACTATTTACTGCCCACGACAAGCATAAAAAATATAGTTTAATAGTTTAATTTATTTCTTATGAATAAAAAAATAAATTAAACTTTTAAACTTTATTTTTTATTCATTATAAAGGACTTACTTTTAAAAAGAAATTATTTAATGAAACTGTAAGAACAATTTTAATTTAAGAAAAGAAAAGAAATTCCTGAAATTTATTTTTAATACAAACAATTTATTTTTAATACAAACATTTTGAAAAAAACAAAATTTATCTCATTAAAAAATCAAATAAATAAATCTTTTACAATTAGTCACTTTTCAGGAGGTCGTTCAAGTATTATGTAAGCAGTAAAAGGGAGAGGGGAGGGAGTGTTTGATGTCTGCTTATTTTTTATGACAAGGGGGGGGGGGATAAAGAATTTTTGCGCAAGCATTAGACAAGGAAGAAACTATAGTTTAACAACAAAAATCAAAAGACTATTATTTAAATGATCGTTATGCTGATGTTGAACGACTTGAGAAAAAATATGTGGTGTAAACAAGGATTGAAAATGAGGAACATTCTAGCCGGCCACCGCATTGAAATGTAATAATAGACAACGCAAAAACATGAATTCAAAGATCTTGGACATCAAAGTAGAAATGTGAACGTGAAATGCATAATATCCCTATGATTCTTGTTAAATTTTTCAGGTATGTGCTTAATAAGTTAGAGTCTGTTGTATTTCCTAAAGTGTTTTTTTTTTCAACGGAATTAAATAATAATGACTAAAAATTATTTTGTATTCTATGAATTTTAAATGCAGTAAGTAACAATATATTAAACCGATTTTGTTTTCTTTCGATACCACAATCCCTATAGATATATCTATTTATGCAAATTTCCTGGATTAATAATATAAATATATCGCTAACTATAATTTTTTATGGCAAAAAATTTTGATGTTAACATGACACAAAATCTTACGTATGCAAATGGGGAGGGGGTCTATGATTTGCTATTTTTTTTTTCCTTATAAGGGGGAGAGAAGAATACAAAATGATTAAAATTATGCTTACATAATACTTGAACGCTCCCAGTACTTAAAATAAATAAACAAAGATTTTTATAAACATCAGGGTATGTTTTCGCTATTTCACGCTTTTCTCCCGTATCGTACCATGCTGATGAAAGTTTTAATGTATATTATGAATGGCAATGGTATAGCTAAAAATATTTTCTCCTCACATTCCCGTATCACCTTTAGCTTGAAACCTGATCCTACAGTTACCAAAAACCATCTGTGTTCCTCTCCTATGATTTTTCGCGGGACAATTAAACTAATTTTTTCTGGCTTTCTTAAACGATTTCTTCACTTTCATATTTGATGTAATTATCAAAACCTTTCTCCTTAATATTTACTGCCCTCTAAAATTATAAATAAGTAAATATAAAAAATAAAGTTTAAAAGTTTAATTTATTTTTTATTCATTAAATAAAAATAAAAATTCTTAAATAATAATAAAAAAAATATTGTAATGAAATTATAAGAACAATTTTAATTTGAGAAAAGAAAAGAAAAGAAATTCATATAATTCTACAATGTTCTCCAATAATTCTCCAACGTTTAAATCTCTTATGTAAATACATACATATATATACATATACACTATATTGCCATTGATTATGGGACACTTGCGATTTTGACATTTTACTAAATATCTAGAAAAATACATGAGGAATCATCTCAAAACTCTTAGTGTATAAATATAATAGTATACGTCATACATCTCCGTGAAGATTTTTTACCGAAAATTCATAGGGGACCGTCAACATATTAAAAAAGAATGAATATCTTTTGAATAACCCTGCCAAAACTAATGTCGCAAAAGCGCTCAAACTCTAGATTATGATTGAATGCCTTATTGTAATACACTGTGTTCATTTTTATGCAAATAGCATGCATACTCGCAGAGTAATTAAGGTTTTTATGAAAATGGCCCCAAATTTTTCCAAGTTTTTCCCTTATAATTTTCAGAGTTCTTAATATATAATATAAATTAATATCTGAAAAAAATAATATTTTTTTCAGAAAATATGACAAACAACATTGCACATAGTACCCTGTAATCAGAATTACAAAATAATAAAAATTGTATGAAAAATGAGTAGGTTTACTAAATAATTTTTTACTGCGCATGCGTCAAAGATATCAAAATTTCATTTGCATATTATGTTAGCTAAATGTATAGAGCAACTTTTGTAAAAGTCTGAAAATTATAACTTGAAAATTCTGAAAGTAATCGTCTATAGAAAAAGGACAAAATCCGTTGTTTCCAAAATGAAGCAAAAAAATGAGGGATTTTATCCAAAAGTAGTCGTAACATCCCGTATTGTGTATTCTATATTGACACTAATCAATGAATATATGAATACAACCCCTCTTGTTTTTGCTTCATTTTGAGAATAACGGATTTTCAACTTATTCAATTGACGATTATTTTCAGAATTTTCAAGTTATGATTTTGTGACTTTCACAAAAGTTGCACTATACATTTAGCTAACATAATATGCAAATGAAATTTTGATATCGTTGACGCATGCGCAGTAAAAAATTATTTAGTAAACCAACTCATTTTGTATACAATTTTCATTATTTTTTAATTCTGATTACAGGGTACTGTGTGCAATGTTGTTTGTCATATTTTCTGAAAAAAAATATTATTTTATATTAAGAACTCTGAAAATTATAAGGAAAAAACTTGGAAAATTTGGGACCATTTTTATAAAAACCTTAATTACTCTGCGAGTATGCATGCTATTTGCATAAAAATGAACACAGTGTATTAAAATAAGACATTCAATCATAATCTAGAGTTTGAGCGCTTTAGCTACATTAGTTTTGGCAGGGTTATTCAAAAGATATTCATTCTTTTTTAATTTGTTGACGGTCCCCTATGGAGTTTCGGTAAAAAATCTTCACGGAGATGTATGACGTATACTATTGCATTTATACACTAAGAGTTTCGAGATGATTCCTCATGTATTTTTCTAGATATTTAGTAAAATGTCTAAAATCGCAAGTGTCCAATAATCAATGGCAATATAGTGTATGTATGGATTTTTTGTCATCATACATTTATTTTCATTATTATATCCTTTTTTATTTTCATTTTGTGCATTTTATATTAACGGATATACCTTTTTATAGCGTCGATTTTTCTGTAGTTTAATGGTTATTATTAAAAAAATATATATTATATACGCAAATAAAATATATGTGTATAAAAGTTTTGAGAGTTTAAGAAAAACAAAATATTGATAGCCGAAAATATCGATAAAGCGCCCAATTTAGCGGACTAACGCCAACAGAAAATAGTCTTTCTACTAACAGAAGCTGTTACTTCGTTCCCACAAGTATATAAGAAGAAGGTGATAATGATATTCAGCCCTCGTAACGCCGAGCGCACTTCATGTACGGGAAGGCAAAGGAGTGTCGGCACCGGCGCACTAAGCCGGTCTCCATTTATTTTGGAACAGATGCTGTGTCTTCCCGCGAGTCGCCATCTTGATTCCCTATTATTTCTAAACAATTATTATCATTATTTTGCAATTAAAAAAATATATATTTTTAAGGCTTATGTTCACTAAAAAATTTATTTTCACTTTACTTGAATATATTTTACAAAATAAAGAAATGAGAAAATTAAACGATTTTTACTATTAAAATTTTTATCTTTCAATCTTTGAGTTTCCACAGTAGGTTGTCTTGTTTGATTTAATACATTTTATGAAATGTATGATTCAATCATTAAATAATGATTTCAGTTGCATTTTGTAGTTTAAGGTTAAATAATAATGTATGAGAAATAAAAGGGAAACAAAATGGAGGCTCACGGGAAGGTACGGCATCGGTTCCTTCATTTTTAATACATGAACTAGACAACATTTATCCCATTAAAAAAAATCAACTAAACATTTTTTTTTTTTTTTTTTTTTTTTTTTTTTTTTGCAAATAGTCCCTTTTTCAGTATTTAAGGGTGTATTCGAAAAAATGCTCTTTCATCTCTTCGTCAGATTGAAATTTTCTGATACAATTTCAGACTCATTTTTAAAAGTAGAAACATGAAACTTGCTGAGGGGATTTTTAAAGAGACGTATAAGGTGCCGTGTAATGTCATTTCATGCTCAACTCATTAGAATTTGATTTATAAACAATTACCTTCTTAGTATGACCTTTTTTTTGTTCCCAGATCTCACGCTTCGGAAAAATCGGCTCAAAAAGCCAACTTTGATTACATTTTTGGCGCTATTTTCTGCATTTATCAAAAAATCGATAAACACGACACCTTGTGTAGTTTCTAAATAAGATAATTTGTAGTTTGATGCATTTGAGAGCAAAAATAAATTTAAAAATAAATCAGAGAAAAGCAGTTTGAATCGAAACACACCCTTAAATAAACTATATATGTTTATTTATTTATCTTTTTTTTTAGGGAACATCAGGGTAAGTTTTCACCATTTCACGCTTTTCTCCCGAATCATACCATGCTGATGAAAGTTTTAATGTATATTATGAATGACAATGGTATAGCTAAAAATATTTTCCCCTCACATTCCCGTATCACCTTTAGCTTGAAACTTTATCCTACCCTTACCATAAACCATCTGTGTTCCTCTTTCACGATTTTTCGCGGATTAGTCGCCCCTGTGCGACATCTTTATCAGTGATAGGGGGTCGAGGAGGAAGTGTATCTTCAAAGTGATCTTCCGTAAAAGGGGGGTTATTTTCGGAACCTAGCGTGTCGGCCGGAGCAGTCACCCAAATCCTTTCTCTTGAACCCAGGGATTGGAACATAGAAACGAAGTGTTGAACTTTGTTTTAAACGGAAGGACGTTTTAACGGTGTGGTAAAGTACTTAACTCTGATTGACGCCAGGGCACTGTGTGGGGATTAACGGATTCCTTGAAGTCTCCTACGAGTTCGGATGCGCGAGTTTTCAAGTCAGGTGCATGAAGTGAGGATTAGGAAATAATTTATTGGTGTTGAGGTTTGGAGGGAAGTCTGGTTATCGTTCCATAGTAGTTTTGTTTTATATTTCTTATTATTTTTGGATCCAAAGAGGAATTTTAAAAATATATACAAACTAAAACATGCATATCAGTGGCGGATCCAAAAGGGTAGTTTCACAGGGATGATGGCATCTATCCGAAAGAAGAAATTTTTAAAGAAAATTTAAAAAGTGAGATTTATAAAGAATTTTTACAGATTTATCCCTTGCTTCGCAATCAGAATCTTTCTGATTTTTTTAAAGCTATATGTAAACGCAAAGTAGGTACGTAATTTCTGACATATACATGAAGTATTTTTTAATCTTAGTTGCAAGATGCATTTATTCAATGCAAATGTGATTGATTAATGTTTTCTATTTTTCAATAAAGCCAAAGAATCTTTCGGGAAATCTCCGCAAACTGTAGAATTTTAAACTGAACTTCAGATTGTGGCAGACAATTGCTCCCTCATGCTCATGACGGCTTTTTGTAATTGTCAAGTCGTGAAAATTTGCAAAAAATGATCAATTTCTTGAATGATTGTTTGATTTTATACGAAAGCGAAAAATCCCCAATTTCTTGTATCTGAATAAAAAATATATATATTTATATTTTACAAATATTTATGAAACATTTTTGTTACGAATGGAAATAACCCAAAAGAATCAGAAATTTAGTTATTTTGGATGTGGTGACAATCTTCTATATTATAAGTGCTTTTGAAGAGACGTGACCTCTCTCCCTCCCTCCAAAAAAAATGAGCGATGATACCCCCCCTCCCACTCTAAAAGAAGGGCTGGGCCACCCTTGATTCAGTTTAATGTTTTTTTTTTCGAGTTTTTGAGATATACTAATGTTTTATTCTTGTTCCTCATTCTTTTTTGTTGTCTAATTGTTATTTCCGCTGTAATTACTTAATCTTTTTTCAGGAAAACATGGCGAACAAAGGCTAATCCTGCATTTATCTCCCCCCCCCCCTTCCCAAAAAAAGGAAAAAAATTGATGTTTCAGGGATCCTATACTCCGTTCCACCTTAACTTGGCAGTACTGAATATGCTACAAGAGCCGAATTACAGCCGTTGCCGTGGAAATCAGGGTTTGCTGGAAAAGCACGGGATTGCAAATAAACAAGGAACAGCGCCATTTTGGCGTGAAAATATAATGCGTGTGCAAAAATTGATATGTTTTGAGGTTCTAATGAAATTAATTTTATTACATAAACATTTATTAAAATAACGAACATCATTATTATTCTTTTCTTTGTTTCACCATTTTTTTTTCAGTTTTGTTTCATATTATTGTTGATCTGCCCAGGCCCTTATTATCGCATGGGCAAATCGGGACATTGCCCATAGGTCCCGAACCTTAAGGGGCCCTCAAATCCATAAATTAAATTATAAAGTATTTTTGTTCTTTTTCCAATTCCAACTCTTTCATATGTTGAAGTTATTAAACTAATCTTAAAGTAATATAACAAATTGCTACAGTTATATAAAAGAGTTTTATTCTGTACTAAAGGGGAAAAAGTGTACTTTTATTAATTAAGGTAGTTAATTTAGAATTGACAAAGCTTAGAATTTTCTATTTAATCGAAGGTGCGAAAATGTTTATGTATTACATATGCACATATGAGTGACCATCATTTCTATTTGAATACCGTTGCAATGATTCGAAAGGGGCCCCCTAATTTATCTTTGCCCATTGTGCCAAGACCCAATTATTCATAGTCAGGCCCTAGATCTGCCCGACTCACAAAATGCGAAAAATATCAAAAAATCCCGAAAAAATTTAAAAACTTTGCACAAATTCTGGAAAAAGATGGAAATTTTTACTGGAATAAGCTAAAAACTTGAAATTGAATTCCATCCATGAATGTCACATTTTAAGAATTTTCAGTGCGATTTTTTTCCCTTGGGTGTGATTTTTTTTCTAATTGCAAAGGAAAATTTAAATTTATACTCAAAATATAAAAACTAATACTTCTTACAAATGTTAAAAAAAGCCTCAAAAAGCAAAAAATTGTACAAAATAACATTAAAAAAATAAAAATAATAAAAATAGAATTGCAAGCAAATTTTAATGAAAAGAGGAAAGCATTATTTTTATTGAGTTAAAACTTCAAAGCCGAATTCTCCAAAAATCTATTTAAAACAGAATTTTTTTTATTTTTACCCAACCACTGGGGGAAATCTAGAAAAAGCCAGGTACCACGCTATCAGGCTAAGTATCTCTCATCTTTAATGCATATAAAATTATAGATATTTGGGTGTAAAAACGTCATGATTTTTAAAAGATCAAAATTTTTTATAATTTTTTTTATTATCGCCCCCGCCTTTGCTTTAAAATACATAATTTCTGATAAAGAGTTTGTTTAATAAACGATTACAGCTTTAATTACTAATATAAAATATGTTACTTTAATTCTAGAAATTATAATTATTAGTTAGAAATTTCGAAAATTATATACACTGCAAATTAGTAATTTCATTATTTATTAATATCCAATAACATTATGTTCGTAAAAATTCTATAATAATTATGGAAAACTATATTAAATGTAACAGATATTTACATTTGTTAAAATAATTTAAAACTGCATTTAACACTAAATTGCTAGCACTGCTTAAAATTAAGGGGCTACTTCACTCATGCAAAAACACTCCAATTCAATACTATGGACGATTTTTTAAAAATATCTCGTTTGCATTTCAATATTTTATTGAGGGTTTTTTTTTTTTTTTTATTCTTGCTTGGATAGTTGAGCTCAATCTTTACAAAGACCCTTTTTTAAATTTTTAGGTTTTGTCAGTAGGATTTCATTTTTGGGGGGGGGGGGAAGGGGAGGGTTTCAATTTTCAGACTTTGTATCGAAAGTGAAATCATCCTAGCAAAAAAAGTCCTAAAACAAAAACAAGAAAGTAAAAAGGGTCGTTGAAAAACTCGACCTCCAATGTCGAATTCAGGAGGTGGCCATGGGGACATTCCTTTCCGGAACAATGAAATCCCCCCCCCCTCCGAAAATTTTGAAATTATGGGTTTTCAATGGCCAAAAAATTGCAATTTCTTTCGAGTAGTTTAAAATATCCCTCCCCCCCCCCCCTCCGAAGCCGCAGAAATCTCTCCCGGAGAAAAATATCTGAATTCAACACTGTCGACCTCAGCTATTAAATGCAAAGTTAATAATTTAAAAATATGGAAAAGCAAATTAGATATTTTTTAAAATTTCTTCCGTAGAAGTAATATTAGCGAACGGGATTTTTCATGATTGAAGTAGCATCTTAATAATTATTAAACAATTAATTCTCCAAGTAGTAACATAATTTTAATATACAGTTTTATACTTCAGAACTTTTCATAAAAACAATAAGAATGCGATAAGTGAGAATGACAAGTTAAACAATTGACAGACGCTTAAAAAGCGCGCCAGATATTTAACCTTGAAGATTTGTTCCTCGCCAAAGGAGAATTTTTTACGCCAAGATTTTTACTTTATACGTGCGCTTAAAATAGAAATTACTTTTGAATTAAATACTTTTAACTGAGAAATTACTTTGAATATATGTTACAAAATCTCGAATATATTAATTTATAAACATAACCATGTAAATTTCTATGTATTTTCATCACAAGATTAAAAAATATCGGAGAACTATTTTTCACGACGGAATGTTACTGTTTCTACCTTTCACAGTGCTGCCAAGTTAAGGTGGAACAGAGTATAGATCAAAAATATGTGTAATCAAGCAAAAGTCCCAGGATTCCCTGAAAAATGCTCTGGTGAAAGCATGAACCGAAACCATTCCGAAATATTCAATTGCGGCCATCTTGAAGAATTTACAGAAACTTTTAGATCCCAACATTGCCATGGAAGGAATCCATTACAAATGATCTTGATTGTCCCTTGTACAGAATTTTCTTCGTTTTCAAATGGCGAATAAAATGGTTTGTTTTGGTCTTTTATTTGCATCACAGTATTTATGTGTCACCCTTTATACTTCCTCCAAACGAATTTCTAAACTGACATAAATTTCATTGGAAGCTTTTATCTGAAAGGTATTGGATGATAAAAGTGGATGTTTAGATTAAAACTCATATACAAAATAATAACGCTGCAATATTAGCTCTGCAAAAAATGAAATGATGATACATTTTTCTCTAATATTTAAATCCCCGCCCTATCACAGACCGAAAGATTTTGCTTTGGAAGCTTGTAGATTGGAGATGATGAGGTTGAATCCAACCGTGCCCATTGGTCTAATCTTTCGAAGCTTTCGGTAGATTTTTTTAAAACTTGATTTTCTTTGCGTAAATACTGATTAGGTTCCCTTAGAAAGGCCCCTACGGAGTATCCCCCCCTTCGGGCCATTATTCCTCGCGCATACAATTGATTTTCATAAAAACAACACACAAAAATTCCATTAAGCAAATTAAGAACAGGCATTTGTATTGCATTACCCTTTTTCACAACAAAATACTCTTTTGTGACTGATGTATAAGTATAAATTATTCAATGTTTACTTCTGTGAGCCGTCAGAAAAGAAAATTTAACATTCAGTTAAAATATATGGCATGATTATTTTAAACTATCGGCTTAAAATTTTCGTTAAATAAAATGCCTATATAATTGAAATAACTTACAATTTAAAATCAAATCTATAATTACAACTTGAAATTTTTATATTTGCATTCTTGATACAAGCGATTTTGAAAAATTTCTAAATTTGAAATGATTTATCGATCACATTATATTAAACTATCCACAATAGCTTGAAAACTTAATATTTAAATTACTGATATAAGTGAGTTTTGAAGAATTTCAATACCTTTCTTAAAATAGAAATCACTTTGTATTATTAAATTATCCATTATAGTTGGAAATGTAACATTAAAATTTCTGATGTAAACTAACGTTGAAAAAATTTAATACTTTTCTTAAAATCGAAATCATTAATCCATTATTTTGTAATATTAAACTAAACTATCCACCATAACCTGAAAAGTTAAAATTTAAATTTCTGATACAAACTATTTTCAAGACCAATCGATTGCTTTATATTATTAAACTATTCACGGCAGAAATGAAAATTAGTATTTATTTTATAGTTCCCTTAAATTAAATTCGTATAGGGGGAACTGGGCTCCCTGTACAGCACACAGGGGCATTACAGGAAGTTTCACAACAGCTCCAAAAGGTCATACTCGTGAAATTAACTACATAGGGGGAACTGGGGTACATTGATACAGTTTTTTTCTAAGATTTTTTTTGGTGTCAAGAAAGGAGAAAATTCAAGTTTTTTTTCCATGAGGTGACAGCAAAACTTGTGTAGTATGTTATAAAAATGTACAATCATTGTTTTATAAAGTATTTTTGCATGTAATTTTAAAAAAATCAAAAAAAGTCATTTGTATCAATGTGCCCCATCCCCGGGGCAGATTGATACGTTTAAGAAAAATGACGACAAAATAATACCAATGCATATTTTTCATAAAAAATGAGTTAGAAAACCATTTTATATTTATTTATAAAAATTCAAATCACCCACAATTTATTTTTAAGCAATATTAAAGCAATCAAAATTAAATATATTATGACCTGATGTTCTGGCTGTTTCTTGTCTGATTGTTGGCTGTGGTAACTTTGTCATATCTAGCACTTCAACCCCAGCATTATCTTCTTTCTTATGAAAGATGAAAAAATTACCAGTTTTTATGTTTATAAATAGGTTCATAAACAGAAAATAAAGGATAATTATATTAAAAATTCTGTTTATAATGTAAGTATCATTTTCTGTTCTGCAGTTTGTTTCTCTTACTTAACATTTATCATGTCGAAAATACTTTTTCCTCTGGAGAATCGATATAAATTCGAGATTTGCCAGAATGCCGTCCTTTTCTTTTATTAGTTCTACTAGCACTAGATGCTGGGTAAGTTCCTACGTCTTCTGTTTTCAAAAATACTATAAAATGTTCTAATATAAAGAAATTAGAGCTATTTCACTTCAATAAAAACTAATATTAGAAATTTTTCGTGAAAAAAAGGTTGGATTAAGGAGTGTATGGTAAAAAAAATAATAAAAGATAATGAAAATATGAACTATTAAAAAATTTAGGCTGTATCAATGTGCCCCGTCATAAACTGTATCAATGTGCCCCATACAGCGATTTTGAATAAAATGAGTCTCAAATCCAACACTTCACAATATATCTAACAATAAATAATGAGGAACTGATAAAGAGTAGCTGTACTTACCAGGGAGAGTATTCATTTTGGTTGAAAATACTGGAACAGTTGTATAATAGCATTTCAATTGTACAACTCAAAGTTACTTTTGAACAACAAAAACAATAAATCACCCGTCCCATTTCATCAAACTGCTGAATCATTCCAAGATTTTCTGTATGTAGTTGAATACACTAGCATCACCTTTTGGAGCTGTTGTGAAACTTCCTGTAATGACCCTGTGAGCGGTAGAGGGGGTGTATCAATGTGCCCCATGTATCAATGTACCCCAGTTCCCCCTACAGAAAGTTTTGGAATGATTCAATTGTTTGATGAAATGGGATGGGTGATTAATTGTTTTTGTAGGTCAAAAGTAAATTTGAGTTGTACAATTGAAATGGTATTATACAACTGTTCCAGTATTTTCAGCCGAAAAGTATACCCTCCCTGGCAAGTAAAGCTACTCCTTATCAGTTCCTCATTCTTTATTGTTAGATAAATTATGAAGTGTTGGATTTACGACTCATTTTATTCAAAATGGATGTATGGGGCACATTGATGCAGTCTTTTTCGGGGCACATTGATACAACCTAAATCCTTTTCTAGTTCATTTTTCATTACCTTTTATTTATTTATTTATTTATTTTTTTACCATACACTCCTTAATTCAACCATTTTTCGTCAAAAATTTCTACTATTAGTTTTTATTGAAGTGAAATACATCTAGTTTTTTTTTATATTAGAATATTTTATAGTATTTTTGGAAACAGAAGACGTACAAACTTACACAATATCTAGTTCTGGTATTATTAACAAAAGAAATGGTCGGCAGCCTGGCAAATCTCAAATTTATATAGATTCTCCAGAGAAAAAAGTATTATCGACATGAGAAACGTTAACTAAGAGAAACAATCTGCAGAACAGTACAGGATAATTATATTATAAATATAATTTTTAATATAATTATCCTTTATTTTCTAATTGTAAACCGATGTATAAATAGAAAACCTGGTAATTCTTTCACCTTTCCTAAGAAAGAAGATAATTCTGGGGTTAAAGTGCCAGATATGAAAAAGTTACCACAGTCAACAAACAGACAAGGGAGAGCCAGAACATCAGGTCATTATACATTTCGTTTTCATTGCTTTAATATCGCTTACAAATAAATTGTGTACGATTTTAATGTCTATAAATATATATAAAATGGTTTGCTAACTATTTTTCTATAAAAAATATGCATTAGTGTTATTTTGTCTCCATTTTTCCGAGACGTGTCAAAGTGTATCAATCTGCCCCAGGGATGGGGCACATTGATACAAATTACTTTTTTTGATTTTTTTTTAAAAATTACATGCAAAAATAATATATAAAACAACGATTGTACATTTTTATAACAAACTACTACTAACTACTACTTTTTATAACAAAAAATAACTTGAAATTTTTGCTTTCTAGATAACAAAAATTTTTTTTTGAAAAAAAGCTGTATCAATGTCCCCCAGATCCCCCTATTGTCATCGAAAATAATTATTTCAATTCTTAAGTGACTGAGCAAACTCCAATGAAATCTTTAATCTATAATATATTGAATGAATAATTTTAAAGATGAAAACTAATATTTAATTTCAAAAAATGTATTTTCATAATATTTGCACCATTTTCAAGTTTGTACTTTTCAACTTGTTGAAAAGTGCTTAAAAAGGACAGTTTCAATAGCTTTTTAAAATTTGAAATTTTTATCATATTTTATTTGCAACATTAAACTGAACGCTAAAAATAAAGAAAAAAAATACGTATTTTTTTTTAATGTTTTCATTCCTAAAATAAAAGTCTTATGACATTAAAATTGAAATAGTCTGTAATTGGTGCTTCGATAGAAATTATATAAACAGCAAATTAGGCATTTAAAAAGAACTATGTTGTATGGGGATTTTACAACATTAAAACCAATATTTCTCTGAAATAAAAATTTCTCTAAGATTGAAAATAGAAACAAATCATAACAATACAATGGAGTTAAAATTTTTAAGCAAGTGAAATATTTCAATTAAGAAAATATTTTTCAGAACTGCATTAATATACTTCAAATAAAAGTATTAAAGCATCATTTTATTAAATTTAATGTAACCACTGAAAATATTAATAATGCTATTTATTTTAAATTTTTTTCAAACAAAAACTCTCATGACATTGGAGTGAAATATAATTTATTTATTGCTTCAGTTATTCTTCAAACATCAATATAAGCATTAATAGAAACATTTTATTAAATGTAATAATAAATTCTTGGCTACATAAGTCACATTCACAAATATTAATAATTTAGATTATGAAGGGTTCTAGTTTCAATATAAAGTCAGTCAGATGAAAATAATCAATAGTCCCTGACCAAAGAATACCAGTCACTATCGTAGATTCACAATGAGTATCCAAATCACCTGTTCATTACGAGGTTATATCTTTCTTAAATTTATGACTTGACTTCAGTCACTTTTTCATACTCCAATATCCGGAATGATATATCTTGGCCCTCAGCTAAACCGCTGAACTGTCAAGCCTCTTTCTTGGAGAGAAAAAATCCGTCTCCTCCAGAACAGGTATTCAAACCTTCCTCTTTGGCTTCCGAGAACAAGACTCCCTTTTCTCTCCTCATCATCTTTAACCGACCCTCTGTAAAAACCATCGGTTATTTTTTTGTTCACGTAGAACTTATTTTTCTTATGCCATTAACAAATTGTCTTCTTATTGGTCGAGTCAAGTTTCATTTTTGCTGTGCAATATTTTGCTCCGACGCGTGATCAGACCGTGGGAGATTTTCTGAATTTCACCAGACCGGTGACTTCAAAGGGGCGATCCTCTGGCGCGCCCATTCTCCGCTTGTCTAAAAAACTGTCTGTAGCGAAGATGGATTGTGATGCATTTCTTCTTTTTTACTTTTCCGACCATATGTGGAACATTGTTAAATTTTAGAATGTTTGGGGGTTTTTCTCTCGCAAATTCATACAATTTCTTACAATGTTCTCAGTTTGAAGCATTTATCTTTAATGGTTCTTGAGTTATAGCGATTGAAATCCAATAAATTGTGAAAAAAAACATCATGAAGAAAAACACATTTTCCCAAGAAGTCATTTCATGACAACCATTGCTAGAATTGCATGCCAGATTTTAAAAACGAACCAAACCGAAAAAATTAATATTTCACGGACCCTCTTAAAAAGAAGTATATTGTATGGGGATTTTATAACATTAAAACCGACCTTTCTCAGAAATAAAAATATCTCTATAGTTGAAAAAAAGAAACAAACCACAATAATACAACGTAGCTAAGAATTTTTAAACTGATGAAATATTTCAATTCTTATCAAGAAAATATTTTTCAGAATTGCATTACTATACTTCAAATAAAAGTATTAACGCATCATTTTTATTAAATTTAAAGTAACCACTGAAAATATTAAAAAAATTGACTATTTTTTTACACTTTCTCTAAACAAGAATTCTTATGACATTGAAGTGAAATGGAATTTATTTATTGCTTCAGTGATTCTGCAAACATCAGTGCAAATATTTAACCTAACAAATTTGGGACTTTTCTTTAAAAACATTAAAAAAATATTTTTTTTATCAAATAACAATTTATATAAAACTGAAGATGAAACACAATTTACTTAATATTTGAGAAAATAGTGTAACATTTTTAAGCAAGTATATGTCTGGAAAATATGATGATGGGATATGGAATTTAAATATTTTTTCAGGTGTTTCCCAAACATATTTTTAATAGAAGTATAAAAATTTATAGAAGAAGAAAAGTGGATGTTTTTATTGTAATAAGTAAATTACACTATAATTCAATTAAAAGTATTAATTAAAAGCTTCATTCTGTTAAATTTAAAGTAACCACTGAAAATATTAAAAATAATGTCTATTTATTTTAAAACTTTCTTCAAACAAAAATTCGTATGACATTGAAGTGAAATTTAATTTATTTATTGCTTCACTGATTCTGCAAACATCAATGTAAGTATTTAACCTAACAAATTTGGGACTTTTCTTTTAAAAAATTAAAAATGATATTTTTCATCAAATAATAATTTCTATGAAGTTCAAGCTGAAACAGTACTTAATGCTTGAGAAAATAGTAGTATTTTGAAGCAAGCATTTATATGGAAAATGTAATGATGGGGTATGAAATCTAAATTTTTATTCCATGTCTTTCTCAATATTTTCTAAAAGAAGTCTCTCTATAAGATTGAAATAGAAAGTAATTGACATATTTCTACAGATTTTATTGAAAAAACAAAGCAGGCATATAAAAAGTAGTATGCTGTATGGGGATTTTTTAACATTAAAATCAACATTTCGCTGAAATAAATATTTCTTTAAAATTGAAAATTGAACAAAAGCAAAATAATACAATGTAGTAATAATTTTTAAACAACTGAAATATTTGTATTTTTAGAAAGAAAATCTTTTTTGAGAATTCCATTACATTGCATCAAATAAAAGTATTAATGCATCATTTAATTAAATTTAAATCAACCGCTGAAAGAATTAAAATAATTGTTATTTATTTTAAAATTTTCTCCAAACAAAAATTCTTATGGCATTGAGATGAAATACAATTTATTTATTGCTTCAGTGATTCTGAAACATCAGTGTAAACATTTAACCGAAAAATTGGGATTGCTTTTAAAACATTAAAAATGATATTTTTCATCAAGTAACAATTTATATGATATGGAAGTTGAAACACAATTTATTTAAAGCTTGAGAAAATAGCAGTATTTTTAAGCAAGCATTTAACTGGAAATTTTGATGATGGGTTATGGAATCTAATTTTTGCTTCCAGGTATTTCCTAAACATCTTTTTAAAAGAAGTGTAAAAATATTTATAAAGGAGTAAAAATGGATGTATTTATTGAAATGAGTAAATTAAAAAAAATCCTATAAGTCCTTTGAAATTGTGAATTAATTTAAATGCATTTGTATTCCTACAATGAGAAATTACTTGGAGCAGGACAATATAACCAAAAAAAAAATTCATGCGTTAAGCATAGCTTATCAAGCACTTTCCAGCACATTCAGAATTATGTAATAAAACGGAGCGGTTGAAAAAAATTAAAATATTATGTCTCATTTCAACTTATGCGAATGTATAACGCATTTCAAAACGGAATTTCAGCTGTTCCGAAGTACAATCGAAAAAGTTATTAGATTTTTTTAGCAGCCCTGTGTATGATATACACTGTAAAAAAAAAAAAAAATTCAAGAGGTTACTAAAAATTTTTTAGTAAATTTGTATTCCACAGAATTTTTTAGTAACCATTACAAACTTTTTGTATGCAAGTGAAACAAGCATTTCTTTTGCAAACTGAACAAAAGAATATTTTGTATAACTAACTTAAATTTTTTTAGTATGAGCCACCAAGCAAATTTTAGTAATAGCTCCAAAATTATTTTTAATAACAATTACGTGCATCCAAAGGGCAGGAGCTTTCTTCGAGCTGCATTCAGACTTCTGAAGCGATAGATTTTCGGCAAAAACGCAATAGATGGCAGCACCAAACATTACGACCAGCTCCAACAGGAAATTCATAACCCCTTTATTATAGAGTACTTATACTACATACAATCGGGGCGTACTTGGCGCTGTCAAGTATTGAACCCGGGACCTTTCAGCCGGGAGTCCGTTACTATAACCACTATGCTATCCAGGCCACGCCAAGTGAGTTTTAGTAATAGCTATTAAAAATATAAAACTATTAACTCTATTCATTGCTAACTTTTTTCTAGTAATTCTTACAGATTTTCTAGTAACCGACTAAGATTGCTAAACATTTTTTAGTAATTACAAGGATTACTAAAGTTTTTTTAGTAGATCGACCCTTTTTTTTTTACAGTGTAGAGATTTGTATCTATTAACAACATGCATTCCAAAATTCAACTCATTTAACATATACATATGCTTTAGTTGAATCCCTTCTGCAATTTCCTCTAATAAGGAGAATGTTATCCGAATACATTTGTACAGCTCTGTACATGAGTTGTAGAATTTATATATAAAGATATATATGCAAAAAAGAAATTAAATTTAAAACAGCATACCGAATTTTAAATGTACTCTCCAGAAATTATTACACAAAGACATTGCTGTAAGCTATTTATTTCTTGTTCCCGGTAAATTAATTAAAAAATGCTATGCATGCTCTGTTTTAACATGGTCGTAATGAAAATTTGTGATTTATTTCTTAATGTATACATTTGAAATAGCGTAATGTCATTAAAATACTCTCCAAACGATTTTTACTCCTATATCATAGTGTAATCGAAATCTTTTGTGTGTCCCTGTAAATGAACCATTAATCGTACTTACTTCATATGCAATACCAAACATACTTTGGTAGAGCTAAATAAGCTTTCTCATTTGCATGAAAATCTGAGTATATTTACAGGAGTTGTTAGAGAGTGGAAATGCGGCCAGACGTACAGACATATCGAACGCATAAACATTATTCAATTTTGTTGGAAAGTGCTATTTATTTTGAACTTTCTCCAAACAAAAATTCGTATGGCATTGAAGTGAAATGTAATTTGTTTATTGCCTCAGTGATTCTGCAAACACCAGTGTAAGCATTTAACCAAAAAAATTGCGATATTTTCTTTTAAAACATTAAAAGTCATATTTTTCATCAAATAACAATTTATGTGAAACTAAAATTGAAACACAATTTATTTAATGATTGAGAAAATTATAATATTTTTAAGCAAGCATTTATCTGGAAAATATAATGATGGAATATTGAATCTAAATATTTCTTCCAGGCATTTCTCAAACGTGTTTCTAAAAGAAGTATAAAAATATTTATAAAGCAGGAAAAATGGATGCATTTATTGTAATGAGTAAATTATACTATACTTCAAATAAAAGTATTAACGCATCATTTTATTGAATTTAAAGTAACCACTGAAAATATTAAAAATAATGACTATTTATTTAAAATTTTCTCCAAACAAAAATTCTTCTGTCATTGAAGTGAAATATAATTTATTTTTTGCTTCACTGATTCTATAAACATCAGTGGAAACATTTAACCGAAAAATATGGGACCTTTTCTTTTAAAACATTAAAAAGGATATTTTCCATTCAAATAACAATGTAAATGAAACTGGAGATGAAACACAATTTATTTAATGCTTGAGAATATAGTAATATATTTAAGCAAGCATTTATCTAGAAAATATGATGATGGGGTATGGGATCTAAATTTTTCTTCCAGCGTTTTTCCAACATGTTTCCAAAAGAAGTGTAAAAATGTATAAAGGAGGAAAAGTGTACATACTTTTTGAAATGAGTAACTTTTTAAAGTTTTTTGATTCTGAATTTATTTAAATAGATAACTATTGTTACAATGAGAAATCACTTGGCGCAGTGCTATATAAATAAATAAACAATGCTTAAAGAGCCTAAAACATTTTATTTCTTATTGTAAATCAGTTTCGGTGGCCATAACGTACTGTCGTGAGTGCAAATTATGACCATGATTTGCGTCATCGTAATTTGCACTAATAACGGTACACTATGGCTACCGAAACTAACTTACTATAAGAAATAAGAAGTTTTGGTGTTTTTAACGTGAAAAAATGTGTTTATTGAAATGATTAAATTAACAGATCTGTCATAAGTCGTTTGAAATTCTAATTTATTTAAATAGATATCTATTGTTACAATGAGAAATTGCTTAGCGCAGTGCAATATAAAGAAGTAAAAAACAACATTTAAAGCACCAAAATCATTTTATTTCTTATGGTTACCAGCTTCGGTAACCATAGCGTACTGTCATCAGTGCAAACGATGATCATAATTTGCATAATTTAAGTCATCATAATTTGCACTGGTGACGGCACGCTTTGGCTATCGAAACTGGTTTGCAATAAATAATAAGGAGTTTTGGGGCCCTAAACATTGTTATTTATTTATTTATATTGATATCTAATGTATCGCTTGACGTATGATAAATTTCACATACTTTTCACTTGGAACTACTTTAGCGGTTAATTTCAGCTTCTATGTTGTAAGTCCTCTGAAATTTAAATAGATATCTATTGTTACAATGCGAAATTACTTGGCGCAATATAATATAAATAAATAAATAGCAATGTTTAAAACATTAAAAATATTTATTTTCTGATTGAAAATCAGTTTAGATGCCCATAGCATACCGTCACCAGGGCAAATTATGATCATAATTTTCATAATTGGTGCCAGCGTAATTTGTAGTGATGACGGTACGCTATTGTTATCAAAACTGGTTTGCAATAAGAAATGAGATATGTTGCTATTTATTTATTTATATTGATATCTATTCTTACAATGAGAAATTACTTAGCGCAGTACAATATAAATAAATAAATAGCAACGTTTAAAGTTTTAAAAACATTTATTTTTTCATTGAAAATAAGTTTAGATACCCACAGATTACCGTTATCAGTGCAAATTTTGATCATAATTTGCATAATTTGCACTGATGGTGTTACGCAATGTCTATCGAAACTGGTTTGCAATGAAGAATAAGGAGTTTTGGGGCTCAAAACATTGGTATTTATTTATTTATATTGATATTTAATGTATCGCTTGACGTATGATAAATTTCACATACTTTTCACTTGAAACTACTTTAATTACGATGAATTTCAGCGACTATGTATATAATCAGCTAAACTTAAGCTTCTATTTTTTAAAAAGCGTTTGTGTGTAATAAAAAGGTTACCAATTTATGTTTCAATAATCTAAGATAACAAAAAACTACTGAACATCATATAAAAATTCAAAATGCATAAGAAATTTATGATCTTCATAATATTTAAGTTGTCGAACAAATTATTTAAATGATGTTTAATCAGTTTCTTTCTGATTCATTTATTTTTTAAGTACTCCCAACAAAATAAATAGGTAAATAAATAAATATTTTTTTTATTTTAACGGTCTTTTTTTTACAATTATGAAAAATGGATTTTTAAATTACAAATGGTTTCTGTTTTCTAAATCACACAGCTTGCGAACCAGCGTAAACTCTGAACAGTTTGAATAATTTGGAATGCAAATCACAAAATCACAAAACTAAAACGGTATAATAAGAGTTGACAACCTGTCAATCAACATAACATGATGAAACTATAGTTCAATCACCGGAGTAGAATCAGGATTGACTATAGTAAATATTTGGGAGAAAACAGCTAAAAACAGCCTCGTGTTGTAAGCGAAACTCATATGGTTTAATAGAACATATTAAAATATTTTTTTAATTTATTTATTGATTTTTTATATAGAACATCAATATTATTTCTATTGATATTTTTTCATCAAAGCCCTACATACGTTTCTATTGAAATTCTACAGACGCTTCTGTAGTTTTTATTTAAACTAGCATAAATAGAAATGTGACATAACATACATGAATCTATAATACTTATTTTATATTTATATTTATTTATTTATTTATTTAATATTTTGAAATAGAATTCTTTGGAAAATGTTTGTAAGAAATATTTTCTTAATTCTGTATTTTGAAAATCATGTCTCGTGTCACTCTCTTATTAAAAAAATACTAAGATGTTAATATTTTCAATAGAAGAATTCATTTTAAATGTTACAAATAATTTTACTTAAAACAATAATACCTTACTAAGCATTTTTTCAGGTAAATATATTTTTCTAATAATGTATTTTATAAATAGATGATAAAAATAAAATATGCATAAATACCTTTTTATAAGAAGATTATATCACATATCATCATAAGAGATAATGAAATCACACTTACCTGAAAGGAAAATATATTGATTAGTATCGGTGCATACATTTGAAAATTAACATAATTATAAATAAATCGGAAAATCCATAACTCCATTTTAAAAATCATCTATTTACTATGGCTTAAAAAAATAAAATATGCCTGACAGGTAAAGTTGTGTTATGAGGCAATTAATTCCTATAAGGACTATTTAAATAACTCGAAGATTTTATTTGATAAAATAATTTGCATTTAATTTTATATCAGAAATATATTATAAACATAATAACTTTTTTTTCTTTTTTTTTTCATACATTGATTGAATATGTTTCAGCTAAGAAAAAGTTGACTTAACACTAGAATGGCATTAGCTGTCATTATGAAAAGGTAATTAAATAAATGTAATATTTTTTCAAAACTGAGATTAAAAAAATAAATTGGATGTATGCCATGCACGAAGTGCCGAAATCGTATGAAGTAGGTTTAATCCACTTTGGAATTGACATTAAATTTATAAAAATGAGAAAAAAAATTAAATGAGAAGAAATTTAGTTCAATTTATAGTCATCAGGTTTGTCATTTTGACCTTCCTTTTTTTAATCTAAATTGTTGATATAATCAGAAATTCCAAAACTATATGTACAACACACAATAAATTCGGCTCACCAGCGTATAATCGATGTTAAAAACTTCAATTAAAAATTACGTACTACTTACAATATAAAGTAGAACCAATTTCCTACAATTTTGAACAATAAAACTTGTTCATCACCAGGGAAACATTAAGAGACAAAATCAACACGATACAAAGTTTACAGGTTTCAATACTAAAAGAAAATCCCGTTTTTACTTAGAAGGTTCCTTCTAAAACAAATACATTTCATACAAATACATTTCATAGTTGTTTTTAATGAAACATAAAGAAGCATATAAAGTTCTGCAGCGTGTTTAAAATGTTTCAGATTAGTTGAGAGTTTATACAGAACAATTTATTCGACCATATTCCAAATTTATTCAATTTAACAGGTTTCCTACTAAAATGTGTCGCGTTAACGAGTTTATTTCACATAGAAGTTAACATTGTACAAATCATATGAATAATAAATGTGAAATTATCGGGGTAGTTGCTTAATCCTGCTGCCAAATTATTGCAATTACATAGCATTACAGTGAAAAAGTACTAAAAACATAACACCACAATACAATACATAAAAAACTACTATACAAGTTACACCCTTCATCTAGACATCAAAACATAAATTTATTATACAAATTCTAAGATATTTTTGAATAAATATCTTTCGAAAACACTTCTCTTTAAACATTTTTTAACAAGATTATTAATGTCAGTAACAGCTTTTGCTAATTAGCGCACCTGTAAAACTTGGAAACAACTTTCTCTACGTCGTGACTTAAAAATAATGGTTATTAACAGTGCAAAAGTTTTTACTTTATAACTCGGCAAAGAATGTAGGATTAATTTTAAATGCAAGCAAAGATTTATCTTGTCTACCATTTGTCTCCGCCGAATGAATTAATTGTAAATGAATTTTTCTCAAGCATTAATGTCCAAATTTTTATTATTTAATCAATATGTTATTTTTTCATAAAATATACAGTCGAGTCTCTCTATAACGAAACTCCATACATCGAATTTCTCTATATAACGAATTTTTAGTTGAAACGGTTCCCTTTTCGCATGATTACATTAAAAACAGTCTCTATATAGCGAATTATCTATCTCCATATAACGAATTTTTTCATAAATTGTGTTAATTTATTCAGTTTTAAAAAAGCTTCGAAAACATATGGAATCAATTTTCCATCACTTATTTTTGATTTATCGTCAGTGCTGAGTTTTTTTTTTTTTTAAATTACTTTTTTCCTTATTCTTTAAATACAACGAATTCATCCCACATCCCTCACACTTTTCCACATCCTTCTCAAAACAGAGTCAACTGGATTGATACACATGTAAGAGAGGAATCAATGAGAGGCACATAAGAGAGGCCTTCAAATGGAGGAAAATATTAACTACAATTTTTCATTCCTTGCTAAAATTTGAGCATTTTTTTCGGAGCATAACAATTTCAAAATCAAAACAATAAAAAATTAAAGATTTCTTCGTATGAAATTAATGCAAATTTTTCTTATTTGGTTTTCATTAAGCTTTCAAATAAATGTATGTTCTCTTTTTTGAAACAGCTTAAATAATTAAGAAATAAAATGTAATGATATTTACTTTTAAAAATTTCAAATTACTAATTCAAAAGATCAAAAATAATATTTTTTTAAAATTTCACACATTAAATACGATTTTTAACATCATTCTCTATACATCGAATTTCTCTATATAACGAATTTTTTACTAGAACGGTGGATTTCGTTGTATAGAGACTCGACTGTATTTCTAAAATATGTGAATGAAAGTAGAATCGTCGTATCAGTATTAGTATAAGTATAATCGTCGTGTAAGTACGAAATTATGTTTATTTTATTTTATTTTATTATTATTATTTTTTTAATCAGATCAATGCATAATTTTTTCCATGTTTCCGAATGCTCGAATATGAAAATATCATGGCATAACTGTTATTGAATAATTTCAACAATTAAACAGGGTTCGTAAGATTCTTGGATCTTGTACCAGAATGTTTGTAAAGTAATGTTTGCCTTATTTAATAGAAACTATTTTGTTTTTACTTACACATCATACGTAGTATAGGGTAAGTCTTGCAATCGTTTTGAAAATCGAAAATTTTTTTTGACGGATTTACACGTTTCGGACACTGGAGATTCGGAAAAACATATTTTTAGAAAAAAAAATTTGCCGTCCGTCCGTCTGTGTGTCTGTGTGTCTGTCTGTCACCGCTCTATCTCCAGAACAAATTGAGATAGAGACTTGAAATTTTGTATGTGTTTAGTATGTAAGAATGGGACGAAGCCTATTGAATATCAGTAACCTCGATTATCCGGAACTATTTTTTCAGGACTCTCAAAAAATTCGTTCTGATGAAAGGTATATAAAAATTTTCGATTTTTTTTATTTTAAGAAATGGACATAAAAGGCAATAGAATAACACAAATTTTGCGCAAAAAACAAAGTCGATTGGATTATTAGTTGTAGAGATATTTCTAATCCTGTTTTCCATATTCTTTGATTTTTCATGACCCTGTATTTCATTCAAATTTCAATTCAAAGCTATCTTTTAATTGGAAATGAGACACTTAATTAGATGCAAGAAACCGTTACTAAATCAGATTAATATTTTTGGAATTATAAGGATGTTTCTTTTATGCAATTCAGTGCTACTTGAATTGTTTGGCGTTTCATACGATTGGTTCATAAGAAATTCATTAAAAGAGCATAATTATATGTTAAAAATATTAAATATACGTTTATATTTTGTTTTGGAATTGTAATGCATTTTATAAATTGTTTACATATGTTATGTTTTCATATATTATGTTATGCATATCCATGATGGGTAAGTGTTACGGTGGCCTCCAACGACTAGTTTAGTTATAGCAATCAGTACTGATGCGAAACCACCTAAAAAACAGGTATCCCCTGATGCGTACGAACCCAGTTAAAACATCACCAAATAAATAAATAAATCTATAAATAAAAACAAGTTGAAGACGGCACGTCAAACGTAGCAAATGAGGTGCATTCGTATTATAACGAAGTTTTAAAAATGTTCAGATCTTGGTGTAATAGTTGTACAGTATTTCTGATGCAGTATTGTAGCCGAAATCTTTTGTGTGTCCCAGTAAATACCATCTTCTTTTATACAGGAAATAATTTACAGTCATTTTAAACAACGTATATTAATTTCATAAAATGGGAAATTATTTACTATTATTAGATATGCCTCAAACAATGTTTCCCACTATACCATTATGCAATGGAATGCTTTTGTGTGGTCCTGTAAATTAATAACAAAAAATTTTTGCACCACAGATTGTACAGAATGAACATTTTAGTGTATATCTCATAAATTTAATATATACTTCAAATGAAACATATTTTCAATAAATATCTTTTAAATTTTTATTTATTTTCAATAAATATCTTTTAAATTTTTATTTATTTTCAATAAATATATTTCGAAAACTCTTCCGTTGAAATACTTTTTAACAAGATTATTAATGTCAGTAACAGCTTTTGCTAATTAGCGCATCTGTAAAACTTGGAAACGACTTTCTCTACGTTGCGACTTAAAAGAATTCAAAGGCTTAACGATGACGAATGTGAAATAATGGTTATTAGCAGGGCAAAAGTTTTTACTTTATAACTCAGCAAAGAATGTAAGATTAATTTTAAATGCGAGCAAAGATTTATCATGTCTACCATTTTTCTCCACACGTTGAATTGTAAACACATTTTTCTCAAGCATTAAAATCTGAATAGAATTTTTATTATTTGAGCGATAATTTATTTGCTCATAAAATATATTTATAAAATATCGTTATTATACCTGGTGCGTCGTAAATTTGTGCAAACTTTAAAAATCCATGATAAAAAAGTAATGATCGAAAAAAAATTCTGTTTGTGCGAGTATGATCAGATGGATTTGGGGCTTTTCCTCATGTATAATAAAAAAATATTCCAAAAGTAACCGATAGAGAGCGCTCATACTTCCTATTGCGTTTGATGCAAATCGGACTGGCAATAAAACTCCCAGCTGGAGATGGATTCGTCATTCGATATCGGCAGCATGCTATCGTTAGCAGATCGAGCGCTGGTAATTAAACTTTTCTACATGAATGGTAAATCTACAAACATTTCATCGCGAAAGTTTCGCATGTTGAGCATATTTTACTAACTTATAATAAATGCACAATGCCATGTTATTGTGATTTGTTTCATTGTCTATTTGTGTTTGCCTGATTTGCAAAAAACATACAAATATCGCAGGTGAGCGCTTTCTATCGCTTATTTTTGGAATCATTTTTTATTATACATGGAAAAAAATTCCGAAATCTGTTTGATACTACTCGCGTAAGCCGATAATTTTTATGAGCATTACTTCTTTTATTATGGATTTTTAAATTGTGCACGAATTTATGACGCACCCTGTATATCAAACAAAACTACTTTTTGTTTACTTGAAGTTGTTTGAACTACTACTTTTATTAATTCCCACGGTTATAAAATTATTAAATGACTTTGTGACGGCTACTAACCCGTCTGCATCATTAATGCACGAATTGCAAACATTTCACGAATTATTTTTTTTTTTATTCAAAAATCCCGAAGTCATACTACACATTCTGAATAGTAAGTTTTGTTTTATTTAATGACAAATGTTTTGCGAATGCTTATTAAAAGAAATTCTGCTTTCTGTACTTCCAGTATGGATTTGAAATTTCTGAAATGTGTTCACGTATGTGATAAAGATGAAAATGCTTTAAAGTTACGTAAACTTATTTCAGAATGGATGAAATACTTTTGTTGTAGGTGCTTTCAGTCATGACGTCAATCATGATATATTTTGATTAGAAACTCAAAACAAATTATCATTAAGTCGTATTTTTTATTTTGACTGTACAGGGTGTCTAGCAAGTAATACCCCGATTTCAAAATTAAATTTGTCAAAAACGAAGATAGGTAGAATTATGCAGTAAACGGCTTGCTTATTAGGTAAGCTGTAAATATCTTATACAGAAGTTTCGAACGGTAAATATTTTGAAAATATTATGTTCTGATTGCAAAAGATGCTTGACTTGACATTTTTCTTGTTTTAGATTGCTGGCAGAAAGCGAATTTTTTGGTGTATAGTGCCATATTTTAATTTTGTAATTTTTATTTTACTTATTTCGAAGTTCCAAAAATTTAATTAGAAAAATCGTTAAAATATGGCACTGTATGCCGAAAACCCGTTCTCTGCAACAATCAATCCAAGAAAAATGTCAAAGCAAGTATTCTTTGCACTCGGAACACAACCTTTTCAAAATATTCACCGTTCCAAACTTCTATATAAGATTTTTACAGATTACCTAATATAAAAACTGTTTACTGCATAATTCTATCGATCTTTGTTTTAAAAAAAAATAATTTTGAAATCGGAGTCTTATTTGCTGGACACCCTGTATATTGTAACTTTATCTCATAGCTATGTGTTTCAATACATTTCAAGCAGCGGTGGCATCTTCTGCGATTAACTTTAACCCCATAATTCTCGCTGCCGTTAGATTCACGAGCTGTGTTTTTTTTTTTTTTTTTTTTTTTTTTTTTATTCAGATTGCTTGATTTTCATCAGTTTTATAAAATAGCGTAATTAGCTTTATTTTGGTATCATTTTATTTTTCATTACATAAGATGAACATTTCTTTTTTGTGAAAGTGGTGGTAAAAGCAATCTGAATTTTAAAATCGTAATTTTATACGACCGCTAATAGGTCAATAAAAAATGCAATACAACAATCGTTTATTTTGGACACAATTTACACCAAAAATTCGGGATGAGAATTCTTCATCCCAAATGAATACTTGCTACCACTAAATTTCAATGGTATTTCTCGTCTTATTTAATTACTGAATTTCTGAGGATTAATAAAGCAAGAAATACTATTGAAATTTAAGATAGAAAATCAACCATTTGGGACAAAGAATTGTCATCACTGAAAAATGTCTTCATTAATATCTATTTACAGACATTACTACACTGTTAAAAATCTTGTCCTAGTTTGAACCAAATTTTAGTGCTCAATAGCTGCCACTATAAGATGGTGAAATCTTGAACCTGTCTTTACAGCTTTTCTGGAAGCCTACGCTGTAAAAAAAGTGTCGATCTACTAAAAAAACTTTAGTGATCCTTGTAATTACTAAAAACTTTTTAGTAATCTTAGTCGGTTACAAGAAAATCTGTAAGAATGACTAGAGAAAAGTTAGCAACGAATAGAGTTAATAGTCTTATATTTTTAATAGCTATTACTAAAACTCACTCGGTGTGCTCTGATAGCATAGTGGTTATCGTAACGGACGCCAGGCTAAAAGGTCCCGGGTTCGATACTGGCTACTGCCAAATACACCCCGAATGTATGTAGTGTAAGTACTCGTTAATAAAGGGATTATGAATATTCTAACGGAGCAGTAGGAATGTTTGGTGCAGCCATCTATTGTGGTTTTGCCGCAAATTTTCCGCTCCACTAGTCTAGATGAAGCTCGAAGTAAGCTCCTGCCCTTCGAGCCCACTTAATGGTTATTAAAAATAATTTTGGAGTTATTACTAAAATTTGCTTGGTGGCTCATACTAAAAATTTTTAAGTTAGTTATACAAAAAATTCTTTTGTTCAGTTTACAAAAGAAATGCTTGTTTCGCTTACCAAAAAAAAAAAAAAAAAATGTTTGTAATGGTTACTAAAAAATTCTGTGGAATACAAATTTACTAAAAAATTTTTAGTAACCTCTTGGATTTTTTTTTACAGTGTAGTTCTAATCGTTGGAACGAGGTTCGAGTAGGAAGCTCCAAATTCTGGTGTGAGATTTCACCAGCTTCTGGTTTCAGTTACTGAGCACCAAAATTTGGTTCAAACTAGAGAAATATTTTTAACAGTGTACGGTGAATGAAATTGCTAGAACTTAGTTAATAAAAGAACTTTCGTAGGCTTTTTAATTTACATTAATGATATTTTAAAGAAAAAATTGTCATTTTTTATCATTGTTTTTCGAAGGACATTTAAAAAAAAAGATAACGTTATTTAAATTGACACTTGGCGCATTGAAATCTATTATTCAGAGGTGTTTTTCCATTACAAAGTTTTGTGATATGTATACACGTACGTACACATTCTGAAAGGAGAATATACTGATTTCTTTGTGGTCGGTTACTGCGAATATGTTGATGAATTATTTATCAATTTTCGCCTATTTGTTTAAATTAACGAATAAGACTCATCATTAAATTTCGTAGCCAAAACCTGCAGTAACGCAGAATTATCATGGCAGCTGCATCGTTGCAATTAGTTTAACCCATTTGTTTAACTCTGCATCGACTGTAATTAATGTCGACTAACAATTCGTATATAAAAAGTACGAAACTATGTTTAAAGTTTGTTTTATGAGATCAATGAATATTTATTGCATATTCCAGAATTCTCGAATTTTAAAATATCAGTGCATAATTTCGACAATTAATATTCCACCAAATATCTCATAACAAGAAAGAATAAAAAGGCATAATGGTTTATTTTTATAACTCTTTCATTTTTCTTTTTACGCTATATGTCGGAAGGAACACCCTCTAATATGACAGATGGCTATTTCCATGAGTACTTGTAGTTTAAGTCACAGGCTACGATTTTTGGCTACCAGTATTATAGAAAAAAAAAATGTGATTAATTTTATTGGCACATTCTCATTAATTGAATAAGGCCAAGCAGACTTTTCGAAAATAACGGTGGCTAACAAGCATGGCAATTAATAAGTTATGTGACTTATACTACAGAGCCCATGGAATTAGTCAGATACTGTGTGGCATCCTAAATGTTAGGAAACAAAGTAATTTGAATAAAATTAATGTAGCCCATTTACTTTATGAAATATATAAAAGGATTTATGCGCGAATGGGTTAAACTTTAAATAGTATCTGTTGTTTTTGGTAATTAATACCTTAAACGTTTGATTAAATTTCTTACTGTGATATGTAGTATGAAACTCATGTTTAATGTAATAAATAAAAGTAACATAATCTTGATTAAAGAAGTTTATTTAGCTCCTTTTATATATAATATAAAACATCATTTTAAAGTATCAAATTATTTATGTATGCTATGAGTGATCCATTAAAATAAAAGAATTTGGCAAAAAGTACATTTTAATTTTACATGTTTCATCTGCTCTGACGGCAACATTTTCAAAAAACAAAAAAATGCTAAAAGAAAATTTTCACTAAAATAGCTTTCAAACTTTTTATATTTTTTTATTTTAAAGCTATTTTAGCGAAAAATTTCTTTTGTGATTTCTTGTTTTTTGAAAATGTTGCCGTCAGAGCACACGAAAAATGTAAAATAAAAAGGTTTTTTTCCATTTTATTTTATTTTAATGGATCTCTCATAGCATATACCGGGTGTCCCAAAAATGACTAATGGATTTTAAAATTCAATAACTTGTAAACGGTGACAGCTATTTAAAAATTTTTTGCAGGAGGGTTATGTATAAAGACATGAGATTTTTTACCGAAATTTTTTATTTTAGTTCGAATTTCAAACACTAGGTGGCGCTGACGGCGATCGAAGGCCAGGTAATCAGTGCTGAGTGTAGCGTTGACCTGGCCTTCAATCGCCGTCAGCGCCACCTATTGTTTGAAATTCGAACTAAAATAAAAAAATACGGTAAATAAAACTCTTGACATTATACATAACCCTCCTGCAAAAATTTTTTAAATAGCTGTCACCGTTTGCAAGTTATTGAATTTTAAAATCCATCAGTCATTTTTGGGACACCCGGTATAAATAATTTGATGGCTCTTTTTAATCAGAATTAAACAGTTACGCTATATGTGCCACGGAACATGTTGTAATACGACAGACACTATGTAGCATCCTAAATATTACCAAGCAAATGAATTTAACTGAAATTAATGTAGCCAATTTACTTAATGAAATATACAAAACGACTTACGTGCAAATGAGTTAAACTTTAAATAGGATCTGTTGTTTTTAGTAATTAATAACTTATATCTTTGATTAAATTTCTTGCTGTGATATGTAGTATGAAACTGATATTTAATTTAATAAATAAAGATGGCATAATCTTGATTAATAATCATTATTTAGCGCTTTTCAATCAAAATTAAACAGTAAACTTTCTTGAATTGAAGGATAATAAAAATCTCTGATCTTAACCACTTAACTGATCAAAACTTGAAAATAAAAAAATTAAAATTAAAAAAAGCCCTTTCAACCACTGTCTATTTTTTTCATGTCTTTTACATAATTTTTAATCTGTTATCACCGGTTTTTCAAAAATGAAATTTTTGCCTAATTGAATCCCCCCCCCCCCCCCAAAAAAAAAAATACTCGAATTAAATTTCACAAAATTTACAATAACATTTTACTGGTGAGAATAATAAATTGTACATGGTATAGGGAAAACGGGGTAGCGGTTAAATGATGATTAGAACAGCATATTCACAGTATCCGCAAAGAAACTCTTCGGGAGGGTTGAACTCTGATGGGGATTGGCCGAGTTGTATCATATGACTTGGCGAGAAATGGCGATATCAATCACTATTTTATTTTGCCAAAACAACAGACTTTACTTTAGTGCATGTACTTTTTTTTTTTTTTTTTTTTTTTTTTTTTTTTTTTTTTTTTGTCGTTTATCTTCATTTATGAAAGTTCTCTTTTAATTTGATCGTTAATTTTATAAAATTTTGCTACCATAAAACTTGTGTGATAAAATAATAAAAACAATAATTTTATTTCAAAATTCAACACATTACATTAGCCCTACGGAAGCCTTAGCATTCCTGCCTTTATCCGATTTACATCGTTTTGACAGACGGTAGCCAAATCATTTCCCGCCAAGTCATGTGATACAACTCGGCCAATCCTCATCAGTGTTCAACCCTCCCGAAGAGTTTCTTTGCGAGTACTGTGAATATGCATTGGAACATAAGGATTTGTGTTTCACAATTGACTTCCCAAATGACTGATTCCTTGTCTGAAGATTTTATTAAATTTTATGATATCTCAAATCTATAAGAATCGATATATATATATATATATAAACCACTAGAGTGTATTTGAAGTTAAAAAATACTAAACACTTCAAATTTATCGAATTCACGTATTGCTAAAATCATATAATATGAGAAAAAATATAGATTGCAAACTTTTAATTTTTCCTCTAATTTTGAGGAATTTCAGTTATTTAAAAATCGATTTTTAAGAAGAGCCGCATTTATCGATTTTTCTTCTAATTAATAAAAAATAATTAAAGTTTTAAAATGAATCCTAAATTAATTTCCGATGTAGAAATTAAATTGAATTTTCTTTCATTATAAAATTAACTTATCTAATACCGATTAATGACATTAAGTTTAATCTGTAACAACATTTTCTGAATAATTTTTTTTTCTTTTTTCTATAGCTAATTAGATTTATATCAGTTAATTTCCTGTACGCTGAACAGAAGAAATTTTCTAAATATAAATGTCTGACATATTTTATCATGCTGTATCACAGGCCGATACGAGATATAATGAGATATTTTAAACTAGATAACCTTTTAAAATGAAATTTCTCCTCAAGCTCTTTCTTTTAAATAAGGTTTAATGTACCGGCTCCGCCCTCCCCGAAAAAAAGTGTCAATTGAAAAGTGCATGCTTAAGTTTTAGAATTTTGATCATACAAATGTACTGTATTTAAACTGTACTGGTATTTATATTTATCTATAATTAGTATTTTGAATATATATATATATATATATATATATACTGAATATTGATAACATATATATTGAAAAATTCTATGTTGTTACTTTAGCCAGTAATGATAAAAATAGAGAATAAATTCCAAAATACCAAAAGTATCAAATTTTTTGAACTCACATATACCTCACGTTAAAAAATATAGATAGTAATATTTTAAATTTTTATCCTTAAATTTCGAGAAAATTTCAGTTATTTAAAAATCGATTGTTCAAGGGAAACACCTTTATCGATTTTTCTTCTAATTATAAAAATAATTAATGCTTTAAAATGAATTCTAAATTAACTTCCGATGTAGAAATTAAATTGAATTTTTTTTCTTTATAAAATTAACTTATCTAATACCGATTAATGGCATTAAGTTTAATTTGTAACAACATTTCCTGAATGATTTTTTTTCTCTTTTCTATAGCTAATTAGATTTTTATCAGTTATTTTTCTATATGCTGAATAGAAGAATTTTTCTAAAAATATATTTCGGTCAGATGTTATCATGCTGTGCCGAAGGTCGATGCGAAATGTAATGAGATATTTTAAATGAAATAACCTTTTAGCATGAAATTTGTCCTCAAGCACTGTCTTTTAAACAAGATTTAATGATTTGTAATATTTCCGTTATGATCAAAGACAGAATTTAATTTTTATACATTTTTTACATTTTAATTTTAATATTGTTTTTTACAATTATTATTACAGTGTCAATTGGAAAGTGCATGCTTAAGTTTAGTATTTTGATCATAAAAATGTGTTTATATTGTACTGGTATTTATATTTACCTATAATAATATTTTTATCATGAAAAATTCTATATTGTTACTTTAGCCAGTAATGATAAAAATAAAGAACACGTTCCAAAATACAAAAAATATCAAATTTGTTGAATTCACATGTATCTGACGTTAAAAAAATATAGATCGCTGTTTTTTAAATCTTTACACTCAAATTTCGAGAAATTTCAGTTATTTATAAATCGATTATTAAAGTGAACCGCCTTTATCGATTTTTCTTCTAATTAATTAAAAAAAGTTAATGCTTTAAAATAAATCCTAAATTAATTTCTGATGTAGAAATTAAATTGAATTTTCTTACATTATAAAATTAAATTATCTAATAACGATTAAAGACATTAAGTTTATTCTTTAATAACATTTTCTGAATGATTTTTTTCTATAGCTTATTAGGTTTTTATCAGTTAATTTCCTGTACGCTGAATAGAAAAAGTTTTCTAAAAATAAATTTTTGTCAGATGTTAACCTTCTGTGTCACAGGTTGATACGAAATGTAATGAGATATTTTAAATGAAATATCCTTTTCCGTGAAATTTCTCCTCAAGCACTTTTTTTTAAACAAGGTTTAATGATTTGAAATATTTCCGTTATGAGCATGGATACTTAATTTGAATGTAAAAAGACCGACTTTAATTTTAAGAATTTTTTGTCTGTTTTTTTTACAATTATTTTTTACAGTATATCGGCTCCGGCCTCCCCGAAAAAAAGTGTCAATTGAAAAGTGCATTCTTAAGTTTTAGTATTTTGATCATACAAATATATTTATATTGTGCTGGTATTTATATTTGCGTATAATATTTTTTATCATGAGAAGTTATATGTTGTTACTTTAGCCTGTAAGGACAAAAATAAAGAACAAGTTCCAAAATACCAAAATTATCAAATTTGTTGAAATCACATATATCTCACGTTAAAAAAATTTAGATCGCAATCTTTTAAATCTTTACATTTAAATTTCGATAAATTTCAGTTATTTTGAAATCGACCTTTAAGAAGAACCGTATTTATCGATTTTTCTTCTAATTAATAAAAAAAATTAATGATTTAAAATGAATCCCAAATTAATTTCCGATGTAGAAATTAAATTGAATTTTCTTTCATTATAAAATTAACTTATCTAATACCGATTAACGACATTAAGTTTAATCTGTAACAACATTTTCTGAATGAAAATTTTCCTCTTTTCTATAGCTAATTAGATTTTTATCAGTTAATTTCCTGTACGTTGAACAGAAGAAATTTTCTAAAAATATATTTCTGTCAGATGTTAACATGCTGTGTCACAGGTCGATACAAATATAATGAGATTTTTAAAATGAAATAACCTTTTAGCATGAAATTTCTCTTCAAGCACTTTCTTTTAAACAAGTGTAATGATTTGTAATATTTCTGTTCCGATCATGGATATTTAATTTGAATGTAAAAAGGCAGAATTTAATTTTATGAAATGCAAACTACCGCCTCCGCCCTCCCCGAAAAAAAAAAGTGTCAGTTGGAAAATGTATGTTGAAGTTTTATTATTTTGTTCATACAAATGTATTTATATTGTACTGGTATTTATTTTTACCTATACTAATTTATTTTATCATGAGGAAATCTATGTTGTTATTTTAGCCTGTAATTATAGGAATGGAGAACATACCATGATGTTATTGGAGGAAAATATCATGGATACCGAATAACTTACTTTTAGTATTTTCTGTACTTTTTTTCTTTTTTAAAGGGAATTTATATTAATATAAGCTCTACATGTATAAAATTATTATTTTATAGAGGGAGTGGTGATCTTCACTTGATATCGTTAGATATCTGTCAGGGAAGAGGGTATTTGACGTTTGATATCGTAATCATTTTTTATCCAACCAAAATTTTTATTTTTTGCTAACTTTTTACATTAGTATAATCTATGAACTTTCTTCTTAGTCTGTTATCAGTTTTTATGCAAATACAAAGTATTTTTTTAAATAAGTAATTCTGAAATCATTTTTTTAAATAGAGATTAATAAAACGTTCGACATCCCTATTCTTTTGTGTTGTGTGGATATAATACTTTGTTTGAGTAAGAAGATTTTGAATTTAAAAACTTGTTAGGTTTACTAATAAAAATATGGAAAAGGATGTTGGTCACCAGTTTTGTTGATAAAAAAATTCTGCTTACTGCCTTTCTGTCAAACGGGAACATGCAAGATGTTAATGCGGAATGCACTACTTGTAACAATAAGCTATATTTTTAAAAAGTAAGCATTTTTTTTTAAGTATTATTTTCTATCAAATTATTTTACATTTAATGGTAATATTTTATCAACTTTTGTTCTTTTGAATTAGTAATCAAATATCGCATTATATCATTGCAAGTGTATTAAATAAAAAAATAAATAAAAAAATTTAAAAAAACTTTTTAAATATTGATAATGAAATTATTAGAATGGAGGGACGGGGGGGGGGGGGGTTCTAGGAATGATATCCAAATATGATATGTATGATATTCAAAAGGGGCGAGAGGTCCAAAGTTGTCTTCAAGTTGATAAAATTTTGTATGCATAGCCCTTAAAGCTATTGGAATTTTGTTCTTGATACTTCGGAAAACATTTGTATTTTATTAGGTGTATTTGTAATTATATCAAATAATTTTCGTATACGTAGCACTTGTCGTCATTTTTCAATCCGTCCGTCTGTTCGTGCATATAGCAGAGCAAAATATGCCCAACTGAATCTTTTGAAATTTAAAATATATAATTGTTGCCTAATTATGTCGTGTCAACTCAAATTTTATGGAAATCGGAAACATAGTTTAATGTCAGGGACAATGAAAAACATTTCGTTACATGATGGTCAGTGGCAAAAATAGCTTCACGTGAATTTTAAGGATGTTATACTCTTTCGAACATTATAGAATTGATATGCATCAATGATATATATTCTAAAGAATACACACTTCATAATTTGGGGTGCAAAGAATATTTGCTATTAATTTACAGGGCTACACAAAAGTATTCCGTTACATAATGATGTTGGAGGAACACTGTTTGGGGTGCGTTCTAAAACTATTAAGCTATTTCACATTTTATGATAGTGATGCACATTGCTGAGGTTTCAATATGTAAAATAAAAAAAGACAATATTTACAGGGACACACAAAAGATTTCGGCCACTATATTGTATCCGATGTATTGCATATTATTACTCCAAGATCTGAATATATTTAAAACTTTGCTATAAAACGAACGCACCTCATTTTTCATGCATTACGTGCATTTTCCAACTTGTTCAATATTATAAGTGGTACAGAGGGGCACTAACATACACATGTGGTCCGCAGAGACAAGGTCAAAGAAAGCTTATATTAAAATAATTTTAAAGATAAATCTATATATGTTTTTAAATATATAGGACATATAACTTAAAATATTCAAAATGTATATGGAAAATGCAAGGAAAAAAAATGTTGTGAAATTTACACTTTTATCTGTGTTCTATAATACGTTAAAATGTATTCTAAATGATTTTTTACGTTCTAATTGAAATATAACATAGACAAATTAAACGGTAAAATCTTTCAATGGATTTGCAAAAATCTAACATGACATATATATTTATTTTATTCGTGAATTATTATCTTACAGTAATTTATTTCTATTCACCGTATTTATTATTATTCTTACAAATCAATCAAAATCGTATTTAATTACAGGCAACTTTTCCTTAAAGAAAAAAAATATTGCACTTATTTTTTGGAAAAATGTTGTATTTATCACATGGTATTAGATTTTCCGTTTTCCTAACCAAGCAATGACTGAAATTTTATCAAACAAAGGATGGGTTAATAAAAATACATGTAGCATAACTTTAAAATAAACACTTATCTCCAAAATTAATGATAATTGTGTCTGTACCTATTTTAACAATTAAAGTTTTACAGTTTATTTCCCATACTACAAATCAGGGATTTATACACTCCGAGAAGAGTTAATCACAAAAATATAAAAATTTCAAAAATATTTCATTTAAATCCTTTTAAAACTACACTCGTTAATGCAGTAGATATTTATTTAACTTATCTTTCCGTTACCTGCAAATATTCAGTGCATCTCCCATTAACAAGATTGTTTAATAATTCACAGGCGTTAACTAATTGCTCTGAACTATTGAAATGCAAACTAGATGCATGCACCAACTAGATAAGAGAGGCGTTTCCCCAGGCACCTGTCAGTGAACTGGAGCATAATTGCCATAAATTGTGTCGAGGCTTGACGATAATTATTGTTAAATGCAATAGAAGTAATATCATAAATAAAATATAAATTTAGTATGATGAAACATTTGTTTTGAATAAAAAATTCTAGAAATTTATTGAAATAAATAATTATTTTCTGGTTTTGTGAACGGTGGAAAATTTATTTGCACAATATACAATGCATACAATCCATTTTTAGTGTTATTATCTCTGTTGAACTCATTGTTTCTTACATACATAAATCTCACCTTCGATATATATAAAATAGCAATACTCCATGTTCCAAAACTTCAAAAACAGTGGTGTTGAATAAAAATAATTATAACATAGTTGAGTAACTGGGAAGCAAAAAAATACATACATTGTAAAAAATAATGGAAAAAAATATCTGTACACAGTACAATAAATAAATATTTATTATTTTCTCATAAATCAATTAAAATCGCATATAACCGTAGAATAATTTTATCTTAATTAAAACAGATTGTATTTATTTTCAAAACCGACTAGAAATCTTTGAAAGATGAATCCATAAGATGTTTCCACATAGTATTAAATTTTCCATTTTGCTAACCAAGCAATGATTGAAATTTTATCAAACAAAGGATGGGTTAATAAAGAAATATGTAGCATAACTTTAAAATAAACACTTATCTCCAAAATTAATAATAATTATGTCTGTACCCTCTACAGTTTATTTTCCATATTACAAAACATGGATTTATAAACTCCCAGAAGATTTTAGCACAAAAGTATAAAATTTTCAAAAATGTTTCATTTAAATCCTTTTAAAACTACATTCGTTAATGCACAAGATATTTATTTAACTTATCTTTCTGTTACCTGCAAACACTTAATGCATCTCCCATTAACAAGATTGTTTAATAATTCACAAGCGTCAACTAATTGCTCTGAACTATTGAAATGCAAACTAGATGCACCAACTAGTCAAGATAAGAGAGGCGTTTCCCCAGGCACCTGTCAATGAACTGGAGCGTAATTGCCATAAATTGTGTCGAGGCTTGACGAATAATTATTATTAAATGCAATAGAGTAATATATTAAATAAAATATAAAATTAGTGTGATGTAACATCTGTTTTGAATGAAAAATTGTAGAAATTTATTGAAATAAATAATTATTTACTGGTTTTGTGACCGTTGCAAAATACATTTGCACAAAATGCAACGCATAAAATCCACGTAAAAGATTATCATATTTATTGATTTTATTGTTTCTTATATACATAAATCTAATGTTGGATGTATTTAAAATACCAATATTCCATATTACTAATGCTTTGAAAACACTGGCAATATAATAAAAATAATTATAACAGTTTGAGTAATTGGGAAGCAAAAAATAAATGCACTGTAAAATAAAATAAAATATATACATAAATCTGTAAGAAAAAAAAAATTGCAGATATACAAAATTAGTTTTTGTAAAACTATAGAAATCTGTAGCTTTACAAATGAATCTACTAAAATTGCATTAATCTTACAAAATTTTTATCTGAAACTTGGGTTGCAACTTTATAAAATATTGTAAGCATCCCAATTTCTTTAAAAATTCATACAAAGATTACAGATTTTTTGATGTAGGATGCAAATGTGCATCTGTTGCATGAATTTTCTTGTTGCTATTACATGAAAAAAGTTCAGTTACATAAAAAATAATAGTTACATAAAAAAATCAGTAGTTCTGCTTAGCAATCGTTTTCTAATATCTTGAAACTTATTTAATGCTTGAAGGAGATATGAAATAGAACGCAGATTTTTAACATACGAACACGCGGGGAAAAAAAAAGTACTTTTCCTAACTAAGCAATACTTGAAATTTTATTAAGCAAAGTTATTTGTTAATAAATAACTTTCTAACTAAATTATGTCTTCTTCGAACTAAATCATGTAAGTATCACTTTCAACATTGAACTCCAAAATTAATGATAATTGTGTCTATATTCATTTTAACAATTAAAGCTCTTTACTTTATTTTCCATATTACAAAACATGGATTTAGACACTAGTTTATCACAAAACTATAAAATTTTCAAAAATATTTCATTTAAATCCTTTTAAAACTACATTCGTTAATGCACTAGATATTTATTTAACTTATCTTTCCGTTACGTTACCTGCAAATACTTATTGCATCCCCCATTAACAAGATTTTTTAATAATTCACAAGCGTTAACTAATTGCTCTGAGCTATTGAAATGCACACTAGATGTATGCACCAACTAGATAAGAGAGGCGTTTCCCCAGGCACCTGTCAGTGAACTGGAGCATAATTGCCGTAAATTGTGTGGAGGCTTGACAAATAATGATTGTTAATTCAATAAAGGCAATAAAATAAATAAAATATAA
Organism: Maratus speculifer; assembly: GCA_964019185.1. NCBI lineage: Eukaryota > Metazoa > Arthropoda > Arachnida > Araneae > Salticidae > Maratus > Maratus speculifer. The sequence goes on along the minus strand of OZ025302.1, from coordinate 74,251,243 downwards.
ATTTAGTGTAATGAAACATTTGAATGAAAAAGTGTAGGAATGTATTGAAATAAATAATTATTTTCTGGTTTTGTGAACGGTGGAAAATTTATTTTCATAATATACAACGCATACAATCCATTTGATTTTATTGTTTCTTCTATACATAAAAATAATCTCGTCTATATTTAAAATAAGACTACTCCATGTTACTAATGCTTCGAAAACAGCGGTATTATAATCATAATATAGTTTGCGGAATTGGGAAGCAAAAAATAAATACACTGTAAAATAAAAAAAATATATCTGTACACAGTACAAAAAAAGAAAAAAAATATGTTAATTTAAAGCTACAGAAAGCTGCAGCTATATAAACGAATATATTACAGTAAGATTATAATATTACAAGATTACAGTAGTTTTACTAAAATTTTATCTATAATCCTGGTTGCAGTTACATAAAAAGCTGTAGGTATCCCAGTTTCCTAAAAAATTCTTACAAACCTTACAATTTTTTTTTATTTATACTACACTATAACATATTTTTATGGGTATGTTCAAGAATTTTCCAATTATTGGTATAAAATCATTCTTAATCGCTGTTTTTTTTCTGTATGATGAAACTTTTTTTTTTTGTATGCAGAAACGGCAGTTCTGCTTAACAATCTTATTCTAATATTTTGAAACTTATTTAGCCACTTTACTGAACAATATTTTTGAAAAAACTTTCAAATAATGACTATTTTTTCATGTCTTTTACAGATTTTTAAAATCTTCTGTCACCGGTTTTTCAAAGCAGAAAATTTTGTCGAATGGAATCGGAAAAATGCTCGGATTAAACACCGTATTTACTCGTGTATAACGCGCACATTTTTTCCAAAAATAAGGGCAAAACTTCTAGGTGCGCGTTATACACTGAATATTTTTTAACTGCTGGATGTAATCACACGATATACATATGAATCAAGAAATGTATTCAAAAAAGACATAATTACTCGGAAGATCTTATTTAATTGAAGTATCACTGCATCTTTATTTCATTCCTTGCACTTTTTATATATTAACATTATATAAAAGCTAATTAGCCATTCTCACTGCTCTCACTCATTCCTACCTCCCTTTACTCACTCCGTACCCGAAGTCTAATAATGTATTTTCGCCTTGTTTTTGCCATAATGTATTGTTTGCTTCGATTTTCTTTACTGAAATTCATTTGGTCATTCATTCATTTACATATCAAATTAATGGTGCGCGTTACATAGAGATTTAAAAAAAAAAACACCATTTTTTCTTGTAAAGTAGGGTGTGTGTGTTATACACGAGTAAATACGGTAATGCAGTTACCCGTACCATATACGGGCAAAACAGGGAAGAAGCTAATACTTAGAGGAGATATGAAATAAAATGCACATTTTTTGCATAAATCCAATCGAAAAGAAGAAAAAATGTCCTACGGGTTAGGCACAGAAAATAAGTTTGACGATAAAATAATTTCTGGTCAATTACATTTTTTACTATATATCTACCACTACTATTTTTGTTAAACTGTAGTTCAGAACCAAACCCAGGGTAACGCTCGTATTCGCCAACAACTTCAACCTCGAGTTTTACCGAAAACTTCAATTGAACGCTTGCTTAAACGGTATTCATTTTTACCCCCTTCGCGACGAGTATCTTTTACTTACTTTTTAATCTTTTAATATCGTTTTTTCAAAACAGGAACCTTTCTGTAATTGAGTCGCGAAAATGCTCTGATTAAACAAGATAAACTTTATAATAATAAATAAGGGGTGCGAATAATGAAGAATTCCGATCGTCTTAAGAGCACGTATACTGGTCGCTCGTTCCCAAGTTATCCTGATTGGATATCTCCATGATAATGTCAAAACTATGCTATCGTGAATTTCATTAGAGCGTTTGATCAGGGATTTCTAGGTTGAGGTAGATGGTGAATACGAGCATTAAACATAAAAATACAGAAGTACAATACTTTGAAATTTCAAAATTCATGTTCTCTTTTAAAAGATTGATTATTGCGCTACAAATGCAACGTAAAGAGATGCAATGGTTGATGAGCACCATGAATTGGCTGAACTTTTGGTATTAAGCTTATAGAGTAAACTAGTACCATGATTACAAATCACTCATGAAATTTCAAAACTCTAAACATCTTCAACGTACCGTTTGCTGCCACTTTGAAATTCTCATTTCCTACGTAGCCAGTCAGATACAACCAAACCTTATATGAGAACTCCAGAAGCCAAGGTTATAAGTGACAAAATTCATTATAATTTCCAATTGAACGTTAAAGGGAATTTCATTTGATCGTTGGACCAAGAATATCTAGACTGAGGTAGATAGTGAATACGAGCATTAAACGTAAAAGAATACAGAAGTACAATGCTCTGAAATTCCAAAATTCAGATGTTCTTTTAAAATATTGATTATTGCGTTACTAATCCAATGTAATGGTTATTGAGAATCATGCATCTGCTGAATGTTTAATACTGTGTTTATAGAGTAAACAAGTACCATGATTACAAATAATTCATGAAATTTCAAAACACGAAAGGTCTTCTGCATATCATTTGCTACCAGTTTGAAAATCTCATTTTCTACTGCGCCATTCTGATACAACTCATAGGAGAAAAAAAAAAAAAAAAAGAATAGTGATGAAGTATTGTGGCCGGGGATGACATAAAATTTTAACCCTCAAATCCGCTACATCAGGCCGAAATAGAACTACGTGCTTTCGCGAAAAAATAACAAACTGTTAGTAATACAGTTTTAAATTCTTAGTTCAATGAAATAATACTTTAGAATGCTCAATTATAAGCATATTATTTTCATTTAGAGAAAATATGAATGCCGAATGAGGGCAATTTGGTCTATAACGTACATCATATTGCAAACAGGTTTTACTGCATAGTGCAAATCCATCTATCTCTTTCCTCCATGGATAAAACCAAACTTTATATGAGGACTTCAGAAGCCAAGGGGTACATGTGACAAAATTGAACTAAGTGCACATATTACTTAGAAATATCTTATTTTTTTTCAGGTAATGGAATCTAAGTGATTTTCTAATTGCGTGCTGCGTTGTACAAATCAATCACTTTTGCCGAATAATAATCAATATTGAATAATTAAAAATTTAAAGAAAATTGTACTCTACTTTTACCCAGTTTTTCAAATAACAGTTCAAAGACCACAATAAACAGTTTCCTATTTATTCCAGTCAATTATTATTGATGATTAAATTTAATGTCAGTTATCTTTGAACTCAAATTACTAAAAATCAAACTTCTTGTCACTTGTATCTTTTGTCTTCTGCGGTCCTCGTATAACATTAATGTAAACATTAAAATTTTCTGTAAATTCGAAATGTTATAACGCATGATATCTGAAGGGGGGCAAAGGGGGCCAAAATTGTAAAAAAAAATTGATAACGTAATTATGTACAACCCCTTATATGATAAAATGAATTTGTTATTTTTAAAAGCATTTTTTTTATTTGATAAAATTATTGATATATAACATTATATAAATTTTATTTCGCTGAAATCAATTTTAATTCTAGTCGTTAAATTAATATATTTCAACAACTGATATCTCACCGAAACTAAATTAGTTACACGAGATTATGTAGAATTAAAATATTTAACAAATATTTAATTTGATTATGAAATCAATTAACTAATTCGTAATGAACAATTTTCTGTCTAAAAATTACGTAAGAGCGCATCAAGAATAATCATTTAGCTAAATAGATAATAATTATTAAAGACACGAGGGAATTATGTTCTGAATAATATAATTTCCTTAAGCCAAAAGTTCACCTTTCATGATATAAGTCTTAATTAGAATTTCTCTTCATAGTGGTTTATTTTTACATTCAGGAATTAAGATCATTTCCAACAGGGAATTTTTAGGTATACTATGTTTTGTATTTACAAGACTAAGTCTTGATTAAATAAGGTTTCCATTACACGTGGGATAATAATAATTACGGAATACTTTCTTGAAAAGGAAGTCTCTAATTTAGCTTCATAAAATATACTCTCTCTGTCGCAAATTAGATGCTACATTTGAATACTTTTGTGCTAATTATTGATACTGATGGTTTTATGAATATGTTTGAACATTTTTCAGAGATTTCACAGTGCTAAGCTATAAATTAACGTCATCCCTTAATGATGTTAATTGTTTCTTCATTTATTATTTTTTAAAGAAATAACTAAAATGCGCAGTTCTGCACTATCTTATCCTATATTTCATAAAAGATTCAAATATGAAATTTTCAGCTTATTTAGCCATTAAATTTTACTTTTACTAAGCAAGATATAACATTTTACGTTTTACATTTATAAAGCATACTGCTGAATAATATAAATACTGCCAAATCCAACATTTACTTATAAATATTTATTAAGATGCATCTAATACTGTTCAATAAAAGTTATGCATGAAATTTACTCTCTGCGAAATTGAAAACTTTGATACAAAACAGCAAAAACTACTTTGACTGCATTGCTTTTAGCTTATCATCTAATAAGTAAATTCTCCATTGGAACATAAAATTGCAAAATATTTGAATAAACATCTTCTTTGAACTTCGTTCAAAAGATAAGAATTTCAAAGGCATTTCAAAAGTATCGGATATTTGAATATTTATCTGAGACAGAATTAGTTTATTGGGATAAATTTTAAGTATTCAACTTTCAATGTACCGTCGCTTTAGTACCATCAGGAATACATTTACTCCATTGTTAAACATATAACATTTATTTTTGAACAAAAAATAATACAGAGTTTTAGTACATTTATTCATAATGTATATATATATATATATATATATATATATATATATATATGCATATATATATTATGGTTATAAGAATAAAATTTCAAAGGAAAACATTCGAAAATTTCATATGGGTGTTTCATAAATATCCAAAGCAATATTGTTCAAGCATGCGAAGAATTTTAATAAAATGTCATACACCATATTTTTCTCATAGTGTAACATGTTCAACAAGTAACTTTTTACTTTTTATTATATTTTTAGTAATGAAAATGATGAATTTTCTCGAAACGAAAAAAAAGGTTTCTAATTATTTTTCTTATTCATATTTTTTAAAAGCAAATATTTGGATGTTCGAACACTGTTTTACAACAATAAACATGAAAAAAAACATTAATATAGATAATAAATGTTAAAAGATATATTTTTTTCAAATGCATTTTTTAAGCGTATTCTCATTGGATTGCTAGGAAAAACAAATTAATTGATTTCCATTTTTTTGAAAAAAAAATTAGATACGATCAAAGAAACGCAATTGAATTTTCAAATTGAATGAAATTTCCCTATTTTCAATTTAATTATAAATAGCTGAGATTATAATTCACAACTTCCCTTTCTATTGAAATATCATAAATTGAGTATATTTTTCTTTATATATTTCTAATAAGAATTTTAATGATAAAAAATGTCGATGTTTTGTATTTGATGATGAAAGGAAATTTTGTGTTATATTTTATGATAATTACGTATTTTTAATATGTCTAAACAAAGCAAAATGTAAATATAGTAAGTTCTTAACAAGTTTTTTTTTTTTACTGATGCCTAGTTCAAATACTGTATCCAAGACACAAGATTTCAGTAAGGCAAAACTTTTTCAATTTTATTAATATTAATTCTGAGCAACAAATTTTCTTTTCTGGTGTCTACTTCATTAACTGAATCCGAGACACATGCTTTCAGTATTGAAAAACTTCTTCAATTCTAATAATTTTAATTCTGAGCAACGATTATTTTTTCTGGTGTTTACTTTAAAAACTGGATTCAAGAAACATGATTTCATTAAAGCAAATTTTTTTCAATTCTAGTAAGTTTGACAACACGTTTTCGTTCTGATGTTTGCTTCGAAAACACACAAAGACTCAACCACCAAGACATATAATTTTAGTAGTGAAATCTTCTTCAATTCTAGTACATTCCAGTTCTGGCATGTACTAGATATGGTACGTAGTGCAGTAAAGAGTGAACATAAACTAATGCGACATAACAAATTTCACCCAATTTTAAAATATATTTAGAAATTTTTACTTTCTTCTATCTTTGCAAAAAAGTATTGAATTCGTGAAAATTTTCGAATTCCAGTTTTTGACGGATTTACACGTTTCAGGGTTCAGAGATTCCAAAAAAACATGTTTTTAGAAAATGTCTGTGTGTGAGTCTGTCTGTCTGTATGTGACATAAATTTTATGGGCGCTCTATCTCAAAAATTAAGGCACGGAATTTCACAGAACTTTCGATTCAGTTATATCTTGATATAAATTGTTTTTGGTGTATATCTCCCAGTAGGTGACGCTGGTATCTGTCTTTTTTACGATTTACACAATAGCTATATCTCAAGAACTAATTGACGGATTTTCATAAAATGTCAGACGTTATTCAGATGTTACGTTATCCTTTATATGCTATTATTCTGATTTTCTTTTGGTGTAAATCGCCCAACAGGTGGCGCTGCTATTCGGCATTATTCGTGATTATCGATGTAGTTCTATCTCAGGAACTAATACAAGAATGTTTATCAACCTTCTGATTCAGTTTTTTCCTGAAATAAACTTGTATTCTTTAGTTTTTGGAGTAAATCGATCAACAAATGACCCTTCTATCAAGCTTTTTTACGATTTCTGCCATGATTCTATCTCAAATATTAATACACGGAATTTCATAAAATTTCAGATTCAGTTAGAACTTGAATTAAGTTGTTGCAGCCTAAAAGATAATGCTACTATGTTTCATTTTTCTGGAAGTATTCACGTGCATGATAAAGTTTTGGGATTGCCGCATTCGACTAATATATTATAACGTAAGGCAAATACATTGCAAACCTGTCACTCTTTGGCTCAAGATCTACTTTGCTAGGCGTATGAAAGTTTTATAGAAAAAAGTGTAAAATGTATGAACATTTCGAAAAAACGATTTGATAAAGCATGACGGATGAAACATATTGCGATGCGGCATTTTAGAAACACATTTTAAACTACTGAAAATATGGTACTATCTATTGAGAAAATGCTTTATTTCTCAAACAGAGTTAATACAGTTAATTTAAAAAATATATAGAAAATAATAATCTGAGAGTTAATAATATAAATATATGACATTTTCTCTAGGTAAAAATTGAGTTTCATCTTAGATAAATATAAGGACAGATACATTTTTTTAATGCCAGTTATTGATGTAAGAGAAGAAAAATTTATTATCATGAATTAGTCATATAAAATCTTAAAACATCAGAGAACCAGATATAAAATTCGAACTTTTTCAAATTAAACTGAAGAATTTGAATTTGCTGTGCAATTAATTATACGTAAAACCCAGAACATTTTCAAAATCTCACTTTTCTAATGTTTTTATCTATTTTTTATACTTCTGATAATTTTATATTTTAGGGTTAAGTATTTATACAAACATCGGTTGTGAATGTACATTTATAAATTATGTATGCTAAGATTTTTTAAAAATATTTTATCATCAACAAGCGAAGTTTGGAAAATTAAATATAATTCATTTAATATTCTAAAAATGCAAGTTATCTCGACAACATAAAAAGAAAGAACGAATTTTATTTTTGGTTATTTTCCAGATACAATTTAATAAAAAAAAATCCATATTGGCACTTAAAAAAAAAATCGGTAAAAAATGAAAAAAAAAGGATATCATCATCTGATAAAAGTATAATGTATTAGATAATTTAAACAGAAAAAATGCGATGAAATGTCGAAATTAGTCTGATTCTGCTGTGAAATTTATTATATTTAAAAGCAAACACATTTTACAAAATCTCACTTTATTAATATATTATTCTATTTTTTATATTTCTGATAAATTTATATCTTTGGAAAAGTATTTATAAAAAAAAATCAGTTCTAAATCTAGATTTATAAATTGTATATCTTAAAATTCTTTAAAAATATTTTACAATAAACCGCCAAAGTTTTGAAAATTAAATGTAATTAATTTATTATTCTAAAAATGCAAGTTATGTCGACAATATAAAAAGAAACAAGGACTTTTATTTTTGGCATGTTTTCCCGAGACAATTTAATGATAAATCCATATTGGCAGTTTTTATAAACATGAGAAAAAAGAAAAGAATAAAGTGTATCCTCATCTGATAAAAGTATTGTGCCTCATTTTAAATAATCAATACTAACAAGTTTTACATTATCATCTTTTTGTTCTTAATTTATTACTCTTACTTATATTATTCTGTTTATTTTATTTATTCCATTCAACTATCTCTAAATTGTCTTAACGCTATTTTTAATTTATCTTAATATGCTTTTTTTTTTTTTTTTTTTTTTTTTTTTTTTTTTTGAGAGCTAAGAAAATTTATTATCATTAAGTATTATTTAAGTTAGAAATATGATTATTGCAACTTCTGGTTATGAATATGCTCATAGGTTTATCTTAATTATTTATATTGTACATATAATTTTGTATTTATCACTGTGAAGAATTCTTCAATTATGTTTACTTTTTGAGCACGCACTGAATAGCTAGGGCTACGCGTTGTCATTGTGTTTAAATTATATTCTTTCATTTGTTTTCTAATAATGTTTGACGGCGGTCTGGGGCCATTCAATAGTGTCCCTGGTCTCTCCTGAGACCGTATACTACGGATATTCTCATTTCCTTTTGGCTTTTCTGTCTTAGTCCATGTTGGACTTTTAGCATAGTTATTTCACCCTGCTAGGTGGGGCTTGTTGAGCTTAAGCCATTTGGTAGGCCTCCCCACCTAGCTGAAACTGAAACTGAAACTGAACAAGATATGTCAACAAAGAATTTGAAACATAAGAAGAGAAAAGAAAAAAAAAAAAAAAGAGAAAATATCTTCCCTCCATTCCGACTTTTAAACATAATATGTTATAGGAAAAGGGAAATAAGGCACTTATAAATGTAAGGGAGGTAAAGATAATAAACTCACAGACATAAGGGGATTTTCAGTCATTAAAAAAAAGGTGCAGTTTTTTTCTTTTATGTATATATATATATATATTTCTGAAGATAAAATTTTTAGTCATGCAGGTTTGCTATGTAAATCTGTTCAAAAACAAAAAGAAATATAATTTTGCAAAAGATATGCACGGATCCGTTATGGTGTTAAAGGAGTTTTGTGTTTAAAAAAACACTTCTCTTCGTGTTTTTGTCCAGAGGCATTAGATCATCGAATTGAAAATTAAAGAAAAATGCGAAAAAATGTCGAAACTAATCTTATTTTGCTGAGAAGTTTATTATATTTAAAATCAAGCACATTAAAAAAAATCTCACTTTATTAATGATGTATTATTCTATTTATATATTTTAATATTCTTAAAAAATATTTTACCATAAACTGCCGAAGATTTGAAAATTATATATAAAAAAATAATATTCTAAAAATGTAAGTTATCTTGACAACATAAAAAGAAAAAAGGGCTTTTTTATGCCTGTCTTCCTGAGACAATTTAATGAAAAATACATCTTGACATTTTTGATAAATTGGGAAAAATGAAAAAAGAGTATCATCATCTGATAAAAGTATTTCGTTGTTTTCCTCATTTTAAACAATCGATACAAGATATTTAAACAAAGAATTTGAAGCATAAGAAGAAAAAAACTTAAAATATTTCCCCTCCATTCCAACTTTTAAACATAATATGTTAAAAGAAAATGAAAATAAGGCATTTATAAATCTAAGGGGGGTAATGATAATAAACTCACAGACATAAGGAGATTTTCAGTAATAAAAAAAAAAAAAAGGTACAGAATATTTTTTTATACCTCTCAAAGGAGAAATTTTTTAGTCATGCAGGTGTGCTATGTAAATCTGTTCCAAAACAGAGGGAAATATAATTTTGCAAATGATATGCACGGATCAGTTATGGTGTAATAGAGTTTTATGTTTTTACAACAAATTGAATGCTTAAAAAAACAACTGTCTTCGTGTTTTTTGCCCAGAGGTATATTAGATGATCGATTTAAAAATAAAAGAAAAATGCGGTATATTAGATGATCGATTTAAAAATAAAAGAAAAATGCGAAGAAACATCGAAATTAATCTTATTATGCTGTGAAGTTTATTATATTTAAAATCAAGCATATTTTAAAAAAATCTCACTTTATTAATATATTAATCTATTTGTTATACTTCTGATAATTTTATATTTTATGGAAAAAGTATTTTACAAACATCGGTTCTGAATGTAGATTTATAAATTATATATGCTAAGATTCTAAAAAAATATATATTTTATCATAAACAGCGAATTTTGAAAAATAATTTTCAAAAACTCGTTTTGATTTATTTTCCATAATTTTACTGTATTTGTATATTTTTTATATAATTTTTTGTATTTATATATTTTTCATTTGACTTTGCATAATTCTGTTAACAGTCTGAAAATGTAAGATAGCTTGACAACATAAAAAGAAACAAGGATTTTTATTTATGGTTTGATTTTTCGAGACAATTTAATAAAAAATCCATACTGGTATTTTTTAATAAACCGGAAAAAAATTAAAAAAGTCCTTCCGGCAATGCCGGGAGGAAGAGGTAGCTTTCATATACTTATTTATTTATTTTAAACTCAGTTAAATAAATCAAATATACGAAGCTCAAAATAGTGGAACAAGATTGTGTAAGATTGAATACTAGTTTTTGTCAATACTGAATGTTATTAGGAATTTTTAGAAATTAGTCATCTTTTATTCAACATGGTTTTATTTTAAGCGATTTATTGGGTCGTCAAATTCCACGATATCCATTTTAAAGCAGCATGATGGATAAAAAAAAACCAATGAGCTTGATCGAAATCTTACACACTCACATCGAAATCGATTAATATATACGAGTGCTGTCGCGGGCAAATTTACTTTAAAAAAAAATCACCCACATTAGAAATTCAAACTGCAATATCCCAGGCGTTTTTCAAGGTAAATTCAAACTGCAATATCCCAGGTGTTTTTCAAAGTAAAGGCAAAGCAAAAAATACTCCGGAATTCATTATTAAGATAAATAGTTTAGAAAGAACCTTTTCTCAATTTCTAATTTTTTGTTTATACATCGTTATACATTTAAAAGATTTTTGACAAACTTAAATGGCCGCCATTTTGAAACAAGATGGCGGATAAAGTTGCCCCGCAAACTCGGTCAAGACATTGGTATATACCATGAACACACGAAGTTATATCGAAATCAGTTTATAAATATGCGTATTAAAGCGTGACAAATTTCAGACCATTCCAAAATATCAATCTCACTGGAAATTGAAAGTGCTAAACTCAGCCATTTTTCAAGATATAGATGGCACAAAAAATTCTCTGGAATCTTTGTATAAAGGTCAAAACACAAAAGAAAAATCTTTTTCAATTTATTACTTTTTTGTCCTTAATTTTAAAATTTAAATTAAAAAAAATAATATTCCGCCATTTTGAAATAAGACGGCGGTTGGAACTGGCCAACGAACTCGGTCCAGGCATCAGTATGTCCTATCTACGCACCAAGTTTCATCCAAATCGGTGAATAAATACGCGTGTTATCACGTGACGAAAACCAGATCATTTCAAAATGTGAGCAACACTAGAAATTAAAAGTACTATAACTCAGACATTTTTAAACATACAGACGAAACAAAAAGTGCTTTGGAATCTTTGTATCAAGGTCAAACGCATAAAAGAAAAATCTTTTTCAATTTCTCACTTTTTTGTACCTAATTTCAAATTTTAATTTTTTTTAAATTTAAATGGCCGCCATTTTTAAACAAGATGGCGGATGGAACTGGTTAACGAACTAGGTCCAGGCTTTATTGAGTACTATGTACATACCAAATTACATCCAAATCGATTTATAAATACGAGTGTTATCACGTGACAAAAATCAGACCGTTTCAAAATGTCAGCCATAAGAAAAATTCAAAGTGCTATAACACAATCATTTTTTAAGATATAGACAAAGTAAAAAGTGTTCTAGAATCAATGTTTTAGGATCTAACACATAAAATAAAAATATTTTTCAACTTTTAATTTTTTCACATTTATTTTTAAATTTTAATTTTTTTTAAATTTTTTAAATGACCGCTATTTTGAAACAAGATGGCGGATGATGCTGGCCAACGAACTCGGTCGAGATATTTGTATGTACTATGTACATACCAAGTTTAATTCAAATCGGTTCATAAATACGTTAGTTATAGCATGACAAAAATCAGATCATTTCAAAATGTCAGCCATAAGAAAAATGTAAAGTGCTATAACTCAATCATTTTTTAAGATATAGACAAAGTAAAAAGTGTTCTAGAATTGGTGTTTTAGGATCTAACACATAAAATAAAAATATTTTTCAACTTTTAATTCTTTCGCATTTATTTTTGAATTTTAATTTTTTTTTAATTTTAAATGGCCGCTATTTTGAAACAAGATGGAGGATGATGTTGGCCAACGAACTCGGTCGAGATATTTGTATGTACTATGTACATACCAAGTTTCATTCAAATTGGTTCATAAATATGGTAGTTATAGCATGACAAATATCAGATCGTTTCAAAATGTCAGCCATAAGAAAAATTCAAAGTGCTATAACTCAATCATTTTTTAAGATATAAGCAAAGTAAAAAGTGTTCTGGGCATGGTGTTTTAAGATCTAACAGATAAAATAAAAACATTTTTCAACTTTTATTTTTTTCGCATTTAATTTTAAATTTTAAATTAAAAAAAAATTAAATGGCCGCCATTCTGAGACAAGATGGCGGATGATGCTGGCCAACGAACTCGGTCGAGATATTTGTATGCACTATGTACATACCAAGTTTTATTCTAATCGGTTCATAAATACGTTAGTTATGGCATGACAAAAATTATATATATATATATATATATATATATATATATACATGTCAACATTTGAACAGAGGGTGGTTTTGGGGTCTGGGGGTCATGATCGTTGAAAATATACCAAAATTTACTGGAAGTGCTTTCCTCCGGACGGCTGCAATAGGTAGCTTTTTACTTTTTATAATCAAAGCTACCTGAAAGCGTATCATTATGTGATGAAAGCGTTTCGTTGTGCCTCATTTTAAACAATCGAAAGAAGATATTTAAAAAAAGAATTTGAAGGATAAGAAGAAAAAAAAATAAGATAATAAAATATTTTTTCCCTTCATTCTAATTTTTAAACATAATATGTTATCGGGAAGGGGAAATAAGGCATTTATAAACTTAAGAGGTGGGAAGGAAAGGTAATAAACACAATATATATATATATATATATATATTATTCTTCTCAAAAGAGAAAATTTTTTGGTCATGCTGGTTTGCTATGTAAATTAGCAAGAAAAGGAGGAACTATAATTTAGCAAAAGATATACACATATCCGATATGGTGTTAGTAGATTTTTACGTTTTTACAACAAATTTTACGTTTAAAAAATAACTTTTTTTTTTTCGTGTTTTTGCCCAGAAGCATTATATGAACGATTTAGAAATAAAAGAAAAATACGGTGAAACATCTAAATTAATCAGATTTTCCTGTGAAATTTATTCTCATTTTACAAAATGTCATTTTATTAAAGTATTAATCTATTTTTTATACTTCTGATAATTTTATATTTTAGGGAAAAGTATTTTTACAAACATCAGTTCTGAATGTAGATTATAATAAATCATAGATGCTAAGGTTGTGAGGGAGTGACCTTTGTCATAAAGGCACTTTAGTATTTCTGAGATCGTGATTTTTTCTAAAAATATGTTTTTTGGAATCTCCAGTGTCCGAAATGTGTAAATCCGCCATAAAAATTTCCATTTTTTAAACGATTTTAAAACTTACCCTATACTACGTACGATGGGTAAATAAAAAGAGTACTATTGTCTGATAAAAGTATTTCGTTTAACCTCATTTTAAACAATCGATAGAAAATATTTAAATAAGGAATTTGAAGGATAATAATAATAAAAAAATAATTAAATTTTTATAAATCCATTTGCGACTTTTAAACATAATATGATATGTAAAAAGAAATAAGGCATTTATAAATGTAATGGGGAGAAGGGAGATAATAAATTTGCAAGCATAAGAGGATTTGCAGTCATCAAAAGAATAGTACAAAAAAAGAAAAACAAAGAATTTTTATACCTTTCAAAAAAGAAAAATTTTAGTCATGCAGGTTTGCTGTGTAAATCTATACAAAAACAGATGGAAATATAATTTAGCAAAAGATGTGCACGGATCCGATATGGTGTTAATGGAGTTTTATGTTTTTACAGCAAATTATGTGTTAAACAGAGCACTTTTCTTCGTGTTTTTGCCCAAAGGCACTAGATGATCGATTTAAAAATAAAAAAAAAATGCAGTGATACGTCGAAATTAATCTGATTTTGGGGTGAAACTTATTATATTTCAAAGGAAATACATTTCCCAAAATCTCTATATTTTATGTTTCTGATAATTTTACATTTTAGGGAAGAATATTTTTACAAACACCTGTCCTGAAAGTAGAATTATAAATTACCGGGTGTCCCAAAAATGACTGACTAATTTTTTATTTTAGTTTGCATCTCAGACAATAGGTGGCGCTGACGGCGATTGAAGGCCAGGTCGACGCTTCACTCAGCACTGATCACCTGGCCTTCAATCGCCGTCAGCGCCACCTATTGTTTGAGATGCTAACTAAAATAAAAAAAATTACGGTTAAAAAACTCCTGACATTAAACATAACCCTCCTGCAATTTTTTTTTTAAATAGCTGTCACGGTTTGCAAGTTATTGAATTTTAAAATCCATCAGTAATTTTTGGGACACCCAGTATATATGCTAAGATCCTTAAATAAATATTTTATCATAAACTGTCGAAGTTTTCAAAATTAAATACAATTCTTTTAATAATCTAAAAATGTAAGTTATCTTGACAATATGAAAAGAAATAAGGACTTTTATTTTGGGCTTGTTTTACCGAGACAATTTAATGAAAAATCCATATTGGCATTTCTGATAAACTGGAAAAAAATGAAAACAGGGTATCATCATCTGATAAAAGTATTTCACTGTGCCCCATTATACACAATCGATACAAAATATTTAAACAAAGATCTTGAAGTATGAGAAGAAAAAAATATATATATAAAATCAAGAGATAAAAAATTTCTCTCCCTCCAATTCATTTTTTAAACATAAATTTGAAATAAGGCAACTATAAACGTAAAAGGAGGGGGAGATAATAAACTCACAGAAAAAAACAGAATTTGCAGTGATCAAAAAAAGAAAAAAAATGTACTTTTTAAAAGAAAAAAATTGTAGTTATACTGGTTTTCTATGTAAATCTGCACAAACAGATAATGAAACATAATTTAGCAAATGATATGCACATAATTATGTGTTAATGGAGCTTTATGTATTTACAGCAAATTTTATACTTAAAAAAGCGATTTTCTTTGTGTTTTCTGCCTACAGGCATTAGTTGGTCGATTAAAAAAGTGCGGTGAAGCGTTGAAATTAATCTGATTTTGCCATGAAATTTATTATATTTACAAGCGAACCCATTTTACAAAATCTCACTTTAATAACGTATTAACCTATTTTTTATACTTCTGATAATTTTATTTTTTAGGAAAAAGTGTTTTTACAAACATTAGCTCTTAATGTAGATTTGTAAATTACATATCTTAAGATTCTTAAAAAATACAGTATCATAAACTGCCAAAGTTTTGAAAATTAAATATAATTCTTCTAATATTCTAAAAATGTAAGTTAGCTTGACAACATAAAAAAAAGGCTAGGACTTTTATGTTTGGCTTGTTTTTCCGAGACAATTTGATAAAAAAAAAAAAATCCATATTGGCATTTTTGATAACTCGGGAAAAAATGAAAAAATGTATCATCATCGGGTAAAAGTATTTCGATGTTCCTCATTTTAAGCAATTGATACAAGATATTTAAACAAAGAATGTCAACGATAAGAAGAAAAAAAAAGAGATAATAAAATATCTCTCCCTCCATTCCAACTTTTAAACATTATATGCTATTGGAAAGGGGAAATAAGGCATTTATAAACGTAAGGGAGGAGAAGATAATAAATTCACAGGAATAAGTAGATTTGCAGTCATGAAAAAAAAGAAAAAAGTTTTTTTATGCCGTTTAAAAGAGAAAAATTGTTGTTTTGCTGGTTTTCTGTGTAAATTTGCACAAAAATACAATGAAATATAATCAAGCAAAACATATGCACACCCATTATGTGTTAATGGAGTTTTATGTTTTTACAGCAAATCTTATGCTTAAAAAAGCAATTTTCTTCGTGTTTTTTGCTCACAGGCATTAGATGATCTATTTAAAAAAAACTTTTGGTGAAACGCTGAAATTAATCTGAATTTGCTGTGAAATTTATTTTTTTTATTTATTATTTCCAATCTATTTTTTAAATTTCTGATAATTTTATTTTTTAGGGAAAAGTATTTTTACAAACATCAGTTGTGAATATAGATTTATAAAATATATATGCTAAGATTCTTTAAAAAATATTAAATATAATTCTTTTAATAATCTAAAAATGTAAGTTATCTTAAAAACATGAAAAGAAATAAGGATTTTTATTTTTGGCTTGTTTTCCCAGGAAAATTTAATAAAAAATCCATATTGGCTTTTCTGAAAAACCTGCAAAAAATGAAAAAAGTGTATCATCATCTGATAAAAGTATTTCACTGTGCCCCATTTTAAACAATCGATACAAAATATTTAAACAAAGAATGTAAAAGAAAAGTAGAAAAAAAAACAGAGATAATAAAATGTATCTCCCTCCATTCCAAGTTTTAAACATAATATGCTGTTGGAAAGGGAAAATAAGGTTTTTATAAACGTAAGGGAGGGGAAGATAAAAAACTCACAGGAATAAGAGGATTTGCAGGCATAAAAAAAGAAAAAAAAAGACTTTTTATAACTTTTAAAAGAGAAAAGTTGTAGTTGTGCTGGTTTTCTACAAAACAATTGCACAAAAACAGTATGGGATATAATTTAGCTAAAGATATGTACGGATCCGTTATGTGTTGATGGAGTTTTATGTTTTTACAGCAAATTTTATGCTTGAAAAAGCAATTTTCCTCGTGTTTTTTGCCCAGAGGCAATAGACGATTGATTGAAAAAATGCGTCAGAAATTAATCTGATTTTGCCATGAAATTTATTATATTTAAAAGAAAACCCATTTTACAAAATCTTGCTTTACTAATGCATTAATCTATTTTTTATACTTCTGATAATTTAAAATTTTAGAATTAAGTATTTTTACAAACATGAGTTATGAATGTAGATTTATAAATTAGAGATCTTAAGATTCTTTTATGTTTGGCTTGTTTTCCCGAGACAATTTAATAAAAAAAACTCATAGTGGCATTTTTGATAAACCGGGAAAAAATGAAAAAAGAAAATCATTATCTGATAAAAGTATTTTTTTGTATATCATTTTAAACAAACAATACAACATATTTAAACAAAGAATTTCAAGGATAAGAAAAAAAAAGATATAAATTATTTCTCCCTCCATTACAACTTTTAAACATAATAAATGGGAAATAAGGCTTTTATAAACGCAAGAGGATTTGCAGTCACAAAAAAGTACAAAAAAAAAAAAAAAAAAAAAAAAAAAAAAAAAATATATATATATATATATATATATATATATATATATATATATATACTTCTTAAAAGAGAAAAATTGTAGTCATGCTCGTTGCCCAAGTAAATTTGTACGGAAACATAAGGAAGTATAATTTAGCAAAATTTGTGCACGTATCCGATATGGTGTCAATTGAGTTTTATGTTTTCGCAGCAAATTTTATGTTTAAAATAGCGCTTTACTTTGTGTTTTTGCCCAGGTCAAAAGCATAGGATGATCGAAAAAGAAATATATGCTGAAACGTTGAAATTGATTTGATTTTGAAATTTTTTATATTTAAAAGTAAGCATTTTTTCCAAAATCTCACTTTATTAATGTATTAATCCATTTTTTATATTTCTGATAATTTTATATTTTAGCGGAAATTATTTATACAAATATCAGTTCCGAATATAGATTTATAAATTACGCTAAGATTAAAAAAAAATACTTTTTCATAAACAACTGAAGTTTTGAAAATTAAATATATTTCTTTTAATATTCTAAAAATATAAATTAGCTTGACAACATAAAAAGAAACAAGGACTTTTATGTTTGACTTGTGTTCCCGATACAATTTAATAAAATATCCATTTTTGATAAACCGAAAAAAAAAAAATGAAAAAAGAGTATGATCATCTGGTAAAAGTATTTCGTTGTTCCTCATTTTAAACAATCCATACAAAATATTTAAACAAAGAATGTGAAGGATAAGAAAAAAAAATAAAAGAGATAAAAAAATATCTCTTCCTCCATTCGATGTTTTAAACATAATTTGCTATTGGAAAGGGAAAATAAGGCATTTATAAACGTAAGGGAGGAGGAAATGATAAACTCACAGGAATAAGAAGATTTGCAGTCATAAAAAATAGAACGAAAATAAAAGGGTTTTTTTATACCTTTTAAAAGAGAAAAAAATTAGTTATGCTGGTTTTCGATGTAAATCTGTACAAAAACAGAATGAAATATAATTTAGGAAAAGATATCACGGATCTGTTATGTGCTAATGGAGTTTTATGTTTTTACAGCTAATTTTATGCTTTAAAAAGCAATTTAATTCGTGTTTTTTGCCCAGAGGCATTAAATGATCGATTAAAAAATGCGGTGAAACGTTGAAATTAATCTGATTTTACCATAAATATTATTATATTTGAAAGCAAAACCATTTTAGAAAATCTCACTTTACTAATGTATAAATCTATTTTTTATACTTCTGATAATTTTATATTTTAGGAAGAAGCATTTTTACAAACATTAGTTCATAATGTAGATTTATAAATTATAAATCTTAAGATTCTTAAAGAAAATATATTATCATAAACTGCCGAAGTTTTGAAAAATAAATATAATTCTTTTAATGTTCTAAAAATGTAAGTTATTTTTACAACATACATAAAGACTTTTACTTTTGGCTGGTTTTTCCGAGATAATTTAATAAAAAATCCATATTGGCATTTTTGATAAACAGGCAAAAAAAGAAAACAGGGCATCATCATCTGATAAAAATGCCCCATTTTAAACAATCGATAAAGAATATTTAAACAAAGAATGTGAAGCATATAAAAAAGAGATAATAAAATACCACTCCCTTTTTTTAAGTTTTAAAGATAATATGCTATCGGAAAGAGCAAATAAGGCATTTATAAACGTAAGGGAGGGGAAGATAATAAACTCACAGGAATAAGAGGATTTGCAGTGATCAAAAAGAGAAAAGAAATTATACCTTTTAAAAGAGAAAAATTGTAGTTATGCTGGTTTTCTACGTAAATCTGCACAAAAACAGAATATAATATAATTTAGCAAAGATATGCGCGGATCTGTTATGGAGTAATAAAGTTTTACGTTTTTACAGCAAATTTTATGCTTTAAAAAGAAATTTTCTTCGTGTTTTTTGCCCAGAAGCATTAGATTATCGACTAAAAAAATGCGGTGAAACGTTGAAATTAGTCTGATTTTGCCATGAAATTTATTATATTTAAAAGCAAACCTATTTTACAAAATCTCTCTTTATTAACATATTAGTCTATTTTTTATACTTCTGATAATTTTATATTTTAGGAAAAAGTATTTTTACAAATATTAGTTCTTAATGTATTTTAATAAATTATATGTCTTAAGATTCTTAAAAATATATATCTATATATTTAAAACGCTAAGCGATTTCTTTCGACAGTCCGTGAGCAGAAACTACTGTATAAAATTACACCATTCTTTTTTTAAATGAAAGATATTTGTCCACAGATTTGGTATCGTACATTCGTTTGATCAAATATGTTATTAATTAGCAGTAATTATCAATTAAAATTTCACTTATGCGCATGCGTTATCCATAAGTACTTATATCTGCCTTGGAGTGAAGCTCTACACATGCGTATAAATGTTCGCGTAGTTGAATTATCATAAGCGGTGGAAGCCGGTTGTGTTTTTATCGGCACGTGCGATTATTTGGTTGTCGTTATATTAACAGACTACAAGCTTTTTTTTTTCACAAGGTTGATATTATTGAGTTTTTAAATCATTTTTTTGAATGGAAAACGTTGTTCTACCGATAATAGGCGATGGAAACTTTGGGAGGTTTTTCGTTCAATATATATACGCCAACTTGGATTTTTTGTTTTCTTTTGAAAAGGAATGGCGAAAACTGGGAGTTTTGTGAGATGGCGGCATCTAGCGTTTTTATTGGAAATAAATGTATTCTTTTGATTTGTGACTGTTTTTTACCGTAATATATGCATGAGTCTTGACACTTATGAATGAAAATAGAAAAAAGGTCTTTGCACGACTTCAATCTATTTTCGTCCAAACTTTTCGATTCATAAGCATACATTATTGGAAAAAACAACTTGCGAAATAAAAAAAACATACCGTTTTGCTAAAAAAAAATGAATCGGACGAGAGGATTTGAACTCGCTTGCAAATTAGATCTTAATAAAAATATTAACAAACCTTTTGAATGATATCTTTTCTTCTCAGCTGAAAAATAAAGGAAGAAAGGGAAAATAGAAAGAAAAATTAATTTTGTATTGCCAGTAAAAATTTGATTTTATCAGAAATCATTTTAAAAAAAAATCTTTTTTCTAACGGACTTAGTTTAAAATTACAAATACATTTTTTTTTCTAAAATAGGAATATAGTTTTCAGACGGTTCTCCTTCAAATTTACGAATTATTTTAAAGCTAGAAAAAAATTAAGAAATATGTATTATCTAAAATTTCAAATTATGATAGTCATGATAGATATGAAACTATGATATAAAGCTAAGAAATTATACATAAGTTTTGAAGTTCCCAGATTTTGATTTTAAAATACTAAAACTTTAAACATCCAGGGGAAAAAAGAAAATTAAAAACATAATTCACAACGATGTTAAATAATATGTTTTTTTTAAGTATAATTTAAAATTCAAAATTGAGATTTTTAATCGTTGTTGTCTATTTCGGGCGGTGTCATATTGTTGCACTTAATGATGCTTTTCTAAGTATTTTATTACCTGGCGTTACTTTTCAAACTACATTATATGTCTGGCACATCTTTTGGAACTACTTGATGTGCCTAGCATATCTTTTTAAACTATCATATGTGCTGGTGACTCTTACTACTGTCTTTTACATAACCTTTCAGATAATTTTTGCACAAAATGGGTCAGTTGGCTGTAATTTAAAAAATATATATTATTTATCGGTCGCGGGAAAGAAAAAAAAAACAGTTTTTGATTGACCGAGAAAAGATTTGAAATTAGCTAACAGGTCACGGAGAAAAAAAAAATCAAGAAATTGGTTGATTGTCTGCAAGAAAAAAAACCCCCTGTAAAATTTGTTGATTGCCTACAAGAAAAAATATTATCAAAATTAGTCTATCCATCTAGGGAAAACTACTTCATATGCCTGATGACCCTTACTGCTCCTAAAGGTGTTAAACAATGAAGAAGCTTATTTAACGAACAGTGATGTAGTAAATTTTTTTCCGCCAAGTTTTGATGGGTTTCATCTAGTTATCATTAACTGCAGAAGATTTGAAAACTAAATGTATTTTTTTTTTAATATTCTAAAAATGTAAGTTAGCTTGACATCATAAAAAGAAACAAGGACTTTTATGTTTGGATTGTTTCCCGAGACAATAATAATAATAATAAAAATCCATACTGGCATTTTTGATAAATCGGGAAAAAATGAAAAAAGAAAAAGAGTATCATCATCTGATAAAAGTATTTCGTTGTTCCTCTTTTTAAACAATCAATACAAGATATTTAAACAAAGAATTTGAAAGATAAGAAAATAAAAAAAAAGGTAATAAAATATTTCTCCCTCCATTACAACTTTTAAACGTAATATGTTGGGAAGGGAGAAATAAGGTATTTATGAATATTAGGGAGGAGGGGGTTAATAAACTCGCGGGATAAAAGTATTTCCAGTCGTAAAAAAAAAGCAAATAAAAAAACGATTTTTTATAGCTTTTAAAAGAAGAAAAAAGTAGTTATGCTGTTTTGTAATGCAATTTTGTACAAAAACAGAAAGAAAATAATTTAGCAAAAGATGTACACATAAACGATATGGTGTTAATGGAGTTTTATGTTTTTACAAAAAATTTTATGTTTTAAAAAGCACTTATTGAAAAGAATTTATACAATCATCAGTTATGAATCTAAATTTATAAATTTTATATACTAAGATTCTTAAAAAAAAATATTTTATCATAAACTGGCAAAGTTTTGGAAATTAGGTATAATTTTCTTAATACTCCGAAAAAAAGTTATCCTGACAACATAAAAAGAAACAAAAATCTTTACTTTTGGCTTATTTTCCCGATAGAATTTAATAAAAAATCCATATTGGCATTTTTGATAAACCGGAATAAAAAAAAGAGCATTTTCATCTGATAAAAGTATTACGTTG
Organism: Maratus speculifer; assembly: GCA_964019185.1. NCBI lineage: Eukaryota > Metazoa > Arthropoda > Arachnida > Araneae > Salticidae > Maratus > Maratus speculifer. The sequence continues at coordinate 74,228,684 of OZ025302.1, read as the reverse complement.
TGTCTCATTTTAAACAATAAATACAATATATTTTAACAAAGAATATGAAGAATACGGAGAAAAAAATAAAGATAATAAAAAAGTCCCTCTCTCCATTCAAACTTTAAAAAGCATAATATGACAGGAAAGGAGAAGTGTAGCATTTAGAAACGTAAGGGGGGGGGGGATAATACACTCGCAAGTATAAGAGGATTCGCAGTTATCAAAAGAAAAGGAAAAAAAAAAAAAAAAGATTTTTTTTTTTTTTTTTTTTTTTTTTTTTTTTTTTTTAAGAGAAATATTGTAGTCATGCTTGTTTGCAATATAGATTAGTGTAAAAACAGAAGAAAAAATAATTTAGCAAAAGATATAAATATATGCGATACGGCGTTAATGGAATTTTATGTTTTTACAAAAAAAAATTACGTTTTAAAAAGCACTTTTCTTCTATTTTTACCTATAGGTATTACATAATCGTTCAAAAAAAAAAAAAAAAAAAAAAAAAATGTGGTCAATGTGGTGAACTGTCGAATTAATTCTGATTTTGCTGTGAAATTTATTACATTTAAAAGCAAACACATTTTCCAAAATCTCATTTTATTTTATTAATATGTTGATCTATTTTTTATACTTCTGATAATTTTATATTTTAGAGAAAAGTACTTATACAAACATCACTTCTGAATCCAGATTTAAAAATTCTATATACTAAGATTCTTAAAAAATATTTTATCATAAACTGCAAAGTTTTGGAAATTAAGTATAATTTTTTTAATATTCCAAAAAAAAGTTATCTTGACAACATAAAAGAAACAATAACCTTTACTTTCGGCTTATTTTCCCGAGACAATTTAATAAAAAATCCATATTAGAATTTTTGATAAAGCGGGAAAAAAATTTAAAAATAATATCATTATCTTATAAAAGTATTACATTGTGTTGTATTTTAAACAATAAATACAATACATTTTAACAAAGAATATGAAGAATAAGAAGAAAAAATAAAGATAATAAAAAATCTCTCCCTTCATTCAAAAAAAAAAAAAAAAAAAAAAAAAAAAGATAGGAAAGGGGAAATAAGGCATTTATAAACGTAAGGGGGGGGGGGAGATAATAAACTCACAGACATAAAAGATTTAAAATCATAAAAGGTGCAAAAGAAAAAAAATAACTCTTAAAAGAAAAAAAATGTAGTCATGCTGTTTTCCAATGCAAATCAGTACAAAAAATGAAAGATTTGGCATGAGATATACACATAACCGATATGGTGTTAATGGAGTTTTATGTTTTTCAGCAAATTATATGTTTTAAAAAAAGCACATTTTCTTCGCGTTAGCTGATCGATTTAAAAATAAAAGAAAAATACAGTGAAATGTCAAAACTAATCTACTTTTTCTATAAAATTTATTGTATTTAAAAGCAAGCTCATTTTACAAAATCTCACTTTATTAATGTATTAATCTGTTTTCTATACTTCTGTTAATGTTATATTTTAGTCAAAAGTTCTTTTATAACATTAGTTAAGTGTAATTATTTTAGTATTCTGAAAAAGTAAGTTATCCTGATCATATTATATATATATATATATATATACACTATATTGCCATTGATTATGGGACACTTGCGATTTTAGACATTTTACTAAATATCTAGAAAAATACATGAGGAATCATCTCGAAACTCTTAGTGTATAAATATAATAGAATAAGTCATACATTTCCGTGAAGATTTTTTCCCGAAACTCCAAAGGGGGCCGTCAACAAATTAAAAAAGAATGAATATCTTTTGAATAACCCTGTCAAAACTAATGTAGAAAAAGAGCTCAAACTCTAGATTGTAATTGAATGCCTTATTGTAATAAGCCTTGTTCATTTTTATTCAAATAGCATGCATACTCGCAGAGTAATTAAGGTTTTTATAAAAATGATCCCAAATTTTTCCAAGTTTTTTCCTTATAATTTTCAGAGTTCTTAATATAAAATATTATTTTTTTCAGAAAATATGAGAAACAACATTGCACACTGTACCCTGTAATCAGAATTAAAAAATAATGAAAATTGTATACAAAATGAGTTGGTTTACTAAATAATTTTTTACTGCGCATGCGTCAACGATATCAAAATTTCATTTGCATATTATGTTAGCTAAATGTATAGAGCAACTTTTGTGAAAGTCACAAAATCATAACTTGAAAATTCTGACAATAATCGTCAATTGAATAAGTCGAAAATCCGTTATTCTCAAAATGAAGCAAAAACAAGAGGGGTTGTATCCATATATTCATTGATTAGTGTCAATATAGAATACACAATATGGGATGTACTACTGCATTTGGATAAAATCCCTCATTTTTTTGCTTCATTTTGGAAACAACGGATTTTGTCCTTTTTCTATAGACGATTACTTTCAGAATTTTCAAGCTATGATTTTGAGACTTTTACAAAAGTTGCTCTATACATTTAGCTAACATAATATGCAAATGAAATTTTGATATCTTTGACGCATGCGCAGTAAAAAATTATTTAGTAAACCTACTCATTTTTCATACAATGTTTATTATTTTTTAATTCTGATTACAGGGTACTGTGTGCAATGTTGTTTGTCATATTTTCTGAAAAAAAATATTATTTTATATTAAGAACTCTGAAAATTATAATGAAAAAACTTGGAAAAATTTGGGACCATTTTTATAAAAACCTTAATTACTCTGCGAGTGTGCATGCTATTTGCATAAAAATGAACACAATGTATTACAATAAGGCATTCAATCATAATCTAGAGTTTGAGCGCTTTTGCTACATTAGTTTTGACAGGGTTATTCAAAAGATATTCATTCTTTTTTAATTTGTTGACGGTTCCCTATGGCGTTTCGGTAAAAAATCTTCACGGAGATGTATGACGTATACTATTATATTTATACACTAAGAGTTTCGAGATGATTCCTCATGTATTTTTCTAGATATTTAGTAAAATGTCTAAAATCGCAAGTGTCCCATAATCAATGGCAATATAGTGTATATATATATATATATGTATGTATTAAAAAAATTGGCTTTTTTTTTCTAGACAAATTAATAAAAAATCCATATTGTCATTTTAATAATTCATAATAATTCATTATGATCATTCACAATAATTCATAATAATTCATTTTAATTAAATATATAAATAAAATGAATACAAATGGAATTTGTAGAACCAAAGCAGAATTGTCAAGCCCCAAATACTTTGGAACTACAAGTGAAGTGTGTGGTTTCATCTTTGTACTAGCCATGAAAAAGCAAAGTAATACGAATTTGGGGCTATCAACACACAGAAAACCAAAATTAAATGAAGAACTTTCATAAAAAGCAAAGCACATCAAAATTACTAAATTTGATAAATAAATAAAAAATGGGAAAAATATAAAAATAATTATCGTACATATGATAATAATAAATTAATAAGTAAATAAATTATAAACAGAGCAATGTTATAACAGAAAAAATAAACCGTACACCATAGTTTACCCTATTAAGATTTAAAACAAAAACCTTTAATTGGACTATGCTAAGCTAAACACAAATATCTTAATATAAAATGATTTAAGATTTAAAAGTATCTAATTATTATATATATACTCTGCACACTTAGAATAGCATTATAGGGCTCCCATTTATTAAAAGTTAAGTGCATTTTAATCATGTAAATTAAATTATATCAATATAATTGATATAACCATACAATAATCCATACATTAGTGTCAATTAAACATCCATTAGAATATGCTTTTAATTTAAGAAATGCATTTTCCACTCTGAATTATTTTAAATTAAATTAACCATTGCGTATTAACCAGACAACACCGCCCTCCCCCGTACTCTAATATCTACCCACCCAGCCATCCTATTATATACATTTATTATATATATCTTCTTTTTCAAAAGCGAAAAATTACAGCATAATACGAAATATTATGCTGCCAAATCTATGTAAGATAATTAATTGATGTAATTTTTTAAAGGGTTTCGTTTATCTGATGAAACCCTATTTGTCACAGTCGTTCTTCGGTCTGTCCTTCACGGTGTCCGTACACAAAAACCGTATAAGTCAGAAACTTAAACTTTGCGTGCTTACAGATGAATACCTCGTGTCACACGACAAATTATAAAATTTTGAAAAAAGTCTACTGTTTTATTTAAATCAATTTCATCAATGCCATCCTTTCATATTTGTGATTTAAAATTTAAAAGAGACCATTGATTTCAATGTTTTCTATGGCATCATAGCTTATAGAAAAACATCACGCTAGTAAGCAGAATGTTGTTAGTTCAAAGCCCGGTCCTGGAACTTGAAATTTTCATACCAAAATGAATTTAATTAAAAGAACTTTCTTATTGTTTTACAGGGTATATTATGTTATGATAAATAATCACTGACATTCATAAAATATTTTCGAATTCAATTTTCTATTTTTCATTATAAATAAAAAAAAAATACCATTTATTTATGATTCATCACTTGAAATTTCTTTTAAAATTTTTTTCGTTTTTAGAAATTTAAAAATTTATATCTCCGCTAATTTTTTTTTTTTTTTTTTTTTTTTGGGGCTACTGATTAAAAAAAGGTAAAATTTATAGACTTCATTTAAGTAATGCAATGAACAGATATTAGTAGCTTTACAAATACCAGTTTTGTAGATTTATATCTATTTTTGTACGGATAAAATTTTAGTAAGCATATAGATTTTTGTAAATTTACGTCTGTAAAATTACATTTTTTTAGGTAGATTTCGTAAGAAATACTACCTACTGCAATCGCACCAGTTTATCTATCTATCTATCTATCTATCTATCTATCTATATATATCTCACTTTTTTATGGACACGATAACTTCTATAATTCTCCACCAATCTCCACCAAACTCGTACATAAAATCAAAGGGGATAAAATCTCGGCTAAGTTCGTTAATGGGCAAAATTGGACAAAGGGGGTCGAAATAGGGGGCGTTTTTGTGAAAACAGGAAAAAGCCCATAACTTCTTAATGAAAATAGATATCGAATCAGTTTAAAGTTTATATTACTTCTAAATAACGGGCCAAAAGTTTATGCATGACAGATTTTTGATAAAATTAAAAATGGGCTCAAGGGGCGAAAAAAATAGGGTTTTTGGGAGAAAAAAAATCATAACATTGTCAATTCTCAAGATATCCAATCCATCTAATTTTTTTATAAATATTCTCAAAATTATCTAAAACTTTTGTATTTGCAAGTTTTTGATAAGACTAACTCTTACCGGTAAAAAAATTAAAAACGAAAATAAAAAGGGCTTTCGAAAAAGAAAAAAATCCATAACTTTCTCAATTCTTAAACTATCAAATCCAATTAAATTTATTTTACATCTTCTCAATAATATCTACAACTTTTATATTGACAAATTTTTCATATGATCAATTCTTATAGCAAAAATAAATTAAAGAAAAATTGGAGTTGTAGAAAAAACCTCTAATCCAAACTACTTACATTCTGAATCGTTTTATAAATTCATTTTTTATTTTAAACGCATCCAAACGGCAGATTCTCTTATTTAGGAACTATATAATGTGAAACATTGGCCAGATTTTTGATAAAGACAGAATATATTTAAAAAAAGGCTGTTAAAAAGGGTATTTTGAACAGAATTTCTCGAAGTGACAGTGATAGGAAATTTGAAGAAGTATTCAAATAACAAATTGCGTTTTTCCTGACTCATTTTTAAATCCATTTTTACTCTCAAACGCATCCAGTTTACAAGTCCTCTTATTTAGGAACTGTATAATATGACGCATTGGTCAATTTTTTTTATAAAGATAGAATATATTTCAAAAAAGGCTGCCAAAAAGGGTATTTTGAACAGAATTTTCCGAAGTGACAGTGATAGGAAAATTGAAGAAGTATTCAAATAACAAATTGCGTTTTTCATGACTCATTTTTAAAATCCTTTTTACTCTCAAACGCATCCAATTTACAAGTCCTCTTATTTTGGAACTGTATAATATGACGCGTTGGTCAATTTTTTGATAAAGACAGAATATATTTCAAAAAAGGCTGCCAAAAAGAGTATTTTGAACAGAATTTCGAGAAGTTCTGATTGAAAATTTAAGGAAGCATTGAAATAACAAATTGCGTTTTCTCTGACTATTTTTTTAAATTCAGTTTTGCTCTCAAAGGCATCCAATTGACAGGTTGTCTTATTTAGGAGCTGTATAATGTCCCGTATTGCTCAGTTTTTTGATACAGGCTGAATATATTTTTTAAACTACTGTCGAATTGGGCACTTCGGGCATTTCCCGAAGCTATCATGATTAAGAATTGAGGTTATATTCAAAATTGGTTATTTTATAACTCATTTTTAAATTCAATTTTGCTTTCAAACGCATTCAACTGACAGTCTTTTGTTATTTAGGAACTATATAATGTGCCGTATTAGTTGATTTTTTTACTAAAGTCAGAATTATTTCAAATTAGGTTGTCAAAATGGGCATTTGATCCGAATTTAGCTTAAGATGATTCTGATAAAACCAGTCCTTACAGAAAAATGAAATTAAAAATTTTTCAAAAGAGGACAAATAAAGTTGTCAAACTGGGTTTATCTGTAATCAAATTTATTTTTTGTTGTTGAAATGAGCACTCTTCGAAATCTACCTCCGCCTATAGGCCAAGCCGACAGGGATTTTTTTTTCTTTTGTGTGTGTGAGCCCCACCAGTGGCCGCGATGTTCTGCCCTCCAAACTGATAGACGGTAGGTGCTGGGTTCGAACCCAATCGCGACCGTCGGCCTAACCGTTCGAAGTTTTCCGTGGTTTTCTTCGAACCTTGCGTAAATACGGGTTAGGTTCCCTTAGAAAGACCCCCACGGAGGGCAACCCACCCCACAGGGCCTATATCCCATAGCGTAGATAATCGGCCGACAAACATACACCTTTTGTGTGTGTGAAATTTATTTTTGTGATGATGTGTCAGTTTTCCTGTAGGTGAGCGATATAAGCAAAGTATAAAAAATAGTATACTAACTTGTAAATTTAGAAAAAAAAAATGGAAATCCATCTTACTTTCAAAAACTATGTATAGATATAGTTTTCTACCTAAGAATCTTTTAGAATAAACAAAACTCGATTGTAAGGTAGTAATTTTTTCTGTCATATCTCTTTAAATTCTTCTAAAAATACCTTAAGAGAGAATTTCTTTCAAGAATTTTCCTAGAATTTTCAGTAATATCTTCAAACAAATGACATATTTCTTTCAAGTATGAACTCTCGATAAAATATATTCATATATTGCATTTCAATAAAACATTCAGTAGTCTAAAAGCTTTCAAGTGTTTTGTATAGCCCCTTCCGCTTTTAGCAGTGCACACAAATGCATGTGAAAAGATACATTTTAAAACTTTTAGACTCTAATGTATATACTATACATTATTAATATTTTATTCAAAGGAAAATGAAAATTTCGAATGAAATCTTCGTAATGTATTTAGATAAAAAATTATGTACTATACGATTTTTAAGAAGTATGCTAGCAAGTATTAATAGTATCATTCAAAAAATTCAATTCCCAGAAAATATTTACTTTCATTAGCATCAATACATACATAAAATACATTTCAAATGTTTTGTGAAAGTTTCTCATCTCAGATACTGCAGTGTGATAAGATATATTTTTGGTAAATTAGGAAAAATATTACGCATTGTAAACTGTATGAAAATCTTTTTTTTTTCATTTTATTTATAATTAAATTCGAATTTTTAGAATTTATATATAGATAAGCATATTAAAATTGTGTATAATTCTGGTTATAATTTATGTAAAGGCTGTATGTAAGATTATGGTATAATATAAATTTAATATTGTTTTTTCTACAAAGGAATCCTGAGTAGAAAAAAGGAATTAGATTAAACAAAACTATTTAATTTAAGTATTTATCATAAAATCTTAACAGATTTTAGATTCGTTAGAGTAAAAAAATAAATAAATAAATAAATAAATAAATAAATAAATAAAAATAAAAATAACAATAAAGAACATTTTATTATGCGTTTTTTCCCCCTGAAAAGTATTTTTTAAAATATTTTGAGTGAAACTGAAAAATTATTTATAAAGTTATGGTTAGACTAGATTCATACTTTTTTAGGCGATATCCTACATGTACATTTCCAAAAAATTATTTAAAATCAATTCAACTGGTATTTTCTTTAAGGGGAATCGGTACTTCCTTTTTTTACCGTGTGATAAATTTATTTATTTATTTATTTGGTGAAGTGTCACTTTTTTTGCAGGTGAATCATATGAGCGGAGTTGTAAAAAATGTATTAACTTTTAAATTTCAAAGAAAAAAATGAAATCCATCTAACTTTCAAAATTATACACAGTTAGTGTTTATATCTAAAAAGTTACAACAAAGTTACAACAATAGTTACAACAAAAAAGGATTGTCAGGTTGCAATTTTTTGTGTCTTATCTCTCTTTATTCCTCAAAAAAATGTTAAGGAAAATTTCTTTCAAGAACTTCCCTAGACTTTCAGATTTATCTTAAAAAAAAAATGACATATTTCTTTCAAGTTTGAACTCTCGATAAAATATATTCATATATTGCATTCCAATAAAAAATTCAGCAGTCTAAAAGCTTTCAAGTGTTTTGTATAGCCCCTTCCGCTTTTAGGGGTGCACACGAATGCATGTGCAAAGATACATTTTAAAATTTTTAGACTCTAATGTATTTAACATACATTACTAATATTTTATTCAAAAGAAAATGAAATTTTTGAATGAAAACTCCTTAATGTATTTAGATAAAAAATTATGTATTGTACAATTTTTAAAATGTATGCAAGCAAGTACTAATAGTGCCATTCAAAAAATTCAATTCCCAGGAAATATTTTCTTTCTTTAGCATCAATACAAAACATAAAATATATTTCAAAGGTTTTGTGTAAGTTTCTCATTTCAGATACTGCAGTGTGAAAAGATATATTTTTGGTAAAATGGGAAAAATATTACGCCTTCTAAACTGTTAATTAAACAAGTTCTTTTTTATTTTATTTTTAATTAAATTCTGTTTTTTAGAGTTTATACATAGATATACATATTCAAGTTGTGTGTAATTTTATCTGTAACGCATATAAAGAGTATATGTAACATTCTGGCATAATATTAGTTTATTATTGTTTATTCTGCAATGAATTCCTGAGTAAATAAAGGCATTAGCCGCAAAAATATAAGAATAATGTATGGCGAATTTGAAAATGAAGATAGAATATATATATATGTATATATATATATACATTATATATATATATATATATATATATATATATATATATATATATATATATATATATATATATATATATATATATATATAACCATTAGATAATACTACAAATCAACATCAACATGTGCAATAACTCGTTAATGACAAATATTAACCAGAGGAGATGTCAAAATTTGGAGTAACAGTGGAAATGTGGCATTTAGCTCGTTATCAAGGGCAATGCTAAATAAACACATTAATTGCGATTAATTTCTGAATAGAAATCGGGATAAACCTAAAAATGATTTCCATATTGCCCGATCAATCGCAATAGAGAACACAATTCAAAGAAAAATATTAGAAAATAATAAGGCAATAATTGAATTATATATATATATATATATATATGTATGTATATATGTATATATGTATATATATATATATATATAATATTAATTTATCAATGAATTGTCAGCAGTGAAATTACGCTTGAAATTCTTGAATATTAATTACGGGACTTATCGGATTTTTAACTCTTTCAGCCCACTGTGCCTAGTCTGGGATACTTAATTTAAATTCCAAACTTGCAAACGGCATCAATCATATTTTAATAAAATTTTGCTTTTACAAAGAAAGCTTCAATTAAGGGATTCTTAATTTCTAGAAAAGTCGTTTGTAACTTCTGGTGACAGTCAATAATTTCTCATTTTACTAGCAAAATTTGCCCGTACCAGAAAGGGTTAACTAAGCATAGAATCAACAAAGTGAAAAATGTCGAAGACGGAGATTGAACCCGGAACCCTTAAAGTATTGCACCAAGTGTTCTACTAGTGTTGTTTGTCCAAGTTGTAAGGTACGAGGATAATGCTGAACTGGTCATTTATGCCATGCAATGGAAATCTTCAACTTTACCGAGAGTTAAAAAATATCGAATGAGCAAATCGAAATTCTAAGTAGTGATTATTGTTTTTTTTTATATACATGGGATTGTTTATCTTCAATGTGTTTCTGAAGATCAAACCTATAACCAATATTACTACTTAGAGATGCTTGTTCAACTCCGTGAAAAAACATGAAAAAAAAATACCCAATTTGAGGAAATACAAGTTATTTGCGTTCACCAGGACAATACAGCTACTCACAGTGCATTATGAAGAAATCTCTAGCGAAATATAACATCCCATTGGTGGTTCATCCACCTTATTCATCGGCCCTGGCACCATTCGATTTTTTTCTGATCACAAAGCTGCATATGCACTAAAAGGAATTGGATTTCAGACAGTTAAAGCTGTAAAAGAAAAAGCGTGATGCGACATTAAACAGCTCACAGATTAAGACAATTTGACTATTTGAAACAATGAGAAATTCGCATGGACCGTTGAAGGGATAAAGAATGGGTGTACACTTACGAGGATAATAACTAAATATATATAAATTTTAAATAAAGTGTTTTACAGCATTATTATTTTTATTTAGTTGCCACACCTCGTATGTAGTTTTAATGTTGCATTCGTTTACGTTTTTTGATTTTCAGTTATTTAAATTACATTCTTTTTTTATAAATTGTCAGAGAAATTTGTTTTAAATAATGTTTATTCGTTATTTTTCTATCACGATATTTTAAGACATATTTCAATCCAGTTATATTTCTAAATATAGCATTCAAATAATTGAAGATAATTAGATGTTTAGCTGATTAGACTATTTACAAATTAATAGAAGAACCATATGCATTATATCGTAACAAAATACCCGTTCGTGATTAAATTAATTAACCTCTTTACAGTAAAATATTGTTTAACATATTAATTAGCTCCAAGAAAACTAATTAAAATTACTCTTACTGTTTATTTATTTTATTTTATTTCACACTGAATTTGTTTTTATATAACTTATGTTAACAAAATCTACCACATAAATTAAATTTAATTCTAAATTATTTTTATTTTATGATTACATTTGAGTTAAAATAACTTAATGAATTATTTTGAATGTTTATTTATATTTTATGAAAACATTGTTGACACACCCTACAGGAAAATTAATTTAATTAAATCGAGATGATTTTTATTCAAAGAAATATTCTTAACAAATTCAATAGTGCATGTGCTATGTACATATAAATGGAAAATCATGATAAAAAAATCTCGATTGTTTGATAACTATTTTATATATTAAAAAAATAAAGGTATGTTCTAAAAATGTTTAAAAATTGCCGTAAAACGGGAATCAGAACACTTTTCAACTTAAACCGAAAAATAGCAACTATTTTTTATTTATTTATTTATTTATTTATTTATTTGTTTATTTACTTATTGACAATACATTAAAAATAAGACTTGTTACAAGATATTTTTCCCTTTTTCATTATGTAGAATCTAATACAGAATATCATTACAGATCTATTATTGATTGAAAAAATCTACTCTTAAGTTTAGAATACAAAAAATACTGCAGTTACATAGAAAATTTTGAACATTTTGAAAATCGGAGACTTTTGAAGATCCACTTGCGATTTTTTTATATATCCCAGTAGTGATGCCAACTTATTAAAACTGAAATTTCCAACTCTTAATGATATTACTTTCTAATATATATAAAAAAAAATTGGCAACTAAAATATCATCATATATATTGAATTTATTTGTATGACCAGGAAGTTTCGTTCCTATTCACACCATTTTACTAAATTTTTTCTAGAATTTTAATTCAAGAATGCATTTGTAACGGCAACAACGAAAATTCATGTAACAGATACAGATTTTAACTTTGAATTAAAAATAATTATAAGTAGGGTAACATCCCCAGTAACTGGCATGCACCAATGATACTGCTGAGCCAAGCATTAAAGATCTGTCACGTGAGTAATAGGTTGAGTTAGACGAGTCTATTGTTGATAATAGGACTGGGAGCAATGAAAAGGGAGTTTTTCCTACTATTGCTTTTATCGTGAATGGAGAGGAATTGCGCCCCCCTCCTAATGCTTCCCTACCTTCGGAAAGGTCCATTATTTTGGCAGTATGCCAAGACAGGTCTTTGAAAACTGGTCAAGCAGTAGGCACATCCTACAAACATGTCCTAAAATAAGATTTATATCCAGTCTTTTAAAAATGCAAGACCATTTACCAGTTATATACTCATTTACTTTAAAGATTATAACTTCTATTTATGCTACTAGGTGAAAATAGTGCCTAAGAAAGAGAAACAAGTATGGTTTGTATCAAATTAGCCATTTTGTTGCAAATGTTTCTTCTCTGGCTTAAGAAATTCATGCTTCTCAATTAATTATTACCTGATTTCTAATATATTTTAAATTTTAATTGACAACAGTTTTGTTTAGTTGAAAAGGGTTACTTTAATTGTGTAAAAGTATTTTTGAGACAAATATTTGAATTTCTGAATTAATGATAGATGCCAATTAATGGTGCTTCAATTTTGATAGTTCCAAGTAATTGGCACCTATTCTAATTACAAGGGGAATCGTATGATTTGAAATTAGACCACTTATTTTGGCAATACACTAAGTTAGTTATAGACTAATTTTGTTTATCACTTGTTCTTATTTGAAAATATGAAATATTATCAGTAATTGGAATCCATTAAACTTTATATGACAATTACTGGGGACAGCATGACAAATACTGGGTATTAACATAAATAAATTGTATTGTTTTAAAGTTTTCACATTTCAGACTAATACGCTGATTTCTTTCTTTCAAAAACCTAAAGTATGGCATCTTCATCTACAGTAAATACATTTAAAATGATTGAACCCGATGCAAAGTACAAAGATTTTTTTAATTCATAAACATGTGCCAATCACAGGATCACAAGATGTCATACAATGGTGCTGTAGGTGCCAAATACCGGTGACTACAGCAACATTTTATAAATTTATTTTTATAAAAATATTTTTTCAAAAGTTTTTGCTTTTAGTGGGCAAAATACATGCACGGATATGCATTCTTTGATTTAAAAATATTTGCAAGTAAATATTTTATTTCTTTGCAATGAAAATTGAAATAAGTTTAATGACAAATTCTTGAATTACTGTGGATGTTATCCTAGTTAGAGTAATTTTTCTAGTCATTTTTTTAGAAAAATTGGATTCCTGGAGCTTTTTAACCGTCAAACGAACTGACAAGCCCGTGTTACTACTTTCACTAAGCTCCAAGTTTCACTGCAATTTAAGCACTATTTAAAATAACATTAAACTATTAGTTTCATGTATTTTTAATGTATTGGGGGGATTACTGATACTTTTGAAATTAGCATATAATTTACAAACGCAAAATTGTTTAACGCTTTTGTGCATGAATTGTGAAAAAAAAAACTGTAAAGTTACTAAGATTTTTCTAGTAAACTTGTATTCCAAGAATTTTTCATGTAACGGTAATAGCAAATACTTGTGTAACTTTTCTCCATTACATGAAATTTTGTTATTATTGTTATATGAAAAGTTCTTGGACTACAAGTTAACTAGAAAAATTTTAGTAACTTTGCAGATTTTTTTTTTCCTTTACAGTGTAATCCACTAATAAATCAACAAAAATATTGTAGGAAAAAAACTGAAACAGATATGAAATATAATTATGCAGTTCGATTGCTATAAATTTTATTTCAAGTTAATAATAAATTGGATTTTTTAAATAATTTTATATTTACATATCTGTAGTAAAATAATAATAATTATGCAAATTATTAGAGGAAAATCTTCTAACAGGTCATAAATTCTTTTTTTTTTTTTAAATTAAATTCACTCTTTTTTTTTTACAATAAATTGTGTATGCTTGTAATATTCTGAAATACCTTGGTGGAAAACATCAGAAACCCGTTTTTTAGTGTCACCCCCTCCCATTATTCTATATTTTCATATCTTTGGTGCAGAAAAACACAATGGTAAATATACGAATCAACGACTACAATCAGTTTTTCTTGTGTTTTCCATCAAGATTTGATTTGGCAAGATCGATTACGGTTTAATATGCAACTCCAATTTTAATTAATTCTGGAATTTCTGTAGTGAACTCGACGAGGTGCTAATTGTGTTGCCGCCTCCTGGTTCATATAAAACCAATCTTTAATATAACCTTTTTTTTTTTTTTTTTTTTTTTTGACAGAGCTTACGAATTGTAATCAGAAGCTGGGAATTATCTTCAACAAGTGGGAAAACAGGAAACTTTAGTGCAAGTTTATAATAATCCAGAAGAATAATAATTTTGATATTTAATAAATATTAATTGTAAATATTTTTCGATTTTATCAATAGTGTTAAAATATGCTAATAGAAGAAATGAACTTTGAGAAAATCCAAATTATTACAACAAACTGCAAGCATTTCAAAAATATTAATAATTTTTTAAAATATTTTTTATATTAAATTTATGCAGATATTTATTATTCTTAATTTACTATAAAAGTTTTACAAGAATTTTTAAATAAAACAATGGTTTGACTTGTTTTCACCCATTCAACACGAAGAAACCCACATGAAACAGCTAGACTAGATACGACAATTTATTTAATCTTCTCAAATAACTGTTGTCTCCTTCTTTCGTACAATCGCGTAAAAAAAAGAAAAAAAGATAGAAAACTGCAGAATACAATTACATTAATTAATTTCTTAAAAATATATATATCATGCGGCAGATGGGACTTCAAGTTATTAAGTTTTACTCCAATAAATAGGATATGAATTCACATCCATCTTGTTATTTTTTTTTTATATTTTTTTTTCCTAGAGGAAGAAAAAGAGATAGAAAAGCGACAAAGATAATAATGAATGTTTTGTCTTGTATTTCTCTGAGGAGGTGCATAAGTGTAATCGAGAAGATTGCTATACATGATATCCTGCTCCTCAAAGCTTCACTGATGATATCGTAAATTCGAGATACACAGTAATTACGTTCTACATGAAGAAATCGAGTGGTATTAATATCTAGCGATTAAAACAGCTTGAGGAACGAAAATAAATTGACGTAAAGATATAAATAAATGTTTGCTTTAATAATGAAGTTTTAAATATATAATTTTACTGTTTTATTAACAGGAAATTGATCAACAAAAATTGTCTTTATAAGGATAAATATAAACGTTTGTCTAGGTTTGAATAAATTTTTGTATGGAAATAGATTATGTTGTTACCTGACAATAAATAAGATAATACGACTTCTTAAGCATATAGAAAAAGTAATAAAGTTCATAATATATGATATTCTGCTGTACAAATATTCAGTGATGCTATCGTAAATTTAAGATGCATAGTAATTACGCTCCATGAGAAGAAGTCGAATGATATTAATATCCAGCGATTAAAACAACTTGAGAAACGAAAATTTATTTATTAAAAGATATAAATAAATTTATGTTTTAATGACAAGATTTAAAGATATAGCAGTTATTTTTGTGTTACAGCTTACAAACTGTAATCTGAAACTGTTAAATTTTTTAAAATTAGAAAAATGAAAAAACTTTAGTACAAGTTTATAAAAAACCAGAAGTATAAATTTGAAAATTAGTATATATTCACAGCAATATTTCTCAATTTTATTAATAGTGTTAAAAAATGCTAATAGAGGAAATGAACTTTGATAAAATATAAGTTATTATTAACAAATTGCAGACATTCCAATATTATTAATAATTTTTTTAAATATTTATTAATTTCTTAATTTATGCAAATATTTATAAAATATTTATACTTTGATATACAAATTTACGTTAAAGTCCAATAAATGGAACGTTGTTATAGTTTCAACCTAAAGTTATTCTTAAATTAATATTTGAGGTTTATAATAATATCGCAATAAAGTAATGGATTGACTTGTTGTGTGTCAGAATGAAGAAATCCACTTTGCAGTGCTAGATTAGATACGTTAATTTATTTAATTCTTTTCAAATAACTGCTCTCTGCTATTCTCGTACAATCACATAAAAAGAAAGAAAACTGCAGAATGTAATTAGATAAATTCATTTCGTTTTAAAATTTTAATATCACGCGGCAGATGGGACATCAAGTTATTAAGTTTTGCTCTAATAAAGAATATGAATATACATCCATCTTGTTATTTTTATTTCACATTCTTTATTTCCCTGGAGGGAGCGTAAGAGACGGAAGAGCGGGAAAGATAATAATGAGTGTTTTGTCTTGTATTTCTCTGAAGAGGTGTATAAGTGTAATCAAGAAGATTGAGAAATATGATATTCTGCTCCAAGAAGCTTCAATGATGCTATCGTAAATCTGAGATACATAGTAATTACGTTCTATATGTAGAAATCGAGTGACATTAATAAATTGCGATTAAAAGTTCTAGTACCTTTTAAAGCTTCAAAAATTCGATTTTTTAGTTTTCATTAATTATTATAAAATAATTCATTATAAATATTTTAAAACAAACCGCATACAAAAATTCCCATTAGAACTGAAGTTATAGCAAAATTAAGATGCATCCCCATCAAAGGTAACTACAAAAATTAAAAGGTTTGAAACGGGTTTTTGAAAAACTGCATTTTTAGACATTGCGCGTATATCTTGAGAACATATGTATGAATTGTTATGAAAATTTTTTTTAGTTAATAAGCACATACCTATGCTTAAAATTAACTACTTTTATGTATTTATAGCGATAAAATTTTTAGTTATGAATAATTTTATTTATTAAAAAATGTAAAATTTTGATTTTTTTTATTTAAAATTTTTTTTTACAAGGTTAATGAAATAATTTTTATTTAAGAGTAGTTCATTTAAGAAATACATTATTCTTCTTTACAGAAAAAAAATATATATGCAAAAATATTGATTTATAGGGTCGTTAGGAAGCGCGCAAGGCACTACGGAGTAAAAAATAGAGGTTTTCAAATTTCAGTAATGCATATATTATATGAAAGACTATTAAATGTTTAACGACAGTTTTTAAAAAGCATTATCTTTTCTATTGAACGGTGAAATTTTCATGTTAATATGTATAAAAGTTTCAAAGATACACTGAATCGAACTTTGGATGTTTTTGTTGTTTTTCATCCCGTTTAAAAGGTACAAGACCCCTTAAAAGAGCTTAAGAAACGAAAATAAATGAACGAAAGATATAAATAAATGTTTCTTTTAATGATAGAGTTTTAAAGATATTGTTTTACTGTTTTATTAACGTGAAAATTATCAATAAAAATTGTCTCTAAAATGATTAATATCACCAATAATTTGATTTGTTTTCACACATTCAATATGAATAATCCAATCTCGCAGTGCTAGAACAGGATAGGTTATTTTTTTTTTAATTCTTTTCAACTAACTTCTTTTTTCAATTCACTTACAATCACATGAAAAAAGTAAGAGTGAAAAGAAATCTCCAGAATGTAATTAGATAAAATCATTTCTTTTTAAATTTTTAATATCAAGTAGCAGATGTTATATCGAGTTATTAAGTTTTACTCCAATAAAGGATATGAATATGCATCCATCTTGTTATTTTTATTTCACATTCTTTTTCCCCGAGAGATATCATAAAAGAGAGAATAGCGGGAAAGTTAATAATGAGTGTTTTATCTTGTATTTCTCTGAGGAGGAGCATAAGTGTAATCGAGAAGATTGAAAAATATGATATTCTGCTCCACAAAGCATCACTGATGCAATCGTAAATTTAAGATGCTTAGTAATTACGCTCTATATGAAGAAGTCAAGCGTTATTAATATCTAGCGATTAAAACAGTTTGAGAAACGAAACTAAATTGATCTAAAGATATAAATAAATATTCGTTCTATTGATGAAGTTTTAAAGATATCGTTTTACCGTTTTATTAACAGGAAAATGATCAATAAAATTAGTCTCTACAAGGATAAATATAAAAATGTCTGTATAGGTTTGACTAAATCATTTTATGGAAATTTTTTAAAGGGTTCCGGGATACAAAAATGTTAAATTATTTTTAATTGTCCCATTAAAAATTTCTCTGTTTTTCATTCTTAAAATGAAGAAATTTATTAAAATTAATTAGAAGAAGAAATATTTTTTTTTACCTTTTTGTTTCTCTTCAAAATATAGCTTTCAAGCATTGGTTGTCATGGAAATGACTTATTAAAGTCTTTATAAATAATATTGCAATAAAAGAATGGATTGCTTTGTTATCCATTCAGTATGAAGAAACCCACGTTTCAGTGCTACACTAGATACGACAATTTATTTAATTCTTTTCAAATAACTGCTCCCCACTTTTCTCGTACAATTACATAAAAAAAAGAATAAAGAAAGAAATCTGCAGAATGTAATTAGATAAATTCATTTCTTTAAAAAAAATTTAATATCACGCAGCAGATGGGACATCAATTTATTAAGTTTTGCTCCAATAAAGACAGAAATATTCATAAATCTTGTTATTTTTACTTCACATTCTTTTTTCCCGGGAGAGAGCATAGAAGAGAGAATATCGGGAAAGATAATAATGAGTGTTTTGTCTTGTATTTCTCTGAGGAGGTGCATAAGTGTAATCGAGAAGATTGAAAAATGTGATATTCTGCTCCACAAAGTATCACTGATGCAATCGTAAATTTAAGATGCTTAGTAATTACGTTCTATATGAAGAAGTCAAGCGTTATAAATATCTAGCGATTAAAACAGTTTGAGAAACGAAACTAAATTGATCTAAAGATATCAATAAATATTTGTTCTAAAGATGAAGTTTTAAAGATATCGTTTTACTTTTTTTAACAAAAGGAAATTGATCAATAAAATTAGCCCCTTTAAGGATAAATATAAAAATGTCTGTATAGGTTTGACTAAATCAATTTATGTAAATTTTTTAAAGGGGTCCGGGACACAAAAATCTTCAATTTTTTTAACTGTCCCATTAAAAATTTCTCTGTTTTTCATGCGTAAAATGAAGAAATTACTAAAAAATTAATTAGAAGAAGAAATATTATTTTTTTTCCTTTTTATTTCTCTTCAAAATATAGCTTTTAAGCATTGGTTGACATGGAAATGACTTATTACATTTTTTATAAATAATATTGCAATAAAAGAATGGATTGCTTTGTTATCCATTCAGTATGAAGAAACCCACGTTTCAGTGTTAGACTACATACGACAATTTATTTAATACTTTTCAAATAACTGCTCCCCACTTTTCTCGTACAATCACATAAAAAAGAAAGAATAAAGAAAGAAATCTGCAGAATGTAATTAGATAAATTCATTTCTTTTTAAAAATTTTAATACCACGCGGCAGATGGGACATCAAGTTGTTAAGTTTTGCTCCAATAAAGGAAAGGAATATTCATGAATCTTGTTATTTTTATTTCACATTCTTTTTTCCCGGGAAAGAGCATACAAGAGAGAATAGCGGGAAATATAATAAAGAGTGTTTTGTTTTGTACTTCTCTGACGAATTACGTAAGTGTAATCAAGAAGATTGGGAAGTATGATATTCTGCTCCACGAAGCTTCACTGATGCAATGGTAAATTTAAGATGCATAGTACTTACGTTCTATATGAAGAAGTCGAGCGATATTAATATCTAATGATTGAAACAACTTGGCAAACGAAAGTAAATTTATGTAAAGATATACATAAATATTTGTTCTAATCATGAAGTTTTAAAGATATCGTTTTACTGTTTTATTAAAAGGAAATTAATCAATAAATTTAGTCTCTATAAGGGTATATATAAAACTGTTTCTGTAGGTTTGACTAAATGATTTTGCGGAAATTTTTTAAGGGGGTGCGGCACACAAAAATATTTAATTAAAAAAAAATGTCACATTAAAATTTCTCTGTTTTTCAGGCTTAAAATGAAGCAATTATTTAAAATTAATTAGAAGAAGTAATATTGTTATTTTTCCTTTTTGTTTCTCTTCAAAATACAAATTTCAAGCGTTGGCTGACATGGAAATGATTTATTACAGTCTTTATAAATAATATTGCGATAAAGTAATGGATTGATTTGTTATCCATTTGATATGAAGAAAAAAAAAACATTTCAATGCTAGACCAGATACGACAACTTATTTAATTCTTTTAAAAAAACTGCTCGTACCATCTCTCGTACAATCACATAAAAAGGAAAGAAAAACTAAAGAAAATCTGCTGAATGTAATTAGATAAATTCATTTCTTTTTAAAAATTTTAATATCACGCGGCATATGGGACATCAAGTTATTACGTTTTGCTATAATAGAGGACATGAACATACATAAATCTTGTTACTTTTATTTCACATTCTTTTTCCCCTGGAGAGGGCATAAAAGAGAGAATAGCGGAAAAGATAATAATGAGTGTTTTGTCTTGTGTTTCTGTGGAGGTGCATAAGTGTAATCGAGAAGATTGGGAAATATGACTTTCTGCTTGACGAAGCATCACTGATGCTATTGAAAATTTAAGATACATAGTAATTACATTCCATATAAAGAAGAGGAGCGATATTAATATATAGCGATTAAAACAGCTAGAGAAACTAAAATAAATTGATGTGAAGATATAAATAAATATCTGTTCAAATGATGAAGTTTTAAAGATATTGTTTTACTGTTTTATTAAAAGGAAAATGATCAATAAAAATTGTCTCTATCAGGATATATATAAGACTAGTTTTCACCATTCAATACAAAGAACCCAATCTTGAAGTGCTTGACTAGACACGGCAATTTATTTAATTCTTTTCAAAAAACTTCTCTTTCTTTTTCTCGCACAATCATGTAAAAAAGAAAGAAATCTGCAGAATGTAATTAGGTAAATTCTTTTCTTTTTAAATTCTAATATCATGCAGCAGATGGGACATCAAGTTATTATGTTTTGCCCCAATAAAAGATATGAATATACATCCATCTTGTTATCTTTATTTCACATTCTTTTCCCCCCGAAGGGAGCGTAAAGAAACAGAATATCGGAAAAGATAATAATGAGTGTTTTTTCTTGTATTTCTCTTTGGAGATGCATAAGTGTAATCGCGTAGATTGGGAAATATAATATTCTGCTCAACGAAGCTTCACTGAAGCTATTAAAATTTAAGATACACAGTAATTACGTTATATAGGAAGATGTCGACCGATATTAATATCATGCGATTAAAACAGCTTGAGAAACGAAAATAAATTCATGGAAGGATATAAATAAATATTTGTTCTAATGATGAAGTTTTAAAGATATCGATTTACTGTTTTATTAAAAGGAAATTTGTCGGAAGTTCCCTTTCAGCCCGCACAACTTTGAAGAAAGTCCGTAGTAGTTACAGCTCCCACCACCGATATTATTAAGTGATATCGGTCACCTACTGTGAGGATTGTGTAAATGAACACCAACGCTGTCAATTAACTAAATTAACAGTTTATTTATACTCTATGTACGCCATATACAGTTAAAACACTATATACAGTTAAAACTCGGATATAGGTGATCCGATTCAACATTAAATTAAATACAGTAAAAAGTTGTCTGTGTACTGTTCAAATTACACCTTCTTCCCCTCACACTACATACGCTAGATTAACTCTACCGGAGATCAATTTCAAATCTCCCGACACATGGGTTCTCAGACTACGCTATTCAACCCAGAGCACTCTACACAAGGACCTCTGACCACCACTGCTCTCCAGGTACCCACCCTGAACTCTCAACTGACTATATCCGTCCAAAAATGGCTCTTCTCCATTCCTGCACTTCCCCAATGGAAACCCCCCTATTCGTGGGAATCCTTTATTTCCCTTCTTCAATAAACGTCCCAGAAGATCAAACACTCCCATCTGTCATCTTCTTCTTTCATCTCGCTGCAACTGTGCATGTTCACATGTTCACCCCGCTTTAGACAAAGAAAGAATGTCACCTTGAAATTTAAGTACACGGCCCATACAATACATAAGATATTAAGATAACGAATAACATAAATTCCAGTTCTACCGCAAATTTTTTCTCAGAATCTAACCTAGATCAATAAAATTAGTCTCTATAAGGATAATTATAAAAATGTCTGTGTAGGTTTGACTGAATCATTTTAAGTAAATTTTTTAAGGGTTTCCAGGACACAAAATTCTTCAATTTTTTGAAAACAATTGTTACATCAAAATTTTCTCTTTTTTATGCTTAAAATGTTGAAATTAATTAAAATTAATTAGAGGGAGAAATTTTATTTTTTATCCTTTTTGCTCTTCAAAATATAGCTTTCAAACATTGGTTGACATGGAAATGACTTATTATTGTCATTAAAAATAATATTGAAAAAAAAAATGGATTGTCTTGTTATCAATTAAGTATGAAGAAACCCACGTTTCAGCACTAGACTAGATACAATTTATTTAATTCTTTTCAAATTGCTCTCCACTTTTCTCGTAAAATCACATAAAAAAGAAAGAAAAACTAAAGAAAATCTGCAGAATGTAATTAGATAAATTCATTTCTTTTTAAAAAGTTTAATATCCCGCGACAGATGGGACATCGAGTTATTAAATTTTGCTCCAATAAAGTATATGAATATACATCTATCTGGTTATTTTTTTTAACTTTCTTTTCGCCCTGGAGGGAGTATAAGAGACAGAGTAGCGGGAACGATATTAATGAATGTTTTGTCTTGTATTTCTCTGAGGAGGTGCATAAGTGTAATCAAGAAGATTGAGAAATATGCTATTCTGCTTCACAAAGCTTCACAAATGAAATCGTAATTTTAAAATACATAGTAATTGCATTCTGTTTTAAGAAGAGGAGCAATATTACTATCTAGTGATTAAAACAGTTTGAAAAACGAAAATAAATTTATGTAAAGGTATAAATAAATATTTATTTTAATGATGAATTTTTAAAGGTATCGTTTTATCGTTTAATTAACAAGAAATTGATCAATTAAAGTTGTCTCAATGATGATAAATATAAACAATTGTTTGACTTGTTTTCATCCATTCAATATGAAGAAACCATCTTGCTAGATTAGACAAGACAATTTATTGAATTCTTTTCAAATATTTTTTTTCTTTTATCACTCAATCACGTAAAAAAGCAAATCTGTAGATTGTACTTAGATAAATTCATTTCTTATTAAAATTTTAATGTCACGCGTCAGATGGGACATCAAGTTATTAAGTTTTGCTCCAATAAAGGATTTTAATATACATCCATCTTGATATTTTTATTCCACATTTCTTTTCCCCTGGAGGGAGCATAAAGAGACCGAACAGCGGGAAAAATAATAATGAGTGTTTTGTCTTGTATTTCTCTGAGGAGGTGAATAAGTGTAATCGAGAAGATTGGGAAATATGATATTCTACTCCTTGGAGCTTCACTGATGCTATCATAAATTTAAGATGTATAGTAGTTACGTTCTACATGAGAAGTTGAGCTCTTTTAATATCTAGCGTTTAAAACAGCTTGGGAAACGAAAATAAATTGACGTAGAGATACAAATAAATGCTTGTATTAATGATAAAATTTTAAAGATATCGTTTAAATGTTTTATTAAAAGGAAAATTATCAATAATATATAAATCCACTTATTTTAAAATTTTATATCTCGCGAAATATGGGACATCAAGTTATTAAGTTTTGCCCCAATAAAGGATATAAATATCCATCCATCTTGATACTTTTATTTCACATTCTTTTCCCCCTACAGGGATCATAAGATATAGTATAGCGGGAAAGATAATAATGAGTGTTTCGTCTTGTATTTCTCTGAGGAGGTGAATAAGTGTGATCGAGAAGATTGGAAGATATGATATTCGGCTCCATGAAGCTTCACTGATGCTATCGTAAATTAAGGATGCATAGTAATTACGTTCTACATGAAGAAGTTGAGCTCTTTTAATATCCAGCGTTTAAAACAGCTTGAGAAACGAAAATAAATTGACGTAGAGATACAAATAAATGCTTGTTTTAATGATAAAATTTTAAAGATATCGTTTTAATGTTTTATTAAAAGGAAAATTATCAATAATACCGTATTTACTCGTGTATAGGGCGCATGCGTGTATAAGACGCACCCCTACTTTACAAGTAAAATTGGCAATTTCTTAAAATCTCGTATATAATGCGGGAAACAGGAATGAGTGAGGGTAAAGAGAATTGCTAATTAGTGTTTAGATAATGTCATTAGCTCTGTTGTTTAAAAAAACTGCAAGGAATGAAATAAATATGCAGTAATACTGCAATTAAGTAACATTTCCCGAGTTTTAGTATCTTCTTTGAATAATTTCTTGTTTCATATGTATATCGTTCGACTGGAACCAACAGTAAAAATGTATTCCGTGTATAAGGCGCACCTGGAAATTTTGCCCTATTTTTTGGAAAAAAACAGTGCGCCTTATACACGAGTAAATACGGTATACAAATTCACTTATTTTAAAATTTTAATATCTCGCGAAATATGGGACATCAAGTTATTAAGTTTTGCCCCAATAAAGGATATGAATATACATCCATCTTGATATTTTTATTTCACAGTCTTTTCCCCCTACGGGGAACATAAGATACAGCATAGCGGGAAAGATAACAACGAATGTTTTGTCTTGTATTTCTCTGAGGAGGTGCATAAGCGTAATGGAGAAGATTGGAAAATATGATGTTCTGCTCCACGAAGCATCACTGATGCTATTGTAAATTTAAGATACACAGTAATTACATTCCATGTGAAGAAGTCAAGCGATATTAATATATAGCGATTAAAACAGCTTGAGAAACTAAAATAAATTGATGTAAAGGTATAAATAAATGTTTGTTTTAATGTTAAAAGTTTAAAGATCGTTTTACTGTTTTATTAACCGCCTGACTGCCGCTGGCTGATTTTTTCGCACACTAACCTTCAGGTTTCACTGCAGCACAAGCAATATTTAAATTAATATAATTCTACAAATAAAACCCAGTTTTAAAAAATGAAGTTAGAATTAATACTCTCAAAGATTATACACCTATACATTATAATATATTTTATATCAGGTTGGAAAAAAAAAATCTTTTTTTTAATTTTTTAAATAAATTACAGAGAAAACAACATTACAATTTTACCCTTTTGCCGGGCAGTTTTAACTAGAAATCTATCAATAAAAACAGCCTCTATACAGTTGTATATAAAAGTCTGTATAAGGTTATTTAAATGATTGTACGCAAATTGATTAAGTTGTTACCTGACAATAAGGTAGGCAAAATGACTTGTTAAACCCATAAAAAATGTCATAAAAATTGCAATAAGATTTTACTATATAGTAAATTATTCATATTTAATAGAATAGGCCAGTTTTATCTAATTCTGGAATTTCAGACGTAAACTCGATGAGGTGATTGTGCTGCTGCCTTACTGGTCCACACGAGAACATTTATTTTTATCTTCAGAGCTTTTGAACTCTAGTCAGAAGCCTAGAAATTTCTCTAACAAGTGAGAAAAATGTGAAATTTCAGTACAAGATTGTAAAAAACCAGAAGAATTATAAATTTTAAATTTAATAAATGTTCACATTAAATATTTTTCGATTTTATTAACAGGGGTAAAATTTGCATACTTAAGAAATGAACTTTGATAAAATGTAAATTATTATTAACAACTTGCAGGCATTTCAATGACATTAATAGTTTTCTGAAATAATTTCAATATTTTTTAATGTTATGCTGATGGTTATCAAAAATTAGTATTTTAGCATAAGAATTTACGTTAAAGGCCAATAAACTCAATCTTGTTATAGCATCAAACAAATGTTATTCGTAACTCTCTAAGTGTTTGGCACGTAATATTCCGTTCAGTGAGCTCCAGAATTCACTGCAATATTATAAGCTTTGTTTAAGATAATATAGTTCTGGAGATTTAATGAATTTTCAATTCATTGAAAAATGATTAATACTCTAAAGGGTTTCATTCATATATGTAATAAAGTTTTTTTTTAAATATAAATTTGAAAGAATCACATTTTCTTAGCATTTAAAACAAAATACATAGAAAACAACATTTCAACATTATTTTTTTGCAGGACGCTCATATGATTAAATTAATATCTAAGGTTTATAAAAATATTGCCATAAAATAATTGATTGACTTGTTGTTATCCATTCAATACGAAGAACCCCACCTAGCAGCGCTAGACTAGATACGACAATTTATTTAATTGTTTTCAAATAAATGCTCCCTCCTTTTCTCGTACAATCACATAAAAAAAAAAGAATGAAGAAGAAATCTGCAGAAAGTTATTAGATAAATTCCTTTTTTTAAATATCACGCGGTAGATAGGGCATCAAATTATTAAGTTTTGCTTCAATAAAGGATTTGAATATAGATCTATCTTGCTATTTTAATTTCTCATTCTTTTCCCCTGGGGGGAACGTAAAGAGACCGAATAGCTTGAAAGATAATAATGAGTGTTTTGTCTTGTATTTCTCTGAGGAGGTGCATAAGTGTAATCAAGAAGATTGAGAAATATGATATTCAGATCCACGAAGCTTCACTGATGCTATCGTAAATTTAAGATACATAGTAATTGCGTTCTATATGAAAAAGATGAGTTATATTTATATTAAGCGATTAAAAACAGCTTGAGAAACGAAAATACATTAAAGTAAAGATATAAATAAATGTTTGTTCCAATGATAATTTTTAAAGATCGTTATATTATATTAATTAAAATAAGTTGAAAATTGCACGTCAAGCGTAGCAAATGACGTGACTATAACGAAATTTTAAAAATATGCAGTACTTCAGATACAGTACAGTATCCGAAATCCTTTGTGTGTCCCTGTAAATACTTTAAAATTTTTATTATACAGGAAGTAACTTGTAGTAAACCTCAGCAACGTGTAGAAATTTCATAAAAAGTGAAATAGTGTAACATAATTAAAACACATCCCATAAAAATCCCCCCCCCCCTATACCACTACGTGCTAGAATACATTTGTGTCGTCCTGCTTATTAATAAATATATTTTTTGCACCACAGATGTATATTTAAGTATATATTTCATAGATGCATATGAATTTTATTATAATTGGAAGAGTGTAATGTCATTAAAATGCACATGAAACTATTTTTTCCCCTTTGATCGTAATGTAACGGTAATTATGTAATAATTATATATTTTAAATTTCAAACGATTCGGTTGCGTAATTTTTGCGTTGTTATATGCGGAAAGACGGTCAGACTGAACAACGATTATAGGTTATGTATATTTACATAATTGCGAACGAACTTAAAAATCGATCAATAAAAAATTGTCTCCATAAGGCTAAATATAAAATTTTGTGTAAGTTTCTCTAAATCATTGTACGGATATTGATTAAGTTCTTATTCGACGATAACTTAGGAAGTAAGGTTTGTTAAGCACATAAAAAAATGCCATAAAGATTGGGATAAGAATTTAATAAAGCAGTTTTCTAACATAGTAAATTTGAGTTTCATATTTTACTTTAACAGGAAATTTGAATTTTCAATCTTTGCTTGTTGCTTCATAAATGAATATAAATTTTACATAAATATTTAACTAAATATTTCCATTTACTACTGACTTATTAAAAAGCATATCACTCTTTTTCCTGAAAGTGTCGTTCGTATAACAGAAAATCAAAAACATCACAAGAAAAATCTTTTATATTTATGTCCCTCTATCTTCGACTCTACGGAAATTGTCTGATTTAACCGATTCAGCTTATAAATAGTTGTTAAACTAATAAATAGACTACAAATTAGTTGTTAAACTAATACGCAGATTACAAATTAGTTGTTAAACTAATTAAACTAATAAGGTGTTAAATTAGTAAGAGGAGAGAAACTTAAGTGAATAGGTTTTCTCGTTCTAAATTTAAAATAAGAAACTTAAACTTATTTAATTATGTTATTCGTTGTTACATATATTTAGATTTGAAAAGAAGAAGTTTTCGAGCGGAAATAATCGATTAAACAAAGCGAAATATTTTTTTCTATGGAAATCTGTAATTCCCCATCCAATAATTAGTAAAATTCTTTAAAATAATAAAATAATTAATACTCTGTTAATTTTTGAATTTAAATTTTGCCTTTCGCATTTATTGCACGTTTAAAATCACAAATTTTTGCAAAATATATAAATCATTTTCATAGTATAAAAAAGTTTAATCTAACTGAGCACGACAACCTTAAACGGCAGACAAGCTTAAACGGTAAAGTATTGCCTTGTAAGCCAATTATTTAGGTTCGATTCCCAGCCTGGGCATTTTTTCGCTCAGTTGGAAATTTTTAATTCGTATGATAACTTTACCAATCAGTTTGATTGATTTAAAAATTCAATTTATTTACGTACCCGTCGTTCTCTGGAGTTCTTTTCTAATTCTGGAGTCTATTCTAATAAGCTGTCTAAATGACATACCAGATGTTATGACCTGGTTATCTGATCGAAAAATGCTTACTGGTTGTCGTGCCCATTTAGCTTAAACGGTAAATCTTTGTAAGCCAAATATCCAATTTTTTGGCTCAGTTGGAAATATTTAATTCGTATGATAATTTTACCAATCAGTTTGATTGTGTTAAAAATGCAATTTAGAATGACGTTTTTTTTTTTTTTTTTTTTTTTCGGCATTGTGCAAAATGTTTGTTTTTGGATTATATATGCAAAGCGCCATGTTATTATTATTATTATTATTATTATTATTATTATTATTATTATTATTATATTTTATTATGCTTTACTCATTCATATTCGTTGATAAAAAAATATCAATGGAATATATTAATAAAAAATTTCGCAATTTGGATGAAATAAATCTGTGATTATGTTGTTCCATAATTCTCCAAACATACTTTTTCTAGTGTTATATTTGAATAACAATTCGAATAGCGCTAACTTTTAAATGAAATTGCTCATTCTTTCGTAATAAAAATATATTTACTTTCTTTATATTCCCTTCCGAAAGCTTTAAAGCCTATACTAGAAAAACTTTGAAGTGCATTTAAATACTCTTGATAAAGCACTTAAATGTTTAGACAGTCGAAAATTTGTCTTACATTAAAGCAGAAAAATATGACTCACATAAACGGAAACACCGAAAGAGGGGGAGTCAATGAATCATTTTTTGTCGAATATATAAAAAGCGCTAACACAGCAAAAAATACCTTGAACTAGACTTTTTGATCTGAATAAGGGCACTTGTTTCTTGTCTTCAGGGGAGCGGGAGATAAATTGATTTCTAGAACCTTTTAATGTTTTTTTTTAATAAATTCTACTCGCACAAAATACAACTCAGTTAATAGATTCTGGAGTGACTTTCACCTGTTTTTCATCATAAGATTTGCAATTTCAAAACAGTGGGGTTCCACTCAGAAATCACATCATTAAAAAGCTTTCAACAAGTTTTACATTTTTGAAGCTGTTATGATACTTTCAAGTGAATAGCAGTAATGGAAAAGTTAAGGAATTATAGACCTTTCAAAATAGCATTTTTTTAAAACCGGTAAAATGGGAATCTTTACACCTTATTAAATTTCACGAAGAGAAAGGATAACCGTATTCAGTCGTGATGAATTTTTGTCAATTTTTCTTTAAGAAAACATAGCTTGCATTAAAACCTCAATTTTAATTTTATTATTATTATTATTATTATTATTATTATTATTATTATTATTATTATTATTATTATTATTATTATTATTATTATTATGTTTTACTCGTATTCATTGCCAAAACAATCAACGGTATGTTGGCATAGTTATATAGTAACAATATGTTGTTACTATAAAAATTGGCTATTTGGAAAAAATAAATATGAGATTATATTGTTCTATTAACCTTCAAACATATTTTTCCTAGCATTACACTTGAATAACTACTGAAATAATGTTATGTTTAGAATGATTAGGGTGCATTTTTTCGTAATAAAAATATACTTACTTGCTTTACATTCTCTTCAGAAAGCTTTAAAACCTGTACTAGCCAAACTTCGAAGTACATTTAAATACTCTTGATAAAGCACCTAAATGTTTAGACAGTCGAAAATTTGTCTTATATTAAAGCAGAAAAATATGACTCACATAAACGGAAACACCGAAAGAGGGGGAGTCAATGAATCATTTCTTGTCGAATATATAAAAAGCGCTAACGCAGCAAAAAATACCTTGAACTAGACTTTTTGATCTGAATAAGAGCACTTGTTTCTTGTCTTCAGGGGAGCGGAGATAAATTGACTTCTAGAACCTTTTAATGTTTTTTTTTTTTTTTTTTTTTTTTTTTTTTTTGTAATAAATTGTACTCACACAAAATACAACTCAGTTAATAGATTCTGGAGTGACTTTCACCTGTTTTTCATCATAAGATTTGCAATTTCAAAACAGTGGGGTTCCACTCAGAAATCACATCATTAAAAAGCTTTCAAAAAGTTTTACAATTTTGAAGCTGTTATGATAATTTCAAGTAAATAGCAGTAATGGAAGGGTTAAGGAATCATAGACCTTTCAAAATAGCAGTTTTTTAAAACCAGTAAAATGGGAATCTTTACACCTTATTAAATTTCACGAAGAGAAAGGATAACCGTATTCAGTCGTGATGAATTTTTGTTAATTTTTCTTTAAGAAAACATAGCTTGCATTAAAAGCTCTTTTTTTAATTTTATTATTATTATTATTATTATTATTATTATTATGTTATACTCGTATTTATTGCCAAAACAATCCACGGAATATGTTGTTACTATAAAAATTGGCTATTTGGAGGAAAT
The DNA here is from genome assembly GCA_964019185.1 of Maratus speculifer. NCBI lineage: Eukaryota > Metazoa > Arthropoda > Arachnida > Araneae > Salticidae > Maratus > Maratus speculifer. Next base: position 74,197,811 of record OZ025302.1, on the reverse strand, counting down.
AAATATAAGATTATATTGTTCTATTAACCTTCAAACATATTTTTTCTAGCCTTATACTTGAATAACTACTGAAATAATGTTATGTTTAGAATGATTAGGGTGCATTTTTTCGTAATAAAAATACACTTACTTTCTTTACATTCTCTTCAGAAATCTTTAAAGCCTGTACTAGACAAACTTTGAAGTACATTTAAATACTCTTGATAAAGCACTTAAGTGTTTAGACAGTCGGAAATTTGTCTTATATTAAAACAGAAAAATATGACTCACATAAACGAAAACACCGAAAGAGGGGGGGAGTCAAAAAATCATTTTTTGTCGAATATATAAAAAGGCAAACACAGCAAAAAAAAAATACCTTGAACTAGACATTTTGATCTGAATAAGAGCACTTGTTTCTTGTGTTCAGGGGAGAGGGAGATAAATTGGTTTCTAGAACCTTTTAATGTTTTTTTTTCCTAATAAATTCTACTCACACAAAATATAACTCAGTTAATAGAGTCTGGAGTGACTTTCACCTGTTTTTTATCATAAGATTTGCAATTTCAAAACAGTGGGGTTCCACTCAGAAATCACATCATTAAAAAGCTTTCAAAAAGTTTTAAAGTTTCGAAAATTTTTGAAGCTGTTATGATACTTTCAAGTGAATAGCAGTAATGGAAGAGTTAAGGAATCATAGACCTTTCAAAATAGTATTTTTTAAAACTAGTAAAATGGGAATCTTTACAACTTATTAAATTTCACGAAGAGAAAGGATAATAAATATGAAATTATATTGTTCTATTAACCTTCAAACATATTTTTTCTAGCCTTACACTTGAATAACTACTGAAATAATGTTATGTTTAGAATGACTAGGGTGTATTTTTTCGTAATAAAAATATACTTACTTTCTTTACATTCTCTTCAGAAAGCTTTAAAGCCTGTACTGGAAAAAACTTTGAAGTGCATTTAAATACTCTTGATAAAGCACTTAAATGTTTAGACAGTCGGAAATTTGTCTTATATTAAAGCAGAAAAATATGACTCACAGAAACGAAAACACCGAAAGAGGGGGAGTCAATGAATCATTTCTTGTCGAATATCTAAAAAGCGCAAACGCAGCAAAAAATACATTGAACTAGACTTTTTGTTCTGAATATGAACACTTGTTTCTTGTCTTAAGGGGTGCGGGAGATAAATTGATTTGAGGACCTTTAAACATTTTTTTTTAAATAAATTCTACTCACACAGAATAAAACTCAGTTAATAGATTCTTGAGTGACTTCCGAATTTTTTTCACCGTAAGATTTGAGATTTTAAACAGTGGAGTCCATCTCAGAAATCACATTATTAAGAAGCTTTCAAAAAGTTTTACATTTTTGAAGTTGTTATAATACTTTCAAGTGAATGGAAATAACAGAAGAGTTAAGGAATCATAGACCTTTCAAAATAGCATTTTTTTTTTTTTTAACCAGCAGAATGAGAGTTTATTTAATAAAGCTACTTTACATATTATTAAATTTCACGAGGAGAAAGGATTATCGTATTCAGTCGTGATGAATTTTTGTTCATAAGAAAAAAAAAAAAAAAAAAAACATAGACTGGGTATGCTTTTTTTAAATCATTTTTTGTTGTAACTTCCACTCACATGATAATTAAATATCTCATAAGACTATTTAAAAAACATGCCTACTCTCAAAATTGTCGTTGTTTTATTCCCTTGATTTTTCTAAACAATATTTGTAATTAAAGTTCAAGCATTTAAGATTCCAAAAATGCCTTACTTTTGATTCAGCAATAATCACAAGCAAAGTTATAGTCTAAAAATAAAGTTTTATTTATAATTTTTTGTGCTATATGGAAATTTTAATTTGCTTTTTTTCTGGAAAACTATTTTTTTTTCTGGAAACTTAATTTCTTAAAAAGACTTTAAAATATCGCAATAAAATTTTCACACAAGGTATTTATCATCTATAGGTATGTTATGAAGCAAAATACAGCTTTTAAATATGTATGCATATGTTTACAACGATTTGTTTGAGAGCAATGAAAAATACAATTACTGTTTTTATATCCCCATCCGATAATTCTGAAGTCCTTACTTGCCAAGCTTTCAAGTCAGTTTTAATACAATTGGTAAAGCGCTTAAATATGTAGACAGTCGGAATTTTGCCTTAAAACAGAAAAATATGACTCACATAAACGAAAACACCGAAAGAGGGGGGAGTCAATGAATCATTTTTTGTCGAACATCTAAAAAGCGCAAACACAGCAAAAAAAAAAAAAAAAAAAAAAAAAAAAAAAAAAAAACCTTGAACTAGACTTTTTGTTCTGAATAAGAACACTTGTTTCTTGTCTTAAAGGGCGCGGGAGATAAATTGATTTCTAGAATCTTTTAAACTTTTTTCTTTTTTAAATAAAATTCTACTCATACAAAATGCAACTCAGTTAATAGATTCTTGAGTGACTGCCGCTTGCTTTTCATCGCAAGTTTTGTGATTTCAACAGTGGAGTTCCACCCAGAAATCGTATCATTAAAAAGCTTTCAAAGAGTTTTACATTTTTGAAGCTATTATGATACTTTCAAGTGAATAGCGATAATGGAGGAGTTAAAAATAGTTTCAAAATAGGAGTTTCAAAATAATTTTTATAAAAGAAACAGCAGAATGGGAATCTTTACACCTTATTAAATTTCACGAAGCGTAAGGATAACAGAATTCAGTCGTGATGAATTTTCTTTTACATTTTTCTTTAGGAAAACATAGCTTGTATTAATTAACCTCATTTTTCATTTTTTTTTAAATTTTATTAAAATTATTATTATTATTATTATTATTACTATTAGTAGTAGTAGTAGTAGTAGTAGTAGTATTAATTTTAATGTTATAATAATAATAATTATTATTATTATTACTATCATTATTACATTTTATTATGTTTTACTCATATTCAATGCTAAAAAAATCAACGGAATATGTTGTTAATAAAAAAAAGGAATTTAGATGAAATAAACATGAGATTATATTGTTCCGAAAATCTTCAAACATATTTTTACTAGCATTATGCTTGAATAACTACTCAAATAGTATTAAGTTTAGAATTAAATAATGAATGTTTTCGTAATAAAAATATATTTACTTTCTTTATATTCCCTTCCGACAGCTATAAAGCCTACACTAGCCAAAGTATGAAGTACATTTAAATACTCTTGATAAAGCACTTAAATGTTTAGACAGTCGGAAATTTGTCTTATATTAAAACCGAAAAATATGACTCACACAAACGAAAACCCCGAAAGAGGGGGGAATCAATGAATCATAGCATGTCGAATATCTAAAAAACGCAAACACAGACAAAAATATCTCGAACTAGACTTTTTGTTCTGGATAAGAACACTTGTTTCTTGTCTTAAGAGGCGCGGGACATAAATTGATTTCCAGAACCTTTCTAACATTTTTCTTTAAATAAAATTCTACTCATACAGAATATAACTTACATTATAGATTCTTAAATGACTTCCACCACTTTTTCATCGTAAGATTTGAGATTTCAAAACAGTGGGGTTCCACTCAGAAATCACATCATTAAAAGGCTTTTAAAACGTTTTACATTTTTGAAGCAGTTATGATACTTTCAAGTGAATAGCAATTATAGAGGAGTTAAAGAATCATATACCTTTCAAAATAGCATTTATTTTAAAACCAGTAGAATGGGAATCTATTTAATAAAGCTATTTTACACCTTATTAAATTTCATGAAGAGAAAGGATTCAGTCGTGATGAATTTTTATTATCTTTTATTTAAAAAACATAGCTTCCATTAAAACCTCATTTTTTAATATTTTAAAATCTTTTTTTATTTTTTATTAATATCAATATTATTATTATTATTTTTTATTGTTATTATTACTTTTTATCATGTTTTACTCATATTCATTGATAAAAAAATCAACGGAATATGTTCTTAAAATAAAAAATTGGCAATTTGGACGAAATAAATATGAGATTATATTGTTCCATTAATTTTCAAGCATATTTTTCCAAGGATTACACTTCAATAACTGTTCAAATAATGTTAAGTTTAGAATGAAATAGTGATTTTTTTTCGTAATAAAAATATATTTACTTTCTTTATATTCTTTCCGAAAGCTTTAAAGCCTATACTAGCCGAACTTTGAAGTACATTTAAATACTCTTGATAAAGCACTTAAATGTGTTGATAGTCGGAAATTTTCCTTATATTAAAACAGAAAAATATTATTCACACAAACGAAAACACCGAAAGAGGCGGGAGTCAATGAATCATTTCTTTTCGAATATCTAAAAAGCGCAAACGCAGCTAAAAATACCTTGAACTAGACTTTTTGTTCTGAAAAAAAAAAAAAAAAAAAAAAAAAAAAAATTATCTTGTCTTAAGGGGAGCGGGAGATAAATTGATTTCTAGAACCTTTTAACTTTTTCTTTAAAAATAAAATTCTACATACAGAAAATACAACACAGTTAATAGGTTCTTGAGTGAATACCGCCTCTTTTTCATCGCATGATTTGTGATTTCAGAAAGTATGGTTCCACTCAGAAATCACATCATTAAAAAACTTTCAAAAAGTTTTACATTTTTTAAGCTTTTATGATACTTTCAAGTGAATGGAAGAGTTAAGGAATCGTAGACCTTTCAAAATAGATTATTATTTTTTAAACCAGCAGAATGGGAATTTATTTAATAAAGTTACTTTACATATTAAATTTCACGAAGAGAAAGGATTATCGTATTATGTCGTGATGAATTATTGTTCATTTTTTTTTAAAAAAAAACATAGACTCATTTGGATTAAAACTTTTATTTTTAAGTTATAAATTATACTCACGTGATAGTTAAATGTCTTTCGACGCTGCTTAACAACTTTTGAATACATATATCTGCAAGATATGCATTTAGATATTACAATTTATTTCACTTATAACGTGCATGATTAAATCAACCAAATTTTTAGCATTTATTATCGTCTATGGCTTGAAAGCATGAGATATAAGGGTAAAACTCACTGATCACGAAATAGAGTTTAGGAATAGAGAATTAGGAATAGGTAACTATTTTTCATTGAGTCATTTTCAGAAAGTAAATAGAAAATTACAAACAAAATGAACGTGAAAAACTGGAATAAATAATTAAAGAATTCAAATTAAATATAACACCGTTCGTGTCATTACTATTTAGCTATCCTGAAAACCGTTAAAACCCTGTAATCCATAACAGAGTTGCGAAAAGATAGCGTGTCGCTGGTTTCTATTTATATTCTGAAGATGACTCTATGAAAATGAGTCGAAACATGTCAATTTTTTAATATATTTCTAATGTTTTATTATTAAAGCGGCGTCTTATCACCAAAATAATTATTCATAAGCTTGAGCTTATACGAAAATTAGGTTAGAAACCCAACAAAAATCTTTTCACTAACAAATTTTTTAATTTTTTCAAAAGTCACAAATTTCGCCTTATTTCGCTTTTTGCGAGCTCTAAAAAATAATTAATGACAGAAAATTATAATTCCACTTTCCGGTGGTGAACGTTCCAGAAAAAAAAAAAAAACGATTAGCTTTCTTTTAAATAAACAAAATGAAGAAGATCTATCCAATAGTTCTCAAGGAATATGGTCACCCAGTTTAAAAAATGAATTTTGAGTAAAATAAATTTGAATTCTACACTAGCGTTACGTTCAACAACAAATGTCAGATTAAAAGAACAAAGTATACTATAAAGAATTTAAATATCGTGAAGCCGTTTTAGGCCAACAGCTTAAACAGGTAAAGGTTGTAGAAAAAGATAAATAATGAAAATTGAAAATTATGAATGAAAGATGCAGGACATCTCCTATAACAATTATTACGGAAGATTTGTCCGCAAAAGAAATGTTATAAAAAAAACTATGGGAAGAAATTTTTTTATTCATTAAAAGAAAAAAGAAAACTATCAATGTATTTAATTCTGCACAGAGTTTCATAATGTATTTGTGCGCTGAATGAACATTAAATAAAGAAAACATAATGTGGAAGAAGAATCAATATGTTGCTCGAAGAATTCCACATTTTCAAATTCATTTTTACTGAAAATTGACCAGAAGTGGTTTAACGATTTTACTCTCGAAGCTGGTTCACGGGAGGTGCTGGGTAGAAATGTGCACGGACCGGGCCGGGTTCGGACCTATTTCCATTAACGGCATTCGAACAGGGACGAGCTTGGGCCTTACTTCTGAAGACTCGGGCCGGGCAAATCCTAATCACAAATTTTTTCGTGCTGGGCTCGGACCTTAATTTTTTTCTTGAAGTATCGGGCCGAACCGAACGTATTTTTTCCGTACGAAGCCGAGACTGATTTCATTCTTCCTAGTCTTCACGCACCAAAATAATAAGTTCCTTTTCTCGACGTGGCCAAGCCTGTTCATTAATCAGTAAAATAAGGCTTGGTTCAAAAATATTCGCAAAAAAGGCACATGCTTTTAAGTCGTGAGTATTTTACAATTAAACATTAGAATTTATTCTTTTTAAAGAATCGTCTATTACTAGGCTTATTAAAATTGAATTAAACACATAAAAAAAAACATTTTTTTAAAAACTGTTCATCCATGCAAAATGAATACAACTACACGCAAGAAAAAAATATGTTAAGCATTTACATTTGCTAAGAAGGGAACGTATTTTTTTCTTTCCAATGCGATTCCGTCTTCGAAGATTTTACTTTTACCAAATACTATTTTTTAGATTTTTGTTCCTCCATTACGTGGAATCTGGATTAATAATACTAATATAATTGTAGCATTTACGTACAACAAAAAAATTTTCATTAAAAGCATAAATATCGCAGCCTACGCCACTTCTGCATAAAGAGAGATTATAAATATGAAAAAAAAAAAAAAACCCAAAGATAAGTTGTTTTGGTCTGAACTCTTCCGTAAGAGTAAAGATCATTGTTCCGTAGAAATTCACTCGGGCCGGGCCGCAAATAAACAAACACTCAACATCCCAGCGTGCTTCTCGCCAGCCTCCGCAGCCAAGCGCTTTGGGGGGAAAAAACTTCGAAGAGCATGCAAGTCCGAAGTTGCTTCGATTTCTCATATTTCATTCATTTGACCGCGTACGTCTTGTTTTTGGAATATTTGTAAGAATACGATAATTAAAAAATACTTATCTAAATATTTATTTTAATTAATGAGTATTTCATCTTCAAACCAAAAACATGTAGAACAAATCAAGTTCGTAAATATTTTTGAAACTATCTTGAAATATCTTGATGAATTAAGTCAACTATTGTTTCAACTATTATACATTCATAACACTAGAAACATGCACTTTAAATTTTTCAGCATCAGCCTTTACTTCGTAACAGTATAATCTTATTATAATAGCATTATTATTCGACTTAATCTAATCAATAACAATTTGTGTAGATTTAAATTAATTTGCAAGTTCAAAAACATTTTCTTTGAAAAACAAAAATTCTTTTACTTGAATATTTTGTATCCAAAATATTTAAGTTTACTGGATATAAATATTTGCACATGTAAACTTCAAAGTATGGCATTAGAATAGAATGTAGCATGCACGTTGTATGTCGAACTTCATCTTTCCGCCAAAGCGCTTGGCTAGAGGGGTTGGCGTGAAGCGCACTGGGACGTTGAGTGTTTGTTTATTTGCGGCCGGGCCGGATTCGGACCGAATCTTTAACTTTTTTTCCGGGCCAAGCTGAGCTTAGGGCGAAATTTTAACTCTCGGGCAGGAGTGAATTTTTTTCTATGGATCGGGATGGGCTCGGGCCTAGAAATTTCGGCCCGTTCAGACCTCTAGTGCTGGGTTCGAAAGTAATCGCGTCCATTAGCCTGACTCTTCAGAGACTCTTCAGTAATTTTCTTCGAAACTTGTGAAACTTTGGGTAACTACGGGTTAAGTTCCCTTAGAACAACCCAGGGCCCTACTAGAGACACTGCCCCCCTACGACCTACCTATATTCTTCTTGCATATAATCGGCCGATATAAATAACACCATCAAACTGTATACTTTCTTTAAATCAAAATACCGTAACAGTATATGTACTTAAATATTGACAAAAAAAAATTCCTTTAAAATATAAAATCATTTTCGATAAATTCATTTTGTTTTATCTCGTATTATAAACAATCGATAGTAAGTCTTCAAATAAACACATTCAATATTTTCTTTTTCTTTCTAGAAAAAAAAATAATGTCTTGAAAAAATAATTTTGTTCTATAGAAGATTTTAAATGTCACGCACCATAAGCGGATAGAAAAAAAAAACCGAAGAAAAATATTAGAAGAGACGGGACGGGGAAAGATAGTAAACTCTTTATTGAAAAAGATTTTCAGCCTTTCATAATCTTTTTCGCATTTTCCTATTTTGTACTATCTAAGCAAAAAGTAATCTTTGCAAATTTTCTGAAGTGTACGGAGCATGTAATTTAAGTAAGTATAAGCTGATGATTCAATGTATTCTGAATATTAGTCTCCAAATTTTCACACAAAAAACTCATAACTTATGTCGTTGTATTTTACTTGTACGAATTACCTTCGATAAAGAATGTAAAATCTTTCGAAAAATAATAAACAAAAATTTTCAAGTAAAAAATGATATAATTTGTGCAGTTTTAGGGATTAGCTATGCAAAATATTTATTTCGATTGAGTATTTAAATAGCTTAGAAGCTGATTATTTAATTCGTTCGTATCAGGGTAAAGAAAAAAAAAGACAGTAAAATTTATAACTTCTCTCTTTATATTTTGTTTAATAACATAACGTATAATATAATATATAATATTATTTAATATTATAACTTTCATTGATATCTACTGAGTGATTTTTGAATTACAGTGGTCACCAGTTCAAAAAACGTAGTTTCGAGAAAAATGCATTTAAAATTTTACACTCGATTTATGTAGAGTAATACGAATTATGAGTCATCTATTCCTGGGCCATATAATAATTCTTTTCCGTTGAAGAAGACTCCAAAATATTTATTTGATGTTGTCTACGTCACATTCTACCTTTTCAAGCGTTATTGTTAGTTCGCTTATCTGCCACCTTCACACATGCAGTATTAGTTTTTTCGGCATACTGATGAGAATTATGCCCACAATTAAGTTCCAGTGAATTAATTATAATCAATAATGAATGTATACCTTCATTGAAAATACCAGAAGTTATGTATGCATTAATTTGTACGGTTGTACACTTTTAAAAATTTCATGCTACTTTGAAGCAAGATTTGGTGCTCGCAGCTATTACCAGCTACCACCATAGGATGGTTAAATCGAAGCTCCAAATCTTGGAACGAGTTTACACCATGTAATTTGAAAAAATGATACTATGGTGCAACCGAAGTTCCAAATCTTGGAACAAGATTTCACCATCTTATGGTGGCAGCTACTAAGCACCAAATTTCGGTTCAAAGTAGCACAAAATTTTTAACAGTGTATAACGTGTATTTATGGTTTTTGTGCATATTTTTCACGCTAGTTGATTTAAGCTCTCATTATTATTTTGATTGAATCCATTCATTATCTTTAAATTAAATTGTCACTACTGAGATCTTCATAAATTATCTTAATAGCTTCTAAAACATCAGATGCCGCGCAAGCAGCCTTTTTGCTAACTACCTGCTCAGGGGCATTCTCGAGAGTCTGACGAACCCTTTGTTAATTGCCAAACAACTCGAAAGGTATTTGTCGGATGAAGTTCAAATTTCCAGAGTATATGTTTAAAATATTATACTTAAAAAATGAAAAAAAAAATCCATTTTTTGAAAATTTTGACTACACCCAAACCCTTAAATAGAGATAGCATCATTTGGAACAAGAATCAAAATAACCAACGAAGACTTGAGGATTTTCAACTTCATTCTCACTTTAACATTCCTTTAAAAGTCATGTAGCGACATCTGCATAAATGTTGATAGAAAAAAGATTTCCTTTAAAAAAAGATAAGATTATCTTTGATAAAAGCATCTCATTGTACCTCGTTGAGAACAATTGATACTGAAGCTTCAAATAAACAGACTTTCAATATTTTCTTTTTCTTTTTCTTATCTAGAAAAAAAATAATGTCTTGAAAAAATAATTTTCTTCTGTAGCAGGTTTTAAAAGTTATGATCTATTAGTGGATTAAAAAATCGAGCAAAGATATTAAAACGAAGAGGATGAATTAAAAAGAATTAAGTATTTGCTGGAAATTATTTTCAGTCTTTCAAGAGCTTTTTCGAATTTTTACCTTCTAAGAAATATATTAAGCTTTTCTAAATTTCTGAAGTGAATTGAGCATGTAATTAGCTTACAAGTTAATGATCTCAATGTTAGTCTCCAAATCTTAACGTAAAATATTATAAGTTATGTTGTTGTAATCTATTTTTATAAATGACGTCCGAGAAAGAATAGAAAATATTTGATAAATAACAAATAAATCTTCTCAAGTGAAAAACATTATAACTTGCGCAATTTATAGGATTAGCTTTGCAAATATATTTTTTGATAATTGAGTGTAAATAGCGTAAGCTGTAGTGGGTTCCGAAAATTTGTCTCCAAATATTAACGTAAAATAAATCGAATTAATTGAAGTAAGTTAAATTAAAATTAATATCAACTGTAACAACTGCAGGAAAAAATGAACATTACTAATGGATCAATAAATAAAGATTATTCTGTCACTAACTTTTTCAATGAGTCTCAAAAAAAATTTTTTTTTTTTTTTTTTGCTGGCACTGCATATTATTATTGTTATTATTATTATTATTATTATTATTATTATTATTTACAAAAAAATATTAAGTAAAGATAACATAATTCGGAAAAAGAATCAGAATGACTAACAAAGACTTGCAGATTTTCAACTTCATTCTCACTCTAACATTCCTTTAAAAAATCATGTAGTGATATCTACACAAATGTTGATAGAAAAAGGATTTTCTTTAAAAAAGAAGAGATTATCATTGATAAAAGCATCTCGTTGGAAACAATCGATACAGGCTTTCAATATTTTCTTTTTCTTATCTAGAAAAAAAAATAATGTCTTGAAAAAAATAATTTTCTTCTGTAGCAAATTTTAAACGTTATGAGCTATAAGTGGATAAAAAAAATCGAGCAAATATATTAAAACGAAGAGGATAGAATAAAAAGAATAAAGCATTTGCTAGAAATTATTTTCAGTCTTTCAAGAGCTTTTTTGAATTTTCGTACCATCTAAGCGGTATATTAATCTTTGTTAAATTTCTGAAGTGAACTGAGCATGTAATTAGCGTAGAAGCTAATGATTTCAATAGTAGAAATTTTAACGTAAAATATTATAAATTATGTCGTTGTAATTTATTTTTTTAAATAACGTTCGAGGAAGAATAGAAAATCTTAGATAAATAACAAATAAATCTTCTCAAATGAAAAACAACATAACTTTAGTTGTTTAGAGGATTAGCTTTGCAAAGATGTTTTTTGATAATTGAGTGTGTAAATAGCGTAAACTGATTCCTTGGTGAGTTCTGATAATTTGTCTCCATATTGTAACGTAAAATAAATCGAATTCATTGAATTAAGTTGAATTAAAATTATTACCAACTGTAATAACTGCAGAAAAAAATGAACGTTATTAATGAATGAATCAAGAAAGATTATTCTGTCACAAACTTCACATTTTTCAACAAGTCTGAAGATTTATTTACTTTTTTATTATTTATTTATTTATTTATTTTTGCTGGCACTGTATACTATTATTATTATTATTATTATTATTATTATTATTTTACAAAACTATTAAATAAAGGTAACATAATTAGGAAAAACAATCAAAACAACTAACGAAGACTTGCAGATTTTCACCTTCAAACTTACTCTTACATTCCTTTAAAAAATCATGTAACGACATCTACATAAATGTTGATAGAAAAAAAAGATTTCCTTTAAAAAAATAAGATTATCTTAGATAAAAGCATCTCGTTATATCTTGTTGAGAACAAACGATATTGAATCTTCAAATAAACAGACTTTCAATATTTTCTTTTTCTTTTTCTTATCTAGAGAAAAAATATAATGTCTTGAAAAAATAATTTTCTTCTGTAGCAGATTTTAATCGTTAAAAGCTATAAGTGGATAAAAAAAATCGAGAAAAGATATTAAAACGAAGAGGATGGAATAAAAAGAATAAAGTATTTGCTGGAAATTATTTTCAGTCTTTCAAGAGCTATTTCGAATTTTTACCATCTAAGTGATATATTAAGCTTTACTAAATTTCTGAAGTGAATTGTGCATGTAATTAAGGTAGAAGCTAATGATTTCAATAGCAGTCTCGAAATTTTAACGTAAAATATTATAAATTATGTCGTTGTAATTTATTTTTATAAATAACGTTCAATGAAGAATAGAAAATCTTTGATAAATAACAAATAAATCTTCTCAAATGAAAAACAACATAACTTGTGTTGTTTAGAGGATTAGCTTTGCAAAGATGTTTTTTGATAATTGAGTGTGTAAATAGCATAAACTGATTCCTTGGTGAGTTCTGATTATTTGTCTCCATATTGTAACGTAAAATAAATCGAATTCATTGAATTAAGTTGAATTAAAATTATTACCAACTGCAATAACTGCAGAAAAAAATGAACGTTATTAATGAATGAATCAATAAAGATTATTCTGTCACATACTTCACATTTTTCAATAAGTCTGAAGATTTATTTATTTATTTATTTATTATTTATTTATTTTTGCTGGCACTGTATACTATTATTATTATTATTATTATTATTATTTTACAAAAATATTAAATAAAGGTAACATAATTAGGAAAAAGAATCAAAATAACTAACGAAGACTTGCAGATTTTTACCTTCAAACTTACTCTTACATTCCTTTAAAAAATCATGTAACGACATCTACATAAATGTTGATAGAAAAAAAGATTTCCTTTAAGAAAATAAGATTATCTTAGATAAAAGCATCTCGTTATACCTTGTTGAGAACAATCGATATTGAATCTTCAAATAAACTGACTTTCAATATTTTCTCTTTCTTTTTCTTGTCTAGGAAAAAAAAATAATGTCTTGAAAAAATAATTTTCTTCTGTAGGAGATTTTAAACTTTATGAGCTATAAGTGGATAAAAAAATCGAGCAAAGATATTAAAACGAAGAAGATGGAATAAAAAGAATAAATTATTTGCTGGAAACTATTTTCAGTCTTTCAACAGCTATTTCGAATTTTTACCATCTAAGTGATATATTAAGCTTTACTAAATTTCTGAATTGAATTGTGCATGTAATTAAGGTAGAAGCTAATGATCTCATTAGTAGTCTCCAAATTTTAACGTAAAATATTATATGTTATGGCGTTGTAATTTATTTTTATAAATAACGTTCGCGTAAGAATAGAAAATCTTTGATAAATAATAAATAAATCTTTTCAAATGAAAAACGATATAACTTGTTCAATTTAGAAAATTAGCTTTGCAAAGATTTTTTTTGAGTGTGTAAAAGCGTAAGGTAATTATTTGGTAAGTTCTGAATATTTGTCTCCGAAATTTTGGCTCGAAATATTTATAACTTGTTTTCTTGTATTTTATTTTTATAAAATGCATTTAATACAGAATACTAAATATATGGATACATAATAAATTAATTTACTTAAATAGAAAAAGATAAAATGAATGATGTTTAAGGAATTTGATTTGCACGGTTTCTGAAATTCATCATGTAATTATTATAGACACTGGTTATTTGGCGTGTTCGTTAACTCTTTTTTTATATATCTCAGAATTTGTGAGGGTAACATAAAAGTAGCTAAATTATAAATATACACGATTTTTAAAGCTGCTTATTTTCTTTTAAAAATTGTATAATCAATAAGTAAAAATGCCAGTGATTGTGAAGAAGAAAAAGTCATATGATTAACACACAATAACACACTTGTTATTTTCACACAAGAATACTAACATATTTATTTACACTGAAAATTAAATGATACTGGTGTAAAGAAAATCGCGAACATCTTTAAGTAAATCCTTACAATATGCAATATGCTACGATATTTTTAAGTATTGTTTTTGTTTTAAACATGTATCGAGATTAAATAAAACATTTATCCTACTTTTGATACATTAATCAAGTATTTATTTGCTTTAAAAAATAAAGCAAAAGCGAGTTCTCTTTAAAAAATTAATATTTCTGCGACATAGCTTGTTTGCTATACTCTATTTTCCTTAAAAAGTCACTTTTGTAAATCAAACGCTTCTTTCGGCGTGGTCTAAATTCATGTAATCCATTATAATCCTTTATAAAACATGTTTTTTTTTTCATTTTCTTTTAAAAGCTGTATGTGTTTTAAAGTATAACAGAACAAAAACAAATTACAATAAATAAATCAAGAATGTTTAAATTAAAAAGTATGATCCGTCGCAACAACCAAATCGGTTGAAATTTGAATGTGAGACTTCAGGGTAACGCAGTGAGACATCCAGAGATCATGCGGGGTATTGCAAATGCCTGCCGGTTTAGTTGTGAGCATACGCGGACGGCGCGGACACCCGCTCATGATGGAGGAGAAAAACAAGCTGCTGTGTGTTCCAACAGTAACAGCAGGATTTCCAACAGCAACAGGACACAGCAAGATGCTGTGTGTTCCTGTTGTGGCTAGCAACAGCAGGATTCTTAAAAGTGCTATTACACGAGTGATCAAAATTCCAGGCGTCTCCATGTTATCCTATGGAACCAGGGTAGTCGCTTCAAAAGCAAGCAACTCCCCTGATGTCATAGATTAACATGGAGACGCCTGGAATTTTGGCTTCTCGTGTAATAGCACTTTAATAGTAAATGTGCAATTACACGTAAAAATTTCAAGCGACAAAAATCGCCTACGTTTTTTCGTTTTCTGAGAATTTTATTGGCTCATCGAGAAAAGACTGTACTATCATCCGGATTTCCAAGCGTTTGATTGACTGTTAAAGTGGTATTACACGTGTGGTCGAAGACGCTTCAAATTCCAGGCGTTTCCATATAATCCCATGAGACCATAGGAGTTCCTCTCTTTCACAGCGAGTCGCGCGCTTCTCCAGCGAATCACCTCCTCCCATAGGATTAAATGAAGACACCTGCAATTTGACGCGTCAACGACCACACCTGTCATAGCACTTATGTGTAATGGTATGCACGTGTAATGGTACTATTACACAAGGCCTCAGATTCCAGGCTTTTCCATGTTATCCTATGACACCAAGGGAGTCGCTTCGAAATCAAGCAACTCCCTTGGTGCCATAGGATAACATGGAGACGCCTGGAATTTGAAGCGACATTGACCCGTCATGTAATAGCACTTTAATAATGCTTTTAATGTAAAAATTGCAAACAACGAAAATCGCATGCGTTTTTTTCGTTTTCTAACTTTTCATTAGCTTTTCGAGAATTAGCTTTACCATCATTCGGATTTCCAAGCATTTGATTGGCTGTTACTTGCGACTCGCTTCATTTCAGGTGCCAAAGAGCTCCAACACAAAATGATTGCTTGCTTTCCGAGCGACTCCGCTGGATTTATAGGATAACATGGAGACGCCTGGAATTTGAGGCGACTTTGACCCCTCATGTAATAGCACTTCAACACTTTTGCAAATCTTGAACTTTTGGATTCGTTCCTAAAGAGGAATATTTTTCTCTTTTGGCTTTTGCATTGTGTACTATCTATTAGCGGAATATTAAAGCCATTACGCTTATAGTTACTTAAAACTATTGTTCTGAATATTACGGCAGTTAAAATTGAAATAAATTATCAAAGGCAATTAAATTATTTATAGAGTTAATATTGATAGATATTAAAATTTTAAAACTATCTTCTTGGCTATCGTGGCAGATAAGGAAGAAATTAATTATCAAAGACAGTTAAATTATTTAGAAAGCTAACATTGTTTTTGATTAAAATAATTCTTGATTTTATGTAATAATTATATTCTGGAATCGTTTAACCATAACGGTATTGAAAGGATAGTTTTATCGTAATTTCATTTGCATAAAATAAATAAATGTACAATTTCGTAATGTAATGCTGAGGCAAAATTTATATTTCAGTTTATGTTCATATTTCCCCACTAATAAGATAAAACATCAGGAAAACAAATTAAAATTTTAAAATATTTATATTACGTATTGCATAGTCATCATCAATTGGAAATATAATATGCTGAAAATATTCAAATAGAAATGTATTTCGTTACTTACACGAGGGAGGATTCGAAAATCAAACAAATACTCACCTGTAAAGGGAAAAAATATTTAAGTTTGAAATTAAAATATAATACATTAGTGATGTAAATAATTAATATATATATATAGACGCATAAAATAAGTACTTCTTTGGGATAAATTTTCAGTTAGGAATAAATAAAAAATAGCTAAATCAACAGGTCTGAAAAATTATTTATAAATGTATTGAATTGATTTGTATATTTCAATGAGATTGATATTCAGTAAAATTAAAAATAAAACATTCATCTGATATATAAAATACTTTTAATAAGATAATTGGGATTTTTTCTACCTTGCCTTACACTACAATGAAATTTTCGACTGTTTCTTCTCGTTAGTGCTTTAACCCTTTGTATCCTGTTGTAACTACTGCGGCGATATTGCAAGGCAAGTTAAAAAATCCGTTTTCGCTGCTGTATCTATTGAGGCTGTAACTAAATATGTACGTGCAATTTTGTGTATGCTACATTGAAACCAATCAATGGCTATATGAATACAGCACTTCATCTTTTTGCTTTATTTTGGGAACAACGGATTTTGAGCTTATTCTATCGACGATAATTTTCAGAATTTTTAAGCTATGAATTGGAGCCATTCACAAAATTGCTCTACATATTTAGCTAACACATTATGCATATTATTTTTTGATTGCATTCTCGCATACGCAGTGAAACATTATTTTGTAAACATGCTCATTTTTCACACAATTTTTATTACTTTTTAATTCTTATTAAAGGATATTATATACAATATTGTTTGCCATATTTTCATAAAGAAGCATTTTTTATATTAAGAGCTCTGCAAATTATATACAAAAAATTTTACAAAATACGGGACTGTTTTTATAAAAACCTTAGTTTCTCCGCAGATATAAATGATATCCTCATAAAAATGAATACAGTTTATTAAAATAAGTCACTAAAATCACAACCTACAGCTTGAACTCTTTTACTATATTAGTCCCGACATGGTTATCCATAAGATATTAGATATTTTTTTATTTGTTGACTGACCCCTATGGGATTTTGGAAATCTCTTCACGGAAATATATGACATGCACTGTTCTGTTTAAACATCTGGAGTTTTAATATGATTTTTTTTTAGATATTTAAAAAAAAAGTCTAAAATTGCAAGTGATGGGCGCCTTTGGCCATATAGTGTATGTATATAATATCTATCTATATAAATATATATAAATATATGTTTATACGATTAAGTTTGCAAGTTACTTTCACGAAAAATGTTTATATATATATAGCTGAAAAGAAATACATATCTATAAATATATTTAAAATTTTATATAGAACTTTGGTGTGTTTGTAAGTTATTACAAAGCCTTTGATGATTTAAATTAACGTTAATAAAATAATTCATGTAGATCTAAACTTAATTTTAATAAAATACATTTGCAAGAAGCTCATTTTATGCTTTTTAAAAAAATGCTTTCTTCATAATTATTTTTTAAAAAAAAAAGACTAACAATCATGTCCACGGCTTTTAAATTCAATAATGCAAAATGCATAAATCGGATACAGCTTCTAAAATACTGAAACATAATATTACTCATTTTTTTTATTTAATAAGTTACTGTACTTTATAAAAAAGCATGTTCCCAAAATTTCTTAAAAGTAGTTATGTAATAAAGTGAACTTTTTATTGATAATGAACGAAATGCATATTACATGAGGATAGTAAATACTAATTTTTCTACTATTCTCAAATTTTCTCTTAAAATATTCAACTACTTATTTTTTGTATTTAAAGAGTATTTTCTTTAAACAATGTAACATCGAAAAAACAATGCTAATTTGCTTTGTTACGGACATAGAATTTAAATGAAAAGCTACTTTTGTATCTATCTTAATAATGTAAATCAAGAATAAAAGATTGCATCTTTTTATATTTTTCTTTACTATGTGCCAATTTATCAGTTTTGTGTGATATATTTTTGCAATTTTTACCTTTTTTTAAAATTAAGCCTCAGATAAATATTTACTGCATATTGTTCTGGCGTATTCTTAATTCAAGAAATATATATATATATATATATATAAATGCAACATCGAAAAAACAATGCTAATTTACTTTCTTACGAACTTAGAATTTTAGTGAAAAGCTTTTTTTGTCCCCATTTTAATCATGCAAATGAAGAATAAAAGATTTACATCATTTTATATTTTCCTTTCTTTACTTATGTGCAAATATATGTTTTGTGTGATGCATTTTACCTTGTTTTTTTTTTTTAATTAAATTTCAGCTAATTTTTACCAGCATACGCGTCTGACTTATTCATAATTCGAAGAGTATTTTTTTTAAAGAATGTATCTTCGAAAAAAAAAATTCTATTTGACTTTATTAGGGACTATGTGATTTATATGAAAGTGTGTATTTATGTGAAAACTATTTTTGTCTGCATCTTAATCATGCAAATGAAAAATAAAAGATTTGCATTTTTTTATATTTTTCTTTACTATGTACAAATTTATCAGTTCTGTGTGATATATTTTCGCAATTTTTTTTTCTTTACCAGCATACAGGTCTGGCGTATTCATAATTACAAGAGTACTTTTTTAAAAGAATGTATCATCAAAAAAACAATTCTACTTTTTTTTTTTTTTTTTTTTTTTTTTTTTTTTTTTTTAAGGATTTGTAATTTAAGTGAAAAACTATTTTTGTCTCCATCTTCATCCAGCAAATGAAGAATAAAAGATTTGCATCTTTTTATATTTTTCTTTACAATGTGCAAATTTATCAGTTTTGTGTGATGTATTTTTGTACTTTTTACTTTTTTTTATAACGTCTGAGATAATTTTTTGTGAGTGTAAGGGTCTGGCGTATTCATGTAAGTAAAACATGTCTTTTCACTGAGTATTATTTTGCAAAAACAGTCAATTTTTGTTACTTTCTACATGTGATAATGGTTTGTAATGCATCTGGAAAAAGCTATAATTTCAATTCAAAAATATGCATTAAAATATTTAATTGCTATAAAGGACGTCAAATACTAATAAAAACATTAAAAGATCTTAATAATTTTTACATGTTTCCATTGAATTTACTCAATCATCATCAGAAAAACAAAATACAAATAAACACAAAGATGGAAAATGACAATAAACTATTATAAATGAAATTTAAAAATTTTTAAAAATAAAAATTACGCGCGTTATATTTCAATTATGTATCACGTATTTTTTTAAAAATTTTAAATTTCATTTATAATAGTTTATTGTCATTTTACATCTTTGTGTTTATTTGTATTTTGTTTTTCTGATAATGATTGAGTAAATTCAATCGAAACGTGTAAAAATTATTAAGATCTTTTAATGTTTTTATTAGTATTTGACGTCCTTTATAGCAATTAAATATTTTAATGCATATTTTTGAAATGTTTTTAATGGACGTATTAGAAAACTTCTATTTATAATTAATGGCTATAATTTCATGTTAAATGATCCATACTCTATTATATTCAATATAAGAGCCGTTTGAAAAACAACAAGTGCAACACTGCAGTCTGGCACAAGGAAGAGAAAATTAACACAAGAAAAAGAAAAAGATGCATCAATCATATATTATAACATACTCCCCAACAGATTCAAAATAACGTAACAAAATTACTCCGTTTAAAAAACTGTAATATTATGTCTAATTCAACCATATGTAAACGTATGACGCATTTGATAAACCAATTTCAGTTGTTCTCATTTGCAATCGGAAAATTATCCAAATTCTTTGAGCAGTCTTGTATATAATATATAGATTTGTATCTGATAACTACACATATGCCGAAATTGAGTTCACTGAAAAAATATATATAACTTAGCTGAAAATTCCCCATGAAAATTTCTCTAATAAGGAGATTGGTATTTAAATGCTTTTGTACAGCCCTGTATATGAGGTACAAAATTTATATGTAACGAGTAAAATGCAAAAATTTAGTTAAATTTATAAGTGCATTCCGAATTTTTTAACGCACGCTGCAGGAATTATTACTCAAAGACAGTACTGTAACCGATTTATTTCATGTGCCTATGTAAATGAATAAAAAATGCTATGAATGCCTTGTTCTAATGCAATCGTAATGAAATTCTGTGATGTATTTCAGTTTCAATACATTTGAAGTAACGTAATCTCATTAAAGTACTCTGCAAGAGATTTTTACTACATACTTTAATGCAATGAAATTCCTTTAAGTACCCCTGTTAATGAACTGTTAATCCTGTTTACTTCATATAATACAAGACATGATTTGGTGGCTTTAAATAATCTTTATCAATTGCATGAATATCCGAGTGTATTTAGTGGAGTAAATACAGAGTTCATTTATTACATTTTATCTTTATGAGAAAACACTAATGCTAAAGGATTTTTAATTTTTTTTTAAAAATAAGTATATAAAGAAGTTACATCATTTTGTTTGTAGCAAGGCGATAAATTTTGGAAACATACCTGATTTTTAAATCCTTCAATACTAAAACAAATATCTTAATATAAAACTAATATTATCTATATCTACCATTTTATATATTACTAATAAAACTAATATATAAAACTACGTATAACAGATCTATTATTTTCAGTCACAATATTTTGGATTTAGAATTATAATGGGCATAAAAATTGTCTATTGTCGATGATTTGCCCCGCATTTGTTTTCATTAAAAAAAGTTCTAATTATCTTTAAATACAAAAAACTATATAAGTAAAAAAATTGAAGAACAATGTGATTTTCACATAAAATAAAGATGTTATTATAAGTCAAATAAATTCTATATACTACAAAACCAAACTCGATAATGTTTCTAATTACTAAAAAAATAAAATAATAATAAAATAAAATAAAGCCATTCAAACACACTTTATCACCTGACTCGGAGAGAAGTCGGTAAAAGATAAAAACCTCCCTAAAAATCAATTGAAAGGAAACATTGTAGTGAATCAGCTCAGAAATCTCTTTTCATGGCATTTTGCATTCATTCTCGTCTAAAAGGTTTAGCGCATAATTTCAAGCAAATGCGTAATTCCCTTCCTTTTGAAAAGTTACGTTCAGTAAATCCCTTTCCATTTAAAAAGGGATTTATTCTCTCTATTGAAATTTCCTTATCTAATTCAGCGTAAGTCCCATCCCCCATATGCTATTTGAATGTGTGTTCTTTTTCTTTGGAATATTATTTCAGTTCCCAAAATCATGATTAAAATAAATATCAGATGACGTGATTTCATCTGTAACAATATATTCAGCAAATATCAAAAACGCAAAAAGAATAGCCTATTCGTTCTTTATTTTTCGATACTTGTCCTTAAAGTTGGGTTTAATAAATTGAAGGTTGCCTTCGAAAAGTATTTCTTTCCTAGTTGGAAATTTATTGAGTAGGTATAATAATATAGGTGGGGAAAAATAATCGTCATAAGCAAAAAGTAAAAAGTATATATTACTAATGGTACAATAAAAAAGATAAATAAATAAGTACAATTTCATTTTTTACCATAATTAGAGAACAAATTTTAGTATTTTGTTAATAAAATACGAAACACATTAAGAGTACACAGTACTTTGACTAGGGAGGAGCTAGTCGTAAGGACTCTTTAATAACCGGCGTAATTAGCAAGAGTAACACGTCCCACTAAAATGCGGATGAATTTTAAAGCAGACGATTATTAAATAAATAAAACAAAATTAAAGTTTCGATAAATGTTTTATTCTAAAAAGGGAAATAGATTTGTAGAATGAATTTAAGATTTCACAATAAGATATTGACATTTAAGTACCGTAAAATGGGGTGAATCGGTACACTTTTCAACTTTAACGTTAAAAAAAAGCAACGACTGATTTTTTTAATTTTTTTATTTTTCTACTGGAAACTTCGGTCTTATTTTGTTCTTTACTTTTTAAGCAAAAACGAAACATTTTTACTGTTTATATATGCAATATTTATTTTTTTTAATGGTGTTCCTATTCACCCCGCAGATAGGGGTGAATCGAAACAAATGTTATAATCTTTATTTATTCCGATTCAAACTTTAATAGGGTTAATAAAAATAGGTAATAATGATATAGGAGTAATAGGAACACGTAGTTAATGTGAAACCAAGCTTTTATTTTATATACAAGTGAAGATATGCCTTCTTAAAAATTAGAAAACAACTTTGAAGTCAAGAAAAATTAAAATTTATTTTAAGATATTATATTCGAATTGTAATAGTAAAATTTAATACAAATTCAGCACTGTTCTGTGTTATCCTTTACTAGTAGTCATTGGGGAAGTGAATCTATTCAGTAGCCCCAATCGCTGCATGCATTAATACGATCTACTAATACGCCCTCATCCCCAGCTCCTAGTACTGTTTGCATCCCTCTCTTTTTTAATTGTTTTTTCATTTTGAGATATTTGTGTAATGTTGTGGATGTCAGAGAATCGAACGAACTCAAAGCGGGATAAGCACAATTTTTTTTATTACACACACATATATATATAGACCAGAAGCCCCTTAGTCTCAAGTGCAACGGATTTTATACAACGTGCCCTAGTTCTTGAGAAACAGGGGGGAGGGAGTCTAATACTATGACACAATTTAAATGCTAACTTTGATAAAAACGGGTATGGTTGATTGTGGCTCAGCTGATATACAGTTAATCTGCTTACCAGGGGACCCGAGATTGATGCTCGGTAGCGCTATGTTTGTTTTTCTCATTTTTTCTTTCATAATCTATATTTTAGTCATTTTTATTAAAAATCTTAAAATCGTACCTTAACTACAATGTTAGTATACTTAAACATTAATTTAGCCCTTTTGATTTTAAACTATTATTTCTCATTGTAATAGTAATCCATCAATAAAGTGGAACTGAAATTCCTGTGGTCGGTCTTAGCAATTACCATATGAATTGATCTCTGGAGAAACTTTCCCTCCCCCTTCAGAGACAAACCGAAATTTAGGAGATGGCGATGTTTGGTACTGCCATCCATTGAGGCTTTGGCGAACATACTCAGCTGCAGAAGTCTGACTTCTTACCCACTGGGTGCAGTCCATTGGAAGCTCCATTACCCTTCTTACCCTTCGGGCATACGTCAACAACAACAACATAAGTCATATGTAAAATGACAGAAATTAAAAAAAATCGAAATTTTGTTAAATAACAGATAAATTACTCGGTAAATTTACAAGAGAGTTTGTAAATTAACATCGTTAAAAATAAACAAGACTCCGTAAATTTATTTTTAGTGATAATAATTTAATTCCGTTTTTAAAACTGGAAATTGCCCAACCTTTAGTGAGCTTCACGTAATTTGAATTTTCCGATGTAGTTTAAACTGCAGCATCTCAAAATGTAACACAATTTGTTTCTATCCATCCTGGGGTTTGAACCCGAGACATCTTGCCAGTGGAAAAATACCTTACTGAATGAGCAATAGAAACTGTAGCTATAGAGCATAAAGCAAGTATTTTATGATTCAGCGGGGATAAATCCCCACTAACTCTGATGAGCAGGTTTCTCCTTTTATAAATTATTCTAAGTTATAAACTTTTGAATGTTCTAATAAAAATGCAACATTATTTTAAATGTTTGTATTTTTATTGCCGAAATTTAACAAAGATAAAAAATGTTTAATTAAAAATATAAATCCTTACTGGAAATTAGATATAAAAGATAAGGAAAATGTGTGCAAAAGGACGACCGAGAAACTCAATGAAATTCATTTAACTGAGAACAAGTGTAAATTTACACAGAATCTCACTTTTTTTCTGTGCTTTTACAGAAATTTTTACCAGTTTAATTATTATCAAAAGAAAAGCGATGGATTGTAGTTAAAAATAAAGCGTGAATTACAGATTAAATGATTATAAATGAGTGTATTAAAGAACAAACTATTTTTACTTTGCTATTATATGTTATTTAAAGTTAAGTGGATTGACTATCAATAAGAGAATAATGTTTTTCTCTTTTTCAAATACATTAAATTGAAAACATAAGCTAACACTACAAATTTTCAAATATTTCGAGTTTCTGTCAAATATTTATTCAGTAAGTACCATTATAATTATTCTACTTAAAATCTCAGAATTTGACACGGGCTACACAATTAAATCCACTTAATAACTTTAGAGGCTTAACAAGTTAATAACTGACGTGCTTCAATTTATGAAATGCAATATACTTTATTTCGCTCGTGTCAAATTTTTAACTACTATAAAATCAATAATCCTACTTTTATGAAAATGAATATGGTTTTTAAAAAGGAAATACTTTTTCGAAATCATTTATTAAAAGAAGTATTTTTTAAACTAATTTTTATCTTAATAAATTTTAAATTTGTAACATGAAATTCTGTAGAAAAATTTCTCAAACTATGTTTTAGGAAATATGCTCATTTGTAAAGAAATAATGTCATAATTTACATAGTAATTAGTATTGAAATGCAGCTTTTAATTGCCTGTTATACTCAAAGAATGTTTCTCATGTTTTGTCACTATTCTCTGTTTATTTCTAATCTTTCAAATATATAGTCTTAAGTAATTATAAATCTTTCCGTTTGATATTTTAAAGTAGTTTTTAAGCAACAGTTTACAGATGGTTTACTATAAGTTACTACATGATTAATGAGAAGACACAATTATTATTTAAAGTCATTCTCATTCTAAATTTGTAAGAGACATCTTTTCTAAAGCTTTATGAAAAAAGTAATGAGGTAAAATCTTGCAATTAATTTCAGCATTAATCATATTATATGGCTTATAAAAAAAAATGAACACAGTGTATAAGGTAGTTTTGAATTTCAATATCGAGCTTCTATATCAGAAAGGTATTTGTGAACGAGTATTTTTTTCTTCAAATAATTGAGTCAAATAATGTTTAATTTTTTAGAGACCGCAAATTGGGCTTTAAAGACTAAATATTTATAAATTGTTATATACGTTTCTGTTCTTTACAGATAATTTGGACCAAATGTCAAAATAAAATATAAAGATCGTTCAATATTAATGCTAATCAAATTTTCATAATTACACTTTTTTCTATATATCAGTAAGTTGTGAACTATAGCAAGTACCTTGCACCCTAGTTTAAAATCTATTTTTAAACACGAAAACGTTCTCATTTTCATGTAAAACTTAATATTTTTAGTACAACAATACAGCACAAACGATCCTCTCTCTCCGGTGCAGTTTTTTTTCTTTTTATCTTTAAGATAATATTGTGTATATTATTATAACTTTGTAAGCATTTGTCTTATTCTTCATATTGTATTACAGTCTACACAGCATTTTAAGAACTGGATAAAAGAGTACTCAAATCTGAGTGTGTCACATAGACAAAATTTCTCTAAATTAAAATTACACAAGTATGAAACATGCATATGCTCATTTCCGAAAACATGGATAATCAAATATGAGCATATGACGCTTTATTCATGACGTTAACTCGCGATTCTACATGCTGCTTGCATTTATAATTTGTTGATGATTGTCAAATTAGGTTTGTGAACTTTCCTTTGCGAATTTATCCATTCTACAATTTTGAAGTCTGATCAAAAAAATTTACCCCATTAACAAATAAATAATAACCAACATTATAAAATATTATTTAGTATTTTTCAATGCTTTGAATTCGAAGAATGTGCGTAAAAAAATATCCATTATTTTATCATAAAATTTTTTTAACACATAGATTCTGTAGTAAAGATTTTTTTAACGAATCTCTTGATATTTTTCATTGATTATCAATGATAACAATCATTAAATTGTAAATATTGAGCATTAAAATAAAAATTGAACAAGCAGATAATTTTGGCAACTTTTCAGTGTTTTTCCGCAAACACGATAAAAATGTATCTCGGCACATTTCCTGGTACAAAATATTACTGAAAGAAGCATTTGGTTGAGAATTCTAAAAAAAATGAAATAATATGAACAAATTGAACTATCCTGATGAAATTTACAACGTTTAACGAATGAAAAGTAATTTTGTTTAAAGCTAAGTAATCTGGCACTTCAGAATTAAAAGCATTGTCTCGTCAAATTTCAAACAAAAAGTTTCATAACAAAATGGAAACGTTGGTTTATTCAGATTGGAAAGTGTCATTAATCTCAATAAATTTAAATCCAAAATTAGCTTTATTCTGTGATCATATAAGTTATATTTAAATCTTAAGCACAGCCAAATGTCTTTCCCTGTTCATCTTTCCGGGTCCTGCTCGCAGTTTGGGGTTTCGTGATGATGATAAATGAAGCTTGTTAAACTTAAACCGATTGATAAGCCTCTTCATTTAGCTGAACCTGGACTTTGAAAATGGAACAAAACGTATTAAAAATGCAAAATGCGGGTATATTATATTTAAATAAACATATGGGGGGGATATGCGATAGAAATCAGCAGGGAGATTTTTAATTTCAGTTCCCATGAAGTCTATTTATATATGGCTAAATTCATATCTCATCGGATAAATGTCGGAAGTGAGAGTCATTAGTAGAACAAAGACGGTAATAAATGAGATTCCGTAAATAAATTAAAAAACATGTTTTTGGTATTTTACAGAAAATATAAGATAGATTGCATTTTATTTAGTATGAAATCAATGTGTTATTATGAATTTTAAAAATTTGTATTTTTTTCGATATTATTTAGGATTTTTATAATCATTATTATTTTTAATGCAAAATGTATTTTCATATGTGATCAGAAAACGGTTGGAAATAAAACTAAATTCATAATAACCTGCTAATTGTATTTTATTTTAATTTAATGATATTAACAATTTTCAATACTTAATCATTTGCGTTCAATCAATATTCATCTAGCAGTTTTGAATTATGTTTGCATAGTTCAAAATTTAATACCTATTTTTATAAACATAATTCATATTATAAACTGTAAACATTTGTCTTTGGGAATAATTAAACATTTTGCAGCAGAGGAAAGAAAAATTGTAAAAATAAGAGACCAACTGATATTTTCAGTAGAAAACTTAAAAGAAAATAAAATATGTGAGAAATATACGTGAAAATATATGTATATTTAAATATTAATATGTAATTTAAATATATATGTATTTAAAATATAAATTTAAAACAACAAAATATGTTTTCCTTTATTAAATAAAACAAAACAGAACAA